>JAZKJV010011471.1:0-621412 GCA_037367405.1 Ottelia alismoides
TCCACATTATCAGATTCCCAAGTCTATGTTCCACCACCTCCAAGCCTGGGTCCGTCTTCTACTCCAGCGTCTCCAATAACACAACCACCACCAAACCCGCCACCACCACCACCACTACCCCCAGTTGTCCCATTTCCTAAGTTCTACACGAGACGCAAGGGCCCTGCTCAAGCCACATCTCAACCATCCAGCACGCCTCAGGTATTTTCTGACATTAGTGATGGGTTAAATAATGCACATGTGCAGGAGCTTGTACAACAAGAGGAGGATCAACCGGTCAGCACTGTTTTGGATGACTTGAACCGGCCTATTGCTCATAGGAAACAGCGACGACAGTGTGTCTCATATCCCCTAGCTTCTCATGTTTCCTTTCATCGTCTCACTGGGGATTTCCAGAAGTTTGCTGCTGCGGTATCATCGGTTGAGATACCACGGACATATCAGGATGCTATGAAGACTGAATGCTGGCGTTTGGCAATGGAAGAGGAGATGCGTGCCTTACAGTCCCGAGGGACTTGGTCTCTAGTCCCTATTCCTCCAGGTGCGTCTGTGGTGAGTTGCAAGTGGGTGTTTACTGTCAAATACCATGCAGATGGTCGTCTTGACAGATACAAAGCAAGGCTTGTTGCACGAGGGTTTACACATACATATGGGGTAGATTATCTGGACACGTTTTCACCTGTGGCGCGACATTCTACCCTTCGCATTCTTCTATCAGTTGCTGTGGTACGTGGCTGGCCTATATTCCAGCTTGATGTTAAGAATGCGTTTTTGTATGGTGATCTACAAGAGGAAGTCTACATGCAGCAACCACCAGGGTTTACTGCTGAGGGGGAGACTCATAAGGTATGTAGACTTCATAAGGCTATTTATGGCCTTAAGCAGAGTCCTCGTGCATGGTTCCAAAAGCTCTCCCAGATTATTGAACAACAAGGGTTCAGGAGATCAAATGCGGATCACTCACTGTTCGTCCGGGAAGACTTCTAGAGGTACCATTGTTGTTATGGTATATGTTGATGACATATTGGTTACTGGAGATGATGCACAAGGGGTTGAGATAACCAAGGTCTATGCTGGGCAGTCAGTTTATCACAAAGGATCTAGGCACTATACGGTATTTTCTGGGATAGAATTCGCACGAAATGCACAAGGAATGGTGATGACTCAAAGAAAATATGTCACAGATTTGCTGGCTGAAACAGGAATGATGGAATGCAGACCTTCGAGTACACCGATGGATCCGAGTATGAAGTTGTACGATGATGACACTGAGGAGGTGGACAAGAGAAAGTACAGAGAAATGGTGGGCAAGCTATTATACATCACTATAACTCGACCGGATATTGCACTTGCAGTAAACCGGGTGAGTCAATTTGTGGAGCAGCCGAGGCAAGTACATATGGATGCATTGTACATGATATTGAGATATCTGAAGTCTTCACCAGGCACAGGGTTGCTGTTCAAGAAAGACACGGATTTGGCTATTTCAGCTTGTGCGGATGCGGATTATGCAGGATGTCCAAGGGATCGGAAGTCTACTTCTGGGTTTGCCATCTTCATAGGAAGCTCCTTAGTCTCCTGGAAAAGCAAAAAGCAGACTGTTGTGGCAAGATCCAGCGCTGAATCCGAGTACAGGGCCATGGCTCAAGCAAGCAGTGAAATGATGTGGGTGAAAGCAGTCCTGGAAGATCTGAATGTTGAAGTTCCGTTGCCTATGAACCTGCAATGCGACAATCAAGCTGCGTTGTTCATTGCCAACAATCCAGCCTTCCATGAGAGAACAAAACACATAGAGGTGGATTGCCATTACACTAGAGACATGATCCAGAAGGGCTTCATCTCCACGTCTCACGTCAGCTCCGAGGACCCAGACAGCAGATATATTCACAAAGCCGTTGCTCAGAGGACCCTTTCAGAGATGTTCTTCCAAGCTGAGCATGATAGATATCTATGCTCCATCTTGAGGGGGAGTGTAGAGATAGTTGTGCGTTGTTTATGTTATGTGTTATTTCTGTTTCTTTATGTACCTCTCATGTAATTTACCCCAAGGGCTCTCTCTATATAAGAGACCCGAGGGCTCTATGGAATAAACAACGAAGTATTCTAACATATACCACCGACTTACTAGGAGGCATTGAAGGATAGCTGGTGGTGATTAGCTATGGAGGAGGAAATGGTGGCTCTACAGTCAAGGGGGGGGGCTGGAGCTTGGTCACTGCCTTCTCTGGGGCAACTCTTATTAGCTGCAAGTAGGTATTACAGTGAAGCAGGATGCATATGGGAGCATTAATAGGTACAAGGTTACACTGGTGCTACGAGGCTTTACTCAGACATATGGTGTGGATTATCTAGACACCTTCTCTCCTGGTGCATAAACATTCTACTCTGCGAATCCTTTTATCAGTTGCAGTGATGCAAGATTGACCTTTGTTTCAGCTTTATGTTAAGAATGCTTTTTTGTACGGTGATCTTCATGAGGAAGTCTACATGCAGCAACCACTAGGATTGTGGCTGAGGGGTGGTGTTCACAGGTATGTAGACTTCACAAGGCAATATAGGGCCTTAAGCAGAGCCCAAGAGCTTGATTCTAGAAGCTTTTGGAATTGATTGAAAAGCAGGGGTTTAAAATGTCAACAACAGATCATTCACTCTTCACACAGAGAATCTCAAGAGATGCAATTACTATTATGGTGTATGCTGATGATATATTCATTACAGGAAATGATATGCAAGGAATAAAAAGGGCGAAAGAATTTTCGAACCACGAATTTGTTACCAAGGATCTTGATGTCCTTAGATATTTTCTGGGGTTAGAGTTTGCCAGAAACCAACAAGGGCTTGTGATGACTTAAAGAAATATGTCACTGATCTGCTAAAAGAAGCATGCATGCTGGGATGTCGACCTGCGACCACATTGATGGACCCAAGCATGAAGCCGTATGATGATAATACGGATGAGGTAGACATGAGAAGATACAAAGAACTGGTGGGAAAGCTTCTCTACGTTACCATCACTAGACTTGCCATCTTTTTTGTTGTCAGTCGGGTTAGCTAGTTTATAAAGCAACATCGTCAGGTACATATGGATGTTATACAAATGATACTAATGCATATTAACTCATCTCCAGGGACATGACTACTATTTAGAACATGTGGAACCATGACTATCTCATCATGTGCAGATGCAGATTATGCATGATGTCCCAAGGACAGGAAGTCCACAACGATATTTGCAACATTTATTGGAGACTCTCTTGTTTCGTGGAAAAGCAAGAAACATACCATGGTGGCTAGATCTAGTGTTGAGTCTGAGTATAGATATGACACTGGCAAGCGCAGAAATGATGTGGGTTCCGGTAGTACTATAATATCTACACAGATGTTTCTCTTCCCATGTCACTGAAATGTGACAATTAGACGTCCTTATTCATTGCAAATAACCCGACGTTTTACTTAAGGACGAAGCACATCAAGGTTGATTGTCATTATATAAGAGGCATGGTCCAAAAGGGATTTATTTCCACTTCTCATGTCAGGTCCGGGGACCAAACTGTGGATATCTTTACTAGGGCACTGCTCAGAGGACCTTTCCAGGAGTGTTCATGCAAGCTGAGCATGATTGATATCTATTGGAGTATTTGGTTGTGCGTCATATGACTTGTAGGAGGGTAAATAGATCTCTCCAGGATCCATTTACCCCATCCATATGTTTAGTTCCACATCTAATAGTTGTGGGACTTGGAGGCTCTGTGGAGGCTATATAACGAGCCCCAGACCTCCTGTATCCATTGAGAAAAAGGAATGCAATATCCATCCCTTTGAGGGCCTCTCTCGTGGTTTCATCCCACTCCTTAGGGAGTAGGGTTCCACGTTAAACCTTTGTGTTTCATGTTTATGTTTCATTATTTTATGCTCTGATTCCGCTTCCGCTTATTATTTTCTAACATGGTATCAGAGCGGTTCGATTCTTGAGGTGTTTTTTGTTCGTTCATCATTTGTTCGAATGTTAGAAAATAAACATGCGGAAGAGAACATGGAAAAAGATAAAGAAGAACGAAAAACAACGGGGTTTAACGTGGATCCCTACTCCGTGAGGAGCGGGATGAAACCATGGGAGAAGCCCTCAAAGGGGCATGTTATGCATTGCACTTTCTCAATGGATACATGAGGTCGGGACTCCTTATATAGCCTCTCCAGATCCTCCAAGTCCCACCACTAAAAAATGTGGGACTAAATAACTTGGTGGAGTAAATGGATCTTCTCCATGATCCATTTCCCTCTACAACTCATATGGTGCATACAATGAATACTCCAACACTCCCCCTCAAGCTGGAGCATGCAATGCTCAGCTTGGACAAACAGAAAGAAACTCAACCCACGCTACAGGACACTACGGTCAATATCAACCCAACACGCACAACTGTTGATGTCGAGGACGTTGCTTCTCACGCCGTGCAGGTGAGGAGGACGAATGGGATGGAGTGTGAGTCTGTTAAATCTCCTCGTCGGGGAACATGCGCTCTGAACTGCGCCTGTCAGAGTCGCTGCAACTGGAAATGGGTCTCCTCATCGGAGTACTCTGGCCCGCCACAACATGTGGGCAACTGCTCCATCTCTGAAAAGGGCCGAACTGAAAGGGGCCGTGGCTGTGCAATCCTCGTTGGAGTCCACGATCGCGAGAGAATGGAGTCTGAATAAGTCTCATAGTCGGAGAACTAGGTCTCTCCCATCAGGCACAGAGAATGGTGCACTACTTTGGTGTACCTATGATGCCACATGAAAACCCTTGCCAACATGGCATAGGGAATGATCCTCTACTCTGGAGTCCCTATGGCTCACATGAAAACTCTGGCCTACAAAACAAGAAAGGATGGGGACCTCTGAACTGATGGCAAACATGTGCACATCTGAAAATGACCGCATACATGTGCGTGTCTGAAAATGAGTCTCTTTCCGGAGAACTCGAAACTGGGCCTCTCAAACATGGTGTGCCTCGAACTTGGACTCTGACCTATCTGTCGAGTCTGATCAGCTGCGCATCACATCTGTGGACTCGGAATCTGAATGTCGAGTCTGAATCTCGCGCATGGAGAAACTGCATCTGAAAACTATAGAGTCTGAACAACTGAATGGTCTGGAAATCTCTGAATCTGGAAGAAGACCTGTGACTCTACACCATACTCCCCATTTCTCCCGTACTTGTCGGTAAATGGACATCGACAACGTTGGGAGAAGACAACATGAAAACTCTTAGCCGATAATGATGGTTTTTTTTCGGCTTTTGCTTCGCACAATTTTTTTTTGAAAATTGCATACAGCTTTTTTTTGTATGCGACTCTTTCAAAGAAAACTCCTTTTTTTTACTATGCGTACGGCTTTTTCTTGTATGCGGCTCATTTTTTTCTTTCCTTTTTTTAAAAAGAAAACATAATATCTCTTTTTTTTGTTTTGCCAAAAAGCAGCTGGCCCACCTTTCTCAAAAAAAATCTCCCTTTTTTTATCATCGGCCGCAACCCCCTTGGACTTCCGTGTTTTTTTTATAAAATGGGATATCGGCCCGCTCAGGCCCCTGTACCCCCTCTTTTTTTAGGGTTCCCTGGGAATCCCTAATCTGTCATGCACCCTGATGGGGGGCTCATGGTGCTGCCGCAGAAGAGAAGGAGCATGAGAAGCGGGATCTCGCGCATGAAGGAGGGGCGCATCGTCGAGGGGGAACGCCGCCTGGAGCGTATGAAACAGGGGTTCTACGGCTATGAGTCACACATGGGAGCGCGATGCCTGCGCTCAGCAGCGACCAGGAAGTCGCACAGGTTCCTACGCGATGGGATGTCGTCGACCTTTGCCGCCTGCGAGGTTTCCCGAGTCTGGGGTGTCGCCGATAGAGAGGAGATGCACCCGAGGAAGGAAGGCTTATTCGATTTGTGGGTTGGGGCCGCCTTCACTGCCTGGCGCGCAGGTGTACGTGGAGAGGAAAAGGATTGGGTTCCCGAGGATCGTGTGGAGGAGCGAGCCAGAGAACCAACGCACGCCGGGGCCTTGGAGGTCGAAAAGGTGCCGCCAACGCCGTCTGGACAGTGCGCGGAGGAGGGACATCGTGCCAGGGAGGGGGGTGCACGCGCCCCTGCTGGAGGTGATGCATCCTTGGGATGCCGGAGTCGGCTAGGGCTGCAGGATTGGAGCGCCTCTGCCGTCTGGGGAACCCGCACCTGAGGCATCGAGCGCGAGGAAGAAGCCTCCTCCTGAGGCATCGAGATGTGAGGTTACGTCCCTGCCGCCTGGGGCTGGAATGACCGCTCAAGATGTGAAGATGGCGTGCTACCTCCTTGTTTAGAGATGTGAAGTCTTGCCATCCTGGATGATGGAGAAGGGCGATATAGCCTCCCTATGAACTGAATCTAGGGTTCCAGAAGGAACCCTCCAGTTTATTGATCTTGTGCAAACATGTACTATACGAAATCTTCAACAATCAAATCTTGACAGAAATATTAGGGTTTGAATAGAAACCCTAGAACCGAATCTCAAACATAAAGAAAACATAATGAAAAAAAAACTCCGAGTATCGACCCGCTCTGATACCCTGTTAGAAAATAAACATGCGGAAGCGAACATGGAAAAAGATAAAGAAGAACGAAGAACAGGGGGTTTAACGTGGAACCCTGCTCCGTGAGGAGCGGGATGAAACCACAGGAGAAGCCCTCAAAGGGGCATGTTATGCATTGCACTTTCTCAATGGATACAGGAGGTCTGGGGCTCCTTATATAGCCTCTCTAGAGCCTCCAAGTCCCACCACTGGACAATGTGGGACTAAACAACTGGGTGAGGTAAATGGATCTTCTTTAGGATCCATTTACCCTCTACAACTCATATGGTGCATACAACGAATACTCCAACATCGAAGATTCGTTTGTTATTTTTGAAGATTTATTTTCAAGATTCGATTAAGTTCATGGAACCCTAATTTCTGTTTCGCTCTGGAACATCTCTACTCTCAGATGGTCGGGAGACAATCCCTTACCGTACAGGTCGCATTTCAGGTACTAGCCAATGAAGACCTATCCCCCACCTCCGACTATATGGTTCAATGCAGCAGGCCATCCTGGCCTTCGCGCACCTCCTGATCCAGGCGGATATGCCTCCAACCCGAAAGCCTTTGCCGCATCTCCTACAGGGCCCTCGCGAGTCTCTCCTTGCGCTTCCAGACGAAGCGGCGACGCACCCTCGATGAGGCCTCCCCCCCTTTTTTTGCGCGAGGCGGTGCACCCAGGCACGAGGCGAGCAATCCCCAGGCGCGAGGCGGCCCACCCAGGAGACACCCTCCAGATCGATGATGCTCCCTCCGCGCACTCCTCCCCGATTCATCCCGCAGCAGATTTCAGGCCCCGAGCCCAGCTTTAGATTTTAGGCGGCATCATCTGCAACGCAACAGGGGCGCGTGCTCCTTCCTCGTCTTTCTCCAGGCGGCCCGTGATGTGCAGGAACCCCAAGTCGGGGGCGACCGAATGCGAATGGTTCCCATCGTGGGAACGCTAAGGGGGGACGACTTTATTAAAAAAAGGGTGCCCGTATTTATAACTGAAATAGGCTTCGTTTCTAAACCCTATTTGGGCCATGTCTTTTAAAAAAATGTGGTTGGTTTAAAAAAGAGAGAGAGATCGGAAAAAGGCTCGTACAAGAAAAAGACGTACGCACGTATTTTGAAAAAAAATACAAAAAAGAAATGTCGTAAAAAATGAAACGACTTAGAAAATGATTAAAAAATGCGACGGCTATAAAAAATATATATAGTCGAAAAAAACTTTTTTTGATTGAGAAAAGTCAGATTAAAATGTGACGACTTGTTTGGATTCTTCAGGTCTTCACCCAACTTGATCGATGTTGATGTTCCGACCAATCTGGGAGAAAGGGGGAGTATTGTGTAGAGTAACAGGTCTGTTGCAGATTCAGATGTCAAATCCAGACCGACAAGATGTTCAGACTCTACGATTCAGATCCAGTTTTAGACTCGATATTAGATTCTGAGTCTTCAGTTCAGATACACACATAGATGCGGTCCTTTCGGATGTGCACATAATGCCATCTTTTGTCGTGGTCCCCATCAATCTTGTAGTTTTGACCAGAGTTTTCATGTGAGCCATAGGGACACCAGATCAGAGGACCATTCCCGATGCCATGTTGGCAAGGATTTTCATGTGGTATCATAGGTACTCCAGAGTATAGTACCATTCTCTAGGCCAAATGGGAGAGACCCAGTTCTCCGATAAGGAGACTTCTTTCAGGCTCTATTCTCCAGTGATCGTGGACTCCGACTAGGATTGCACTTCCACGACCTTTTCAGTTCGATCCTTTTTCACTGATGGAGCAGTTGTCCGCATTATTGTGGCGGGCCAGAGTACTCCGACGAGGAGACTCATTTCAATTGTAGTGACTCTGACATGCGCAGTACAAAGCACACGCTCTCTGACGAGGAGATTCAGCAGACTCATTCTCCAGCCCATTCGTCCTCCTCACCTATACAACATAAGAAACAACGTCCTCGACAACAACAATTATGCGCATTGAGTTGATATTGTCCGTAGTGTCTTGTAGCGTGAGTTGAGTTTCTTTCTGTTTGTTTGTCCAAGCTGAGCATTGCATGCTCCAGCTTGTGGAGGAGTTTGGAGTATTTGGTTGTGCGTCATATGAGTTGTAGGAGGGAGGATCCATTTACCCCATCCATGTGTTTAGTCCCACATCGACCAGTGGTGGGACTTGGAGGCTCTGGGGAGGCTATATAAAGAGCCCCAAACCTCCTGTAACCATTGTGAAAAAGCAATGCATAACATGCCCCTTTGAGGGCTTCTCCCATGGTTTCATCTCGCTCCTCACGGAGTAAGGTTCCACGTTAAATCCTTTGTGTTCTTCCAGTTTATATTTCTTTTTCTATGCTCTGTTTATCATTCTGCTTCCGCTTCCGATTTTCTAACATTACCTACTAGGGTTTCTCATCTTTATATAAGAGAGCCATATGGTCTTAAGAATAACCAATTCGTTATTTTCCCTCCACAATGATGATACAAATGAGTTGGATAAGAGGAGATATAAGGAGCTCATTAGGAAGCTTCTCTATGTTACCGTCACTAGGCTAGATATCTCCTTTGCAGAGCAAAGTCAACCAGTTTATGGAGCAACCATGTCAGGCTCACGTGGACGTAGTTTTCATGATCCTATGATATATTAAATCTTCTCCATATATATAGTTCTTGTTTCGAATATAGAGTAAGTTGTTTATTCCATGAACCCTAGGCTCTCTTTTATAGAAGAGTAGCCTATGGGTAAATTACATAAGATATTCATAAGTAAGGAGAATTAGGATTCAGTACATGAAATAACATAACATAAATATATCTCTACACTCCCCCTCAAGATGGAGCATAGACATCGATCTTTCTCAGCTTGGATGAGCACTTTTGAAAAGGTACTCGGAGTAAGGCCTTGATGAAGATATCGGCGGTCTGTTCCCCTAAGCTGACATGGGATGTGGAAATAAAACCTTTTTGAATCATATCACATATATAGTGGCTATCAACCTCTATATGCTTAGTGTGTTCATGAAATGATGGATTATTTGCAATAAATAAAGTAGCTTGATTGTCACATTCCAATGCTATAGGAAGGGGAACCTCTATATATAGATATGTAATTACAGCTCGAACCCACATCGTTTCTGTACTAACCTGGGTCATAGCCCTATATTCAGACTCAACACTAGATCTGGCTACAACACCTTGCTTCTTGCTCCTCCATGAGATAAGAGAGTCTCCAACATGTACAACAAATCCAGTTGTAGACTTTCTATCCTTTGGACACCCTGCGTAGTCTGCATCTACGCATGTTGAGATTGTGACCTCCTTACCTTTAGACCTGCACCTAGAGATGATTTAAGATACCTGAGTATCATTTATATAGCATCCATATGAACCTGACGCGGTTGCTCCATGAACTGGCTCACCCGACTAACAAAAAATGAAATATCGGGTCTGGTAATGGTAACGTACATAAACTTTCCTACAAGTTCTCTGTATCTCCTCCTATCAACCTCATTAGTATCATCATCATATAGTTTCATGCTTGGGTCCATGGGTGTGGTAGCAGGACCACATCCAAGCATTTATGTGTCACTTAGCAAATCAGTGACATATTTCCTCTGGATCATCACAAGCCCTTGTTGATTTATGGCAAACTCTAGTCCCAAAAAGTATTTAAGAGCTCCAAGATCCTTGGTGACAAATTCACGACCTAGATTTTCTTTTTCCCTCTTGATTCCTTGTATGTCATCTCCTTTTATAAGAATATCATCAACATATACCATGATAACAATCATACCTTTGGATGTTTTCTGTATAAAAAAGAAATGGTCTGCATTCGAATGCTTGTACCCATGTTTCTCAAACAAGTTTGAAAGCTTCTGGAACCAAGCTGTAGGACTCTGCTTAAGGTCATAGATCGCCTTATGAAGTCTACACACCTGTGAATACTCCCCCTCAACAACAAATCCAGGTGCTTGTTGCATGTAGACTTTCTCTTGAAGATCACCATACAGAAATGCATTCTTGACATCTAACTGAAACAATGGCCAATCACAAATCACGACAACAGAGAGAAGAATCCGTAAGGTGGAATGACGAGCACCTGGTAAAAATATGTCAAGATAGTCTACCCCTATGTCTGAGTAAAACCTCGTGCAATTAGACGTGCCTTGAATCTGTCGATGCTGCCATCTGCTTTTTGCTTAACTGTAAACACCCATTTACAACTCACTGTAGACGCCCCAGTAGGAGCAGGAACAAGTCTCCAAGTGCCTCTCAACTGAAGAGCAACCATCTCTTATTTCATAGTCAAACACCATCGATTGTCCTTTAGTGCCTCTTGATAATTCCGTGGAATGGCCACGGCTGATAATGCCACTGCGAAATTCCTAAAATCGCCTGTCAGGCGATCAAAGGAGATTACATATGCTATAGGATATGATGCACATCTACGCTTCTGCTTTCGAAGCGCAATAAGTAGCTCCAAATCAATTGGTTCCACATATGGCCCCTCTAAAGGATCCTGCTCAAGTAGACTATTAGACCCATCATTAGAAATCGTATTATCAGAACATACCTCATGCGTGCTAGATGATGATCGATGTTCATGAGCAGAAACATGCCGACGGGTATAGTGGTGTAGCAATGGTGGAACTGGGATCGTTGGAGGTGGCAATGGTGTAGGTAGTGGTGATGGTGGTGGTGAAGGAGGTGGTGGCGGTGGCATGTATATATCGTCATCAGTATCGGATGGCATCAACTGATCACATGTAGGAGAGAAATACATCACAAACTTGAAAAAGGTGACATCGGCACTAAAGTAATACTTTCTACGAATTGGATCATAACACATGTACCCTTTCTGTGTCCTTGAATACCTAACAAAGACACACTTGACAACTCTAGGAGAGAGCTGGTCAATACCTGGGGATAGTTGATGGACAAAGGAAACCGAGCCAAACACGTGAGGAGTAAACGAGAACAATTCCTTCTTAGGAAATGCAATGGAAAAAGGAATTTTTTCACCCAAGACCGACGATGGCATGCAATTGACAAGATAACATGACGTAAGAGCAACATCACCCCAGAAAGAATGTGGGGCATGACTTTAAATGAGGAGAGTTCTGGTAAATCAAGTAGGTGACTATGCTTCCTTTCTGCTACACCATTTTGATGGGAAGTATAAGCGCATAACGTCTGATGTATAATACCATGGACAGAAAAATATTTAGAAAGAGTCTGCGTACAAAATCCAAAGCATTATCGGTGCTCGCAAATTTAACAGACAAAGAGAAGACATTCTGCACTTTATTGATAAATTCTTGATAACATCCCCAGTTTCTGATTTATTCTTTAATAAAAAGACCCAAGATAAGCGAGAAAAATCTTCAATAGCAACAAGATAGAACTTGTTTTCTGATGATCAGGAACACGACTAGGGTCCCAAATGTGTATATGAAATAACTCAAAAGGAGCTACTGCTCCGACTCTTACGAGTAGGAAAGTAACCCTATGATGCTTTCCCAACTAACATGCCTCACATTGAAATGACGACTGAGGAGAAATCTGAGGTAGAACACGGCAAGATTTCTGAAGTGCGAGATGACCAAAATGCAGGTGCCAGGAAAAGGGAGAGACATGTCCAATAGAATGGGAAATAATGCCATCATAAGGTGTGTGAACCACGATAGAGACCGCCCTGCTCACGGCCATTACCAATCACCTTGCCCGTGTGGATGTCCTAAAATACAAGAGAAGATGGATAAAAAATAGCTCAACAATTTAGATCTTTCGTAATCTGACTAATAGATAGCAAGTTCATAGAATAGTCATGGGCATGAAGCACATTCTGGAGACGTATAGATGGAGTTAGGATGATCTCCCCCTTCGGGGAATGAGTTCCATCTGCTATAATCACAGTTCGTCCTGAGGGAACCTGTCTGTAAGCTATAAGTTGACCTATGTCTCCACAAAGTTGATGTGTAGCATCGGAGTCCATGTGGGTACTTGTGTATTTTCCTGGTTATGAGCTCTCTAGGATTATGTCCTATGTATGGAACCTAGACCTCTTGAATAAAATATCTCAGTGTGTTCTCTCTTCTTTTCCACATATATGATACATAAGGGTTTTATCTTTATTTCCTACGTTGTCTTAGAGGGAACATACAAGTACAACAGATGTTTTCACCAAGACCCTAGCCAGCGAGTCATTCCAAAGGTCTTGTTTTAAGCTAAGCATGATTGACATCTATGCTCCATCTTGACGGGGGAGTGTTGAGAGTTATTTTGTATTTGCTAATTTATTATGTCTCTATTATATAATTTACCTATTAGGGTTTCTCATCTTTTATAAGAGAGTCATATGGCCTTAAGAATAATCAATTCATTATTTCCCTCCACAATGATGATACAAATGAGGTAGATAAGAGGAGATATAAGGAGCTCATTAGGAAGCTTCTCTATGTCACCGTCACTAGGCTAGATATCTCCTTTGCAGAGCAAAGTCAACCAGTTTATGGAGCAACCATGTCAGGCTTACATGGATGTAGTTTCTATGATCCTATGGTATATTAAGTCTTCTCCATGTATATAGTTGTTAGGAAAATAGAACAAGTTGTTTATTCCATGAAACCTTCGCTCTCTTGTATAGGAGAGTAGCCTATGGGTAAATTACATAAGACATTCATAAGAAATGAGAATTAAGAAACAATCCAGGAAATAACGTAACATAAATATATCTCTATAGTTGTTATTCAGCAAAGGGACATCTCTTGCCATCGCGATATGTGCATATGCTGACTATGCAGGATGCCCAAATAATAAGAAGTCCACCTCTGTATTTGCAGTGTTTATTGGGAGCGCATTGATCTCCTAGAAAAGTAAGAAGCAAACCATTGTGAAATTCGAATACAAAATCATGGCATAAGAGAGCACTGAGATGATGTGGATCACGTAAGTTTTGATTGACCTTGTTATTTGATGTGCATCTTCCCATGGAGCTACTATGTGACAATCAAGCTGTACTATTCATTTTTTGTCAAAAATGGGGAGAATATGCTATATTGTCCAAAACATGAGAGAATCAAATGCATCGAAGTGAACTGCTACTATACTCGAGACATGATACAGAAGGGTTTCATCTTTGCTTCCCATGTTAGCTCAAGAGAACTGACAACGGATGTTTCATCAAGTCCCTAGTTAGAGGGCAGTGTTGTAAAAGTCCTGACTGGCCCGACTAGTAGGTCCGACTAGTCTAGTCAGTGGGGTGGTCGACCGAGTACCAACTAATTCCGACTAGGTACACTAATCGACCAATTTTTGCTTTGGAGATGCCATATTTTTTATGTTTTGATGTTTTTATAAGCAAACTTATTATAATATGCTTAATATTTTACTTAAGTTCAGTTACTTCTTTTATTTTATTACGATAGTATAAAATGTACAAAATCTATGTACATATATGTATATGTTAAGAAATAGGAAGCGGAAGTAGAATGATAAACAGAGCAAAATAACAAGAAAGATAAACATGGAACACCATGATTTTACATGGAACCCTGCTCCGTGAGGAGCGGGATGAAACCACGGGAGAAGCCCTCAAAGGGGCATATGTAGCATTGCTTTTTCTCAATGAGTACAGGATATCTGGGGCTCCTTATATAGCCTCTCCAGAGCCTCCAAGTCCCACAACTAGGCGGTGTGGGGCTAAACACTGGATGGGGTAAATGGATCTTCTCCAGGACCCATTTACCCTGCTACAGCTCAATATGTCGCATCACGAATACTCCAACACTCCCCCTCAAGCTGGAGCATGCAATGCTCAGCTTGGACAAACTGAAAGAAACTCAACGCTACAGGACACTACGGACAATATCAACCCAACGCGCACAACTGATGCTGTCGAGGACATTGCTTCTCATGCCGTGCAGGTGAGGAGGACGAATAGGCTGGAGTGTGAGTCTGCTGAATCTCCTCGTCGGAGAGCATGTGCTCTGAAATGCGCCTGTCAAAGTCACTGCAACTGGAAAATGAGTCTTTTGTCGAAGTACTCTTGCCCGCCACAATAATATAGACAACTGTTCCATCTCTGAAAAGGGACGAACTGAAAAAGGGGCTGTGGCGGTGCAATCCTCTTCGGAGTCCACGGTCGCTAGAGAATGGAGTCTGAAAAGTTTCCTCTTCGGAGAACTGGGTCTCTCTCATCTGACTCAGAGAATGGTGTACTACTCTGGTGTACCTATGATACCACATGAAAACCCTTGCCAACATGGCATAGGGAATGGTCCTCTACTCTGGAGTCCCTATGGCTCACATGAAAACTCTGGCCTACAAAATAAGAATAATGATGGGGACCTCTGAACTGATGGCATCCATGTGCTCATCTTAAAATGACCGCATCCATGCGCGTGTCTGAAAATGAGTCTCTCTCTGGAGATCTCGAAACTGGACCTTTCATCTTGGAGTGCCTCGAATATGGTCTCTAACCAATCTGTCGAGTCTGAATCTGCGCATCAAACTGGGACTCGAAATTTGCACGTCGAGTCTGGAACTGCGCATGAAAATTCTTTATCTGAAAACGGTAGAGTCTGGAAAATCTAAACTGGTCCGACGAATCTGATATCTCTGAAATCTGGAGAAGACCTGTGACTCTACACCAGACTCCCCCTTTCTCCCATGCTTGTCGGAAAACAGACAAATTGACAAAGTTGGGAGAAGACAACATAATGGGGAAAACAAACATGAATTTTTCGGCTTTTCAATTTTTTTATAAGCCGTCACATTTTTTTTTGTTAGTCGTTCCATTTTTTTACGGCTTTTGCATCATTTTTTTAAATCAATTTTTTTCTTTTAATTGCGTGCGGCTCTTTTCTTTTTTAATGCACGTGCCTTTTCTTTTTCTTTTTTTCCCTGGAATTTGAATATTGGAATAAATAGGACCCACTCACTCCTTCTCTTTCTTTTATGTAACTCACGGCCCATCAGGGCACTACTGGGGTTCCCACCGTGGGAACCCTCACAAAAAAAACACGTCGCTCGTAAGGAGCTGCCTGGGGTCAGCCTCACGCCGCCTGCACGAGGTGAGAGAGGTGATTAACGTTGGGTGAGGCTGGAGGAGGGCGCGCGAGGCTGCGCCGCCCCTGAAGGCTTCTTACGGTGCGGCGCCGCCATGAGGGTCGACCGGCAGGGATCCGCCGCAAGGTGCACACGCGGAGAAAGATCGTGGGCGCGACCGCCACTGGATATGAGGTGCAGCTCCTGGGGCACGTCGCCTGTGCAAGGGAGGCAGACCGCGCGTGGATGGAAGACGCACGAGGAAGAGATGCCGCCTAGGCTTGTTCGGTTTGGAGATGGAGATGCTGCTTGACTCGAGAGATGGAAGGTACGACGCCGCCTGGGATCAACGTGAACCTCCGCCCAGGGAGAAGGCATGGCCTGGAACGGCCTGGAGATGCTCGAGGGATGCGAGATGCGAGATGTTCGCACCGACTTGCCGCCCTCTGGATCGGTTTCTGTGAAGATATCACATCCGTCTGTAGTAGGGAACAATGCCGCCGCTGAGGCCTGAGATCGTCGCTGGAGACCTGCTGGATTTGGAGATGATCGAAGGTGCCATCATGCGGCCTGGAAATGTGTATCTAGGGTTTCAGAAAACCCTAGAATTCTGCTAGGGCTTCAGAAACGAAACTCTAGCATTGGCTAGCATAATGTCAATGCCATCTGGAACTTTATACTCGAAATAATAATCCCCAACATTAATCGAATAATTGAAAACTGAACCGAATCTCAATAAGAATAAAGAACACAAAGCGCCTCGAGAATCGACCCGCTCTGATACAATGTTAAGAAATAGGAAGCGGAAGCGGAATGATAAACATAGTAAAATAACAAGAAAGATAAACATGGAACACCATGATTTTACGTGGAACCCTACTCCGTGAGGAGCGGGATGAAACCACGGGAGATGCCCTCAAAGGGGCATATGTAGCATTGCTTTTTCTCAATGAGTACAGGAGGTCTGGGGCTCCTTATATAGCCTCTCTAGAGCCTCCACGTCCCACCACTAGGCGGTGTGGGACTAAACGTTGGATGGGGTAAATGGATCTTCTCCATGACCCATTTACCCTGCTACAACTCAATACGGCGCATACACGAATACTCCAACAGTATAAAAATGAGTTATATATTTAAAATAATCATAAACTTCAAGGACGATTAAAGTCCGACTAAATCCGACTAGTCGACTGACTGCCGATTAATCCTTAGTCAGTGACCCAGTCGACCGAGTACCGACTACTGACTTTTACAACCTTGCTAGAGGGTCATTTCAGAAGTATTTTTTCAAACTGAGTATGATAGATAACTATGCTCCATCTTGGACGGAGTGTTAAAGGAAATAATTTTTATGCATTTCTTTCTTTCTTTTTATATTATTTCCCATTGGTTATTTGTCCTCTAAAGTTTCTCTTTATATAAAGGATTCCTATGGCCACATAATAAGCAAGCCATTCTTTTTTTTTCTGCATATTCATCTTTTGGTATCACTCTTCTTGTTAGTATAAAGGTAATTTTTCTTAGTTTCTGTTTACGTTTTACCCATCTGTAGTGGTTTGGATTAGATTGTTAATAGAACTCCAAACCAATATGCAATTTGGTGGTTTAGAGTCTTAGACTACATATGGTTTTTATATGGATTCGATTGGACTAGAACATTTGCAATCTGTTAAAGGTTTGATTGCAATCTGGATTTGACTAAGATCGGCCTGAACAAAGCAATGTGCACCTCTACTCTATAAGACCAATTCCAGCAAATTCAAAATGATATACAGTTGATGTTATGTTACTTGCAATTTTATATTACTGGTATTAACGAACAAGTCAAACAATCTAATAGAGACACGCATTCCTTTCTGATGGGAGCCCATTTAACTGAGGTAAGGTTAATACTGGAAGTTAATGGGCTTTATTTCCCAGTATGTTCATTTCAAGTGGGATTGTGGCCACATGCAAATTACGTCGATGATGGTCATCATCTCAGAAATTATTTATTAGAAATTATTTTTATATTTAGTAGACAGTTGTTTTCCTATACCATGAGAAGAAAGCAAGTACTCACTAATTGAATCTTTACTCTTTAAACCAGTGTGCATCAGCTGTTGATAACCTGGCCGCCTTTTATTTCAACAATATCACCGTAGCAGATACACCTCCTTCTGCAGCTGCCATAAACCTAGCACGACATATTACGGAGTGCCCCACAATATTCCCTGAAGTAAGCATGCTTCTGATATCCGCTGATAGCCATTCCGTTGATGTCTTCATCTCTTTTAGATTTATGTCATGTTCAATGTATAATCTTAGATTTATGCCACCTACAACATTTTTTAAACCAAAATGCCATGTACAACGTTGCTAATAATCATTTGTTCTCTATTTGGCTTATCTTATCTTTGGACTGTTTAACTCTATCTGTGATCATTAATTGTTCAATAAATTAAGAGTATATTACGTATGAACTTGTTAGATTATGGTTTTAGTAATATGTTAATAAACAGGACCATACATAGAAGTTAATATTGGTGTGCAAGTCTGTGTGAGGTTGAAATTCAATTTTTGGGTCGTAATCTATGCATAGCAACCATATTTTCGTAGGTTAAACTTAAATGTTTTAAAAGAATTAGTCAATTGTAATTTTGGCCAAGAGGCACTAAATCACTTGCAAAACCTCACTTAGTTTTTGGTTAATCTACAAAACGACCGATATGAGATGTTAGATTTTAATGGTTATTACTCTTATTTGCAGATGCTGAAAACCCTATTTGAGATTGTTCTATTTGAAGACTGCAGCAATCAGTGGAGCCTAAGCCGTCCTATGCTTAGTTTAATATTGATCAGTGAGCAGGTGACAGTAAAAAGTTTTTTGCTCTCTTTTTTATCATGTACAATATGTGCTAGTTTTGCTGAAGTGAAGTGGACTTGGAAATTGCATGTTGTATTTTCCAGAGTTGAGTTTCCTTATAATAATATACGGATGTCATGGAAATTACATTTTCCAATGATCAGAGAAAAAAGTTAATGTGCAGTTTTCCTAAGTAGCTTGTTTTATTGATGTGGAATGACATGAAGCTAAGTATGTATAGCTAGGCTTTGTTGACCGGCACACAATTATTGAAGATAGATTTCCTTGTATGTTGGCGGATGTGTTATATCTGTCCGTTTCTTGTCACAGTTATCTATTAATTTAATCTTCAGGCTCTGGAAAGGTTGAGTTTCTAGTAATGGTTGAGTGAAAATGGTATTTTCAAGAAAACATCTATAGGAGAACGAGAAAAGAAAATAACATATAATTTTTCAAGCAACTCAAGAACTAGAAAAACTCCTTGTTAGTGGCTTTATTAGAGATTTAAAGGTCCTAGGCTTCCAGTTATGATACCTCGTGTATACTGGGAGGGCTATCTCATGCCATCGTGTAGCATGTAGATTTGGTATATTGTTCTATATATTTTCTAGTAAAATAAAAAATACAACTAATCCATATTTACTGCCACCTTTTGAATACCCATAATTCATTTATCTTTTTTTTCCGGGGAAGTTCGTCAACCATCTGCTATCAGATCCATAATCGTTAGTTCAGGTTCTCGACGCTGGAGGCTCATTTCTCTTGGACTGAGATCAGTAGGGGCAGGACGAGGTTGAAGCCTCTTCCCTTCCAGAAAGCGAGAACAGACCAAGCTCTCTAATTTATAATTCCATGACTGAAGCGAGGTTTTTCAGAGTTTACCTATCAAACCATGATTAACCATCTAGATTTGCACGTGTAGGAAAGTTCTACGTTCAATGTATATAGCTGATTCGGTTTGTAACAAAAAAGAAGTCTTGTCCTTCTATTACATATCTACTTAGCATAAAACTGTTTTATATAATTAGTAGTCTTGTTAACCACAACTTTTTACCTCAAGTATAAATATGCAGTGTTCCGGGGTTATAACTGACCTCTAAGAAAAATTGTTAGATATTGATTGAGCATGATCTATAGACATTTTCTGGATAATTTTTTACTATCTCTGGTTATTTTCCGCAAATAATATCTTCGTTGAAAAGATATCTATGTTTGATAAAGGTTTATTATTTGTTCCATTTTTTAAGGGTTGTCTTGTTTGTGATGATTTTTTTGCTTGACACATGCCTTGCATCTAGAAATGCAAGTCGCTAGATATTATTTTAGGTGACAGAAAACTAATCGACTGACCGAGAGTTCTCTTCAGCTTTAATATTTCTTTTTGCATGCACACACATAAATTCATGGATGCATGCTTACCTTTGAAGCTTCTCTCATCTTAGGAATATTGATTCCGCATATATACAACCTTCATCTAGAAGACTTGCAAAAGTGTCACCTTTACTACTAGTTAGAAAGGTGACTACAAAATTTTCTTGTACTTGTGAACTTTGTGTTAGTAGAAAGTTCTGATATACTAACTCATTTTGTAGGCCGGTGCATGTCAATGTACAATTGAAAATTTTGTAGGCCGGTGCAATTTTATGGGGATCATCTCGCCAGTATTGGATTTTAGAAAAAATAAATATAGGGCTCGTCTCACCAGTATGAGAGCACTCATTGAAAACATCCCTACGTACATGCATATGCATGTCTCTATGTGGACATGCATTTTGTGCTCGTTTTTCTACGTATTTACTGAAATGTGTGCATGTATGTTCGTGAGTTTGTGCCTGCACGGACGTGCACACATGCGTGCCTGTGTGCGTGTGTCATTGCCACTATGTACTAGGCAAGGGTGGAATCAAGAATTTTATCAAGGAGGGGTCAAGTATATAACTATCATATATGCTCAAAATAGAAAGTTTATTGTATTTTCAAATGATATTTTTAAATAGAGTTATTTTTTAAAATGAACTTTTCAATTTTGATAAATTTACAATATTAAGGTTAGATTTTCTAATAGATTATTATTTTCAATGATCATTTTTAAATTTTTGATGAATCTAATAATTTAAGCCTCTTTAGATCCATCCCAAAAGGCTAAACCATCAAGTGAAATTTTGAAGGAAACAACAAAGTTTATTTCATTTACAAGGAACATTAGAAACAATGTGAGAGATAAATGAGTCCGAATACAATTTTATATCAAATTATACTTATAGTTTTAATGATATGAAGTGATTGAATAAATTATATAAAAAATTAAATTGTAGGGAGGTAAGATTCGAACCATGTACTCCAAAACAATTACAATGTTAGTCGACCACTTGACCATTCAATAAATTTGTAAACATTCTGTTACACACTATTTATTATACATTTAAGCAGTGGCCATATTAATAACCTAAAACATTTATCAAAACAATTACAATGTTAGTCGACCACTTGACCATTCAATAAATTTGTAAACTTTCTCTTACACACTATTTATTATACATTTAAGGAGTGGCCATATTAATAACCTAAAACATTTCACTAGTGAAATATTATAATCAAGTTAGAATTATCTTGGTAGTAGGCCCGATTTGGAAGATGATGAGTAGATTTTAAATTAGTCGATTGCATTGCAAGTTAGAATTATCATGCGTATACATGGAAATGGGGAGAAAAAAGGCAGGTGCATTGAGTTCTATTTTCTTGGGGTTGGGATATGCTATGGAGGCCAATTATTGTTGTTATCCTGCTAACTCCATCCTTAAGGCCTGTGGTTCGACAAGATTGCAGAATCGATGGTACTGAATTAGAATTATAGGACATTCAAAAAAGAGTTGCCGTGGATTATAAAATCCCCAATCAACTTAATCATAAAAGTATTATATTTGCATTGATGATTTTCATAAGCTTATAGGAAAACTAAGAGAAATTGAGGTTAAATTACGTTTCATGAATGGTATAAATGTTCAGAATGTTGTTTCTTTTTATTGGACAAGTGGAGATGATAACTCATGATAACTGATCTGCAATCACCAAGACAGATGACGAAACTTAGCTCGAAATTGGGACATCTGCTGATAGGTCAATGTTGCTTATATGATTCACTTTTTATTCTATTTTCCTTGTATACTTTGTTTCTTCTCTCAATAACTCCTGTATCGATTTATATGGGAATGAATACTTTAAAAAGAATATATGAAATATTAGGAAGCATCGTTTTGAAAGCAAATTGAGAAAAAAGAAGATACATGCTTGAAATGCCCGGTTTCTTCTTATGACAGATAGAAAAGATAAGGTTTATGAGATATCTTGCAACCATCAATGCAAGTTTACGACAATTTCAAGGAGCAAATGTGACAGGAGAACATTTTTATAAGCCTCAAGATGTAATTGAATTAATTGTTTGTAGTTTTCGGAGTTGAATTCCACTTATAGATTAGGTGGCGACTCTAAAGCTTTAAAAGGAGAGTTTAACATGGTTGTAATTGTTAGTGAATAAGATTTGTTTTCTTGTTGGAAGAAGTTTATACTGGCTCACTGTATGAAAAACTGGAAGTTTCCAATCATAGGTAATATGCAATTTGAATATTCCACAGTAGTAGTTACATAATTAAAAAATATAATATTGCCAGTACTAGATGAGTTGTAAAGCAACAAGTAATTTTGTGTGTTATGCATGTGAGACCATGGCATGTCAAAGTTATTCACAAGCAAGACAATTAATGGCATTGTTAGAGGACCCTTGTTTTGTTTAACTAATTCAGTCATTAATTTGCATTAATGCCAAGTCATTAGACGGGTTCTTGTTTCCCAGCTGGTAGGTCTCGAATTAGCAGTAGAGTGGATTCTAGTGATGCGGGGAAATTCCCCATTGGCCGTTATAAGTATATGAAGGTTTATGAGTCGTTCTATCCCATAACCGTTTCTTATAAAGTTCTAATGTAAGTGGCTCAAAGAGGAATGGGCGCAGGAGCAACTGATTATTAGGCTCCACTTAATAGAGATCATTTTGTTATTTAGTTGGATAGCTTTTCAAATGATATCTTATCAATATGCAAATTTCACTATTTGATGTAATCCTCTTAATCATCGATGGCCCATCTCTATTCCTGTTTTCCTTGTCAGCATGGGATGAAATTGTAAAATACTGAATATAGATATGCTGAGCTTCATACAGAAGATTACTAGAGGCTCAAGCATTTTCGTACATCATATTCTGGCGAGGGGATGGAAATAAGATGATCAAGTTTGATTTTGGATCGAAAGTCATAAATTTCTTACTTGCTAGTTGATTTTTTTTACAATTGGGTTCCCCATGAGACTGTCTACATGTTTGGTAGATAAGAGAAGCAGTTAAATTATGGTTTCTGTAGTGTAGTCTTCTGTGAATAAGAGGTGATTTCAAAACTACCGAGTATTTTTTGATCTTCCTTTATGTTTAGAAATGAGAAATTTACATCTATATATATGTGCATGTGTCTCTAACTTATGTGGCTATCCTTGCAGATTTTCAACGATTTGAAAGCACAAATTTTGGCTTCCCAGGTTAGCTACGATTTACTCTCCCGTTAATCGATTGTTGTTGTAATTGTTTGTCCCTCAACAAGGAGATATGCTGCTGTCGATATTACCTCTTTTCTCTGTTTGTTATTTTGTATACAAAAGTATTTAGATGTTGAGTTAAATCTGCTATAAGCATACTGGATATGAATCTGAACCGTTTTTTTCCGAACAAAATGTAATTTTGCTAAGCAGGTTTATTTCTATATCATAATGACTGATAATATGCAGATGTCAGTACCACTAGCTGAAATCATCTGTGTATTTAGAACAGATCCTATTGTTTATTTCTATAACATCGAAAAACTTGGTTTTGACATTTGGCTATTTGTTGGATGAGTCCAATTAGTCCTCTATAATATATGTATTAGAATATTTACTCATTCAGATATACGCATGCACTGCTCCTGCATGCGCATACTAAGTGTTCATGCATGCATATAAATGCACATCCATTTACTTTACTTGAATTTTAATATACGATAGATGATAGATGTCCTATGCTCGTATCCGTATTCATTCCCTTTCCTTACATGAGTTTTATTTATATGCTCCTATGATTTTTTTGGGTTACATGTGGTGCCTTATATATTTCAGTATTTAAAAGATTCCCTCATAAAGTTGCTAAATATAGAATTAAATGGTGTGTCTTATTCCTTTTTTTTTGTTTTTTAATAAAATGAACTTAATTTTAGATGCTTCATGTTCGATTGGAATTCAATTGTTTTTTATTGTAAATAAAATGTATAATTTTTTGTAAATATACATGAATATGCGTATAAAAAATGATTTATTTATATAAAATAATTAAGAATACAAAATCCACTAAATTCTGCCTAAATCCTTTAGTCGCTAATCAGTGACTCAGACAACCGAGTAGCGACTACTGACTTTTTTTGAGATCGGTGAGGGAGGAACACACAACGGTGCCCGCTCCACGTTGACTACCGACTTTTGCAACCTTGATTATACCCTCTTGCCCCTTTTTTTTGAAAAGGTATACCCTCTTGTCTTCCAAAGTTAATTAAGTCCCAAATAATTCTTTGGACAGTAAATCAATAAAGATTTATGTGTATGCCCCTTTCTTTCCTTTCTCCCTCCTTTTCTCTCCTTACTCATCTTCAATCTACCCCCATAACGTTTATAACTCCACCTCCAGACTGCATTAGCACCATCACCTCTTCATTTCCACTTGCCTGAGTTGTTTTCAGTCTGCCGCACTCTGATCTCTTACTTCCATTAAATTTGACGGATCTTTCTCCAGGAAATAATGGCACAATTCAGGGTGACTCCATGTTGAGTGACATAGGAAGTGATCAATAAGCATATGAACAATGGTAGAGAAATGCACATACATTTTGATGTTTTCAGAGTCAAACTTTTGGCATTGTATCTGCCTCCTGGAGGTACTGCTTATATATGAAAAGACCCAAGTGGGTGAGCTGTCCTCAGCTAACCTGATAGTTTACAATCATAATAGAATAAAAAAGGAAATTGTGTGGACACAATAATTACTTGAGTAATGAGTCGCAATCTCTAGTTTTGCGAAATCTCCAGTTTTTGAAGTACTTAAATATTGAAAATTGAGCATGTATAATTAGGGGATGAAGGTCTTAACTTTTTTGAAGAATGGCCGTGCAATTATTAGGGTCTTAAATTGATTTGATATTTTTTTGTTTTTTTGAGGTGATATCCATCTGCAAAATTCATTCTAAAATATGAATCATTCAAAGGCTTTGGTATTCCTGCCTTTCACATATTAAAATACAGAGTTATGGTACAGAAGTGAAAGATTATTGCGGATTTATATAGAATTCCCTTTTCACGTATGGAAGTTTTATTAGAATTTCGAATTACATTTTTTTGTTTACTAATACTTTTGAAGTACATAAGTCAACCATTTGGATTTCATGTTTACTCATCACATCAAAACAATAGCAGCTAGGTTACTACTGAGAAACTACTCCATTATGTCCCCCAATATGAATTTACTACTCTAGTTCAACAAGATATTTACATATAGGTTAGTTTACATTTTTAAGATGATCCAAGAGGTAAGATCGACTTAAACAGGAAAAATTGCGAACTGAACGAAAATTTGTATCCCTCAAACGTGGCCATTCCAACCCTTTATAATAAGCTATGTTACTGATGATCGCCATTGCTTTCCTTCTTGGTTACATCCTCCGTAATTTCCTTCCAAAACGTCGTCATAATCCCCTTCAAATCTCCCCTGCACTCCTTTCTTATCCTAGCCTAATCGTCCTTGCACCTCTATTTTTTCCCATTCCTCTCATTATGCACAGGTTGTTTCTTGATGTGTGCAGTTAATGTATTCCATCAAATCTTGGAAGATTGATGTGAGGACTAATCAACACATGTATGCTTGGCATTGTCGTGAAAATGTATGATGACCTGAGCCAGAAGTGTTGGGGTGCACTTGCCATGACCTTCATCACATGTGTGTATAATAGACTAGGTGGATGGATGGACACCAACTGTCAAGGTCTTCCTCTCCTCACTTAGAGTACTACCTAAACGAGATGCCTAACCATATGTCACTGTATCTTCTTCCTTATCTAAGTTAGAGAACAATCTCTAGGTTATTTTGGACATCATTTTCATGTTACCGAGTGTTGTGATCTGCTGGAAAGAGCAGAAAGAGCAGCAGTATCCGTTTGAGTGGCCTCCTGGACGAATTATCACCTTGATCATATTTAACAAGAGTAGTTTCCATAATTATATTAGATGGTTGGACAATTTGCAAAGTAGTAACATTGATCTTATAAAGACAATTATAGATTATCTTTGGATCAGGAATGGATTCTAATGTTAATAAATGAAATCTAGCAGCTTGATATCGAGGGTTAAGGTCATCCAGGAATCTGTTTATCTACCTCTTAGATCTCTGAGTAATTACTTGTAGCGAGTTGGTTCAAAGATAGTCATTCCTTCGAAAAGAGACTCCATAATATTGCAGTTGTCAACTGAGGGCATGTCATTTCGGTTGGAGACAAGATCCTTCAATAGATGCCAGCAAATCTAATACTACTGAACATATTGGAGTAGTTATCGTCTACACTATCCAGGTTCATTGGTGTAGAGCAGTTTGGCGGCAAGCTTCTGCTCTAGGTTATTCATGAGCGAAGTCATGACAAGGTACTTGACTACTTGTCTTGCTCCCTGTTCTTAAAGCCTTCTTCAGTTGGCTTCATAATGTTGCCTGTTAGAATATAACACTTCTTTTAGCCTCCCGTCTAAATCTGAAAATCATGTGACCGAAGAGTATAATTGTGTCCAACATTTAGTTGATGTGGTAAAAGTGGAGGCCCATTGCTTGGTCATAGTGGTGACAATTCCAGAAGTAGTTTACATGACGAGTCGGCATCATGCCAATAGAATCAATATAGTGGAGTAGCATTAGATGAAAAGTGGGTATAAGATGCGGGTGGCTTCTAGCCTTCTAGGCAATGGCTTGTGCCTCTATAGGCTTAGAAAGTCATAATCTATTAAAGCCACAAAATTCATAGAGACTAGGATGTAGGTATTGATTGAAAAATGTCCAATGCTTAGTTGTAGCAACAACAACAGATTAGGGAAGCAAAATGGCATTTTGGTTGATTCAGATGGAAATTTTGAAGGGCGCGGGTGATCAGAATACTTTTATTCTCTGTGGGCTTTGTGCAATTTTTCTGCCTCCTGAAATGATTGAAACTTGGAGATTATTTAGATTCTGATGGTTTTTGCCTCCATCAAGAAATGACATGAAGAGTAAGCCCTGGCAAAGATGGGTGCGCTTTTTCTTTTCATCAGTAGAAAGTTAAGGCTCATCAGAATGGAAGGGTGACTATTTTGGATGGATGACTTGAAAATTGCAAATGCTGGATGTTGAGGGAAAACCAAGATAATTTCCATTAACCCTAGAGCTCTCTTATATAGGAGAAAAGCTCTATGGGTAATTTACATAAAGAGGACAAACAAATACTAAATGATAAAATTACTCTAACATGATAAAATTACTCTAACACCCCCCTCAAGCTGGAGCATATATATCCAACATGCTCAGCTTGGAACAACAAAGATGAAATGGACCCCTAGCAAGGGCCTTGGTGAACATGTCTGCAACCTGCTCTCCTGATGATACATGAGAAGTTGAAATAAGCCCCTTTTGAATTAAGTCCCGTGTATAATGGCAATCTACTTCAATGTGCTTCGTCCTCTCATGGAAGGCTGGATTATTGGCTATGAACAAAGCTGCTTGGTTATCACATTTCAGATGCATGGGAAGAGGAACATCAATAGTTAAATCAGTTAAAACTGATTTAACCCACATCATCTCAGCACTACCTTGGGCCATTGCCCTATATTCTGACTCTGCACTAGATCGAGCCACTACAGTTTGCTTCTTACTCTTCCAAGCTACTGGTGAGCTGCCAACAAATACAATAAAACCTGAAGTTGACTTTCTATCATTAGGACACCCAGCATAGTCTGCATCAGCATAACCTGTGACGGATATCGAGGTATCTCTTCTAAATAGAAGACCAGTGCATGGGGACGACTTCAGATATCTCAAGATCATAAAAACAGCATTCATGTGAGCCTGCCTGGGTTGTTCCATGAATTGGCTTACCCTATTAACCGCAAAGGCTATATCCAGTCGGGTAATAGTGATATACAAGAGCTTTCCTACTAGCTCTCTATATCGTCTCTTATCTACCTCCTCAGAGTCATCATCATACAGTTTGATATTAGAATCCATAGGAGTAGCCGTTGGTCTACATCCTGCCATACCTGTCTCAGATAAGAGATCCGTTGTTGGAAATGCGAGCCCACGACGAGCCATTATGCAATAAATGTTATTGCACATATCATTCCCTGATCTGAAATGAAGAATGAATAATTTGTATAATAGGTCCCTTAGTACAATTAGGGTTATGTACCATGGCCATCTTAATAATCATACAGCTGTTGATTCAACTATTGAATCATAGAGGCTGGTGCTTGGATGAATATCTAAAGGGTTAGATTGAGGACTCATCAAGCACCATCAAATGATTGTTAAGAGATGATCTCCAGCCTGAGTAGGAGATGGCAATCCTTATCTCTTTAGGCTGATATCTGACCGACCTCTTGATGCAGGTCCTCTGCATAGGAATAGAGATTCGGAGGTGTCAGATTAGTTAGGTCAAAGAGTTGATTTAACGAGATCGAGATAACCAAAGTCCTATATCGTATGCTGTCATGATATAGGCACGCATCCTCTGACCGGAGACAGATGTGTTGCTATATGTCTAAGTATGTACATTTGGCAGACCAATAGGTTGATGACCTAATCAAGGTCTATACACCGGCGCGCTGGTGTGCATATAAGGGCATATGGGTAATACGATCTCTCAAAGGGATCATACAGGTTCAGTTACTGAACCGGAAGACATGAGCTCACTCATGAGATATTGGGAAGAATCAAATTCCATGCGCATGGTCGTCTCGCTTTGGAAGCTTGACTGAATTTGTAGGTTTGATATATACTTTTAGTATATGATCAAGACCTAGGTATGATATACACTTTTGGAAAGTGTATGATCGATACCAACTCCCAATGATCGAATGAGAAACTTACTGATAAAACCATGAAGTAGACAGTATAAAGTTGATCCGATACTTCGGGTTTAGTCTAAGTCTTCCAGTATGCAGGATGTACAGGTATTGGGAATACCTGAGGGTGATTTGATCATAAACGATTGTATAACCATGACGCTTCCATTCCTAGGGAGTGATGAAACGGGTATGGATTTTAGTGACTCCTCTCAGTAGAGAAGTGATCTGATCTTGGTCCAAGTGTTGGACATTGATCTGAATGTGATTCAGATACAATGAGAAGATTAGATTTACGGTCTTGATTTAATCAAGCATCTATGGGAGGCCCGCGATCTGGATTTGAGATATGATCTCAATATCCACGTCACTATACGTGGAACAATACAATCGCCCTGTCCTTATCTCCAAGTATCTGCGGAGAGATTGCATTATTCTTGAAGGGTTCAAGAATAATTCCATACGATCTAAGCAATGAAGAAATAATGATTAAATGTGATTTAATCATCTTGAATGTGTGAAGAAATTATCCAATTTAATTAAATGTGATTTAATTAATGTGGATAAGAATAATGTGGATAGAAATATCCAATTATTCATAATATATTATAAATGTGATTTATAATGTATTAGAGAGAGCTAATTATAATTTATATGTGTTGATTAATTATTATGTGTATTGGATACACATTGTGTAATTAATTAACAATATGAATTATGTGTTGTTTTGGGTTGTGAATATGATTCACAATTTTTTCCATGGCAAGAATGCAATATTCTCAAAGATAATTGTGAATTATTATTTGGAGAATAAAACCCAATAAATTTGTTGCAAATAAATAAGAGAGAATATCAAGGAGATATGCAATCTCATGGGAATCCATGAGATTGCCTCCATGGACTCCCATAGTGGGCGGCACACCACTCCTATATGGAATGGGTGGCCGTCCAACATGGAAGGTGCATGGAGATGAAATCTCCATGCACATTCTCTCCTTATTTGTTGGGTTTATTTAGGACTAAATTATATTTGATTTTTTCAAATATATTTTAACCTAAATTTGTTGCTTTTGACAACAACAATCTTGGCCATTGGATTGACACAAATCAATCTCACCCATTGATTTTATGTGTCCCATGGATTGAGATCCATGGATCCCAAAACCCTATAAATAGAGAGGCATACTATGCTCTCTAAGGACTAGCAATATTGGAGCTCTCTCTCTCTCTTTCTTCTCTACACACGTCAGCCCTCTCTCCCTCTAATTGGTGGCCGACCACCAAACCCTAGAGGAGAGAACCGTCGTCGCCTTCGCCACCGCGCCGCCGCTTCGACGTTCTTCGGTTCTCCGTCTTCTTGGAGAGTTCCTCTCACGAAGGAGACGTTTGATCTCGTGCGACGAGATCAGGAGCAACCATGCTTGGATCATCTTCTTGGATTGCGAGGACAACGCGGTTCATCCCCGCGCTCGCAAGCGGTCTCGCCGACGATCGGACTTGAGACAGGAGGTCTCTTCTCTTAGAGACTCGATCAACCACGCTTCAAGAGGTATTGCATTATACTTGTTGTGGTTATAGATGAAACGATCTGAGAATGGTTCTCGGATCATGTGGTTTCATCGAATAAAATTTTTTTAAATTCCGCTGCACCGAACAACTAGTGCGACTAGTAGTTCTTCGTCGTATCCGATACGACGATCACGCTTCCGTGATGCGCTTGAGGATTAATTCCATATCCTTCAAGTGGTATCAGAGCCAGGTCGACGGTTTCGAATATGATTCGAAAAACCGAGGACGACTTGGGTTCGTTAAGGTCGCGAAAGTTTTTATCGCATTTGATTTCGCAGATCTGTTTAGTAAATAAATTCGGCACTGTTTAAATTGTTTAAACACGAATTTAATATTGGATTTTGTTCCCTATTAAATAAGGAAACCATAGGATCTGAGTTTACGTAAATCGGATTTCGTATGCTCTAGATATGGTTGTTTTAATGAACATGTATGCACTGTTGCGGGAACTGTAGATCTGAACGTGATTAAAATGTTAATTACTGTTTAGACTTGCCTCGAAATGCGTGTAACATCACTTGTGTTCTGTCCTAAATCAAATTAGCAATCTATGAAAATTGATTTTGTCTAATTTGGATTTAATATGATTGAGATATGCTAATTTTAGTAAGAAGGGGTCACTGCTGAAATTACAGTCCTAATCTAGAACCAAGTGATTGTCAATTAGTGAAATTAATTGTTAATTTCGTGAAATAATCATGAAAAATATTTGTGAAATATTTGAAGATGATTATTTACATAATTGACTTGGCCTCATCCAATTAATTGATTAGATTTGATCTAAATCTTAATTGGAAACACATTCATCAAACTTAATGTTTGATTGGTGATTGTCATTTAATCATTTAGTGAAATTAAATTGTTTAGTTTCCTAGAATAATTGTGCATAAATATTTGTGAAATATTTGATGATAATTATTCCCTTAAATGACATTGCCTTAACCAATAATTGATTAAGATGTGATCTAAATCATAATTGGAAACCACAATCTTTCAAACTTGATGCTTGAATAGGATTTGGGAATTTGTCTAGCAAATTTCCTTATAATCAAAAATATTTTGATTATTACTATATGGTACAATTTCGGTTGTATAGCCGATGATCATCTCAAGTACAAATTAATCAATTTGGCATTATCCTTTCCCGAGGTGGATATGGTGCCTAGTCGGAGAGCATTGGGGTTGCGGGTTGCAACGTATGTGGTCCGTCCCACTCTCGTCGGTACTGGCCATGACAGCGGGTAGGGCCGGGATAATGTCCGAGGGATTAAGATGTATTTTTCTAATTATTAAAATTCGAATTAATACGTATTTTGAGATATTACCATATATGTATTCAAGTAAAATAATCAAGTTTGATTGATTGAATTGGATTGATAATTAATTTAATATGATTAAATTGATTATGTCCAATTGAAATACTCTAATATGATTAGAGCTAATAATTCCCTTGGAAGAATTAATTATGTGAATGTGATTCACGATAATTAATTAAAATTTGAATATGATATGGAGGATCACATAAGTGACATCCATGGTCTCCCGTCAAGGCGGAGGGTTCCGTCGCCAAGGATTGCATGTGGGAGACGCCTGTCCGAAGTGACAGCTCCTGTATGCAAGCGCATCTGGATCGGGCTCGTCGCTTCTCGAAAGAGTAAGGACGTATGCGTAGTGACCCCAGTATCGGGTCCTCATATTATTGGGGCGATATTGGATTGCGCATAGCGAGTTGTATTCCTGTTGACGGTTGGTTCAATTAATGACGGGTCAACATCACCTTAGGGGTGGTGGGCCCGGGTGTTAAAGACCGAATTGAGAGATGCAAGTTGGACTTGCAAGGCGGAATGTGTTCCCGCTTCTTTTTATCCGAGTTGTAGGTTCTCATATTATTGGGATGCAACAAAGATAAGGAAGGAGATCCCAGATCTTGTTTGAGATATAATGGTAAGTATATCTCTTACATTGAAAGTGATTAAGGGAATGAACTTTCAATGTTGACATGGCAAGACAACTTTGATATAAAAATTCCTAAATCAAAGTAAAATATGTATATATAAATACATACATTTATGCAAATTTCTTATTTCAGATAATCCTTCATTAAAACCCACTCAATGATATACTCAATAATAATCAGTAGAATATCATGGATTGGACTCATGATCCAGATATTGTACTTGCAATTGAACACATAATGTATGTGGTTGCAATGTGCAAATTTCCTCATAATATTGAGAAATGACAATTAAATAGATAATAGGACTACAACCCTAGGGTTTGTATGTCTCTATAGTCTTGGTATCATCAAATGTACTTTGGAAGTGACATGTTGATGATGATCATAATTGTCATATAATCCTTATAAAATCAATGAAGATTTTCTGGCATACATATGTGCTCTTGACATTTAATCATGAGTGACATGGTTTTCTACATCATGTAGAATGGTAGCTCTATAAAGAGATGATGTATTCAAATTGTTTGAGTACCTACCTGAACCTATGTTTTATGAGTTTAGATGGATGTAGATGATGAATGTCATTATTCTACTATCTATACTCTGGTCATTCATGAAGCTTCAAAATATTCATATTATATGAATTTAATGAAGCATGAATAAATGTTGAAATACTCTTATTTTGAATTTTTTTTTGAATTTATTGTAAGAGATCCTTAGTCTTAAGCAATGATTGCTTATAGATAAAGGGAGCGCAATGGAAGCATGGGTTGGACCCAAGAAAGAAGGAAAGTCAAAGAGTTGACTGGACTTCTGTGACTTCCATATGACATCCAAAGAGTTGGATGAGTGCCAATACTGCAATAAGTTGATGTGTTGATAGTATGACTATCAAGTCTGTCTAGAATCCTTAGAAAAGGACTCGGATGGAGCATCAGAATAATCTACATAAATCATTGATATTGACTTACTTATTGAATAAGATAAAGTAAAATAATTGTATCTCAATCTTCTGATGACATTCGCAATGGGTTGCATATGTTTTAGAAGACTGGAAAATTTGGTCTTAAAGGTTTATAGTTGTCCACATGAATATTGATGCAATTGTTGCAACAATCTCTGTTGGATTAATAGACTTGTTAATTTCAGTGGGAGAGCCCTTAGTCTTAGAGAATGTCTCTATGACCTAGACATTAGAATACACTCATTGTTTGTTTCTAAATGTTGGAAATAAACATGAATTCTGGAATGGACCTATCATAAAGAGTTATGATGAAGATATTTCAGAAAGTAATCTAAAATCTAGTGGGCTCCACTAAATTAGAAAATTAATGAATGGTTCATTAACATTTCTAAATACTGAAATTAAACCTCAAGATCAATAGGAGGATGAAGATCATTTGACAATGATCTAGCATCAAGCCTTGGACATTTGTCTATTGATTTGATCAATAGAATAGTAAGAGATGAAACTTTAGAATGTCTAAAATTTCAAAACTTACATACTTATGAATATTGTATTCAAGGTAAAAATGTCCAATACACCCTTCTTCGGGAATGGTGTAAGATGCCAAGGTATTCAGGATCTCATACATATTGATGTATGCGGATCATCTATATCATAGTAAACATTGTGGATATGTGATATCTATTGATGATTATGTATGATATGAGATTTCTTCACTTCATCTAAGAAACCTTTGAAATGTTCAAAGATTTCATTAATCTTGGTTTAGAACCAAAGTTTGAAGGAAGATAAAATGAATTTGATCTAATCTAGGTAGCAAGTACCTACTAGATAAATTCGAAGAATACCTTATGGAGATATGAATATCATTTCTATCTCAATCCTCCTAACACACCTTAACTCAAAAGAGTTATAGGTAGATACAATTGGATCATGTGTGACATGATCTTATCAATGTTGAATTTTAGCATAATTATCCCTTAGTTTCCAGGTATATATGTGTAGTAGAGACTACAATGTATATCCTTAATAAGGTTCCATGTATGTTGGAATCTAGCACTTGAGAGTGTTGCTTCATTAGGAAAATAAAGGATGGTATTGGATACCTACTTTATGACCTTGAGATTCTTAAAATATCTCATCTCCAAGAATGTGATTCTTAGAGGTTGAGACTCTTGAGAATCAAGATGAAAATGAAGTGTAGGAACTCATTTATAATGAGACTCCTGAAATTGGAAACTAAAAGGACAATTAAAGATGAAACATTAATACCTCTTCAAATGAGTTTGAGGATGGATTCCATGTGTTAGAGAAATCTGACAATGATCGAACTTCATGTGATGAAGTTTCTGAAGATCATAGCATGGATAGATGGATAGCAATAAAAGTCTAATGTAGACTTCATATACAAGTGTTGTATATGGACCCTCGAGGATCCACCTATATGGGTAAGACCTGTAAAGGTGTAAATGGATTTTCAAGAGACAGGGAACCTGATGAGAAGGTAGAGATCTTCAAAGCACGGTTCGTAGCCATAAGCTACACACTGGAAGAGAAGACATTGCTTGCAATGAGACTTGCTCTTCGGTGACCATGCTTAAAACCGTCAGAATATTGCTAACCTTAGCTACACAACTTGACTATTGCATCTTCAATATGTAAGTCAATATTGCATTCCTCTACGAATACCTCTTTGAGGATATTCACATGAAGTAGCCCCAGGGCTTCATGGTTGAGGAAAGCAAGGTGTGCAAGCTAAGGAATCCATCCATGGACTCAGATAAGCTTCTTAAAGTTGGATCATAAGATTTGATGAAATTATAAATGTTATGATTTCAGATAGAATCTTGATGAACCATATGAAGCTTAGTGGGAGTGTTTTTGTGTTCATCGTGCTAAATGTAGATGATATCCTAATCATTTGAAAATGATATAAGGATAATAATTAGTGTTTTATAATCTGGTTGTTCCATAACTTGAAATATGATTTCAAAGATGCCTCTCAGATCTTAGTTCTGAAGTAGTTCAGAAGCAAAGAGAAGAGGATAATGGGACTGTCACATTTATAGTACATCTTGGACATATTCCATTTTATGGAAAATTCCAGTAATGGCTTCCATCCCTTAAGATATGGTACTGACCTATCTAAAGGGATAGCACCTCAAAGAGTTGAGGAAGTGAATGCTAGAACTACTTGCCTTTGGGCATCAGTTCTGAGAAGTCGGGTGTATGCTAGATGTGTACAAAAGCCAGATGGCTGCCATGCAGTGGGAGTAGTAAACTGTTACTGATCCTACTATGGAAATAAAACACTTGGTTGCAGTAACAACAAAATCTTCATAGATGACAAGATTTTTGAGATAGTGATCTCAAAGTCTTATCTTCAAAAACTTAAGACTTTATAGATAGAGATCTAAAAGGTCTTAACTGTGGATACCTTAAGAGATAGTGATCTCCAGGAATAAGGATATTCTGATAAGGATTATGGAAATACTGGTTATGATAATTGTTAAGTTGTAGTGTCAAGGACACTATAACTAACAAGATTGAGTATTAGTTGCATAAGATGCAACATTCGCATTGGATGCGAGCACTGTTACTGGGGATATGCAAGTGCCGTAAAAGGACTTGGCATAGTCTCGCGGGAACAGAGTGACTGATCAGCTTACCTAGCTATTTTCCAAATAGTCTATGATTGTCACATGAGTGCGGGTTTAAATGATTAGCCCATTAATGGCTCTTTGGGCTAGTGGGAGATTGTTGGAAATGCGAGCCCACGACGAGCCATTATGCAATAAATGTTATTGCACATATCATTCCCTGATCTGAAATGAAGAATGAATAATTTGTATAATAGGTCCCTTAGTACAATTAGGGTTATGTACCATGGCCATCTTAATAATCATACAGCTGTTGATTCAACTATTGAATCATAGAGGCTGGTGCTTGGATGAATATCTAAAGGGTTAGATTGAGGACTCATCAAGCACCATCAAATGATTGTTAAGAGATGATCTCCAGCCTGAGTAGGAGATGGCAATCCTTATCTCTTTAGGCTGATATCTGACCGACCTCTTGATGCAGGTCCTCTGCATAGGAATAGAGATTCGTAGGTGTCAGATTAGTTAGGTCAAAGAGTTGATTTAACGAGATCGAGATAACCAAAGTCCTATATCGTATGCTGTCATGATATAGGCACGCATCCTCTGACCGGAGACAGATGTGTTGCTATATGTCTAAGTATGTACATTTGGCAGACCAATAGGTTGATGACCTAATCAAGGTCTATACACCGGCGCGCTGGTGTGCATATAAGGGCATATGAGTAATACGATCTCTCAAAGGGATCATACAGGTTCAGTTACTGAACCGGAAGACATGAGCTCACTCATGAGATATTGGGAAGAATCAAATTCCATGCGCATGGTCGTCTCGCTTTGGAAGCTTGACTGAATTTGTAGGTTTGATATATACTTTTAGTATATGATCAAGACCTAGGTATGATATACACTTTTGGAAAGTGTATGATCGATACCAACTCCCAATGATCGAATGAGAAACTTACTGATAAAACCATGAAGTAGACAGTATAAAGTTGATCCGATACTTCGGGTTTAGTCTAAGTCTTCCAGTATGCAGGATGTACAGGTATTGGGAATACCTGAGGGTGATTTGATCATAAACGATTGTATAACCATGACGCTTCCATTCCTAGGGAGTGATGAAACGGGTATGGATTTTAGTGACTCCTCTCAGTAGAGAAGTGATCTGATCTTGGTCCAAGTGTTGGACATTGATCTGAATGTGATTCAGATACAATGAGAAGATTAGATTTACGGTCTTGATTTAATCAAGCATCTATGGGAGGCCCGCGATCTGGATTTGAGATATGATCTCAATATCCACGTCACTATACGTGGAACAATACAATCGCCCTGTCCTTATCTCCAAGTATCTGCGGAGAGATTGCATTATTCTTGAAGGGTTCAAGAATAATTCCATACGATCTAAGCAATGAAGAAATAATGATTAAATGTGATTTAATCATCTTGAATGTGTGAAGAAATTATCCAATTTAATTAAATGTGATTTAATTAATGTGGATAAGAATAATGTGGATAGAAATATCCAATTATTCATAATATATTATAAATGTGATTTATAATGTATTAGAGAGAGCTAATTATAATTTATATGTGTTGATTAATTATTATGTGTATTGGATACACATTGTGTAATTAATTAACAATATGAATTATGTGTTGTTTTGGGTTGTGAATATGATTCACAATTTTTTCCATGGCAAGAATGCAATATTCTCAAAGATAATTGTGAATTATTATTTGGAGAATAAAACCCAATAAATTTGTTGCAAATAAATAAGAGAGAATATCAAGGAGATATGCAATCTCATGGGAATCCATGAGATTGCCTCCATGGACTCCCATAGTGGGCGGCACACCACTCCTATATGGAATGGGTGGCCGTCCAACATGGAAGGTGCATGGAGATGAAATCTCCATGCACATTCTCTCCTTATTTGTTGGGTTTATTTAGGACTAAATTATATTTGATTTTTTCAAATATATTTTAACCTAAATTTGTTGCTTTTGACAACAACAATCTTGGCCATTGGATTGACACAAATCAATCTCACCCATTGATTTTATGTGTCCCATGGATTGAGATCCATGGATCCCAAAACCCTATAAATAGAGAGGCATACTATGCTCTCTAAGGACTAGCAATATTGGAGCTCTCTCTCTCTCTTTCTTCTCTACACACGTCAGCCCTCTCTCCCTCTAATTGGTGGCCGACCACCAAACCCTAGAGGAGAGAACCGTCGTCGCCTTCGCCACCGCGCCGCCGCTTCGACGTTCTTCGGTTCTCCGTCTTCTTGGAGAGTTCCTCTCACGAAGGAGACGTTTGATCTCGTGCGACGAGATCAGGAGCAACCATGCTTGGATCATCTTCTTGGATTGCGAGGACAACACGGTTCATCCCCGCGCTCGCAAGCGGTCTCGCCGACGATCGGACTTGAGACAGGAGGTCTCTTCTCTTAGAGACTCGATCAACCACGCTTCAAGAGGTATTGCATTATACTTGTTGTGGTTATAGATGAAACGATCTGAGAATGGTTCTCGGATCATGTGGTTTCATCGAATAAAAATTTTTTAAATTCCGCTGCACCGAACAACTAGTGCGACTAGTAGTTCTTCGTCGTATCCGATACGACGATCACGCTTCCGTGATGCGCTTGAGGATTAATTCCATATCCTTCATCCGTAACATACTTCTTTTGTGTCATTACCATACCTTGCCTGTTTCGTGCAAACTCCAGCCCCAAAAAGTAGCGAAGTGTACCCAAATCCTTCATAATGAACTGCTCGCCAAGAAACTCCTTGGCTGCTTGAATGCCCTGCTCATTGCTGCATGTAATAACAATATCATCAACATACACTAAGATGATCACAGTACCTCGCTGGTCTCTCTTTACAAAGAGAGTATGATCTGCTGTAGATCTGATGAAGCCCTTCTGTTCAATCAACTCCGAGAGCTTCTGAAACCAAGCCCGTTGACTCTGCTTCAGGCCATATATGGCCTTATTAAGACGGCACACCATACTGGACTCCCCCTCAGCAGCAAACCCCGGCGGCTGCTGCATATAGACCTCTTCCTGTAAGTCACCATACAAGAAGGCGTTCGTGACATCAAGCTGAAATAGGGGCCAGTCGCGGACAACAGCAACTGCAATGAGGATCCGTAAGGTAGAATGACGGGCTACTGGAGAAAACGTCTCCTGATAGTCCACCCCATATGTTTGGGTGAACCCACGAGCAACCAACCTGGCTTTGTATCTATCAACCGTACCATCTGCCCGATGCTTAACAGAAAAAACCCATTTGCTTCCGACAATGGACGCACCTGGTGGAGGATGCACAACACTCCACGTACCACGTGACTGCAATGCCGCCATTTCCTCTTCCATAGCTAAATGCCACGGGCTGCTCTGTAGGGCCTCCTGATAAGACCGTGGGATATGTACTGTCGATAACCCAACAACAAACTTGCGAAAGTCCGGGGACAAACGCTCCAACGACGCCTGAGAGCAAAAATCCATCCCATATTTGGGATTCATCGTCCTAGCACGCTTCTGCCGTCTATGAGCAATAGGTATATGTAGATCATCGACTGGAGGAGTGACAATACCATCAGTACCCTGTACATCCATCTGCGCATTCAAATCACCTGTGCCATCAGTAGAACTCAAATGATCAGTACATACCTCGGGCGTGCTGGATGATGGAGGAGGCACATGAGTAGAGGGCCGTCGCTGATAGACCTGAGGATAATAAACAGTAGTTGGTGGTGGCGGTGGTGGTGGTGGTGGTGGTGGTGGTGGTGGCGGCGGTGGTGGTGGTGGAGTGGACTGTGGTGGTAGATTAGAGCATGGAACAAATGGAGGTGGAGGCGGCACATAGATGTCATCTCCTTCCTCTGAGTGAGTGAGTCTGTCACCTGTAGGAGAAAATACATAATGGACTCAAAAAAGGTGACATCTGCACTGACGTAGTACCTTCGTTTAACTGGATCAAAACACCGATATCCCTTCTGGGTTTTGGAATAACCCACAAAAACACATTTGACAGCTCTGGGAGAGAGCTTTTCAAGACCAGGAGAAAAACAATGAACAAATGCAACAGACCCAAAAACACGCGGTGTTAGTGAGAAAAGATCCTTCTCGGGAAACGCAGTCAAGAACGGAATCTTCTCCCCTAACACTGTCGAAGGCATACGATTAAGAAGATAACATGCAGTGAGAACCGCATCCCCCCAATAGGAGTGAGGGGCACGGCTCTGAATCAAAAGGGTTCTGGTCATATCCAACAAATGACGATGCTTCCGTTCAGCCACCCCATTCTGTTGGGAGGTATAAGCACACGACGTCTGATGCACAATCCCATGAGACATAAGAAATTTGGACAATTGGGTACTGCACAACTCTAGAGCATTGTCAGACCGTATGTACTTCACTTTGGCAGAGAAAATATTTTTTATTTCAATAAGAAAAGACTGAATAAAATGACCAGCATCAAATTTATTTTTAAGAAGAAAGACCCAAGAAAGTCTAGAGAAATCATCGACAGCAACAAGATAAAACCTGTACCCTTGAAGATCAGGGACACGACTAGGACCCCAAATATCAAAATGTAGCAGCTCAAAAAGACCATGATGACTTGGACCTTTATGACTCGGAAAAGATGACCTGTGATGTTTGCCAAGTTGGCATGCCTCACACTGAAAATTAGACTTGGGAGAAATCTGTGGAAGAATATGGACCATCTTTTGCAACGGAAGATGGCCAAATCGAAGATGCCAAGTGTAGGGTGACACCGATCCAGCCCTCATAGAAGAGATACCAACATAAGGAGACTGCACCAGACGATAAAGACCCCCTTGCTCATGGCCAGTCCCAATCACTCTGCCCGTTAATATGTCCTGAAACACAAGAGTAGATGGGTCAAATATAGCACGGCAATGTAAATCTTTGGTGAGTTGACTAATAGACAGCAAATTCATCGAGAACTTCGGTGCATAGAGAACATTGGACAGTCTCAAGGTAGGAGTCAACTGTACCTCCCCCTGACCAGTAATAGGGGAATATGTACCATCAGCTATCACCACCGATCGTTCAGATTGAACAGGATGAAAGACACTAAACTGACCTCTGTCACCACAGAGATGGTGTGATGCACCTGAATCCATGATCCATTCTGATAGATCCGCCTTGTACCCCATAGTAAAGACACCTGAACCTTTGAAGGCACCTTGTTCGTCAGTTCTGATATTGTATGTGGTCACGAGTTCTGATATTGATTTCGGAATAGCTTAACCTATCCGAAGCATTAAACAGTAGAAGAGCAGATGCCTATATTTCACCGCTCACCGCACCAACCTGCTCATGAGGGACTCATAACATCCGGTCCAGTTAATTCATGTATTTCAGGAGGGGGAAATATATGTTACTCTCAAGCTGCTCTAATGCAAATGACTCAATACCCGAAGCAGTTCTTGCACCCTCGTAAGGATACGGACTGTCCTTGTCAGAACCGAAGACCAAGATGGTGGGAAACCCTTTAACACCAAACCGCACCAACCGCGATATCGCGCAGAGGAGTCGCACAGAGTCGCCAGCGGAGAGAATCGCCAGATATCGCCAGATAGCGGAGAGAATCGCGCACAGGGCTAATCGCGCACAGAGGCGCTGATCGCGCACAGGGCTAATCGCTTGCAGAGTCTCGCGCAGAGGGAGAATCGCCAGCGGGAGAGCTATCGCGCACAGGAGGATCGTGCGCAGGAGATGGCTCTCGCGTGCGAGCAGGAGGCGACAGAGGCGCCTGGGGGCACTCGGGCAGAGGCGGCGCCCGGCCGAGGGGCTATTGGTGGGGAAGGAACTAGGGCACAGGCTCCGGTCTAGGACCGTCGCTCTGATACCATGTTGAGGGAAAACCAAGATAATTTCCATTAACCCTAGAGCTCTCTTATATAGGAGAAAAGCTCTATGGGTAATTTACATAAAGAGGACAAACAAATACTAAATGATAAAATTACTCTAACATGATAAAATTACTCTAACACTGGATAGAAATGGGCAATCGTCAATGTTGATATGCCTTGAATCCTAACTGTTAGAGTATATATGTTATGCGTCACTTGTGGTGTAGATGGGTAAATGGATCTCTCCAGGATCCATTTACCACATCTAGTTGTTTAGTCTCACATCTACCAGTTGTGAGATGTGGAGACTCAGTGAGGGCTATATAAGAAGACCCTCACCCTCTATATCCAGTGATAAAGTGCAATGCATAAATCAGCCCTTTGAGGTGTTCTCCCGTGGTTTCATTTCGCTCCTCAGGGAGTAGGGTTCCACATAAAAATCACGTGTTCTTCCAAGTTTTATTCATTTATCTGATATTCACCTTTGCATTATATTTTCTAATATGGTATCAGAGTGGATTCGATTATCGAGGAGTTCATATTTTTTATTCGAAATTCGGTTCTTGATTGTTCTTGGAGATTCGTTCTTGTGGATTATTATTGTTCGTGATCATCCTCCAAGTTCTGGGTTTTTATTGAAACCATAAATTTTGGACGATTTCATTGCACTTAATTTCACCCTATCCAGATCCATGCGTCGTCAACCCTCTATGCTAGAGGGCCCTTCCTCCAGACGTTGATCATTGCAGCATGGTTCTACTCTCCATGCAGGCGTTGGATGCATATCCAGATTTCGGCGAAGGCCTCTTCCGCATGGCAGGGATCGAAGAGCAAGATCCATGCCGCAAGCATGTCTTCCAGGCGATGCTCAAGTACCTCCCGAAGTTCCTAGCGGTGCCCTCCAGTCAGGGCAACCCTCGTGCAAGCAGCGCGAGCCTCCAATCGATCTCCAGGCACAACCGCAGGTGGTGTCGAAGTCCCATCTCGATGGCGATGGCTCCTCCAAGCATCTCAGCCTCCTGCAACCTCTAGAGGCAACACCGCTTCATGCCTCCAAGCGAGATGCCCTCGTACCTCCATGCCTCCAGATGCGGAGGCACCTTCCTACAAAGGCGGATGTACTGGCACCCAGTTCCGTGGCACCCCTCAATCCTCTCTCTCTCTAGTCGATTGTGGCGAAGGCAACTCCGTCTGTAGTCGGCATCGTAGTCGTCCCGGCATCAGACCTCCAGGCGCAACGGAGGAAAGGTGAGGCCGATTCCAGGCCGCCGTCGTCGTGCAGGCTGGCCTTTCACGATCGACACCACCGTCGGGCGGCACATCTCACTTGCGCACCCACCGCGAGCTACAGGTGGCATCCTCTCCAGGTTGCGCCCCGGTTTCCCACGAGATTCTTTCCTCCATCGAGCCAACGGTGGCAGCAGTAGGGGCCCCAATCGTGGCGGCATGTCTTCCGAGAAAAGGGTTCCTCGGTAGTGAACCCTAAATAGGGTTAGCCCTAAATGGGCCGCGTGATATTTAAAAAAAATAAAAAAGGGGGACAGTGCTATGTGTTGTTAAAAAAAGGGGCCCAATTTTCAAGCCCATTTAAGTTGTGCAAAAAAAATATTTGGGATTTTTACATCCATAACCTTGAGTACCCACTTAATGGTCTAGTGGTAGTACAGTGTGTCTACTACACAAAAGACCAGGGTTCAAGCCCCACTCTTGCAGTGGTTGCATTAGGTAGTCGACGACAAACGTAAAAAATAGTCAAATCTTTCAACATGGATTTGAGCAAGAATCCATGTAGCCGACCCTACTTATAGTGGGAGAAGGCTTAGTACATTTTTTTTAATCTTGAGTAATTTTGCAATTACAATCGTAACCCTGCATAATCATGAATTACATAACAAACCCCAAATAGTCACTCCGTCTCACACAGATAATCCTCCGTTAGTTTTTTTTGTTAACCCAACCATATCTTTGGGTTTAATGATCTTCCAGCTGCTTTCAGGAAAATTAAAAAATTAATAGCGATAGGCAAGAGGTGTGCGGGAGGGAGAGACGGGGCTTGCGGGGTAGGAAGGGCTTCCAAGCAAGCGGCGGTGGCGGGCCGCAGGGAGGAAGGGTGCTTCCAGGGAGGGTCGGGGATAGCTGGCACGGGTTGGGTGTTCCAGGCAGGAGACGATGCCGCAGGGAGGGTCTCCGCAAAGAGATGGGTGAGGTGTCGGGGCCGGCTTGGGCAGGGGGGGGGGTGCAAGCTGTTGGCTGGAGGTCCTGGGGGGGAAGGGAGGGGCTATGCAGGCGGTGGGGTGGGGGGCTTTGCAGGCGGTGGGCTGGATGGGGGCGCAACAATAATCCTCCAAAATTTTTTTGTCTGCACCCGCTTCCAAATTGTTGATGCAGTTTGTTAGAGCTCCAATCAGCAACAAATATTTGTAACTGCTATTGTACACTTCTAGAGATAGCTGTTGACTGCTGCAGCTGCTGCTTGAGTCTATTACAACTTGAAGCTACCAAAAAAACTGCATTTATTGCCCTACGCTGCTGCTGCTGCCAGGATGCAGCACTACAATGTTGATGTTCCTGAAATCCATCAACCAAATGATTGTCGATAACAGTAGCTCTAAACGTATGAAGATGAGAAGAAATAGACCAAAGAATGGAGATAATCTTTTCTTTGGAAACTGAATTGGAACTACAATGAGGTGTGATTTGTTTCGTAAAATGCAATCTCAAGGCAGCAACAGGATCCGAAATGACAGTACAACCCAAGGCTTCCATGGCACCCATCATGTTCACAACAATCCTCGCCGGCTGCTGGAACCTTGCCATGCCGTCGATCCTGACTCGGTTCTGCAAGTATTGGAAAACAAGCTGTCCTTTCCCATCTGCAGGGCTACATGAGGCAGCGGGTGGGCTCTGCGTGAGGTGATGGGGGGGGGGGGGCTGTGCTGGAGCTCGCCGACGTGGGGGGGGGGGGAGGCCTGGTCTGGGAGGGGGGTGGAGGAGGAGGTAGGAGGAGTGTTCTTATTTGTAAATATTAGACATTAGAGGGTAGAAAATGTGAAATGTTTGACAGGTACCGTTATAATTAACGGAATATTGCATGGAAGTTAACTCGGAGGTTATGGGTGTAAGAGTTAAGATTATTGAGGGTTCTGGATGTAATTCACGATTATGCAAGGTTATGATTGTAATTGTGTAATTACTCAGGGTTATGGGTGTAAAAATCTCAAATTATTTTGAGAAAAAAAGAGTTGCGTACAAAAAAAACGTACGTGGAAAAAAAAGAAAAGCTGTAAAAAAATGTGAACAGCTTATTTGTTAAAAGAAGGTGTCGACTATTAAAAAAGGAATGAAATAGTCGAGAAAAAAATGATTTTATAAATTGATTGAGAAAAGCCGAGAAAAATGTGACGACTTATTTGGTTTTGTTTTCCTCATTTTCTTATCTTCTCCCAACATGGTTGACGTCATTGCTTTCCGATCAGTCTGAGAGAAATGAGGAGGATGTTGGAAGAAAAAGGAAAGCCCTAAAAAAATGTGAACAACTTATTTGTTAAAAAAAAGTGAGGCTATTAAAAAAAGATATGCAATATTCAAGAAAAAAATGATTTTAAAAAGTGATTGAGAAAAAGCCAAGAAAAATGTGATAACTTATTTGGTTTTGTTTTCCTCATTTTCTTATCTTCTCTCAACATGGTCGACGTCGTTTCTTTCCGACTAGTCTGGGAGAAAGGGGAGTATTTTTAAAATTCAGAGGTCCGTTCCAGATTCAGATGTCAGAATCCAGACCAGCCAGATTTTCCAGACTCTGTAGTTCAGTTTCAAACTTAACAATTGATTCCGAGTCTTCGATTTCAATCAAGCACATGTATGTGGTCTATAGTTTGATGTGCACATGTTTGCCATCATTGTTTTTGGTCCACATCTTCTGTGTTTCATCCATGATTGTCATGTGATCCATAGGGACTCTAGAGTAGAGATCTCATTCCCTATGCCATGCGGGTTAGGGTATTCATGTGGTTTCATAGGGATCCAGAGTAGAGATCCCATTCTCTGAACCAGTATGGGAGAGTCCCAGTTCTCCGACGAGGAGACTCTTCAGACTCAATTCTCCAACGATCGTGGACTTCGACGGGGATGTTTTTCACGGCTTTTCCAGTTCAACCCTTCGAAGATAGAGCAGTTGTCCACATGATCCGGTCTTCTACATGTGGCGGGCCAGAGTTCTCCAGGATGAGACTCATCTTCAGTTTCAGTGGCTTTGACATGCGCAGTACAGAGCACACCAGCTTGATTCACACTCCAACCCAGTGTTTATCCCCACCTGCATGGCATGAGAAGTAACGACCTCGACAACGGCCGACAATTGTGCGTGCTGAGTTGATATTGTCCATAGTGTCATGCAGCGTGGGTTTGAGATTTCTTTTTGTTTGTCCAAGCTGAGCATTGCATGCTCCAGCTTGTGGGGGAGTGTTGGAGTATGTGTTATGCGTTACCTATGTAGATGGGTAAATGAATCATTCCAGGATCCATTTACCACATCCAGTTGTTTAGTCTCGCATCTACCAGTTGTGAGATGTGGGGACTCAGTGAGGGCTATATAATAAGCCACGTACCCTCGGTATCCAGTGAGAAAGTGCAATGCATAAATCAACCCTTTGAGACGTTGTCCTGTGGTTTCATCCCGCTTCTTAGGGAGTAGGGATCCACGTTAAAATCTCGTATTCTTGCAAGTTTTATTCTGTTGTTTGGTATTCACTTCCGTATTATATTTTCTAACACTAACCATCTGTTTTCCTGAACCTAGATGGAGAGCAATCGTATGCAACACCCACTACCACACCATACCCCACCAGGTGGGAGAACCATTATGTTCGGATATATGGATTCGTTTGTTTTAAGGATCCATCTGTACGGAAGTAGTATATAAACCCCCTTATGGTTAGGTCTCTCAGTATCCTCTAAATTCTTCTTTCTCCGCATAGTGAAAATCGATTGTCGTTGTCCAAGGATGTAGCCTAGTTATGGTACGAGTGAACCTTATAAATCCATGTGTCTTCACGTGTGCTTGATTGATATTGTTTGTGTGTGATCCGCTTCCGCGATTCACAACAAATAAAAATCCTAAACACTGCAGGTCTAATATCCAAGAAAGGAGGGGGTAAATTCGATATTCTCTTTTGGAACAGAAAATTTTGAAAGGAATCCTTATTCCTAGGATGGCAGACTTCCTCAGATTTGGCAATGTTGATTCCTACATCCCCCCTTGAACTCGCCATTCCTCTCCTTCAGACTGTCTATATTGCTCCAATTTCTTGTTGCCCACTAATAACTTGTCTTTGAAAACTCATGATGCTTCCCGGCAGGCTGCAGCCACTGATATGGGGCACAGCTTGACTTTCCCTGTTGTCCACAATCATCTTGTTCCCCGCTGCAAATTTCTTCCTTCATTGTTTTCTCCCAAAGCCTTTGGGTTTTCAGTTTCCAAGCTCTCCAACATCAATATTCCTTGGGCTTCCATTTCTAAGATTTCTCTAACTATCTTGTCCGGTATTGACAGTATACAGGAAAAATATTGGCTAAATAGGAGAAATATTCCTTAGTAATTCCTTAATAATTTTTGACAATCTCTTGTTCAATATCGGCAATATTCCCTAGAAGAATTGTCTTGTCCAATATCAACAATAGTTCCTTAAGAGAAATATCTTGTCCAATATCGACAATATTCCTTTGTATTTTTTTAGATGTCGCTTCGTGTCCAAGAAATGTATCCTCCTTTTTCCATATCTTTATGTTTTTTAAGGGAGTTTATATTTCTTACGCAAACCTTCTTGCTATCATAAGAAGCTTATATAACTAGCTTGTAGATGATTATTTGTGATAATTCTATAGCTTATTTACATTTGCTCCCAATATAAACATGTCTCGATATATATATTTGTAATACCCAACTCAAATTATACATTATTGTTAGAGTATTTGGTAGTGCGCCATGTTGAGTTGTAGCAGGGTAAATTTGGTAGTTGCGCCATGTTCATCCCGCTCCTCACGGAGTAGGGTTCCACAAAAAACGCCGCTGTTGTCTCTGCATCTAAGGAGTCGAAGAGGCGCCGCGCACGATGGGAACTAGAGGGCGGCACGCACGATGGGAACTGGAGGAGAAGGCAAGGAAGATGCGCGCTCCTGGGTCACACGCGCTTGGAGATGCGCGCGCCTGGGTGCTCGAGCGCCGCTTGAGAGGCCTCCGAGCGACGTGCTGGAGGGAGATCGTCGCCCCGATGGGGCTTTGTCTCATGCGCGCCGCCTCTGCACGAGAAGAAGGCGCCGCTTCGCGCGAGGGAGGGGTCGGAATCGATTCCAGTCGTCGAGATGTTGCGCTCGAGGTGCGTCGCGATAGGAACCTCCGCCTGGAGGTTTGATGGAGTTCTGGGGAGCGCCTGCTGGATGCGCCTGGGCGAGCACAGTGAAGCGGATGAGGCGCGCGCGTTGGGAGCGCCGCCTGTAGCTGCGTCGAAGGAGATCACCAGGACTGGATGAGGTTTGTGGTTGCCGCGGTTGCTGCCGCGATGAAGATCGTCGCCTGGGCTTTTTTTTGTTTTTTTTTTTTTGGAGAAGAGACAAGTGCCCATCCTATACATTAACCTCATAAAGGATATTTTTTTTGAGGAACCCTAAAGGGGTATTTCTATTTTAGCCCAAGGGCTTGTGGCCCTGGAAAAAAATTGGCCTGTTTTTTTTAAATTAACGCCCAGTACGGTTGTTCGGCGTGAAAAAAAAAAGAAGGGCCAAGGGGCCGATTTAAAAAAAAAAGAAAAGAAAAGAAAAGAAAAAAAGGGAGTTTGAAAAGGCGTGTACATTTGAAAAAAAAACCGTACGCAAGTATTTTGAAAAAAAAAAGAGAAGCCGCGTACAAAGAAAAGTCGTACGCAAGTTAAAAAAAATGTTTCAAAAAAAATGAATGATGAGACGGCTTTAAAAAAAAAATTTGATGAAAAAGCCGCAAGAAAGTTTTGGAATATTCATGTTCTTGTTGTTTACCCCCTATCTTGTCTTCTCCCAACTTTGTCGATGTTCATGTTCCGACCAGTATGGGAGAAAGGGGGAGTATATATGTAGAGTCACAGGTCTTGTATTCCAGATGCAGATTCAGATTTCTAGACCGATCAGATTCCAGACTCTACGGTGCAGATCCAGGTTCAGACTCGACGATTGTCTTCCGAGTCTCCAGTTTCAGACACGCACGAGTGTGCGGTCATTGTCAGATGAGCATAAGTTGCCATCATTGTCAGAGGTCCCCATCATTCTTCTAGTTGTTCGGCCAGAGTTTTCATGTGAACCATAGGGACTCCAGAGCAGAGGACCATTCCCTTGAGGGCAAGGGTTTTCATGTGGTATCATAGGTGCACCAGAGCAGTACACCATTCTCTGAGCCAGATGGGAGAGACTCAGTTCTCCGACGAGGAGACTTTAGGCGCAAGTTCAGACTCGATGGTCAGGTTCCGAGTCTTCAGTTGACTCACACTCCAGCCCGTTCACCTGCACGGCATGAGAAGCAACGTCCTCGACTGCAGCAATGTGCGCGTTGGGTTGATATTGTCCGTAGTGTCTTGTAGCGTTGAGTTGAGGTTCTGTCTGTTTGTCCAAGCTGAGCATTGCATGCTCCAGCTTGAGGGGGAGTGTTAGAGTATTTGGTAGTGCGCCATGTTGAGTTGTAGCAGGGTAAATGGATCCTGGAGAAGATCCATTTACCCCCATCTTGTGTTTAGTCCCACATGGACCAGCAGTGGGACTTGGAGGCTCTGGGAAGGCTATATAAGGAGCCCCAGACCTCCTGTACTCATTGAGAAAATCAATAGAGAAACACGCCCCGTTGAGGGCTTCTCCTGTGGTTTCATCCCGCTCCTCACGGAGTAGGGTTCCACAAAAAAATCTTTGTGTTCTTCGTGATTATTCTTCTTTATTATGTTATTCCGCTTCCGCTTTCTATTTTATAACAATTATATTTGATTAGGTTTCAACCTACATTACTATAATCTCTCGTTGTTATTGCCAATAAAATATGCGTTTACTGTCATTTTTTATTTAATATTTTTTACTTTTTATGATTCTTTTATACTTAAACTTGCAACCATTATAATTTCTCTTCTTATTGTCATGTTTTACTTTTTGAGATATATATCAATAAATCAACATATGGTATTATGATGTGGTACAAGCCACACCTCTTAATTACATCTCTATTTTAGTAAACAAGTGTATCGTATTTATTGATTAAATAACATCGGAATCTTCAATTTCTGAAAAAGGAGTCAGTTTAAAGAGTCATTCCCTAGTTTTTCAACGGTATTGGTGAGACATCAATGGAATTCCACAAAATTTTCCTTTCCATGTTTGCCAAAATGAGACCACAATCAGCATATGACGCCGTGATATTAATACCTTGTAAACAGACCAGATGCATGATCTTTAATTTATACTATCAGTGATTGTGTCAAAGAATGGCACGCTTTGTTATGAATGTTGGCGTGACAGGATTATAATGAGGTAAAGCCATCACCCGTGGATCATCATTTTAGTTGTTGAAGATTGATAGCGTTCAGAAGTTTAGTTTTTACAATTTCCTGGTAAAAACGTGCAACCTACCAAAACTTTTTCAAATAGCGGAGGCCACTACGAACGCATGAAAGGAATCAGATGCCCCCTTCTATGATCCCATTATAGCTGAACCAAGCATTGATAAATATTTGTTATTTTCTTTCCATTCTGTGGTTAACGTTCCGGTGGGATTTCCCACACTTTAATGATATGGACAAGAATGCTTCATGGAGGGGGGTGGTTTAAAGCTTAAAATATGGGTACAATCTGCTGTAATTGTTGTGGTCACATTTTCTTGTGTTGGCATACATCCTTGGATCTGCTAACTCGTTTCTTGATACATCTGGTAGGATTCCTCGCAGTAAATAGTTATACTTGTGACAATACCCAAACAACTTATTTATTACCCATCGCATGCACGTGCATGTATATCTGCGTTCAAAGAAAAGCATGCGCATGTTAACATAAATGTCCACATAGTTTTCTGTCATGTTTGGATAAGTGGAGCATTTGCGCTTTTTTGTTGTGTCCTGTTCCTTCAGATCTGATATTATTGCTTTTTTTGGGGTTGTTTCCTTTACATTTATGTAAGCTGCAGTTGTTTGTGCTCCTTTATATCTAACTTGGTTTTTTAAACACAGCCTCCTGATCAACATGAGCGCCTATTGCTATGTTTTGGCAAGCTGATGGCAGATGTAACCAGAAGTTTGGATTCAAAGAACAGGGATAAGTTCACCCAAAATCTGACAATGTTTAGACATGATTTCCGGGTGAAATAGTCCTCTGTCAGATGGCGAAACTAACAAGTAGCTTCCAAGTAGCAGTTTCTGTGTACCTGACTATGTGGCGTGTATCTCTTATTCTTTTCATCCTGCTCGAATCACTGCGTTCGATTCATCTGAGAAGCCAACATCGACTGGACGGTGGTTGGTGGGACTAATGGCAAGCATTCATGTGGAGTGCAGTTGTGCTTGTGTATTCTATTGTGCCTATATGCTCTCCTTGTGTTGAGAATGAAGGTTGAGGGGGTGATGATGGTGTTTGTACAGCATACATTGATTTTACAGGTATGATGTAGTTGGGGTATAGCAGAGATAGATAACATGTTAACCCCTTGTTGTCTTATTCTTTTACTGATACAACAAATTATGTAAATGTCAGCATATAAAGTCTTAGTTGCTTTATGATACTTTCTTCATGTAAGAAATGACCTTTTACCTGGATGGGATGAGCAGACAGATTTGTCTGTTGTATTTCAAACAATGTCAATAATACCTCAAAGGAGTTCTACATTGGCATGGTTTCAAGAACAGTTCCTGAAATTTTTTGCATCTTGAAGCAGGTACAATATATTTTTTTGCTGCTGTGTTGCCAACACTTACAATGGGATGTTAAGTTAGACTTAGAGCCCTACAGATATCCAAAACTCTTTTATTTTGTGATCTATTATTCATGGCAGATGTCCACATATCTCCTGGCAGGTGACGTACGGAACTTGCTAAATTCCGATTTTTTTGTTATATGGGTTAATTTTTGTACGGAAGTAGTATATAAACTCCTTACGGTTACGGCTCTCTGTAATCTTGTGTATTCTTCTTTCTCCACATAGTGAAAATCGATCGTCGTTGCTTAAGGACGTAGTTCAGTTACAAATGAATATTGTAAATCCATGTATTTTCGTTCTTGCGTGATTGATCGTGTTTGTGTGTTTTAAGTTTTTAGAGCTCAATGTTTGTATATGCTTTGTAACTTCTGTAAACTTGATATTTTGAGGAGTTATAATTTTTCCTGAATATATCATGATTAGACATATCTTGGTTAATTTTAATTCTGAAAATAATCAAATTTGCTATTTATTAAAATTAATTTATTTAAAATCACAGCATGCATGCATTGACTCATAGAATATTTATTTTGCATCTAAAAATTCTAAAAAAATACATTAGATTAATTTCATCATTTTTAACTTACTGTCAAATTTTCATAATTTTTGATTTTTATACATGCATTTTAAATCATAAAAATATAAAAAAATGTATTTTAGATTTTTTTATCACGTAATTAATTAAGTAAAATTAGCATTCTGGATTTTTATCCCAGTTGCTAATTATTTTGGATTTGCATAGCATTGATATGTGCATAAAAAATTGCTAGAAAATTCTCTTCAAAAATATTAATAATACGAAAGTCATTCTAAAGAGAAAGTGGCTTCCTTAAGTTAGACCTTGAGCTTACTTAAGTAAAATAATTTTTACCTCGTTGCATTTAATTGAACATTAATTATGAGCGACGATGGTGCCTCTCTTTTCATGTGATATCCAATGTGTGATTGACTACATTGTTGTTGTTGCGCTTCACAGCCACTGAGCTTTGGCAAGCTGGTCGTTGAGCAAGAATCAAGGAGCTCCAAGTTGCCTCCTTCCCAGACACCCTTCCAGGTGATTATCGTTGCCCTTCTCTTCTTTCCTTCTTCTTCTTCTCATCCTTTTTCTTCTTTGGCTTCCACTTCTGCGTTCCTCTCATGTACCCAATCATATCTCAGATAGGGGTCATTTGAACTGATGGGAGGTCATGTATCATTCCTCACTACCTTCTCCTGTAATTTCGAACGAAGGTTGGCACCATTCATGCGAAGTATATCATTTTTTGTTCAACCAAACAGATGGTAGAAAAGTCTTTATACATGCAGGCACAAAATCATATATGTGAGTTGGGAAGGAAAAACGTATAAAGCTCTGGGGATTTCTTGCACTTCTATAACTGTATTTGTACATGTATACATATAAGGTTAAAGAGTAAATAGATTTGATTTCAAGAACATGGGGAAAACTATTACAAAGAGAATGATGGGAGATGGGCAATAAACTGCGTCGCCAGTCCCTTTTGAATGGCAAATCCAATTCTTCGAAATACAACATCTATAGATCTGGGAATCATAACATTATTGTGCATAATTCTCTGGACCCTTTTGAAAAATCTACTGCTTCAGTAGCCAAAAATCTGAAGGTATCAAGATCAAAAGGAATGAATACATTTTGATTGTCAATACATGCCTTCTCATGCTTAGCAACTTTAGCCGGGGCAGCTTTCTGTGCAGCGTGTCCCGCAATAAAATCACTCCTTATCGGACTCACCAATGAAGAAACTCCGATCAGATCAACACATGCATGCTTCCCTAGCCCATCAAAATATTAAAACATCTGTTGGTCTGAGTGTCGGTCTTCCCTCTTGAGGATCTCTCAAAAAATTCACAGGTGCTTCTTTCTTTGAATCAACTCCAGCATGTATGAGTACATCATAAAGGACATCCCTTACAAAATCATGTCTATATTTAAAACTTGAACTGCATGCTCCCCAAAAGCATCCAAGCATGATTTGTGCATATTGAGCAAGGCTCATCAGCTGGAAAAGAAGAATCATAAGACGATACTTGAGGATAGTGCAATACTCAGTAGGTCACATATGCATCCCAAGGCCCTCAATAGGAGTAGCAAGGAGGAAGTCTTGAGCATGGTCAGCCTATAAACAACGAAAAATTGCTTTTTGCCTAACAGTCATGTTAAACTTAATTTTCATTTCTTCAACAATTTTGCTAAAAAGAGAACCGTCAAAGCATTATGGGCTTTAGGAGGGACAGTATCCTTGTTTGCAAAACATGTAAGATGGAGAGATGGAAGTGTGGTACGTACACCCTCCAAAGCGTATAGAAAGTCAAAATCCATCCCATGTATCCTACTGTCTCGTAAAATGTGGTCTTGGAGCACCCATGATTGAGCTCTAGAAGCCACGAAAGCATACGAGGAAGCCTCAAGAGCTGAATGAAGATCGAAACCAACAAGTCTGATGGGTAGTGATGCCAGCCGCCATTAAAGGTCGCCAAAGAAAGGGCCTCCACAAACCACAATATCCTCAATAGCTCCGCGAAGCCCTTTATCAAACCACGTAGGAGCTCGTTTCATGTATGCAGGTTAACATGTCCTTAGGCCAAACATGAGCTTGGCAGTGCTCATACAAGATCGTAATAAAAGAAGCTCACTTTGTGGGTCCTCCAATTGATGGAGTAAATGCATTAAGTCAACAACTTTTGTGGCCCTCATCATAGCCAAGTCTTCAACAAAGTCCTTGTCCCTACTCATTGCACCTCCCAGTAACCTCACTCCCAGCACAGGCCTCCCAATATCCATGGGAAACAACCCTTCGCAGACCTTCTGCCAAGGCAAAAAAAGTTCAGTTTTTTTATATTCAACATAAGTCCCATCTCTGGACCCTTGCAGTCAAGCACCTTCCTACCTCCAAAGTATCCCCGATGATAGTCCCATCATCAAGATACCAAGCATGGAGAAGGAGCTTACAATTATCTCGTATCTCATAAATATAAGGGGGTGCAAGGCAAGAGAAAAAAGAAGTGGACCTAAAGGATCGCCTTGCTGCACTCCGGTGGTTGACCATAAATGATTGTCTCCAATATATAATCTAGTTGGTTGAGCATATATAAACTCCACCCATGAAGAAATAGATAGGCATCTCCTCCTAACTTCAGAAAGTATCAACGATCTGTCTATCATGTTGAAGGCATTAGAGAAATCAACTGTAATCATGGAGAGAGACCCGTCACCGTAAAGCTTTCTCAAAAGTGTTTTGGACCTGTGTATGATGGCTTCTGCTCCTCCAGATATACCAACTCCAAATTGAAAGTCATTGAAACACTTAGACATCTCTTTTCCCACCCCAGTCATGGCTACTTTGGATACAAACGCCTCCATATAGTACCTACAACAATAGGACGAATGCCATTGTCTGGTTTGAGCAATGGAATAAGAGGTGCAGAGGTTACAAACTCAACCAGACTCAATGGGCATCTCCCACCTAGCCATAGATTAAACACCATGGAGATCACACGTAATAGATCAGTGGCAACTATCGATCCCTCCCCACAAAGGGCATCTCAAATGTGTTGAGCTCTTAGCCCATCTCTGCCAAAGGATGTGAAGGATATTGGGAATCCTTAAGCGCATCACGGAAGCGTGTCGATCGCATCGTATGCAATCGGAGCAACTAGTCGTACTAGATGCTAGATGCAGCGGAAATTAAAATTTTTAACTTTAAAGATGAAACCACATGATCACGAGAACACTTCTCGGATCGGTTCATCAAACCACAAAGTACAAGGAATACCTCTTGAAGCGTGGTTGTGATCGCGAGATCCCAAAGTAGAGATCCTCCTATCTTAAGTCCGATCCACGAAGAACGCACTTGCGGGCGCGATGATGAGTCACGTTCCTTCCCGCAATCCTCGATGAAGATCCAAGCGATGGCTCCCCCGATTTCGTCAAACGAAATCCGTCGTCTTCCTTTAGAGTAAGAAACTCCAAAGAAGATGGAGATCCACGAGTCGTCGAAGAAGAAGCCGAGAGTCTCTCCTTTCTCAACATAAAGTGGACGGCCACTTGATGGAGAAGAGAAAGAGAGAGAGGGCGAGAATGAGAAAGAGAGAGAGAGAGAGTTGTCACCTTGTACAACTCTTAATGATGTACCATGGAGAGGCTACCCTAGCCCTCCTTATATACTAGTTTAGGATCCAATGGATCTCAATCCATGGGACACATGGATCCAAGGGCTATGCTTGGTCCATGATAAATCAATGGCCATGATTTGTTGTTGGTTAAAAACAACAACATCAATTTAAACATTAATTAACTAAGAGATAATATGATAAATGTAATGGAGCCAACCACCCTCCTAAAAAGGGGGGGCGTCACCCATGAACCATTCATGGGTGACGCCACCTATGAAGGTGGTTATTGCTCCATTTTATTTATTTAATTATTCCTTAATTAATCACAAAAAATATTCACAAAAATAATTCTAAATTAATTTGTGAATATTTCAATCATGCCATTGAATATTATGTGAATCATATTCACAACCCAAACTAGTTAGTAAATTGCATTTCCAATTAATTAACAAATGTGAATCCAATCCACATTATTAATTAACAAATGCTATTTACATAAATTCTCTCTCTTATTATATGTATATTATAAATCATATTTATAACACACATATATCATGGATAGTGTTATCCACATTCTCTTAATCTTTGATAATTAAATCTCATTTAATTATCTTAGATAATCATTTTCACAATATGAATCATATTCATATTTAAGCTTGATAATTAAATCACATTTAATCATCAAGTCCTTGCTTGGATATACATTTCATCAAAAGAACTATTCTTGAACCCTTTCAAGAATAATGTGCTTTCTCCGCAGATACTTGGAGATAAGGACATGGCGATTGTATTATTCCACATATAGTGACTTGGATGTTGAGATCTCATCTCAAATCCAGATCTTACGGACCTCCCACAGATGCTTGATTAAATCAAGACAGCAAATCCAATCTTCTCATTGGATCTGAATCTCATTCAGACCAATGTCCAACACTTGGACTAAGATCGGATTGCTTCTCTACTGAAAGGAGTCACTAAAATCCAGACCTGTTTCATCACTCCCTCGGAATGGAAGCGTCATGGATATACAATCGTTTATGATCACATCACCCTTCAGGTATTCCCAATACCTGTACATCCTGCATACTGGAAGACCCATGGTCAACCCGAAGATCAAGATCAATTTTACACTGTCTTCTTCAGGGTTTGATCACTAAGTTTCTCATTTGATCATTGGGATTTGGTATCGATCATATACTTTCCAAAAGCATATATCATACCTAGGTCTTGATCATATACTTTCCAAAAGTATATATCAAACCTACAAATTCAGTCAAGCTTCCAAAGCAAGACGACCGTGCACGGAATTTGATTCTTCCCAATATCTCATGAGTGAGCTCATGTCTTCCGGTTCAGTAGTGAACCTGTATGATCCCTTTGAGAGATCGTATTACTCATATGCCCTTATATGCACACCAGCTCGCCAGTGTATAGACCTTGGTTAGGTCATCAACCTATTGGTCTGCCAAATGTACATACTCAGATATATAGCAATACATCTGTCTCCGGTCAGAGGATGCGTGCCTATGCTGTGACAGCATTCAACATAGGACTTTGGTTATCTCGATCTCGTTAAGTCAACTCTTTGACCTAACTAATCCGACACCTCCGAATCTCTATTCCTATGCAGAGGACCTACATCAAGAGGTCGGTCAGATATCAGCCTATGTGAGAAAGGATTGCCATCTCCTACTCAGGCTGGAGATCACATCTTAATAATCATTTGACGGTGCTTGATGAGTCCTCAATCTAACCCTTTAGATATTCATCCAAGCACCAGCCTCTATGATTCAATTATAGAATCAACAGCTGTATGATCATTAAGATAGCCATGGTACATAACCCTAATTGTACAGAGGGACCTATTATGCAAATTATTTATTCTTCATTTCAGATCAGGGAATGATATTCGCAATAACAATTATTGCATAATGGCTCGCCGTGGGCTCACATGTCCAACAATCTCCCACTAGCCCAAAGAGCCATTAATGGGCTAATCTTTTAAACCCACACTCATGTGACAATCATAAGCTATTTAGAAATAGCTAGGTAAGCTGATCAGTCACTCTGTTCCCAAAAGACTATGCCAAGTCCTTTTACGGCACTTGCATATCCCTAGGTAACAGTGCTCGCATCCAATGCGAATGTTGCATCTAATGCAACCTATACTCAATCTAGTCAAAGCAGTTATAGTGTCCTTGACACTATTGCTTAATAACTATTATAACCAGTATTTCCATAATCCTTATCAGAATACCCTTATTCTGGGAGATCACTATCTCTCAAGGTATCCACAGTTAAGACCTTTTAGATCTCTATCTATAAAGTCTTAAGCTCTTGAAGACAAGACTTAGAGATCACTATCTCTATAGCCTTCTCATCTTTGAAGATATCGTTATTACTGCAATCAAGTGTTCTTTCTCCATAGTAGGATTAGTAACAGTTTACCACTCCCACTGCATGGTAGATATCTAGCTTTTGTTCACATCTGGCATACACTTAGCTTCTCATAACTGATGCACAAGTGCAAGCAGTTCTAGCATTCACTTCCTCAACTCTTTGAGGTGCTATTCCTTTAGATAGGTCAGTACCAAATCTCAAGGAAGGAAGCCTTTCTTGGAATTTCCAGGAATGGAATACGTCCAAGGTGTACTACAAATGTGACAGTCCCAATACCCTCTTTTCTTTGCTTCTGAACAACTTCAGAACTAAGATCTAAGAGGTATTCTTGAGATCATATCTCAAGGTATGGGATAGCCAGTCTATAAAACACTTATTATCATCCTTATATCATTCCAAATGATTAGGATATTATCTACATTTAGCACGATGAACACAATGGCACTCCCACTAAGCTTCACATGGTACATCAAGATTCCATTTGAAATCATAACATTTATAATTTCATCAAATCTTATGTTCCAACAACAAGAAGCTTATTTGAGTCCATAGATGGATTTCTTTAGCTTTCACATCTTAATTTCCCCGATCATGAAGCCCTGGGGCTACTTCATGTGAATATCCTCAGAGAGGTATTCTTAGAGGAATGCAGTCTTGAATTACATCTTGAGGATGCAATAGTCAAGTTGTGTAGCTAAGGTTAGCAATATTCTGATGATTTAAGCATGGTTACCGAAGAGCAAGTCTCATTGCAAGCAATGTCTTCTCTTCCGATGTGTAGCTTATGGCTACGAACCGAGCTTTGAAGGTCTCTACCTTCTCATCAGGTTCCCTCTTCTCTTGAAGATCCATTTACACCTTAATGGGTCTAACCCTTATAGGTGGATCCTCGAGGGTCCATATACAACACTTGTATATGAAGTCTACTTTAGACTTTATTGCTAATATCCATCATTCCATGTCATGATCCTTAGGAGCTTCATCACATGAAGTCCGATCATTGTCAGACTTGGCTGACACATGGAATACATCCTCAAACTCATTTGAAGAGGTATTAATGTTTCATCTTTAATTGTCCTTTTAGTTTCCGATTTCAGGAGCCTCATTATCTTCTCAAGATTAAATGAGTTCCTTTACTTCATTTTCATCTTGATTCTCAGGAGACTCAATCCTCCAAGAATCGCATTCTCAGAGATGAGATCTTTTAAGAATCTCAAGGTCATAAAGTAGGTATCCAATACCACACTTTATTTTCCTAATGAAGTAGCACTCTCAAGTGCTAGATTCCAGCTTACTTCCATGGAACCTTATTAAGGATATATATTGTAGTCTCTACTACACATATATACCAGGAAACTAAGAGGATAATTATGCTAAAATTCATCATTGATCAAATCATGTCACACATGATCCAATTGTATCTCCCTACAACTCCATTGAGTTCAGGTTTACCAGGAGGAGTGAGATAGAAATAATATTCATATCTCTATAAGGTATTCTTTGAATTTTATCTAATAGGTACTTGCTACCTTGGTTAGATCAAATTCATTTATTCTTCCTTCAAATTTTGGTTCTAAACCAAAATTGTGAAATCTTTGAACATTTCAAAGGTTTCTCAGGTGAAGAGAAGAAATCTCATATCATACGTAATCATCAATAGATATCACATATCCATAATGTTTACTATGATATAGGTGATCTACATACATCAGTATGTATGAGATCTTGAATACCTCGACATCTAACACCATTCCCAGAGAAGGGTGTATTGGACATTTTACTTTGAATACAATATTCACAAGTATATAAGATTTGAAATTTTAGACATTCTAAAGTTTCATATCTTACTAGTCTATTGATCAAATCAACAACAAATGTCCAAGGCTTGATGCCAGATCATTGTCAAATGATCTTCATCCTCCTATTGATCTTATAAGGTTTGATTTTCAGTATTAGAAATCTTAATGAACTATTCATTAATTTTCTAATTTTGTGGAGTCCACTAGATGTTAGATTACTATCTGAAATATATCCATCATAACTCTTTATGATAGTTCTATCTCAGAATTCATGTTTATTTCCAATATTTAGAAACAAACAATGAGGGTATTCTAATATCTAGGTCATAGAGACATTCTCTAAGACTAAGGGTTCTCCCACTGAGAATATGAAGTCCATCTATCCAACAGAGATTGTCACAACAATTGCACCAATATCCATGTAGATGACTATTAAACCTTAAGATCAAATTTCTAATCTTCTAGTATATATATGCAACCAATTGCAAATGCCATTAGAAGATTGGGATACAATTGTCAGACTTTATCTTATGAAATAATAAAGTCAGAGTCAATGATTATATGTAGATTATTCTGATGCTCTATCTGAGTCCTTCACTAAGGACTTTAGACAGACTTGATAGTCATACTATCAACACATCAACTTATTGCAGTATTGGCATTCATCCAACTCTTTGGATGTGATATGGAAGTCACAGAAGTAGGTCAACTCTTTGACTTTCTTCTTATTCGGGTCCGACCCATGCTTCCACTGTGCTCTCTTCATCAATAAACAACCATTGTTTAAGACAAAGAATCTCTTATGTTGAATTCAAAGGATTTCAATACAAGAGTATTTCAACATTTATACATGCTTCACTAAATCCATTCAAAATGATTATTATGAAGCTTCATGAATGACTTGAGTATAGATAGTAGAATGATGACATTCATCATATCTACATACATCTTAACTCTTAGACACTTAGGTTCAGGTAGGTATTCAAACATTTTGAATACATCATCTCTTTCGAGCCACCATTCTGCATAATGCAGAGAACTATGTCATTCATGATTAAATGTCTAGAGCACATATGTATGCCAAAATATCTTCTTTTATTTTATAAGGATTATTCGACAATTATGATCACCATCGACATGTCACTTCCAAAGTACACTCGATGAAAGATCAAGACTATAGAGACATACAAACCCTAAGGTGATGTCTTATTGTCTTATTTAATTGCCCTTCCTCATTATGTTGAGGGGACTTGCACACTGCAACCACATACATTATGTGTCCAATTGCAAGTACAATATCTGGATCAAGAGTCAATCCAAGATATTTTTACTGGTTATCATTGAGTATAACATTGAGTGGGTTTAATGAAGGATTATCTGAAATAAGAAATTTGCATAAGGGTATATATATTATATATACATGTTTTACTTTGATTTAGGAATTTTATATCAAAGTTGTCTTGCCTTGTCAACACTGAAAGTTCATTCCCTTAATCACTTTCAATGTAAGAGATATTCTTACCATTATATCTCTAGCAAGATCTGGGATCTCCTTTCCTATCTTCGTTGCATCCCAATAATATGAGAACCTACAACTCGGATAAAAAGAAGCGGGAACTCATTCCGCATTGCAAGTCCAACTTGCATTCCCAATTCGGTCTTTAACACCCGGGCCCACCACCCCTAAGATGATGTTGACCCGTTGCTAATTGAACCAACTGTCAACAGGATTAGAACTCGCTATGCGCAATCCAATATCGCCCCAATAATATGAGGACTCGATATTGGGGTCACTACGCATACGGCCTTACTCTTTCGAGAAGCAAAGAGCCCGATCCAGATGCGCTTGCATATAGGATCTGTCACTTCGGACAGGCGTCTCCTACATACAATCCCTGGCGACGGAACCCTTCGCCTTGACGGGAGACCATGGATGTCACTTATGTGATCCTCCACCTCATATTCAAATTGTAATTAATTATCGTGAATCATATTCACATAATTAATTCTTCCAAGGGAAATACACATCTATTCATAATAGAGTGTTTATTGGATATAATTAATTTAATCACATTAAATTAATCATCAATCCAATCATCAATCAACAAACATGTCTTTTACTTGAATAGTAGGTATTATCTCAAAATACGTATTATTCGAATTTTAATAATTAGAAAAATACATATTGTCTGTCTCCGGTATTATACAGTCCCTACCCGTTGTCATGGCCAGTACCGACGAGAGTGGGACGGACCACATACGTTGCAACCCGCGACCCCAATGCTCTCCGACTAGGCACCACATCCGCCTCGGGAAAGGATAATACCAGATAGACCATCATGTACTTTGAGATGTTCATCGGTTTTTCAACCGAAATTATACTATAAATATAAATCAAAACATTTTTGATTATAAGGAGATTTGCTAGACAAATCCCCAATCCTATTCAAGCAAAAGGGTTTTTCATGTAAATGTTGTCCTACAACAATTGTAGGATAAACTATGGTTTTCATGAAAGCAATGTTTGTTGATGAACCAATGATCAAGATCTAATATCTTATCATTGTGGTTTAGGCAAGTGTCATTCAATGAAATAATTATCTCTTTAAATATTTCACAAATATTTATCACTAATTATTCCAGAAAATTAACAATTAATTTTCATCATGATAATTGAATGACATATCACAAGGTTCAAGATCAAAATTGTTAATTTCCAGCAGTGACCCCCAATCACTAAAATTAACTTATCTTGATCAATTTAAATCCAAAAAATGCAAACTCAGTTTCCAAAGATTGCCTATTTGATTAATTAAAGAACCCAAGTGATAATTCACGCATTTCAAGGCGGATTAAAACCGTAATCATCTCATTAATTACGTTCAAATCCGCAGTTCCCGCAACAGTGAATATAGTCATATTCAAAAAGCCATATCTTGAGCAAATAAAGTCCAAATTTAGTAAACTCAAGTCCTATGGTTTCCTTGTTTAATGGGGAACAGAATCCAATTGAAAATTTCGTATTTAAACATTTTAAACAGTACGGAAAAATTCAATTAGACAGAGGTGCGAAAATTGAAATGCAGTAAAAATTTCGCAACCCTTTCAAGAACCAAATCGTCTAAGGTGTATGGATCATATCCAAAACCTTATTCGACCTATGGCTCTGATACCACTTGAAGGATATTGGGAATCCTTAAGCGCATCACGGAAGCGTGTCGATCGCATCGTATGCAATCGGAGCAACTAGTCGTACTAGATGCTAGATGCAGCGGAAATTAAAATTTTTAACTTTAAAGATGAAACCACATGATCACGAGAACACTTCTCGGATCGTTTCATCAAACCACAAAGTACAAGGAATACCTCTTGAAGCGTGGTTGTGATCGCGAGATCCCAAAGTAGAGATCCTCCTATCTTAAGTCCGATCCACGAAGAACGCACTTGCGGGCGCGATGATGAGTCACGTTCCTTCCCGCAATCCTCGATGAAGATCCAAGCGATGGCTCCCCCGATTTCGTCAAACGAAATCCGTCGTCTTCCTTTAGAGTAAGAAACTCTAAAGAAGATGGAGATCCACGAGTCGTCGAAGAAGAAGCCGAGAGTCTCTCCTTTCTCAACATAAAGTGGACGGCCACTTGATGGAGAAGAGAAAGAGAGAGAGGGCGAGAATGAGAAAGAGAGAGAGAGAGAGTTGTCACCTTGTACAACTCTTAATGATGTACCATGGAGAGGCTACCCTAGCCCTCCTTATATACTAGTTTAGGATCCAATGGATCTCAATCCATGGGACACATGTATCCAAGGGCTATGCTTGGTCCATGATAAATCAATGGCCATGATTTGTTGTTGGTTAAAAACAACAACAACAATTTAAACATTAATTAACTAAGAGATAATATGATAAATGTAATGGAGCCAACCACCCTCCTAAAAAGGGGGGGCGTCACCCATGAACCATTCATGGGTGACGCCACCTATGAAGGTGGTTATTGCTCCATTTTATTTATTTAATTATTCCTTAATTAATCACAAAAAATATTCACAAAAATAATTCTAAATTAATTTGTGAATATTTCAATCATGCCATTGAATATTATGTGAATCATATTCACAACCCAAACTAGTTAGTAAATTGCATTTCCAATTAATTAACAAATGTGAATCCAATCCACATTATTAATTAACAAATGCTATTTACATAAATTCTCTCTCTTATTATATGTATATTATAAATCATATTTATAACACACATATATCATGGATAGTGTTATCCACATTCTCTTAATCTTTGATAATTAAATCTCATTTAATTATCTTAGATAATCATTTTCACAATATGAATCATATTCATATTTAAGCTTGATAATTAAATCACATTTAATCATCAAGTCCTTGCTTGGATATACATTTCATCAAAAGAACTATTCTTGAACCCTTTCAAGAATAATGTGCTTTCTCCGCAGATACTTGGAGATAAGGACAGGGCGATTGTATTATTCCACGTATAGTGACTTGGATGTTGAGATCTCATCTCAAATCCAGATCTTACGGACCTCCCACAGATGCTTGATTAAATCAAGACCGCAAATCCAATCTTCTCATTGGATCTGAATCTCATTCAGACCAATGTCCAACACTTGGACTAAGATCGGATTGCTTCTCTACTGAAAGGAGTCACTAAAATCCAGACCTGTTTCATCACTCCCTCGGAATGGAAGCGTCATGGATATACAATCGTTTATGATCACATCACCCTTCAGGTATTCCCAATACCTGTACATCCTGCATACTGGAAGACCCATGGTCAACCCGAAGATCAAGATCAATTTTACACTGTCTTCTTCAGGGTTTGATCACTAAGTTTCTCATTTGATCATTGGGATTTGGTATCGATCATATACTTTCCAAAAGCATATATCATACCTAGGTCTTGATCATATGCTTTCCAAAAGTATATATCAAACCTACAAATTCAGTCAAGCTTCCAAAGCAAGACGACCGTGCACGGAATTTGATTCTTCCCAATATCTCATGAGTGAGCTCATGTCTTCCGGTTCAGTAGTGAACCTGTATGATCCCTTTGAGAGATCGTATTACTCATATGCCCTTATATGCACACCAGCTCGCCGGTGTATAGACCTTGGTTAGGTCATCAACCTATTGGTCTGCCAAATGTACATACTCAGACATATAGCAATACATCTGTCTCCGGTCAGAGGATGCGTGCCTATGCTGTGATAGCATTCAACATAGGACTTTGGTTATCTCGATCTCGTTAAGTCAACTCTTTGACCTAACTAATCTGACACCTCCGAATCTCTATTCCTATGCAGAGGACCTGCATCAAGAGGTCGGTCAGATATCAGCCTATGTGAGAAAGGATTGCCATCTCCTACTCAGGCTGGAGATCACATCTTAATAATCATTTGACGGTGCTTGATGAGTCCTCAATCTAACCCTTTAGATATTCATCCAAGCACCAGCCTCTATGATTCAATTATAGAATCAACAGCTGTATGATCATTAAGATAGCCATGGTACATAACCCTAATTGTACAGAGGGACCTATTATGCAAATTATTTATTCTTCATTTCAGATCAGGGAATGATATTCGCAATAACAATTATTGCATAATGGCTCGCCGTGGGCTCACATGTCCAACAGGATGTCCCTTTGGGAAAGGATTTGATAGATCGCAAAATAGCATCTACATTAGCTATAAGAGGAGTCTCCGACATCGAGGCATCTGGCAGGGAAGGAGACAACTTATACGGATGTTTAGCTTCTAAAGTTTTCATGGTGTGTTCATTAAATGGAGCCACTCCCGAAGAGCACAAAACCTTTAAGGCTGCTGAAAAGTGCCCATCTGACACTTTACGAAGACACTGCTTGATGTTGGAGCTTTGATATTTATTCTGACTCTGAAAATTACCCATCCTCTATCGTGTTATTCTGACTATGAAAAGCCTCGGGTAGATCGCTTTTCAAAAAATCGCCCGCCCGCTTGGTGAAATCGTCTGCACTGACCCACTTAGTGATCGAGCTCAGAATAAGTTGTTGTTGCAAGGACTTTCTATAGCCAGATCTTCTATCCCATCTATTCATAGACCTAAAAACCTGCAGGGTGCAACGTGGAAGAAGTAGCAATCTCACCCAAGTATGAATGGAACATGGCCCAGCAATAACTTGATATAATGTTGTTTTAAGACTTGAGAGAAAACAAGACGGCAACTGTGAGGGATGCTCTTAACTGTGGTGATAGGAACTTTGAAAATACGATCAAGGAGCATAGCATCAATAACCAATCCATCTGTGACATCAACTACGACATGTCGAAGACGTTTTAAGATGCCGACAATGTGCCCAGAAAGCACCCTCGTGTCATCTGTGACTCGAGCAAGACCATCGTCATGATGGCAAGCATGGCTCACTGCTTGTATCTTCATGCACCTCCGACACAACCACTGATCAAAGGCCTTCAAGGTCCTTTCTAAGGCAAGATAAAGATCCATATCATTCTTACATCCCGCAAAACAGTAGCACGCTTACTGCAAAGATGTACCCTCTTGATATGAGAGATTAAGTGCGAAGTTCTTTTACTCCCCTCCCCCATCCCTACCATACGATTAGGAGTGAAAATTCCAAAAAGGACACAACAAACCATTTATACGATGTGAACTTAAAGAACAAGATTGAGAGTTCTCACGATGCGTTTGAGCAGCGGAGGCACATGAAATAAGAGGAAACTCTTCTTCCACAACGTTAGCCATCACGATGGGAAGAGGAGGCACAACCCCGAAATCTAGATGCTGAAGGGACAGCCATGCGATCTTGAGGGGACATTGAAGGAAGAGGTCGGAGTGAAGGTGGAGGTTGCAGGGAAAGAGAGGCAGGGACGGGGGCTGGGAAGGATGGGGGCAGGGCGTGGGAGGGTCACAGGGCTGGGAAGGATGGAGGGCAGTAGGTGCATGGCAAAGGCATGATGTCTGGAATTGTTGGGTGAGGGCGCTAGGGAGGGGCGGGTGAGGTCGCGGGCGAGGGAAGGTCGGGGGCGCAGGGAAGTTGCGGGCGAGGGAAGGTCGGGGGCGCGGGAGAGGTCGAGGTCGCTGGGCGCTGGGAAGGTCGGGGTCGCTGGGCAAGGGAAGGGGGACACTTGGCGCGGGGAAGGTCGGGGCACGAGGGGCGGGCGAGGGAAGGTCACGGAATCTTCGCTGGGTTAGGAAGGTCGGGGCCACTGGGCGCGGGGAAGGTCGTGGGCGCGAGGGGCGGGCGAGGGAAGGTCGAGAGCGCGATCGTTTACCAAAACCATTGATTGAGCACATCAGTCTTAGCATACGAATTATCTTTTAATTAAATCGGAACGGGTCGTCCTTGAGCTTCGCCCTAAGGGTGGTTGCAGCCCGGTGTTCGGCACCCGTCCCTCTCCACACCCCGCCCAACTTCCCCTCCCTTGCGATTTCCCAAGCCTCCTCCTCTATCGCCCCTCCTCCTAACTTGCTTCCTTCTCCTCCTCGAAACAACCCCTTCGTCATTTCCCTCTTTCCTCCTCTGCGTCCCTCGAGTCATCATCGTACATCTCGCCCTTGGGTAATCCTCTCCAATTCCAATAACAGAGAAGTTCAGCCTCTTACGAGTGACACAACCATCAATCATATGAGCTTGACTCTACCACTAATTATGTTGTGTGTCGATCGATTTGTTGTTGCACCTTGAGAGGTACATAGGGAAAAAATGCTATTACTCTGGAATAGCTACCTTTGAATGGGAGGCGTAGCTGGGGGCAAACAACTCCTACATGAAATTTATAAGGTAGCCATTGCCAAAAGCAATGACTGGGGACTACACTCTGCTTCAACAGTAGTAGTCCCCATAAATTGTGTTGGTTTTCCAACATTTTTTGCTTGATTCCATGTCTAAAAAAGATAGCCAAACCACATTTTCTTGTCGCCATAATCAACAATCTTCTTATCCCCATAACTCTAGTTGTTCACATTATCTTGTCCTTAGAACCAACAATCATAGAATCTCATGTCAAACACATCTCATCGGAGTAAGAAGCGAGTCATATAATTAAAAAAACTTTATTTATTTGACACCAAATGATATTAGAGATTTCTACATGTAATACAAAAGAATACATCATTTTCACTTCCTCCTACGAAAGATTTTTAGTTTCATCGACCACTCTTCGGGTTCCTATTGAGGTGTCTTAGGATACAATTGGGTGACCGACCATTATTGACTATCATGGTCAATTTGTGAAATCTTGATTCCCCTGCATCGCCATTGTCAATGGCATCCACTTGTAGGACCAATAATGAGGAAAGATATAAAGGGTCAGCATTAGTAGGTGCCCTCTTCTTCACTGAAGCTGGCTGGTGTCAACATGTTGCCTGAGATGGTATGCTCCTGACAATGAGTCTAAAAATAAACTCTTAAGGTCGGCCATGTGTTCGTCTCCTATGTGTAATCTCCCAGATCCTCCACTTGGCTCCGATGCCGCCCTACTCCAACTCAACTCCCCCATCCTTCTTCACATCCTCGCCCTTAACATCTTTGCGAATAACCAGCTTCTACATCCCCATCATTCATCATCTCCTCCTTCATCCCTATTATCATCTTCACCATCTCTAAACTACCTATGGATGGCAACCTCTAGGCGGCATTCTGAATCAGCTGCCAAATACGCAATACACTCCGGATTGTCTGAAACCCAAAGGATCTCCAGCAATTGTGACACCCAAAATGTACCCATATGTTTGCGTAATAATTTTGAAATGGTCAAAAGAAAAAGACTTTTAGAGTTTTAGCTTACTATAAAGATGATGCATCCATGTAAATCGTCGAGTGGTGCAGTTGTACCAGGCCCTATAATCTTCAGTAGCTCGGGTCCTCTTGGTACCATAAGGACTATGGCCATGATGTACTCCCTATTATTGTTCCACATTCCCATAAATTGACAATTCCATGCTGATCTTCCCTTAAATATCTATCGAATGGAGACGTGTGCATGAGTTACATGGTTTAGAGATCCCTTGCACCACCCCCAAACTGTCGTAAGACATGCTCTACAGTGTATAGCTCAGCTATATAGAAATGAATTAGCAACACTCTAACCACATGCAAGACATGTCCACCTTAGCAGTACGACAGAAGCATCTGAACCACATCTGCAGTGTACAATCTCCACATCACTGACATCAAACGTGGAACATCCATGTTACGTCACAAATAAAATATTATTGTTTTTCTGAAGTAGAAATGAGGTAGATTTTTTTACCTATGAAGCTGTCTAAAGATCGAAGGCATCATAATATGGACGAACCACATGTATGGGCTCTACAATGACAACGAAATGTGTCCACCAATGACATCCTGGCGAACTTCCCTTCCACATGGGCCTTTTGTGTACAATGGGAGTGATGCGGAAAAAACGCATCCATGCTCAGAACTGTAGTAGAACAATGGTCCACAGATCTCAATTGTGTTTGCCTTGGAGGCAATGCACAATTGTCTGTAAGGGAAGGTCAGACAATGAGACCCTAACTATACTATTTGCATACTTCCAAATCTAGCGGTGGTAAATAGATAAATGGAACCTCGTTTCCTGACTTGTTGAGAAATATGATCCCTCCCATAATCCACAGAATGTAAGCATGAGTGTTGGTACATTACCGTCTCCTGATCTGCATCCTATGGTAGCATTGAGAAATGGTCTACCGGGTTTTACGGGAGATCATCTAGTGATCCGCTTCTTTTTTTTACAACACACGAGCCAACTAAAGAGAACTGTTAAAAATTCACATGCAATACAATTTTCTTTCTTCCTTTTTTTTACAACATGCAAATGCAAGCAAAGCTGACTAAAATTCTTATAACTCTTCCTCTATTCTTTTGTGGCCTTCTCAGCATGGGCTCCAAACTCCTCACCTCCTCACCTCCATGGAGATCAAGCGTCCTCGATCTTCATGGGCCCTGCCACAAAAGAGAAATGTTAGAAAAATAATAAGGAAAATAATCAGTAGAAATTATGCAAAAATATGCATGAAGAGAAGACCTATAGATTTTGAAAATATTCAAAATAAAAATATATCAAAATTCAACAAACAAATAAAGGTGAGTTGTGTCCCCAGCAACGGTGCTATTTGATGAATGTGAAATTTACTTCTTTAATAGTCGATAATTGTAGCATAGGAGGCGGAAAATGGTCGATCAAAAATCACAATCTTTGATTGTTGTGGAATATTTTTACTTGACAAGTCTACCAAGGTAGAACACAAGGACACGAGCTACCTTATCTTATTTGTCTAATTTTGGTCAACTAGATGCTTGTGTGAATAAATCCTCATTATTAGGTCTTCATCCAAATGCAGGTGTGTGATAAAATGCAACTAAAATGATGAATGCATTTTTAGTTGACTTAATAATGCAATTAAATGATTATGCATTTACATACTGTATGAATGAATGCAAGGGATAATCGTGTAGATAATGGATTACGAAAATTCCCTAGAGACAAATGAGCATAATATATGATTCAACTTCAGAGTGAATTTGAGCATAAATTTATGAGCAGACATCTATTAATGGCAAAAACATATAGAGCAAGGACATCATCTAACATTAAAAATCATTTCATTTAAGGGATATTTACACCCATAACCCTGAGTAACTTCGTAATTACCCCGGATACCGTCTATAAACATGAATTACACCCAGAACCCGAATAATGCTTAACATTTACATGTCATAACCCTGTGTCAAGTTCTATCATAATTATCCGTTAACTTTGACGGAAAAAGTTATATCTTGACAATTTTGCCCTTCAAAACGCATCATATTTATAACATGATGCCATTATGCAGTAAACAAAATGAAACCACAATCCCCCCCGCGCATGCACGACCTCCGATCGGAGCTTCCTCTGCGGGCACCTCCACCCGCAAGCTTCCCCCTCTCGTTGCTCGCTCCAACAACCCCCCTCCCCCCTTCCCGACGCACCTCCGACCTGCAGACCCACCCCACGCTCCCACGTATGGCTCCGCCCAGCAGCCTGACCCCCTTCCCCCTCCTCTACCCTGCAGCCCCACCCCCTGCCGTGCGTGCCTCTATCCTGGCTGCAAGCCCTGCCCCGCACGCCTCTGTCATGGCTGCAAGCCCTGCCCCGCGCACGCCTCCACCACCCCCTCCCTGCCCCCACCCCCTAGAACTACTCCTGCCAGTCACCTGCAAGCTCCCCCCTACCCCACTCGCACACCTCCGCCAACCCCTACCCCCGCATATGCCTGCGCCGCCCCCCTCCAGCCGCGCGCTCGCCTGTCTCCCTCCCCCTACCCACTCCCCACATGCCTCCACCCTACAACCCCTACCCCCGTGTGCCCCCCCACCTCCAGCCCCCGCTCGCCTGCCTCCCCCCACCCACTACCCATGCGCCTCCACCCTACAACCCCTGTCCCACGTCACCCCCCTGTCCGAGCCCGCACCCCCACCCCCCACCCCTGCGCCCGCAAGCCCTAGGCCTCCCCCCCCCCCCCCCAGGCCCATCGGAGCCCGCAACCCCCTACCCCCCCATGCCTGCGCCCGCAAGCTCCAGGCCTCGCCCCCTTGCCTCCCTCCCGCCGTGCGCCCGCAAGCTCCAGCACCTCCACAGCTCCATCCCTTCCCTCCCGACTCTCGCCCCCAAGCTCCAGCAGCTCCCTTTCCAGTCGCTCCAGGCTCCACTCTAGACCAAGCCTCAGGTCATACCCCTGTTGAAAATTCCAGCACTCGAAACCACCTCCTTCTATCCTTCCTTCCTTTTTTCGATTAATCTCAGTCGTTGATCATTAATTGGGTTAGATTAACTCATCCATCTAGTTGAGTTACTGAACTAAAGTAACGGAAGGTTATGAATGTAAAACGGAGTGGTTATTCAGGGTCTTGGGTATATTCGTGATTATAGAGGGTGTCCAGGGTAATTACGAAGTTACTCAGGGTTATGGGTGTAAAATGCCTAGTGTCAGATGAGAAAATTAAATATGCCATAAAATAGATTGTGAAATAAGGAACAAAACAACACTCAAATCATGTGAATTGGACTAAGGATGTTTAAGATATGAAGGAAACAATGCAGGGGTATAAATACAATAAAAATACGGAGAATAAATGGATAAATAACCACAAATAGGTCCCTAGAGGGACCTATTTGTAATTTACAAAACTGATGGGAGTCCTCTGTAAATGTCCCATTACGCGTAGGGACTGATTTGTAATTTAAGAAAACCTGGCAGGGCCTAAGCGTAAAATCTCCAAGTGTAGATGTGGTGCACGCATGCCTGTACCTCATTGTTATTCCCGAAATAGATGGGGGTACGCCTGCAAAATACCCAACTCTGCATGTGCATACACACGAGGGTTAGGTTCGGGAGGTGCAGTAGGTTCGGTAGGCACGTGGCGGGCGATGGTGCTTTGTCCAATGGCTTGGGAAGCTCGAGCCTGCAAGTCCGTGCGAGATCGATGTGGCCTCATCTGGGCCATCGTAGAGGTACCATCCAACGGTACCTGCGCTTTCATCTCGCCAGAGGAGCGACGACGTAGTAGGAGCTCTAGCGAGCACGCTAGAGCTCTTCCGAGCTCCTCAGTGGCCGTGAAAGGTCCCAACACCTTCATGGTCCTTTGGCGAGGACGATCTTTGATCGAGGAAGCTGCCAAGTTAGCTGTAGATGATGGAGGGTATCATCCCATCGAAGAAGAAATTCGAGATCGACGATCACATGCTTTCTCTGGTCATTGAAGCACCTGTGAAGGTTAGACGATAGCTGAAGCAATGAGCATGATGTGCATGAGGTGAAGTGAGGTGAGTGAGGGTTGTGGGGCAACGAGAGGCGGTGGCCCAGGGGATTCTTCTCCGACGAAGTAGGGAAGAAGGTGATAGGGGCATTGGCGGTTCTGGAGAAGGGATGGGCGAGCGGAGATGCTGGTGTGGATGAAGGATGTATGGTGGAGCTGATCGGATGGTCAATGGACGAGGAAAGTGGAGGAGTACAATGAGAAAATCAGAAGAAAACTAAAAGAAAATAATTAGGAGGAGGGTACCTCGTCGGAGAGGGGAATCCTAGTGGAGGAAGAGCTTGTGTTGAGGCTCAGATGAGCCTCGGGTCGTCTCCCGATCTGGACAACGATGCCAAAGGTCTCAGCTATTGCGGGAGACGGCGGAGTTAACATGGTGGAGGTGCCATGGATCACACCTTAGGTGGAGGTCGTAATCACCTGGGCCACCATCCTCTGCTGTCACCGGAGGGACGGGGCATGCTGGGCCAACACCCTTGAATGGTGGATAAGGTTTAGGGGCATGACGGAGGTTTTATAGAAGGGGGAAGAGGTCCATTACAGTGGTGGTGAAGGTTTTTACAACAACGATTTTGATGACTGGGATTGATTGTGGAGGAGTTGCTGAGATGTGCGAGGGAGAGGGAGGTAACAGCTCTGGGGAGGAGCCGTTAGAATGGGAGGAGCATGGCTGGAGCACCTTCCAAAAACAGGAAGGGGGCGGAGGGGTAGCGAGGGGTAATGGCTGGGTTGGAGGTAGGGGACAAAGCCCTAGCCATTGGATCTCATAATCCAATGGCCCAGGTGTTGGCACAGTTACGATCAGATCCTTAGGATCTGATCGAACGGCTGGAAGATGCACGGAGGTAGGCGATTGAGATGGGTGTTAAGATTTCATAAATGGATGAGGGTGAACGAGTCACGTGGCTAACTAAGAGTCGTCAGATGTTGAGGAGATTCTACGGCTGAGAAGAAGGTGCTAAGGTGTGGCTGGGATGTTGTCCAAAGGAGATCGGATGGATAAAAATGGGGCGAAGACGGATGGATCAGATGGAGGAGAGGATCGATCCAAGAGTGGAGGGAAAGGGAGAGATGTGGAGCGTGTTCAGTCCTTGGATGAGAGGAGGATCAGGAGCTATAAGAGATAGCGAGAGTGAGTGGTGAGGATCTGATTTGGAGGAAGATCGGACAACTGAGGGCAAAGCGGGACTGAACAACGGAGATGGAGGTGGAGGCAGATTGATCCAACAGTTCTGGGTGAGGGCAGGTGGCGGACAGAGAGCAGGCCACGTGGGCAGCTTAGAGGGCGCCACGTGGCCCAATAAAAAAATAGAAAATAGTAAAACAAAGGAAAATAAAAAAGAATTAGGTAGAGGCAAAATTAGGAAAATATCAAAACGTGAAAGTTGTAGATCTCGATGAGATCACAAGTTTCATATTGGATAAAAAGTCAAAATAGGTCATTTGTGCCAAAAAATATTTTTTTGGTATTTTTAAAGGGTTAAAAAACCGATTTTTGGTTTTGAGCTTTTGATATTTTTTGTATTTTTTAGTCCTTTCAAGGGTTAGTAAAATTATAGACAACTATCAACCTAATTTTTATAGTAATTAAATACAATAATTAAAGGTTAATTATACATAATATAATACAAGATAATAATGAGGAATTATTAGTGATTTTTATTGATTTATTTGAGCAAGGAGTTTAATAAATGATTTTTAGCATGATGAATATAAGATTCATCACTCTCCTCCCCTCTTCTTGGGGCGAGTTGGAGGGGATTCTCCTCCTCCCTCTTGTTGACGTTCTTATTCTTCCACCCCTTCCACTCCTCTATCTCCTTGGACCACAGATCCATGATATCTTAGTCCTTCCATTGCTTAAACGATGGTCCTCTAAGCATGTAATGTATAGCTGTTAGCCACATGAGCCCGAGGTGAAGCATTTCTACAATAAATATTATTGTAATCTTTGATATATCAATAAATGTTATTGATTTATTTTCACTCCTTGTCTGAGATTAAATGAATTAATGCACTCATAAAGTACCTTAGTACAATTAGGGCTATGCACCATGGCCATCTTAATAATCATACAACTGTTGATTCAATGGTTGAATTATAGATGTTAAATCTTGGAGATATCTAAAGAGTTAGATTGAGAACTCGTCAAGCACCGTCAAATGATTATTAAGAAAGGCTCCCCAGCATGAGAAGGAGATGATAACCCTCTCTAAAGGTTGATATCTGACCGACATCTTGATGCAAGTCTTCTATATAGGAATAGAGATTCGGAGGTGTCAGATAAGTCAAGTCAAAGAGTTGACTTCACGAGATCGAGATAATCAATACCTATGTCATATGCTATCACAATATAGGCATACATACTCTGACCAGAGACAAATGTATTACTATATGTATAAGTATGTACATTATACAGACCATTATGTTAATGATCTAATCAAGGTCTATACATCGGCGAGCTGGTTTGTATGCAAGGGAATATAGTAATATGATTTCTCAAAGGTATCATACATGTTCACTACTGACGGAAGACATGAGCTCACTCATTAGGTACTGGGATTGATCAAATTCCATGCTCAGTCGTCTTTCTTTTTAAGCATGCCAAGAATTTGTAGGTATGATATATGCTTTTGGAAAGCATATGATCTATATCAACTCACAATGACCGGATGAGAAACTTAATGATAAAACCTTGAAGAAGATGGTTTAAATATGACATAAAACTTCACGTTTATTATAGGACTTCCAGTATGTAGGATGTACATGTATTAGGAATAATCGAGGGTGATGTCATCTAAAATGAGTGTATAACCATGACGCTTCCATTCTGAGGGAGTGATGAAACATGTTTGGATTTTAGTGACTCCTCTCAATAGATTAGTAGTCTGATCTAAGTCCAAATGTTGGACATTGATTTGAATATGATTCAGATGAAATGAGAAGATTATACTTACATTTTTATTTAATCAAACATCTATGAGAGATCCCCAAGATCTGAATATGAGATATGATCTTAAGATCCAAGTCACTATACATGGAATGTACAATCACCACATCCTTCTCTCCAAGTATCTGCGAAAAAAGCACATTATTCTTGAAAGAATTCAAGAATAATTCTATTGGTGATAATATATTTGAGCATTGATAAATTGATAATTAATGTTATTTAATTATCATGAATAATATGAACATGATTCATATTATTTGACAAATGAGAATAGTCATCTAAGATAATTAAATATGATTTAGTTATCAAAGATATGATTACTTTGGACAACACTATCCATAATATCATAAATATTATAAATGTTATTTGTAATATGTTAGAGAGATTTTAGGTAAATTAAATTTACGTAATGTTAATGTAAATTAGATTTATATTGTACAATTAATTGTAAATGCAATTTACATTTTATATTGGGTGATTGAATTTGATTCATAATAATCAATGGCATGATTGGACTTATCACAAAATAATTTGGAATTATTTTGATGGATAGTTATGCAACAAAAGTTGTTGCAGATGTGGAATATTTGTTGAAATATGAGATCTCACAAATTTTAGAATGATAGAGCCACCTTCCCATTATAGAGGGTTGACTGTGAAATCCCGTTTTTTTTGTCCTTAAATCTGAAGTATTTTTTGACATCCAAAAAATTCAAATAATCGCACCATTACGTAGATCTCATCGAGATCTTTCCAACGAGACCAAGAACACCCAATTCTGATATTCCTAACTCAAGTTATCGATGTTTTAAGTATAATAGTTGGGACCCATATATGGATCCGAACCATATCCGAATTTGCACCCATTTCCACCTCTCCCTCTATAAATAGAAGGTGATAGGCTACTCTCTCAAAGCCCTAACCACCACCATCCTTCCCTCTCCTTGGAGCACCACCACCTTGGTCGGATTGGTAGCCGGAGGACCGCCGTCGACGTCGGAGAAGGAGCTCCGATCGAAGATCCGCGACCACCATCACGTAGGAAAGCTCGAGGTCATCTTTGTACACGCATTCCGCATTGCGTTCGAGTGACGGAAATACCATTTCCGTGTGAGAGGAGATCCCGAGGGAACATCCTCGGAGGTAACGACGTTTTCCCTCCTCTTGCTGTTGGGTTCATACAACTTTATGCACATATGTTTGAGCATGTCTAGAGCCTTGGTTAGTCTTATGATGTGCTTCATACACTAGTAACGATGTTATACCCTCCTCTTACTGTTGGTTTCACGCGATTCTCATTCCTATGTGTTCGAATATTTTTAGAGCCTTAGATATCCGTATACCATGAATCTTAATCTGTAACGATAAATGCCTTCCTCTTGTTGTTAGGTTCCACATATTTTTCATGTCTTAAGCATCTCTAGAGCTATATGTGTTTTTGGTAGCATGAATAATACCGTATTGTTGGTGCTACATGTCACGAACCGTATTTCGTAAATAATATTATCTCGATTCTTTCAAACGTCTCGAAAAAGATACAAATAAAATAAGACCCTTTGAAGTTGTATCTCTCCTTGCCTTTGGATTTTATATGATTTCAATGGTTTCTCCCTGAATATAGACACGGATATCTACCTATAATTGGTTTACTTTCTCTTGAATGTCTACACGTTAGCTTAATATGTTTTTTTGGTCATGATATAATTATTTCTATAAAGAAAGGAGTTAAACAAGACTAAATAGGTGGATATGCTGTGACCTACAAATCTTATGGCCTTTCAACTTATTTATAATGTGGTCATTTAATCACAATAAAATATATATAGCTGTTATACCGTCAAGTTTCTCATTGAGATCGTGGAAACAATTATAACCTATAGAAATCTTTACATCGAAATCCATACACCGATTGTTATTAATATATGTAACGCATATTCTGTCTTAATTACTAAGGAGTAATATATCTTGAATGGAGGAATTACATTGTTAACGTGAATGCAAATCTATGGAATACAATTATATTTCTCAGGTTAACTGCCCCTATGTGCACTTTTTTTACGCGAACCCTTATTAAGGACTCTGACTATTGTTATCGTATAAACCCGAAGATTGGAAACACAATCTCTCACTAAACTTATTTTGGAGTCTTAATCCACCATGAGTTTTGCTTTCTTAGGCAAAGTTGGAGTCTCGTTACTTAGAAGCAAAGTAATTATTCGATTGAAAAAAAAGAGATTACGGATGTTGTTATTAAAATCGTTGGCAAATTATGTTACATGCCTTAGCATCAAAATTCATGCATCACGTTAGTTACATTTGATTTGGGAAACCTATTTGACTTCCGTTACCATTTATGATATTGTTATCAAAATCGTAGGCAAATTATGTTACTTACGTTAGCATCATAATTCATGCATCACGTCAGTTACATTTGATTTGGGAAACCTATTTGACTTCCGTTACCATTTATTAAAAAGTTGATCACTCGTTGTAACTATTTCTCAATTCATAAATCCAAATTAGTTATTGTTTTAAGGTAGTATTGCATTATAAGTTAACAACATGGATGATATGATGAAATGGTTTGTTGTATGATTATCCTAGAATTGATCGAGAATAGAGTCTTGATTTTTGTCCTTGTTAACAGTACAGGGAGACCTTTGTTATATTTGTACTTATACAATAATACTACATCTAAACCAAATGTCAATGCAGGGAGACCTTTGTTATATTTGTACTTATACAATAATACTACGTCTAAACCAAATGCCAATGTGTATGTCAAGAAATTCATTTTTCCAAACGTACGATAGACATTTGGAAATATTTTGTTTACTCTTAATATTATTGTCAAGTGATGATATTCTACGAAGATTTGGGTAGATGGAGTTAGGAGCGCAAGGGATTGTGTATGCACCCTTGGGGCCCGAGTAGATACCATGAAGGCCACGACCCCAACGGACGAGTTAGGTGACGTTGCACCTAGCAGCCCGGTTGTATCCGTAGTCGCTCGACGGAGTAGGCAGGTGACAACGGTTGACGTTCTTGGTTTCGTACTTATACACAATATTAGGCCTCGGAGTAGAATTGGATGTGGCCGCATCAAATTCTATCTTGAGTAATAATATTGTGAGAGGTGTTCCGGGATGTGGTTTGAAGTTGGAGAATTTGAGGTTGAAATACTTGGAGGTTTATCCAAGATGACAAACAAGTTCCCGCGTAGCGGAGGCCTGCGAGTCATGTACTTGCGTGTGCTAAAATAATACGAGAAATGACTATTGATCGTGTGTCGGAAATTGTATACCGTTGTGGGCTCTAATCAACTTGTAGAAATATCAAGATTATGGTGGTTGTACTTAAATGATTATTATACAAATAAACAAAAGTAAATTATTATGAGATCCAATGTGAATTAGAATGACTTGGTGTTTTTTCTATTTTTTTATAAAGATGCATGTGCCATTAAATAAGTTGAGTATACATTTTTTTCTTATCCCTGCATTAGGCATTATAGTGTTTGTCTCGTTACTGGGCAATTGCTCATAACGTTACCCTCGTGTGAACCCAACAGGTATACCTGAGCAGCAACCGTTACAGTAGCGGTCTTTTGATGAGATCAGAACTTCTTACGTCATACTCGCATCGGACAGGGTGCGTCCTATTTAGAGTAACTTATTTACTTCCGCATCATTTTATGTTATTATTGAGTGACATTGTTGTGATATAGGTTGAGAGTTTTTTTCCTACAAAATGTAAGATTTCATGATGTATCTCTTCTATGGACATGGACTTTATCATTATCAATGAGAATGGATGATGCATTTTACCTTTCATTTCACTTTATTATCATGTTGTTATTTATATTCAAATGTTAATCTAATATACATAAGATGGTTTGCTGAGTATCATAGATCATGGACGTAATTGGACCGTAGGTCCGACGCTCCCGTCCCGTCGGTTTCGGTAGCCGGAGGGGCAGGGCGTCACATTGATGACCACCATTTAGTCCCAATTTAGTGTGATTGTTCACTCTGTGTTAGAACGGAGGCTTGTTCTCTTTCCATTCATTCCATGTGTTGATTGGTTTAGTACAAATTAAATTATTTTGATGAATCCTCAATATATTTTATTTATTTTAAATTAATCATTTGTTGTTGCAAATTCATGCATTAGGAGTACATCTCTACCATCCGATTTATTATAACAGAAAGACTAGACCTAGATCTTTCTCTTACAACAAAAAGAAAGCAACGAGTCTCTCTCTACTTCTCATACACATCCAACTTCTCTCTCTCTCTCTCTCTTAATATTGTTGTCTTCAACTTTATTATTACTGAGAGCATTACCATCATTGCATTGTTTTTGTGCTTCCTGATGAATATCCATTTCATAACCTTTGTTCTTTCATTTTGGCCTTAAATGCCTAGTTAAATGCATGTAAACAATATTAATTTGTACAAAATAACATTCATTATTTGACATATAAAATATTATATAAATACATATATTTAATTCCAAAATAAAAGAATAAAGGAAAAAAAGAAAATAAATGAAGTGTCAAAGACACTGAATGAACCTAGACCCCGAGACCAAGCAAATATTGAGTTGGTCGACAAGGAATAAAGTAGGGGGAGACATGACACTCAAACTATACATAATACCCATAAAAGCATAATTCTGTTCATCAATAAATAGCTTTTAGACCCTATTTTATTTTCCATCTCTACACCTCGAATAATAAAACCATTGACATGGAACGTGTACATAAAAATATATAGAAAAATACAAAATTAATTGCACATAAAAATATTGCACAGTGTGACTGGAACACTTAAAATAAAAAGCCACAAATAAAATTTATTGACATGTATCTCCTCCATACACACTAAAAATTAACCAAACTCACTTTATTGTTAAAAAATTTGATTATCTATCCAATAAAGGTGGTTTCATTAAAAATGGAGTTCAGATACAAAAGTTGACTTTCGGGTCCCTATTATACCACATACCTGATTATTTTATTCAAATTATTCATTATTTATATTTTTAGTTTTCATATATTTTTAAATACTTGAAGATATTATTTGACACACATTAAAAATATAAACATAAAATAAAAGCTTGAAAATGCATTAAAGTAAATCACTTATTAAAATATATAGGTTTACCATACTTATAAAGATTAAACACTTATTTATTTAAGTAAATAATAAAATCAAAGAAACAAACAAAAAAATATGTGAATTTTTATTTAAGTATATTATAAGGATATAAAATATATGTATATAAAAAGAAAATAATGAATACTAAATAAAAATAAAATACCTCAAATACAGGTATTATACCTATGTATATACACGTAAATATTAACACATAATAAATATGCTCGTAAACATAAATGAAAATCATTATTAAATACTGCATAAGTAAATAGGCATATTTTATGTTTTAATTTTAATTTAATTAATTCAATATATATTTTTTTCACCTATTTATTTATTATTTTTCCTTTATTTTGTATTTATCTGGCTGACATGGGCCAATAGGAGTTCAAGGGCCATTAACCTTTGGTCAACTGTCCTTGCCTAGCCTTGGGATCGTGTCAGAGGTGCTAACCCCTCTTCTTCTCCATATTTTAGCGCCTGATTCTTGCATCCTTTTGGCATGATTCCTTCATGAAATGTCATCACTCAACATACTTCTATCATGCTAGGTTTTTAGAAGCATTTCAACCTTAAGATCTCGGCCCCATTTTTTTTTTGAATTCAACCCCCCTTTCATCTCTGTAACCCCAATAGCGCCAATAGGATTCAAAAGCTTGGCGACAACAAGGTTTTCTCCTTCTTGTCGATGTGGATAAGGTAGTGGGGGGCGTGGTCCAGGTCTATTGGAGCTCCTCCGGCGAGCCTTTCTGCTCCTTGGCTAATAGGGCTAGGTGTGAACTACTTCTTAGCCTTTTATTTTCATATTTGTGTAGCCTTTAATTCTTGTCAGTAGTGTGTGATTTAGTTTAATTTGTAAGATCTACATTTGTTGGAGCATTAAGTTCTAGTACTGATTATATTATAGTTTAAAAACAAGAAGAAACTAAAAGTTTGCAAAACCAAAATTAAAATTTAAAATTTAAAATTTAAAACTAAAAAAATATAATATATATAACATAAAAAGTAAATATAATAAAAAACTTATAAAAAAGCAGGAAAACAAAAAAATTATTATTTATTTTTATTGCTAATAATTATACATATCCACCATGCTCTTAGCGGTTCGACCATACACTTGTTGAATGTACACCTCTTTTTTAGTGTATAATAAATTTCACTCCACATCTTATTTATTATTTTATCTATTGTAGGTTGATTGTTGATCTATTTGAGTGAGTTGAGCACCAAGTACCATGAGAGCATTCGCTACAACGATTGTTAGGTTTGACTTGTCAGACATCGCATGCCATCCAATCGAACAGTAGGTACATCATCTCATCTAAATTATCAAGGGTAAATTACAATTTGGGTCCTCATCTATGGGTCCGATCTCAGAATGGGTCCCGATCTTTAAATTGTAACGATTCGGGTCCCAAGGCCATTAATGTAAGGAGCTTTTTGGGACTAATGACGAGTATGCCCTTGTTTAAAAGTAGGAATACAACCCTCATTCCCTTCCCAATAGGGGCATATTCGTCATGAACTCCAAAATTCCCATTTCCTAAATGGTCATGGGACCCGAATCGTTACAATTTAAAGATCGGGACCCATTTTGGGATCGGACCCATAGATGGGGACCCAAATTGTAATTTACCCAATTATCAAATAGCGTCGTAGCCGAAGAACAACTTGTAGTATAAAATATTGTGCATATTAGCTATCATATTATCTGCTTTCTTCAAAATAATTATTTATATGTTCTGACCAATTTCCTTGGTTGACTTCTTTGCGAGGGACTGAGGAACGAAGGCAGCATTCTTAAGAGAGTTGGTGCAGCTGAGCTACGTGGAGATCAGCTCTTTCTTCATGAGCTGATAGGAGAGAGCAGGGAGAAAACAAGGAGAAACCATAGCAACTTAGTATAACGTTTTATTTTATTTATGCGAGAGAGAGACTATCCATAACTTCTAATAATACAAGGACATGACATTTAGACTCTCGCGGGCCTATTTTACCATGTGCCTATTTACTTGGGGGCCCGACCGATTTTTTCTTCACATTTTCTTTGCTTTCTCACCTTTATCCTCCCTATTTTTCCTCTTGTTTTTTTGTTTCTCGTGTTTTGAGTTTTTTGCTTTCTATTTCTTTGTTTTGTGTTCTTGAAACCCCTAGGTTTTGGATTTTTTGGTCAGCCAGTTAGACTTAGGTCCATAAACCTAAAAGAATTTTGTTCATATAGATCGTTGGACATAGTGAAATTAATAAATCCATGCTTCCCAAGTAGAAGTTCCTTCTAGGATGGTTTCCGCTTACACACATATATGATAGATTTATTTTATGCACAGATCATCTTGCATGTAGACTGTTGGAGTCAATTACGCATCCTTTTATCTAGCATCTACATCATTGATTTCCGTGCATCGACGTTTCTGGACTTCTTCCCCTATTTCTTTGACTTAGGAAATAAAAGGAATTGGAAATTTCATTAGACATTTTTTTCAAAAAGACCAAAAATGATAAGATATAAAATTAGGACTACTATTAAACTCAACCCTAAAACTAAACTTAAAGGATAAATATCATTGTTTTTGGGGAGAGTAACCCTCATTGTTACAGGAACACTCCAGACCAAGTGAGACACATGCATATAAGGACTAGAGCTCTCATCCCTGTACTTGCGCCTTAAGCACTTGGGTTGGCTCTTGGTCCCTGCTATTACTGAAAGTACTTTCCTCTAACTGTAGATGAAGTGGTCTGGTGTTCTAGCAGGTGTGCTAGGCTGACTAGAATACATCCACTCTAGGTGACTACACCTGTGAGTTTGTAAATTTTTGCTTTGTCACCTAACTATAAAATAGAAAAGATAAAGGATCGAACCTTCAAGAACTTCACATGTTGAGTTGGTGAATTGATGGATTTTTTATTTTTGTTGATTTTATATGTGTTTGATCACTCCGTGAATTTGCACATTTTTTATTTATATTTTCAATTGACAATCATGCTTTCCCTAATACCCATCTCTTGACAATTGAGATAGTTGACTAGAGTTACGTTTTTTCGAACTTCATGGATTCTTCTCATTTCTCTCTAGTCAGTGCACCTCCATTTTATCGTGAGGCTTATTATCCGTATTTTTGTGTACATATCCGCACAGGAAGCCTACATACTTTGCTTTTCCATATTCTTTAGGGTATCCCACTCACCCACAGTGCAATCGTTGGATTTTGACCACCCACCTCCACCACCATAGTCGCATTTCCCACCTTCAACTCCACTCGATGTTGTGCTGTTGGATTACCCTCCTTTAGAACCCACTCTTATCTATGTGACCAAGTTAGTGAAGCAAATGCAGAAGAGGATAGAGGACCTCACTAATCTGAATAAGAGCCACATTGTCTCTTCACCTTATTTTATAATCGAGTCACAAAAGCCCACCCATGGGAGACCACAATCGCAAAAAATACAAAAAAATGAACAAAATCCGAAAAAATCCAAAAATGAAATAATGAGAGACACCTAGCCATGATAGAGTGTGAGGAGAGGGCACATATGCCACCCACTTTTTCCACACGCACAGCACAGTTCCCATCACCCTACCTCTCAAGGATGACATTGCACGAGGTGATTTTAGTCATCCTTATGTACATATCGATTCTAACTTTCTCCCTAGAGAGGAATAAATAAAAAATCTAAAAATATCAACCAACCATGAAGTGGTGGTGGCTATTAAGGATGTTTTTGATGCCCCACTTTGAATGGCCATTAACCTTTTCACTGCACCTGCACCCAAGAAAAGGAAGAGACGTCGCATGACTAAGTGTCACATTTTGACCATGGTCACTTCCCATGCCTTCCCTCACCATCTTCATAACAAGAAAAGGGACACTGATACACCCTTTGCTAGGTGTGCCATTTCTGACCGTCACTTTGATCATACTCTCCTTGGCAATAGCTCATTGATTAACATAATATCCTTCTCACTTATCGAGACGCTCAATCTCAGACTTCTAAAAAAACGAATATGATTTGTCAATTTGCTAATCAACAGACAAAGAGACTGAAGGTTATTCTTGAGAACATTGTCATTCAGATCCAGGGCATGAGCTACACTATTGATTTTGTTGTATTGTCTGATCTCTACCTCTGTGGAGCGTACTCCAATCATCTTGGGTCGGCCTTTTCTCGCTACGGCAAAGGAAGATATTGATTATATATATGGAGATATACACTTTCATTACCACAATGAGAGCATTCTGATTGAGATGATCACACAACCATTACGAGTTAGAGATCCACAAATGATAAGAGTGTACCTGTGTTGGCCGACTCAAAGGACTATGACCATGTTGTTAAGATCAAAGATGTTTGTTATACCATGGACGATACTGAGGACCAAGAATTCCTCTTCACAGGGGAAGAATCATAAAGCATAGATATACGTGTTCCTTCTTCTTGTGCGTGGCGATGTGTTGATGAGATCCACGACATTTAGACCATAGATATCTTACCACGAAGGGCAACTATAAGAGAGACTTCCCAGGCCTGACATGAACTTACTACTTCCACCGATGAGTTCGTGCCTTTTCATTTTGACACCACTGCAGATCTTCACCATGTTGATCATGATCGGGTTTCATAAACTATTGATCCCGATATTGACTTGCATCTTGTTAGATTGATTCCTCAGTGGTTGTGCAAGAAGGTGAGATTTCTACCTTCTCCATCACTTCACAATCATCATTTTGTATGTTATCACTTTTGTTTATTTAATTCCATCTACCATTTCTCTCGTCCACCTCGATCAGTGTGTTTGCGTTGCTTAGGACGTGTTTTATCCCAAGTATAGGGAAGGTGGACGAGCTGAGTGTTCTTTCTTTGTTTCGTCTCATTACTCCTATTGTTGCTTATATTTAGGGATCTTTTACTTTAAGTACAGAGGGAGTGATGTTGTCCATTCTTTCTTTATTTTAATTTTTCATCTCTTTCGATCCCCTCGCATGTCTCCTCACCTATTCAATTTTCTTCTATACTTAGGGACCTTTTACTCTAAGTATAGGGGGAGACACCGAGCTGCTGATTTGTACATTCTCATCCTCAATCACCACGTTTTGTATGCATTCTACTATACGTAGGATCAATTGATCCTAAATAAAGGGGGATGATCAACTTCTCATTCTTTAATCGTTAAAGTATAGACTTTTCCTATACTCAGCACGAGTTATCTCCTCCTTTTTCTCTTTGATCAATATGAGGATGTAGCTCAAGCTAAGTATAGGGGGCATTTATACTTTGTATATACTTTAGTCGTAACTTGTACTTTTGTATTTTTAATAATATGCCTAAAAGATACTATATTGGGTAATGGTATATGATTAATCAACTGTAAACAATACACCCTAAATATGTACGCAAATTTTCAAATTATTTTATTAAGCTATTGGTTTAAAAATATTTTGTAAATTGATTTTTAAATTTTGCAAATGTCTGAAAGTGATTGTAAAAAAAATTGCAAAATAAAGTTTTCAAAATGTTTATTAAATGATTTTGAGAACCTTTTAATAATTGTACAAATAAAAAATCCAATAAAATTATTCATACATATATATCCTTTGTATATAAAATTTGTAAATAACAACTTAACATATATAAATTCCCAGTGTAAATTCGTCACCCAATTCTTGTAAATATTGAAGCACTCATGTGTAAATATTTGTGTGTACTTCTTTCACTAACCTTTATTAAAAAATCGTAAAAATTTCAAAATGTTCAAAATCTATAAAAAAATGTAAAATGTTTTCAAGATATGCATAAAATTTTGTAAACTTTTTTTTTCAAAAATTCCACAAAAGTTCAAAATCAGAAAATAGTTTCACAAAAAGATTTTCTTACATTGCATATCATCTATATTTTTTGAAATGATCATGACAATTGAACAAGTATGAATAAAGTTCAAAGATTGAAGCTTGGTTTATACCTTAATCCACTTTATTTCAGAGGAACCCATTCAAGATAGGAATTGAGATACTTTAGGTTACTATAACTTAATTCTTTAGATTCTACGAGGCTGTGTTCATAAATCAATTCAATGTGTCCGACTAAAACCCTTCATGTGATTTGTATGACTCTTGAGAAAAATTTGACTATAGACCTCACACTTAACACTTATCTCAACCTAGATAGATTGTTGAAAGATCTTCAAGTCTAATTCAGGAGAATACTAGGCCACTTTGTCAAGGGTGGCTCTGGAACGATTCTTGGAGAATGTCAAAACCGGTACTTCAATCCACTTCCTCTAGTAGCATGGACATCTAACAACTGAAGACTGGATTGAAATAAAGCTTCCGATGTGGGATGGTCTGCTAGCACAATTTTCCCAGGACCCCAAAACATGGGTGGAGAGAAAGATTCCATATCTGTCGTGGCAAAACAAGAATGCAGAGCAATGCCATACAAAGAAAATATCAAAAAAGAATCCTACAATGAAAATTCCAAAGCTTTCTTGAAAAGGCATGCTTATTGGTGAAGACTATGTTACACTAGCTGAGCTTCACATGGAAATGCGACTACACTGGTTCATTTACACTTCTTTTCTCATTCTTCTAGCTTCCCCATTCAGTTGTGACCTAGCACACACCTGAACTTAGAAGGAAATATCCATCTCCCTAAGGACGAATTATCCGAGGAGGAGACCACTTGATAGTTCAAAGATTTGTCTAGGAAGAGATAACCAAATTCACATACATGATACTTGTCATTTCAAGGTTGTGAGAGTATGCGACTAAAATGATGGTTCTGACCAGACTATTGAACTGGATAGAGGAGCATGGAACCTAAGAGCTATTGAGTCACAATTCCTAACCTAATTGTGATTCCGAACGCACTTATAATCCAAAGTTCTTAACTGAGCTCCAAACTTTGACTTTAACAAGACAAGTTTAAGAGTAAGAAATTATTCCAAGTTCTTTCTTTTTCTACACTTGTTGTCATAAGTGTTTGCTAGGGATTACCAAAGACAACTAAAGGGGGTGATGAATATCCATTTCATACATTTATTCTTTCATTTTGGCCTTATATTCCTAGCTTAATGCATGTAAATATCATTAATTTGTACAAATTAATACTCAATAATTAAGTGATAAATATTGTAGTGGGTCTGAGTTGTTTTCTTTATCCTTTTAGTTTGATTTTCATTCTTATACATTAGTATAGTTTCTAATTTCATTAATTAGCAGTTTGATTGAGTTAATTTCTAGAATTAAAATCCACTGGTGCATTAGGCTCCATCTCGATTTCACTGTGAATCAGACCCATTTCTATTGCCATTTCACACCCACTTCAGACCCCCATCGCATTCTCCATCTTTCCCCTGTGTTTTCCCCTTCAATCCTGCACTGATCGAGGTGCTCGAAGTTCTTCCATCATCCCCATTCATAAATATCAGTAAAAATCACAAAAATATAAAAAATCAATAAAAATCATAAAACCCTAAAAAATCTCTAAAAATCAGTAAAAAAATATTTATTATTTTTCTCTATATTATATAGTATATGCTAAAAGGTGTTTTGGAAAATTTTGGAATTATTATCTATTTTTAATACATAAAAGAATATGGCCTATATATTATATGCTTTATTTTGTAAATTTTAATACATTAAAAATACATAAAATTAGCAAAAAATACATAAAAATCACAAAAAAGAGAAAAATATTAAAAACACAAAACATTTTTTTTCAAAACTTTAAGTTTATTTATCTATGTTAAAAATTATAAGACCATATACATATTATATATAACCAATAATACTTATATACTTATTATTATTAATTATAAATCTATATTATACTTAAAACCATTTAAAAATAAAAAGATTATTCCTTTATATATATATATATTAATATAGCATATATATTACTTATAATATCTATTATTATTACCATATGTATATATAATATACTTTAAAAACATGCAGAAACTAAAAATTGTAAAATTAAAAAGGAAATAAAAATAAATGTAAAAATATATAAAAAAATTGAAAATACATAAATTTTAATAGAACTAAAAACCCATAAAATAAAAAATCAGAAAACACAAAAAAATTATTATTGATTTTATTAATAGAAATAATTCCTATCCCTTATGCTCTTAGTGGTTGGACCCTCTACACTTGCTGACTATACACATCTTTTGTAGGGTATAATAAATATTACCCAACATCTTATTTATTGGTTTAACTATACCATGGGTTGGTTGTTGATTTATTTGAGTGATTTGAATACCAAGTACCATGAGAGAGACCCCTACAATGATTGACGGATCCGACTTGTCGGACATCGCAAGCACGCCAAGACATGGCGTTAGGTGCGTTGTCTCATATGAATTTTCAGACACATGTATGAAAAAGCGTAAATAGAACTTCATAGAAAAATATCTTCTCCATATGATCTTAAATTGAATGAAATTAACCTCAGTTGTATTCTAAATTATATATCTAATGATGGTGGCTTCATTAAAAAAGAAGTTAAGATATAGAATCCGACTTTATGGGGTACCATTGTAATGTGTATCTATATATTGTATGTTAACTCCCATTATATTTTTCTTAATAATTGTATACATTATTTTAAACATATTTAAAATGTAAAGACAAAATAAAACCATTAAAATATACTTAAAATAAATAATGCATTATAGTATATAAATATACTATACATATAATAGACATACATTTAATTATTTATGCACATATATAAAATCATAAAAATGCAATTAAAATTATGTAAATATGTAGTTAATATTATTATAAATATATAAAATATATGAATATAATATTAAGAAGTAAAATACAAACTAAAAATAAAACACACAGAATATAGGTAAATATACTTATATATATATATGTAAATATTAATATCTTATAAATGAGATTGTAAAAATAAATAAAAATCATAGAAAAATAATTTAAAAACAATAAACAATTTCGTATTTTATGTTTTTAATTAATAAAAAATATATTATTTATTATTGAATTTACAAGTATTTTAATTTACTATTTTATCTTATTCGTCCTATGTGGACCAATAGGAAACCATCTTTTGTTGGCCCGCGGGACAATTGTCCTTTATCCATTTGACTTTGTCAGAATCTCACGAGACGACCATCTTCTCCATTTTCTTACGAGACGACCATCTTCTCCATCTCCCTCGAGCAACCCACCTCCCTACAAACCCCTTAAGCCGATTCCATGCACACTCCTTAGCCTGCACCAACTCCATTTCCTCCACACGCCATCGTCGTCAAATGTTCACCACCTTCTGTTAGACTTGTGAGCCCTGGGCGAACCATTCTTACAATAAAATGTTATTGTAATATTTAAGTTAATCAATAAAAGTTATTGATGTTTCACTCCCTTTCTGAAATTATATGAATGAATGCACTATAAGGTCCCTCTGTACAATTAGGGTTATGTACCATGGCCAGTTTGATGATCATATAGCTGTTGTTTCATTAAATGAATCATAGAGGCTGGTGTTTGGATGAATATCTAAGGAGTTAGATGGAGGACTCATCAAACACCGTCAAATGATTGTCAAGTGGAGATCTCCAGCCTGAGTAGGAGATGGAAATCCTTTCTCACATAGGCTGATATCTGACCGACCTCTTGATGCAGGTCCTCTGCATGGGAATAGTGATTCGGAGGTGTCAGATTAGTTAGGTCAATGGGTTGACCTAACGAGATCGAGATAACTTAAGTCCTATGTTGAATGCTGTCACAGCATAGGCACGCATCCTCTGACCGGAGACAGATATATTGCTATATATCTGAGTATGTACATTTGGCAGACCAATAGGTTGATGACCTAACCAACGTCTATACACCGGCGAGCTGGTGTGCATATAAGGGTATATGAGCAATATGATCTCTCAAAGGGATCATACAGGTTCACTTGTGAACCGGAAGACATGAGCTCACTCATGAGGTATTGGGACCGATCAAATTCCATGCATGGTCGTCATGCTTTGGAAGCATGACATGAATTTGAAGGTATGGTATATGCTTTGGGAAAGCAAGATTAAAATATTCACAAATTAATTTGGAATTATTTTGGTGAATATTTATTGTGATTAATTAAGGAATAATAAGATAAATAAAATGGAGCAAATAACCACCTTCATGGGTGGCGTCACCCATGAATTGTTCATGGGTGACGCCCCCCCTTTTTTAGGTGGTTGGTTAACTCCACTTCATTTATCATATTATCTCTTGATTAATTAATATTTAAATTGATGTTGTTGGTTTTAACCAACAACAATCCTAGCCATTGATTTATCATGGACCAAGCATAGCCCTTGGATCCATGTGTCCCATGGATTGAGATCCATTGGATCCTAAACTAGTATAAAAGGAGGGCTAGGGTAGCCTTTCCAAGTTACAACAACAACATTTCTTGAGTTGAAGAACTCTACTCTCTCTCTCTCTCATTCTTGTGTGGGCTCTCCTTAATATTCAAGTGGCCGTCCACTTTGTGTATTAGGAAGGAGAGCATTTCGGCTTCGCTTGGATCTTCGTCAAAGGATTGCGGGAAGGACGCGACTCATCATCGTGCCCGCAAGCGCATTCTCCGTGGGTCGGACTTAAGATAGGAGGATCTCTACTTTGGGATCTCGCGATCACAACCACGCTTCAAGAGGTATTCCTTGTACTTTGTGGTTTGATGAAACGATCCGAGAAGTGTTCTCGTGATCATGTGGTTTCATCGTTAAGTTAAAAAATTTTTAATTTCAGCTGCATCTAGCATCTAGTACGACTAGTTGCTCCGATTGCATACGATGCGATCGACACTCTTCCGTGATGCGCTTAAGGATTCACAATATCCTTCAAGTGGTATCAGAGCCAGGTTGAATAAGGTTTTGGATGTGATCCATACACCTTAGACGATTTGGTTCTTGAAAGGGTTGCGAAATTTTTACTGCATTTCAATTTTCGCACCTCTGTCTAATTGAATTTTTCTGTACTGTTTAAAATGTTTAAACACGAAATTTTCAATGGATTTTGTTCCCCATTAAACAAGGAAACCATAGGACTTGAGTTTACTAAATTTGGACTTTATTTGCTCAAGATATGGCTTTTTGAATATGACTATATTCACTGTTGCGGGAACTGCGGATTTGAACGTAATTAATGAGATGATTACGGTTTTAATCCGCCTTGAAATGCGTGAATTATCACTTGGGTTCTCTAAAAATCAAATAGGCAATCTTTGAAAACTGAGTTTGCATTTTTTGGATTTAAATTGATCAAGATAAGTTAATTTTAGTGATTGGGGGTCACTGCCGGAAATTAACAATTTTGATCTTGAACCTTGTGATATGTCATTCAATTATCATGATGAAAATTAATTGTTAATTTTCTGGAATAATTAGTGATAAATATTTGTGAAATATTTAAAGAAATAATTATTTCATTGAATGACACTTGCCTAAACCACAATGATGAGATGTTAGATCTTGATCATTGTTTCATCAACAAACATTGCTTTCATGAAAACTATAGTTTATCCTACAATAGTTGTAGGACAACTTTTACATGAAAAACCCTTTTGCTTGAATAGGATTGGGGATTCGTCTAGCAAATCTCCTTATAATCAAAAATGTTTTGATTTATATTATATGGTATAATTTTCGGTTGAAAAACCGATGAACATCTCAAAGTACATGATGGTCTATCTGGTATTATCCTTTCCCCGAGGCGGATGTGGTGCCTAATCGGAGAGCATTGGGGTCGCGGGTTGCAACGTATGTGGTCCGTCCCACTCTCGTCGGTACTGGCCATGACAGTGGGTAGGGACTGTATAATACCGGAGACAGACAATGTGTATTTTTCTAATTATTAAAATTCGAATAATACGTATTTTGAGAATATACCTACTATTCAAGTAAAAGACATGTTTGTTGATGTTTGGATTAATGATTAATTTAATATGATTAAATTAATTATATCCAATGAACACTCTATTTGAATAGATGTGTATTTCCCTTGGAAGAATTAATTATGTGAATATGATTCACGATAATTAATTATAAAATTTGAATAAGAGGTGGAGGATCACATAAGTGACATCCATGGTCTCCCGTCAAGGCAAAGGATTTCGTCGCCAGTTGTTGTGTATAGGAGACGCCTGTCCGAAGTGACAGATCATGTGCATGATTTAATTGGATCGGGTTCTTTGCTTCTCGAAAGAGTAAGGCCGTATACGTAGTGACCCCAATATCGGGTCCTCATATTATTGGGGCGATATTGGATTGCGTATAGCGAGTATTAAGCCTGTTGACGGTTGGTTCAATTAACAACGGGTCAACATCATCTTAGGGGGTGGTGGGCCCGGTGTTAAAGACCGAATTGGGAAATGCAAGTTGGACTTGCAAGGCGGAATGTGTTCCCGCTTCTCTTATTCGAGTCACAGGTTCTCATATTATTGGGATGTGATAAGGATAGAGAGGAGATCCCAGATCTTGCTTGAGATATAGCGGTAAGTATATCTCTTACTTTGAAAGAAAAATAAGGGAATAATCTTTCAAAGTCGACATGGCAGGACAAATTTGATTTAAAATGCCTTAATCAAATTATTCTTAAAATGAATATATAATTATTCTAATATAGTGCATTCTTAATTTCAGAAAATGAAGTCCATGAACCCACTTAGCAGGCTTCTAGAGGTCAACCAGTTGACCGGACCAAATTATTCGGATTGGATCCGAAATTTAGATCTTGTTCTCTCTGTAGAGCGCATCTCCTACGTGCTTAGCAAGGACAAGATAGTAAACCCTGTGACTGATGAAGATAAATCATATAATGATAAATATGATGAAGACCATAATCTGGCAAGGTGTTACATCCTTGGGTCATTGTCCAATGTGCTTCAGAAGCAACATGTGGAAATGAACAATTGCCAAGAGATTATGCTGAATCTGAAAGAATGTTCGGTGACATAAACCACACACAGCGTTACAATGTGATGAAAGAGCTTATTCGCTGCAAGATGCAGGAAGGAACCTCTGTCAGAGAACATGTATTCAAAATGTTTGGGTACCTCTCTGAGCTGGAAACCCTGGGAGCCTACTTGGATTCTGAAATGCAAGCTGGTTTCATTCTCCTGTCACTCCCTAAGTCTTTCAACAACTTTGTTGTGTCTTACCACATGAACAAAGGTGACTTCACAAATGTTGGGATGTTAGCTGCATTGAAGTCTGCAGAAGACGTCATGAAAAAGGACGGCCCCTCTGCTAGTGCAATGGTTGCACAGGTGAGAGGAAAGCGTGGGCGGAAGCAAGGTTCCCAGAAGGGCCCAGCCTCGAAGAGAAAGAAGAAGAATCAAAGAGTTGGTTCATCTTCTAGTGCTTCCACACTGATGACATCGAAAAAGACCGATGTCTGTCACCACTGCAAGAAGCCGGGGCACTGGCGGCGTAACTGCCCAGATTACCTGAAGTCCACTGACAAAGGTAAAGCCCCAGCAGGTATGAAATCTACTTTCATCATTGAAACTAGCTTTCTCGTTGGACGAGAAGGAAGTTGGGTTATAGATTCCGGTGCTTCTGTTCACGTATGCAATTCATTGCATTTGTTTCAGGAAACTAGGAATCTGGAGCATGGGGAGATAGTTATCCAGATGGGATCTGATGCAAGTGTTGCAGCAGTCGCCATCGGGACATGCAGACTGTCGTTATCTAGTGGTCGAGTCCTAGTACTTAAAGAGTGTCTTTATGTACCTGAGGTCAGGAGGAACTTGATATCTGTGTCTAAGCTTGTTAGATATGGGTACTCCTTCCTGTTCTGTAATAAATTAGTCATTAATCAATATGATAAATTTGTTGCGGAAGGTGTTCTGACTTCTGGTGGACTTTATGAATTGTGCATTAATGAATGTATCATAAATGTCACTACCACTAATAATAAAAACCCCAAGAGATCCAGGGAGAATGGAAATCATTCGAATATGATTTGGCATCAAAGGCTCGGTCATTTATCTGTTGATAGGATCAATAGATTGATAAAGGATGGACCTTTAGATTTTCTACAGGTTCAAACTTTACCTACCTGTGAACATTGTATTCGAGGTAAAATGACCAGGATGCCTTTCCGTAACAAGGTTACGAGATGCGAGGGTATTCTCGACCTAATACATACTGATGTATGTGGTCCCTTCAATACCGCGACTTGAAATAGATATCGATATTATTTGACGTTTATCGATGACCATTCGCGATACGGGTTTATCTTCCTGCTTGTCATAAATCTGAAACCTTTGAAAAGTTCAAAGAGTTTAAGGCTTTGGTTGAGAACCAAGCAGACAGGAAGATTAAACGGATTCGATCTGACCGAGGTGGTGAGTACCTCTCAGATGAATTCAAGGAATACCTTAAAGAGAGTGGAATTGTCTCCAATCTCACTCCTCCTGGAACTCCCCAACTTAATGGTGTTGCTGAAAGACGCAACAGAACCATCATGGACATGGTCCGTTCAATGATGAGTAAAGCACATTTACCTCTTAGTTTTGGGGGATATGCAGTAGAGACTGCAATATATATCCTAAACAAGATTCCTAGAAAGTTTATACCAAAGACTCCTCATGAGCTCTGGTATGGAACCAAACCTAGTGTCAATCACTTGAGGGTTTGGGGATGCTTGGTTCATGCAAAGAACGTGGACGCAAGTAAGCTAGAATCTCGCACTCGTGAGTGCTACTTCATTGGGTATGTTAAAGATGGTATTGGATACCAGCTTTATGACCCTAAGACCTAAAAGGTTTTTGTCTCTAGGGATGTGAAATTTCTGGAGGATGATTTCCTTAAAGGTCAAGACAAGAATGAAGTAGAGGAGCTCATTGAATCCCCTGAGGATTCTGAGATTCCTGAACCAGAAACTGAAGAAATAAATGAAGATGAAACACCCATACCTCTTCGAAGGAGTTCGAGGGTGGTTGCACCACCTGAAAGGTATGGATTCCATGTGTCAGGTGAGACTGACAATGATCCTTCTTCATATGATGAAGCACTTGCGGATCATGACATGGATAGATGGATGCTAGCAATGAAGTCAGAGATTGACTCCATGCATAAGAATAGTGTATGGACCCTAGAGGATCCACCTAAAGGGGTAAAACCCATTGGGTGTAAATGGAACTTCAAGAGAAAGAGGGGACCTGATGGGAAAGTAGAGACTTTCAAGGCACTGCTTGTGGCCAAGGGCTACACACAGAGAGAAGGCATCGACTACGATGAGACATTCTCTCCTGTGGCCATGCTTAAGTCCATCAGGACACTGCTGGCTATAGCTGCATATCTTGATTACGACATCTGGCAGATGGACGTCAAGACGGCTTTCCTCAATGGATACCTCGACGAGGATATCTATATGGAGCAGCCCCAGGGCTTCATAGCTAAGGATGGTAAAGTATGTAAGCTGAAGAAATCCATCTATGGGCTCAAACAAGCTTCTCATAGCTGGAACATCACATTTGACGAAACCATAAAGAGTTATGATTTTGTGCAAAACCCTGATGAACCTTGTGTGTACAAGAAGCTTAGTGGGAGCGCCATTGTGTCCATCGTGCTTTATGTAGATGATATCCTTATCATTGGGAATGATACAGGAATGATGACCAGTGTGAAGATTTGGCTATCCCATACCTTCGAGATGAAAGATCTTGGAGAAGCCTATTACATCTTAGGCCTGAAGTTGTTCAGATTCCGAGAAAAGAGAATATTGGGATTATCACAACATGGATACATCAAGAAGATTCTTGAACGATTCCGCATGGATAGTTCGAAGAAAGGATTCCTCCCCTTAGGACATGGTATCCATCTGTCCAAAGGGATGGCTCCTCAAAGTGTTGAGGAAAAGAAGGCCATGGCTAGATTCCCTTATGCATCAGCCGTAGGAAGCTTGATGTATGCCATGATGTGTACTAGGCCAGACATCTGCCATGCAGTGGGAGTGGTAAGTCGTTACCAATCCTGCTATGGAGAGAAACACTGGAATGCAGTAAAGAACATATTCAAATATCTAAGACGGACGCAAGATTACATCTTGGTCTATGGGGATGGTGATCTCCAAGTCTTGGGATATACAGATTCAGACTTCCAGTCAGATATTGATGATCGAAAGTCGACATCAGGGTTTGTATTCCTGTTGAACGATGGTGCTGTGAACTGGAGAAGCAAGAAGCAGGACACTACGGCGGATTCAACAACAGAAGCCGAATACATTGCCGCATCGGATGCTGCAAAGGAGGCGGTGTGGTTACGCAAGTTCATCTTGGAGCTTGGCGTAGTTTCCTCTGATACTCCCGTCCCGTTACTCTGCGATAACACTGGAGCCATTGCCCAAGCAAAGGAACCCAGGTGCCATCAGAAGAGCAAGCACGTGGAAAGGAAATACCACATCATTCGGGAGATTCAAAAGCGTGGTGATATCATCATCACCAAGGTGGCCTCTGCCGACAACATTGCTGATCCTCTTACCAAACCTCTGACACAGAAGGTTTTTGACTAGCATGTAATGAGTATGGGTTTACGGATTGTACCTGAATGGTTCTGAGGGCTAGTGGGAGATTGTTAGACTTGTGAGCCCTGGGCGAACCATTCTTACAATAAATGTTATTGTAATATTTAAGTTTATCAATAAAAGTTATTGATGTTTCACTCCCTTTCTGAAATTATATGAATGGATGCACTATAAGGTCCCTCTGTACAATTAGGGTTATGTACCATGGCCAGCTTGATGATCATATAGCTGTTGTTTCATTAAATGAATCATAGAGGCTGGTGTTTGGATGAATATCTAAGGAGTTAGATGGAGGACTCATCAAACACCGTCAAATGATTGTCAAGTGGAGATCTCCAGCCTGAGTAGGAGATGGAAATCCTTTCTCACATAGGCTGATATCTGACCGACCTCTTGATGCAGGTCCTCTGCATGGGAATAGTGATTCAGAGGTGTCAGATTAGTTAGGTCAATGGGTTGACCTAACGAGATCGAGATAACTTAAGTCCTATGTTGAATGCTGTCACAGCATAGGCACGCATCCTCTGACCGGAGACAGATATATTGCTATATATCTGAGTATGTACATTTGGCAGACCAATAGGTTGATGACCTAACCAAGGTCTATACACCGGCGAGCTGGTGTGCATATAAGGGTATATGAGCAATATGATCTCTCAAAGGGATCATACAGGTTCACTTGTGAACCGGAAGACATGAGCTCACTCATGAGGTATTGGGACCGATCAAATTCCATGCATGGTCGTCATGCTTTGGAAGCATGACATGAATTTGAAGGTATGATATATGCTTTGGGAAAGCATATGATCGATACCAAATCCCAATGACCAAGATTGAGAAACTTAATGATTAAACCCTGAAGAAGACAGTGTAAAAATGATCTTGATCTTCGGGTTGATCACGGGTCTTCCAGTATGCAGGATGTACAGGTATTGGGAATACCTGAAGGGTGATGTGATCATAAACGATTGTATATTCATGACGCTTCCATTCCGAGGGAGTGATGAAACAGGTCTGGATTTTAGTGACTCCTTTCAGTAGAGAAGCAATCCGATCCTAGTCCAAGTGTTGGACATTGGTCTGAATGGGATTCAGATTCAATGAGAAGATTGGATTTGCGGTCTTGATTTAATCAAGCATCTGTGGGAGGTTCGTTCGATCTGGATTTGAGATAATATCTCAACATCCAAGTCACTATACATGGAATAATACAATCGCCCTGTCCTTATCTCCAAGTATCTACGGAGAAAGCACATTATTCTTGAAAGGGTTCAAGAATAATTCTTTTGATGAAATAACCAAGCAAGGACTTGATGATTAAATGTGATTTAATTATCAAGCTCAAATATGAATATGATTCATATTGTGAAAATGATTATCTAAGATAATTAAATGGGATTTAATTATCAAGGATTAAGAGAATGTGGATAACACTATCCATGATATATGTGTGTTATAAATGTGATTTATGATATACATATATAAGAGAGAGAGAATTTATGTAAATAACATTTGTTAATTAATAATGTGGATTGGATTCACATTTGTTAATTAATTGGAAATGCAATTTACTAATTAGTTTGGGTTGTGAATATGATTCACATTATATTCAATGGCAAGATTAAAATATTCACAAATTAATTTGGAATTATTTTGGTGAATATTTATTGTGATTAATTAAGGAATAATAAGATAAATAAAATGGAGCAAATAACCACCTTCATGGGTGGCGTCACCCATGAATTGTTCATGGGTGACGCCCCCCCTTTTTTAGGTGGTTGGTTAACTCCACTTCATTTATCATATTATCTCTTGATTAATTAATATTTAAATTGATGTTGTTGGTTTTAACCAACAACAATCCTAGCCATTGATTTATCATGTACCAAGCATAGCCCTTGGATCCATGTGTCCCATGGATTGAGATCCATTGGATCCTAAACCAGTATAAAAGGAGGGCTAGGGTAGCCTTTCCAAGTTACAACAACAACATTTCTTGAGTTGAAGAACTCTACTCTCTCTCTCTCTCTCTCATTCTCGTGTGGGCTCTCCTTAATATTCAAGTGGCCGTCCACTTTGTGTATTAGGAATGAGAGCATTTCGGCTTCGCTTGGATCTTCGTCAAAGGATTGCGGGAAGGACGCGACTCATCATCGTGCCCGCAAGCGCATTCTCCGTGGGTCGGACTTAAGATAGCAGGATCTCTACTTTGGGATCTCGCGATCACAACCACGCTTCAAGAGGTATTCCTTGTACTTTGTGGTTTGCTGAAACGATCCGAGAAGTGTTCTCGTGATCATGTGGTTTCATCGTTAAGTTAAAAAAATTTTAATTTCCGCTGCATCTAGCATCTAGTACGACTAGTTGCTCCGATTGCATACGATGCGATCGACACGCTTCCGTGATGCGCTTAAGGATTCACAATATCCTTCACCTTCCACTACTATAAAATTGGATCTCCACCTTCAATACATCCCTAATCGACCTTCATCCTCCCATAACCCATTAGGATCAAAGCTGGAGTTGCTCCCTTATGACAAGAGGTGAGCCCCGATGATTTGAGGCAAGTTAAAGGGAGGTGGGGGCAATTTAAGCCATCGTCGGAGTCTTCTAGGTGACCCATCTTCTCCCAACCACTCCGGGAAGGCCAGTTGCATGTATCTTAGGCTTTTCATTTTATTTTTATTCCTTACATAGATATAACCTTATTTTGTTTTAATTTCATCTTATTTCATTGTAAAATTCGAAAAATAGTATGTCGGAGCACTTGGCTCCAGCCCTCTGTTCATTATGATTGACCATCGTTTTGATGCATTGACCTTCCCATCTCTAACCCCATCATGTTCTCCATCTCTTCAACCCATTAGATCCTCTCATTCTTACTCAGAACGAGCCCTTACCCTCCATCTTCTGTAGCATCATCAGAGGTCTCCACAACACCTCATCTAGCCCATATTTCACCTAATTGGTCGAAGAGCTTCCCCTTCGAGCTGTGGAAGTAATCGTGTGGGTCTTAACCACAAAAAGACCCCAGCTGAGGCGAATCAACTCGAAGGTCCACACTCCAGGTCACATCCCTTCACCGAGCTCCATAGTCTCCTCGCCGAGGTCCGGGCACTTTTGAGACCTCCATCAGTTGCGTGTGCCATCAGGAAGATATTGAGTCATATTCAAGCCTCCTAGGTGCCCGAAGGAGGAAGGATCAAATGAACAAAGCGGGGAAGGCTTGCTGCTTTTCCCCATTATTGGTGAGCAACAATGACCGTCAGATTAAGGAAGCCCCATTTTTATCTCAACTTTCCAATCAAGCATATCATGAGCCCTCCGATGACAGCTTGGATCTAATTTCCACCATTTATACGCGAAGGAGTATCAGAGCGCTAGAGGATTCGATTTGGTTAAGTGAAGCCGATCATACCGTCCCTCAATGTACACCTCTTGGGTAAATTTCGGCTGAATCCCGTCGCCTTTTCCTTTTTATGTTTAGTTCAGTAAATGTTAAAAGATTTGTAATATAATTATGATAAATTGTCACTAGAACTCTATGATTGTTGGTATTTACACTTTAGTCCCCGCTAGCTCACTCACATAACTATCTACGTGAGGTGTTACTTGGATATTTTGTGGGTTTAACCCTGAATGTTTGTAATATTGCATATTGATCCCTCCACCTCATGTGTAGATACACGTGTGGTGCTATAATATTTGCATACTCTTGTAGTCTCTAGACCTATTATTGAATGAAGTCTAAGTTTCAAAGAGGTCCATGTAATTGTGGCATCTTATTTTCTTATTTTTTATACATGCTAAATATTGTTATTATTCCAAAAATTATAGGAAAAATACTGTAGACGCATAAACCATGCTTTCAGCCCGCATAATCTTCATTTGCATTTTAGTTAATTTTCCTATTTTATCCCAATATAAAAGAAGCATTTTCTCCCTTTTTAGCATAAATATCCATAAAAATTATAAAATAATTTTCAAAAATTCCAAAAATTATATTATCTATATTATATCACAAATCCAAAAATCATTAAAAAATAAAAAATATAAAACCTTAAAATCACAAAACTTTAAAATCATTATACAAATTAGCAAAAATTACTTGAAATCCAAAATATATATTTTTTTGATTTTCCTTATTATATATAGTATATATTAAAACTCATTTGAGCAAATTCTGATCTGATTTATATTTATAAACTCAAAGCAAACTCAGGTATTTATTCTGTTCATTGACTTGTAAAAAATATAAAAATTATCTAAAAAGTATCAAAATTTGAGAAAAATATAAAATCATAATACATTTTGTTTTCTGAAATTTAAATATATTTTCCCTATTTCTAAATATAATATGCTATACTACATATACACTATATATTACTTATATATAATATCTTTATTATTATATAATTATGTATATCTTATTTAAAAAAGAAATAGAAAATTTACAAAATGAAGAATAAAATTTAAAATTTAAAAATAAAATACAAAATATAAAACAATTAAACATCCATAAAAATTAAATAATTAGAAATCCACATAAAAGATAAAAAGTAGAGAAATATTTATTATTAGTTAGAAATAATTACTAATAAGTAATACACCTATCATTTTTCTCCTAGAGTTTGACACTCATATTACTTATACCTATACATATATTTATCCGATTTATAATAACTTTCTAATTCACATTTGACACTTCGATTAATTTATCATTTAATTGTGGTTGTTAATTGAGAGATACTTAGACACATAATAAATGCTAATTGTGTTTGATTAGCATATCAGTGCAAAACCTCTATATCAACATGTGAAACAATAAATATCAAGTTAAGGGCACCCGCCACCAATCCAGCATGACTAGGGATGAAAGCGGATATGGATATATACGACTATCCGCTTACCATATTCTAAAAATTACAGGATACATATATCCGCGTCTGAATATTAATCGAATACAGATCGAATATGGATATGGGTTGTAAAAAATTTATGGATACGGATACAGATATGGTAATGGCTTGAATATTCGGATCCGGATATCTGAATACGATATGTAATATTACTTTATATATTGGTTAATATAATATAAACCACAACTCCATGTTATTATATTATATTAAATATAATACAATATATTAATGTTATTGATAAGCTTCTGTTTGTTTGGAGATGGGCATGGACAAAAGTTATGAAATCCTATTGATGAATCTCAGATTCATCACTCTAAAAGTCATGAATTAAGCTCTAATCCCTAAAAATCATTGGCATTTCTGCATTTATTCTACGTAATTAGCATTCATGCATGTTTTGATAAGAATGACATTTTATCACTTATTATTGAATAAAATAAGAAGCCAAAAATCCTAAACAAAATGACCTGTAAAATATCCTAACTTCCCTGATTTTTAACCAATTCATGCTCACTCCAATTGACCCGAAACTACCTCCATTGTGTATATATTGCTAACAAGAATAAATAAAAAATACAAAAAGAAGACTAACCCAAATAAAGTGGACCAAAAACCCAAACCCTAGTTCTAGGATTTCTGAACTAAAACCTTGATATCTTCCCCATCCAGTATCTATTTTGATCCTACTCACTTTTGAACTAATGTACATTCAATTACCTTCAAAACAAGACCAAGTGAATTGGACCTCATATGTGAAAGTTGGGTTTTGGGTCTCTTTTGTACATTTTGTATTTTAGCAGTTTTTAACCTATTATTTTATGTACATAATAAACCCATTTTATTTTATTTGTTTTTAATTTGTCTTATTTTATAAAAGTTTTATTAAAATGCGCAAAAAATCCAAATCCAAATCCAAACTGAGCTTGAAATCAAAGAAACTAACTGAGTCCGAGTCTTCACTAACTGTTTGTACAAAAATTATGTTTTTTGTCTTTTATTTTATTTCTTATTTTTCTTCATTAGTAAAAATTCAAAAAAATAGATTAATGTGTAAATATTTATCTTTGATTTTATCATATTTTTCTGGATTTTTATCTAGTTTAAAATAACAAAAAAATATAAAACCCCAAAATCATGGTATTCTATGTACTTGAGATACCCAAAAAATATCACTTTGCACAAATGATCGATTTTGATTTTGGTGCCATTATAAAAGTTGTAGATCTCATTGAGACGAGCAATTTTCGGAACTAATTTTTCGATCCGAGATCATTTACTATTTTTTACGTATTTATTAAGGTATTTATTTCTTGATTTTTGTGGGGCTAACACGTGGCTGCTCCTGGAGCCGCCGCGTGTCACCCATTTTTGAATTTGTATATTTCATTTTTATAAAAAAAACACACTCACGTGCAGCGCATTTGCTGACCACGCACACACACTTCACGTGCTTCGCCGGCCTCCCCACTAACCACCACGTGGTGAGATCAGGGTCGTCCGATCTCGATCGATCGGACGTCCTCTTTACTTCGTCTTCCTCCACTTTCCCAATTTGCTCCGTCGCCTTCCCCTAATTCCGCCAGCCGCCATCACTGCGAATCCCGACCCTCCTCCGAGATCTCCTCGCCCTCCGATCTCATTGTATCATCATCATCCAGTCAATCGCCGCCCTCCAATCTCGAGATCTCAGGCCATCGTCAATCATCACCACCTTCCTCTTCAAACCCAATCGCCCCCAGTTTCCATAGTCGGCCTCCCATCCTCATCCTATAAAAGCACCACTGTTGCCCCACTCCATCCTCATCCGTCGGTAGCTCTACGTTCATGGGAGGAGGTCAGTGGTGACAGCCCAACCCCCTTCCCCCTTTCCCGGTGAGGTCGAGACCCCCCCCATTACAGTACGGTAGGGATGAAAATGGTCGGTTACGGATACAAATATATGCATAATCTTATCTTTATCCATTTTAAAATACGAATACGAATGCGGATACGAATATTGACGAATGCGAAAAATGTGTTACCATATCCTTAAAAACGAATATGAATGTAAAATGAATATGAATCAGATACGAATAATAACAGAAATAATTTACTAATATACATATTTAGGATGATTTAAACATAAAATAGATATACTAGATATTTTAATTTCATAATAATTATATCAACAATGGTGAATGCAATCATAAAATGTTGTTATGCACATTTATAAATAAATATATTACTTGAAAACGAATATACGAATTTAAATGCGAATATTAACGAATGTTAAAGTGATATCCATATCCGCATCCATTTTAAAACGAAAACGAATACGAATGTCAAAATATGTATAAAACGAATACGATAGTAGATCGGATACGAATGTATTCACATTCGTTTTCATCCCTACAGCACGACGATTCATCACTACTGATCTCGTTTCGACCTCCGTCATCGAGCCCAACGAACATCCAACCGTAACCCACTGTTAGCCTCTCCAGCTGCGCCTGAAGCCCAGCAACACGTCGATCACCTCCCTCGACTCCAGTAAACATCATCGCTTATGACTCCACCCACGTTCGCCAACAACGACCGCACCTCCATTCCGCAGTTCTTCTTCATCAACATCTCCGCCTCATCCCACGGCTAGCAGCAACAAGCTCCATCTCCAGGAGGATCTCCACCGATAGCTTCATAAAAAGCATCGCCCATCGGTCTCCGCCCACATCACCAACGCCTTCGCCACTAGCGTGCTCTAGTTGGCTGGCAACCACTCACACACCCTCGACCGCCGCAGAGAACCACCACTCCGACATCGCTCCGTCGCGCCGCCAGGGGCTGTCCCGAGACCCTCCCCACATGAGGCACATGTGAGGAGAGGGGACATCTTACGAATACAACCCTTGGAGTCTAACCAATTCTAAGGAGGACCCTCCTCACGTGACACACGTGTCTGGAGGAATTTTGCAAAGAGCCCCTCGCTACTTCGCCTAATTGTCATCCACCCCGCCTCGCCAGAAGTCATGTGCTCGTCACGCAACTTTTAGGAATTTTGCAGAACTCCCCTAGGAGTTTAGGTAATTATAGTTTAGTCATTGCTCTGTAATTTTCTGTATTATTTACTTATTGGTTTTTTGCATTAAGACCCTTATTTTTCTCGGTTATTTTAGACTTCTTCAGTACATCATTTTATTTATTTAAAAATAGCATGATGTTCTTCAACTAATTCTCTACATTATGGCACATGTTTGATATTTTTGTGATATGTGATTATTAATAATTAATTATTTCGTAGAGAATTGCATATTTTGCCTATTTTGTGCTTGGAAATTCATAAGTGATTAACCATATCTCTGAGAATTACCAGAAAAATTCTCGGATTGAAGATTTAGTTGTATGTTACACCGTGCCCAAAAATAATTGCATTTGCATGCATAATTTGTCATGTAAAAATCATTTTACACATTTCAATATTTATTTTTTAATAGGTATTAAATCTAGTATTTTTTAGGTTTAGGATTTTTTAGAGATCAATCACCTAGTAGTAGATGTTGGATAATTTTATCTCTTGGAAATAATTAGGTTCAATAGTTATGATAATTAATTATTGAAATTCATTGTGTTTGTATTCATAAATTCATAAAATATTTAATTTTCATCCAAAAATTGCAAAAAATTACAGTGTATTAATTTCATCATAATTGTCATATTGGTCAAGTTTCATATTTTTTGGACATAGTTTGATTGTTATTCATTTTATAGTCCTTAAAATCGACCAAAGTTGTATTTTGCATCCCCAACTTGCATTAAAAATACAAAAAAAAGAACTGTCTCGAAAATCATGCATGAACTTTGATAGACAAGATTCTTTGGTTGTCCCTTTGCCTCCTTTTGTTCGACCTTGGAACTTGCCCAAGTAAAATAAACATAAAACCGCATTGACTAAAATTGACTAAATTTCTTATGGTTATTTCTTGATCGATTCCGATTGCCCGTTTACAATGAAACGTACATTTTTAAATGCATGATAATTCAAGATAATTAACCAGGGCGATTCACGACTCCTCACCTATCCTCTTTTTGCTTCTGGACAAGAACACATGTCATCTCGACACTCCTTTTTGTATGATGCAAGTTATTTATTTTTCATTGATATTTTTTAAACTCATCACGAACTTTGATAGAAATTCAATTCGTATTCATATGTGGTCTTTATTTTGTCCATATTCATATTCTATGTTTATTGGATCTGTATTTGAATTCACTCTTTATTCGATTCATATTTGGATTGGCTCTTTATTTGATCAGTATTCAGATCCACTCTTTATTCGATCTATATTCGGATTTGATAAATATCCGATTCGAATTCGTATCCATATTTATAATGATATAGTTTGCTTAATGCATATCCGAATCATATCCTTATCTGTATTCGTATTCGATAGAGATGAACCGAATATGGATATGGAAATAAGCATATCCAATCCGTATCCAATCCATTTTTATCCCTAGCATGGTCCAATGATTCACAACCCCTACTCTACACCCTCTTTTGATGGGTCCTCCTAGTAAGCATAATGGTTTGGTATGAAGGTAACCCTCTTGGCCACAACCGCTCATGTAGTCCCTTGCCAAATCGTCTCGTTGATGCCGTAGCCAATCGTGCTTTCCATCTCATCGAAGATCATGCGTCCTTATCAAACATCACTAATTCTCACACGTGCAAAACCTCGATGCAACTGCTTACGCTCTCATCGACGATACACATCCATTGTAGATGATGCCATTGTTGTCGGCCCTAGTCGGGTGAAGAGAGAGCAAGAATGAAAGAGAAGGGTGGGATTATGTTTTCAACCAAAGCAATGGAATATTGGTCAATGAAATCAAAAAGTTGACATTAACATCCCATTGACTAGCTGAAGTTCACAATATCACGTAGCTAAGAAATTAAAGTACCATATTGCAGCTTCTGAAAGTTCAGATACTACATTAAAATGGGATGTGTAGTTCATGGAGTTTTGTACAATTTACTCTGAATTTAAAGTATAATGTTAAAAGCTTTCTCCAGGCTGGGATAACTTTATTGAATGCATTCTTTTGTATATACATGCTCAGATATCCTTTTTACTTAGTCATGGGAAAATCATGGTAAAAAAAGAAAAAAAAGTACAGAAAATACATTGGTGTATCACTTTAGTAATTACACTAAACAGGTCATGCTAAGAATGCAGTGGCTGCGACGTGTTGTCACATTCCGCTGCGTGTCCACGTCCGCACAACACGTGGCGCCTTCGCTCTCGAACGTCAATTCCCATGCAAAGCAAGCGGCGGACTTATCCGATACTTTCCACACGCGTTCCGTCTCTTGGTCTCCCATCTCCTGTTGCATTTGTGATTCTGCCCTCCCTTCTCTGCTCTCTGTTTCCTTGTGCGCATTTCCCCCATAATCAGTTCGCCATGAAAAGCCAAGTTCATGGTCCCATCGAGGAAGAAGATCAGCCTCAACGGCCTCGCCCCCACTTCTCTGGTAATTTATTATGATTAGCACGTCTAGCAAAGGTTGTCTACACGAACTAATCACAGGCTTTTAAATATCTTCGCACTATAGATCTGGCTGTGAAAAGCATACCTGAGCTTAATGATAAAAAAAATATGGAGCATCATGTTGGCTCGTATTATATATGTATCGTTGCTTTGTGGAGGTTTAAGTGCTTTTGGAGATCTCCTGCAAACATACGATTATCATTATATCAATTGTCACCCGGGATATTTGACCTCTAAGCAAATTAATTAAATGAAGGAAACTCGTCTAAGTACGACGTAACCTAAAACAAAGATTCTCGATTACCACTTTAGTTAGAGACCGCGATCAAGATTATAGCTATATTTATGATAGTAGGTGAAGGAGAGCACCACGAGAAGCATTCAGTTCTTCAGAGGGTGAAAGATAAGGCTAAAAAGATCAAGCACACTCTGAAGAAGAAACATGGCCATGGTGGTGGCGGCGTGGAAGACCAACATGGTAGCGAAGAGGAAGAAGGAGATGAGGAAGGCCATCATGAAGAAAGGGAAGAGGATCCACGGATCCATGGTGCGACAGGTAAGTAAGTTTAGTTCATTTTTCTTTCATTGACCAACAAAACAAATCAGAATGAATAGAACAAAGGGCGTGGATTCTCGATAGTGGTTGCTCCAATGTAGAGACTATGGGGTGGTCATCACGAACACGAATGTCTATGATAGCCATTGCAACCTCTTCGGTGGGACAACCAAGGTCCACGCCATGGAACATGCTACTATTGCTTTCTTTAAGGCACTCATCCTTTCTTGACTTGGTGAAAGAGTAGAAATAACTTAGGGGTTTCATTGTAAATGGACTTATAAATAATTGATATCGATAATATTCTTTATATTACACATGGGGTATGGTTTATAAAAGGGTTATTTATTATAAGAAAAGTTGTTGCTTTTATGTGAATGAATACATGCCATTTGATTATTGGTATTCATACCAAACAATCAGGATTCTCTTTAATTAAGAAAAAAAGACGATGTTCGAAAAGGATTTGAATGCTTACTGAGACTAAAGATTATTGTGATTATGTGAATTTCTTGGAAAAGTTGGTGGATAATTGTAGTTATATGTGCTATTGCCAGTAAAATAACAACTAAGGTGTTGTTTGTTGAAAATTTTAATATAACATAAATTTTGTAATGTGTGATACTTGTTAAATACTTGATATTAGAAGACAAGGAGATGGTGTTCAAGAAAATCGTCTTCTATAGACCCATTTTCTTATGATATACATGCATGCTAAAATCCTATATAAAAATGTCATTGGTATTGGATCTATATCAATTGTTTACAAATAGTTGAGTCCAAGTTTTAAAATGTACGTTCATTGAAGAAATCAAATTGTTGGACCTGAAGTATTGGAATCTCCTTTGCTAGAAAAATGGTGTCCTTATCCTAATACGCAGATTCATAGAATAATTTATAGGTCGTGCTAGACCTAAGTAATCATATCTTTATTTCATTACGTGTGAGGCTAAATGTTAATGTTCTAGTACTTGGCATCAAAAATATATCGTCAATATTGGCAAAATATTATTATATTATATTCCTTTCAAAAAATGGTATTATATTGATTTTTGTTCTCCTTAATTAGTTGCATTTTATACTTGTCCAAATTATTTGCTTGTCCTTTGATGCTAGCATACGAGGATAGAGGTGCTCACTTTGTGAAGGATCATGCACCCTACTCACATACAACTAGTAGCACAAGCATGGTGCCCACATACCCCATGAAAGAAGATCCAGGTGCCCTATCTAGACAAAGTGAAGGGTTTGTTTCTGGGAGCTACCAAGGACCTATCCCCAACACCTCCTCAATTGGTAATTGCTTTAAGACTATCTAACTAGCTAATTGGTGATTGCTTTACGTAGCTAAGTAGTTAGTTTACGAAAAATTGTTATTATATGAAATCTTTAGCAATGAATATAACATTTGTTGTTATTACAAGAATAAAAGTTAATATTGCAACATAGAATATTTGTTATTAGAAATATAACATTGTAAGTTATGGTAACAAAAATGCAAATTATTTGTTGCCATAAGCTAATTTTATTTGCTTCTACTTGTAAGGATCACTATAAAAGGATATTGGTGCACATTTTCTATTTGCATAAAAAAATACACCAAAAAATGCCAGAGTAATGCTCCTGGATAAATATCAATTGCTAAGCATAACTCATTTTATAAGAGAAGTTGCATGATTAAGACTCTTCAAGGTTAAAATTAGTCTTAAATAGAATACTTTTAAGGACAACTTTCTTTTTCTTTTTTAAGTTGACTGTGTTTTTATTGTGAAATCGAGTTTAGGTATGTATTGCAAAAGTATATAAGATTTCTTTTTCACGTCCTTAATCATCCCTTTTCTCTCACTTCTTTAAGCATAATTCAATGAAACCGATCCATAACAACAAACAATTTGAGAATTCTTTGGTGTACTTGATGTGATGATCAAAACGTGGTACTAAGGTTCAGTCTTGGAGGACCCGTGGTGTCCAACAAGTTAGATCCGACAATCGTTGTATCAACCTCTCTCTCGGTGCATGGCACCCGATCCGATCGGTCCACAACTAACAATAATATATATATGCAATAAAAATATGGAGTCACACTTTATTTTATTTAACTCTACAAATGTATAAAGCGATCACGTAGTATAGTATCAAACTCTAGAGAGAAATTTATTAGGTAGATTAATTATTACTAATCATTGCTAAAAAATAATAATGACAATAATTTTTGTAATTTTTAAAATTTTCATTTTTATGTGGATTTTTAATCATATTTAATTTTATGTGTTTTAATTGTTTCATAATTTATTTTTTAAATTTAAAATTTTTTAATTTTGCAAAATTTTTAATTTCTTTTTATTTTCAAAATAAAAGATATAATTATATATAATAATTATATTATAATAGATAATTTAAGTAATATATAAAGTATATAGTATATATTAGGTATTATATTTTTAGTTATATATAAATATAATCAAAATACATGAAATAAAATATTTATGTATTTTTTATATTTTATCTATTTTTGGTAATTTTTATATAATTTTTGATAGCTTTATATATTTCTAGTTATTAAATATAACAAAACAATGCATTATTTAAATATCCGAGACGGCTTTAGTTTAAATGAATATAAATAAGTTTATAATTAACCTAAAACTATTGAATATATAATATATAATATATAGATAAATAAAAAATAGAAATATATATTTTTAGACTTTTTAATAATTTTTGCTAATTTTTATAAAGGTTTTTAAATTTTTAAATTTTTATATTTATATTTTACAACATTTTTGTTTTTGGATATATGGTAGATAATACAATAATATAGGTAATACATTTTTTTGATAATTTTTAGTGCTTTTTTCTTAATTTTATGGGTTTTAATATTTAGATAGAATAAAAATGTATGTTTTTGTATTTTTAATAAATAAAAAAAATAATTAAGATGCCATGTGAAAATTGTATGTGATCAATCAATATGTCCAACATTTATATAAAATTTTATATATTTATTATAATAATAAAAATATTTATTAAAATAAATATTCACATTACAAGGACCTATTCACAATTAATAAAAACCTTTACTCCATTTAATAACCTGTCCATGAAATCTAGGGGCACATTTGCAATATTTACAAGACTTTATGTGCCCTTATACATGTTGTGGTAGGACTATTATGCACATTCATAAAGTTTTGAACCTTTGATGCAATTTACACAAGAAGTTCACTCTATATTTGATATTTACAAGATTATTTATGAAATTCCAAAAGACGGAGGGGATCTAGTGAAATTTACCCAAAATATTAGAGATGAGAAGCAGTGATGTGCCACATGGACGCATTTAAGTCGATGAGACGACTATGGTTGCGTATGACTTCTCCTCAAATGAACGGTCCAGATTATATCTTGGTCAGTTTCACGATCCGACAGCATGGAGGATGTCTGGAAAAACGAGAAAGAATGTCTTCCTGATGAATTTTGATTCATGATCATATCTTCATTCTCAAATGGTCTCTGGCCACACAGTTGAGTCATTTGGCTTCTTTGGACTGTCCCGCTCCTACAGTTGTGCTTTGCAAGCTCCAAACATTGCTGGAAGAAGCTTGGAGATCTTTCCTCAAGGACCTCGATGTTCTGTTGTCCCTCGATTTCTAGGTCTCAATGCTCATTCAGAGCATATAACCTATACAAAAATGGCTAAAGGACTCGAGGGGAATTTCCTCGACCCAAAATTAAAGTTGAAACACACAAGGTGGTGAAGGGACAGAGAGCTCCAGCATAAGGAGGAGGAAGGAGCTCAGACCGACCGGATGATAACAGAGATTTTGTGTGGCTCTAATAATTATCCTCACTGAAAGTCGAAGACAAAAATGTCATTGAGGTGACCGCTCACAAAATCTAGTGTCAATCAACCATTAACCCACAATACAAATCGAGCAATAAAAAAATAAATGTGGGGTTAAAATTTATTATAACTCTATAAATGTGTTTATAGGTGTAAGTATATGTAGAGTGTCGAACACAGGGAGAAAACTAGATAGATTGGGGAATGAAATCAAAAATTGTGTTCTTCTTGTTTGTGTGTTTTTGTCTGGATTTTTTATTTTTGTATTTTTTATGGATTTTAATTTTTCTATTTTTAAATTATTTTGAATTTTATAATTTTTTCCTTTTTATATTTTTTAATTTTAATTTCTTTTTATTTTTAATTAACTATTGGATGAATAATTAATGATATATAGAATACAAGGTAATATAATTATAAATATGACCAAAAGTAAATAATATATTTTTGCATTTTATATCGTGCGCCTCGTGCCCAAATGTCCTGGCTGTAATTTTTATGCTAAAGTAAATAAAAATATTTGACTACAAAATCTGAAATATCATTTTTTTATTTTTGTAGAATCTTTAATGATTTTTGTAAGATCTTTAGTCTTTGGTGATTTTTAGGGGTTTTATAAAAGACAACAACATAAAAATGATACTGAAGCAAGAAAACACTAGAACAAACACACGGAAATTTTTATGGAATTTTTGAAACTATTTTTGTAATTTTTTTGTATTTAAAAAATAGACGAACACATTTTTATGGGTTTTTGATTTTTAGAAAATGTCAAATAAAGTTAAATCGTGTCATAAAAATTACCAAAAATATTACACATTAGCTGGAGCTAATATTAATTTTTGAGGAATATTTGGAGTTGATTTAATAATTATTTGATCTAAAACAAGACACACAAGCTGTGAAGACCTTTCTGCAATTATCCTAAAGTTTCTGTATTGAACAATAACACAGGTGCAAAGTCCAGGGGCATTCTCGCAAAAATCTCACACAATATACGCACATGCCAATTAAGTCATGCACATGGGTATTTTGCAAATATAGAAAATATTTCATTCAAAAGATAACAGTCAGGAATTGTAGGGTAAGATATGCAAAAACACCACAAAATCATGTACGCGTTCAGGTGTATCCAAAATCTGAGGACTAAAGTGCAAATACTGGAAGCATCATGGTCTAATATGCAAAAAGTTTAAGCTACAATGTTATTTAACAGACTACGGAATAAAAACATGCAAACTAAAGGGAAAATAATGCAATATACCCTCGGCGAGCGCATGCGGTGCACATGGGGGACGTGTGGCGGGCTCTAGACCGGCGTAGACGTGCGTCTCAGATTCTCTACTGCATCCGATCTGATGCCCCAGAGAATGTCGGAGATGTGGGGCGCATATGCGTCTAGCGTTAGATCCAACGTCCAAAAGGCTGCGACGGTCGGCGGTTGAGATCAAATCTCGTAAATGCAAGCTGATCCGACGGAGCAGAGGAGGTCTGGAAGAATAGGGCCGAGGTGAACTTCACCTGAACCTCAGATGGTATCCTCGGCTCCGATGAACGATCAGAGGGGCTCAGCAAGGTCGTGGAAGTCACCTGCGTTGAATAGACGAGTTCGATGGGGGAGCTACTGGCCTGTTGTGTGTGGCAGTGAAGGTGGACCTGGAGCTCTCCGGCGAACCGTCTGGAGGATGGAACTAGGCTCCCTGCGCACGCAAACGCCTACGGAGGCAAGCTTGACTCAGGGCGATGCTCCGGTCGGGGGTTATTCGAGCAAACACAGAAAAAGCGACGTGGGGGCAGGGTGCGATCTCCGGTGAAGATGATGGAGGAGATCCGATCCTTAATCTTGCCCTAAGGGACGAGCCTAAGTGTGATCAGGTTGCGGTACGGAACGGATAGGTTCGGATGTGGGTGCTCCGACTCACTGATCAAGTCATCTGAATAAATATTTTTTTTATGTTTTAATAAAAAATAATAAAATAATTTACTAATTTATTTTGAATTTATTTTTTATTTTAGTTTCAGTTTTTTTTGTAGATGATGTTGCCCAATCAGAGTCATCTGTTGACCTGGGTCAACTATATAACCCAAGCCCTATAGACCTGTCAAAACTAACGCCCCCTCTCCTCGAATTTGTACTCATCGATTCACTCGAGATCATTGCCTCGAATACCTCCCCCTTGTCAGCCTGTTCATAATACGCTCCTCACCATTCTTCAATTTTTGGTTCTCCTTCACTCCGTTTTAGCTTCGGTGAGGGTAGTTTCCCACCATCTCTGACAAAGCTCGCCGTTGAGGTATGATCTCGTGGTCTTCCAGCCATTTGAGGTATCTTTTCTTTGCTTTCTAGGTCATTTTATGCTCTTCTTTTTTTGTTTCATTTGTAGTCTTAGACTAGTTTAGATTTGATCCTCATCGATGCTTTCGAGCTTCGGCCGCTTGTCCTTCGTTGTACCACCTTGTTTTCATCCTCCACTACCATCCCATTACTTTCCATGTCTCTTCTTCATCATGTTTTACCACCCAACCATTTAGATCGACTCCCGATTTGGATCTTCGAGGCACACCTCCACCACACCTCACCGAACCTCATCACCTTCACTAATTTCATGCACACCCTCCACCAATAATAACAAACATGTCCCCTTTGTGTGGTCATTTCTTTCAATAGTTTTGCATGACCTGAGGAGCTCGTCTGATCGAAGAAGACATTTGGGGGAAGGGGGATTTGAAGAACGAGGTTCAGGGAAGGCCGGTTCTTCCCTATTCTTCGTGACAAGCAGTCATCATCTGATCTGAAGAGGAGCCCCAGATTCGTTGCTAGTCATTGGATCTCGCAACTAATTCGATCCTCGCTGAAAATTTAATCTTGGACGTCCATGGTCGAAGGGGTATCGAGCGTCCTCCGCTTGACGCGTGGCAAGTGAAGGGAGGTTGTCGCAGATAGATCTTTATGGGGGTAAATTGCATTTTCATCCTTTTATTTTAGTCCTTTAATTTAATTAATTATTTTAAAAAAATTCCTTTACTTTAATTAATTAGTTTAAATAGTTTTGTAGAAATTGCATGTGAACCCCATAGTTTATTTAATATTGCTATTTTGTACATGCAAGGTCACCTCATGTTCGGTCCCATGTGAGGTTGCCATTTTGCATTTAAGCCCTCACGAATTTTTGTATTTCATTTTAATATTAAAACTTTCATTTGCAGTTATATAATCTTGGGTAATTACATAAATGCCCTTTCCAGTTCATTTATTTTTGTGAATGTTTCCCATTTATTAAAAATATCATCCATGCTTCGTGCTCCAAAAATAGGGTTAAGTTCCTGCTAGCATCTATATTCACGCTATATTTTTACATTTTCATTGAATGCACTTTAAATATTTATTAAAAACCAAAAGAGCACATTTTTGCCCTTATTTGACTTAAAAATTCCAAAAAATTGTAAAACTGTTTTGAAAAATCCCCCAAATATTTTGTGTATTTTAGTATTTTGTAGCTTCAGACTAGAAAATCGTAAAAATAAAAAGCTCCAAAATCCTTTAGAAAAATATAAAAAATTCTAAAATTTTTCAAAAATATTCATTTATGTAATATTCTTTATATTATTTTCTTTTTATTAAAATTGATTTGAAGATAATTTTAACGCATTTTACTATTTCTTATCTTCAAAACAATTCAACCTATTTATTTATTCCCTATTTAGGGGTATTTTTACTTTAAAAATATATAAAAATTAACAAAAGTTCTCAAAAATAGTAGAAAATTATTTAAAACTAAATAATATTTTATTCTATAACTTTTAGTAGTCTTTATAAATATATTATTCTATATTGTATATATAGACTTTTATATTTTTATATTATATATTTAAAAAGAAAAATAAATAAAAAATAAGAAAATATAAAAAGAAGATAAAAGTTATAGATTATAATCGGTCAAAAAAATAAAAATTAAATCTTTAAAAAATCTAAAATAAAAAACCTACAGAAAAAATACATAGAGAAAAGGAACAAAAATTTTGAAATTAATTTTCTCAATCTACCATTTGCTCCTTCTGTTCGACACTCTACACATACTTACACTTATACACACATTTGTAGAGTTATAATAAATTTAACTCCACATCTTATTTTTCATTACTTGATTTATATAGTGGGTTAATTGTTGAATTAGAGTTTCATGAGCGACCGCTTGTACGATAATTTAGTTCTCGCTTTTTCTAGACTGCATTAGACCCTCACAAAATTCGAATTTTCAAATGACACCATTATCGGGGAGCAACATCTCATAGATTGGATCTTTATTTGCGCCTTCTTGTCTATATTTTTCTTTTATTTTTTTCTATTTTATTTGATATTATTTGTGAATTATCTAACCACTCTCTTTGTCTGACTTTGTTGTGAGGGAACACAGATCGAGGGAGGTACTCCTGTGAGCACCTACGCACCCATGTGAAGCAGGTTCAACCTTCTGACCTACCAACAGAAGAGGACTTAGACGATTTTGAAGACAATAACACTTTCATTTTCTTGTATTTTATTAATTTGTAGTATAAAAGTGAGAGTTTTATATTTGTAGTAACTTGGACTCTCCAGGACTTTCACACTTCACGAGGTCCACTGCCCGAGTAATAGTTCACTTGGGGGCCTTGAAGGATATTGAGAATCCTTTAAGCGCATCACGGAAGCGTGTCGATCGCATCGTATGCAATCGGAGCAACTAGTCATACTAGATGCTAGATGCAGCGGAAATTAAAATTTTTAACTTTAAAGATGAAACCACATGATCACGAGAACACTTCTCGGATCGTTTCATCAAACCACAAAGTATAAGGAATACCTCTTGAAGCGTGGTTGTGATCGCGAGATCCCAAAGTAGAGATCCTCCTATCTTAAGTTCGATCCACGAAGAACGCACTTGCGGGCGCGATGATGAGTCACGTTCCTTCCCGCAATCCTCGATGAAGATCCAAGCGATGGCTCCCCCGATTTCGTCAAACGAAATCCGTCGTCTTCCTTTAGAGTAAGCAACTCCAAGGAAGATGGAGATCCATGAGTCGTCGAAGGCGAAAACCGAGAGTCTCTCCTTTCTCAACACAAAGTGGACGGCCACTTGATGGAGAAGAGAAAGAGAGAGGGCGAGAATGAGAAAGAGAGAGAGAGAGTTGTAACCTTGCACAACTCTTAATGATGTACCATGGAAGGCTACCCTAGCCCTCTATTTATATTAGTTTAGGATCCAATGGATCTCAATCCATGGGACACATGGATCCAAGGGCTATGCTTGGTCCATGATAAATCAATGGCTATGATTTGTTGTTGGTTAAAACCAACAACATCAATTTAAATATTAATTAACTAAGAGATAATATGATAAATGTAATGGAGCTAACCATCCTCCTAAAAAGGGGGGCGTCACCCATGAACCATTCATGGGTGACGCCACCTATGAAGGTGGTTATTTGCTCCATTTTATTTATCTTATTATTCCTTAATTAATTACAATAAATATTCACCAAAATAATTCCAAATTAATTTGTGAATATTTCAATCATGCCATTGAATATTATGTGAATCATATTCACAACCCAAACTAATTTGTAAATTGCATTTCCAATTAATTAACAAATGTGAATCCAATTCACACTATTAATTAACAAATGCTATTTTACATAAATTCTCTCTCTTATATATACATATTATAAATCATATTTATAATACACATATATCATGGATAGTATTATCCACATTCTCTTAATCCTTGATAATTAAATTTTATTTAATTATCTTAGATAATCATTTTCACAATATGAATCATATTCATATTTAAGCTTGATAATTAAATATCATTTAATCATCAAGTCCTTGCTTGGATATACATTTCATCAAAAGAATTATTCTTGAACCCTTTCAAGAATAATGTGCTTTCTCCGCAGATACTTGGAGATAAGGACAGGGCGATTGTATTGTTCCACGTATAGTGACTTGGATGTTGAGATCTCGTCTCAAATCCAGATCGTATGAACCTCCCACAGATGCTTGATTAAATCAAGACCGCAAATCCAATCTTCTCATTGAATCTAAATCTCATTCAGATCAATGTCCAACACTTGGACTAAGATCAGATTGCTTCTCTACTGGAAGGAGTCACTAAAATCCAGACCTGTTTCATTACTCCCTCGGAATAGAAGCGTCATGGATATACAATCGTTTATGATCACATCACCCTCAGGTATTCCCAATACCTGTACATCCTGCATACTGGAAGACCCATGGTCAACCCGAAGATCAAGATCTATTTTACACTGTCTTCTTCAGGGTTTGATCACCAAGTTTCTCATTTGATCATTGGGATTTGGTATCGATCATATACTTTCCAAAAGAATATATCATACCTAGGTCTTGATCATATACTTTCCAAAAGTATATATCAAACCTACAAATTCAGTCAAGCTTCCAAAGCGAGACGACCGTGCACGGAATTTGATTCTTCCCAATATCTCATGAGTGAGCTCATGTCTTCCGGTTCAGTAATGAACCTGTATGATCCCTTTGAGAGATCGTATTACTCATATGCCCTTATATGCACACCAACGCGCCGGTGTATAGACCTTGGTTAGGTCATCAACCTATTGGTCTGTCAAATGTACACACTCAGATATATATCAATACACCTGTCTCCGGTCAGAGGATGCGTGCCTATGCTGTGACAGCATTCAACATAGGACTTAGGTTATCTCGATCTCGTTAAGTCAACCCATTGACCTAACTAATCTGACACCTCCGAATCTCTATTCCTATGCAGAGGACCTGCATCAAGAGGTTGGTCAGATATCGGCCTATGTGAGAAAGGATTGCCATCTCCTACTCAGGCTGGAGATCACATCTTAACAATCATTTGACGGTGCTTGATGAGTCCTCAATCTAACCCTTTAGATATTCATCCAAGCACCAGCCTCTATGATTCAATAATTGAATCAACAGCTGTATGATCATTAAGACAGCCATGGTACATAACCCTAATTGTACAGAGGGACCTATTATGCAAATTATTTATTCTTCATTTCAGATCAGGGAATGATATTTGCAATAACATTTATTGCATAATGGCTCGCCGTGGGCTCACATGTCCAACAATCTCCCACTAGCCCAAAGAGCCATTAATGGGCTAATCATTTAAACCCACACTCATGTGACAATCATAGGCTATTTAGAAATAGCTAGGTAAGTTGATCAGTCACTCTGTTCCCAAAAGACTATGCCAAGTCCTTTTACGGCACTTGCATATCCCTAGGTAACAGTGCTCGCATCCAATGCGAATGTTGCATCCAATGCAACCAATACTCAATCTAGTCAAAGCAGTTATAGTGTCCTTGACACTATTGCTCAATAACTATTATAACCAGTATTTCCATAATCCTTATCAGAATACCCTTATTCCGGGAGATCACTATCTCTCAAGGTATCCACAGTTAAGACCTTTTAGATCTCTATCTATAAAGTCTTAACTTCTTGAAGATAAGACTTAGAGATCACTATCTCTAAAGCCTTGTCATCTTTGAAGATATCGTTATTTCTGCAATCAAGTGTTCTTTCTCCATAGTAGGATTAGCAACACTTTACTACTCCCACTGCATGGCAGATATCTGGCTTTTGTACACATCTAGCATACACTTAGCTTTCCGTAACTGATGCACAAGTGCAAGCAGTTCTAGCATTCACTTCTTCAACTCTTTGAGGTGCTATCCCTTTAGATAGGTCAGTACCAAATCTCAAGGGAAGGAAGCCTTTCTTAGAATTTCCAAGAATGGAATATGTCCAAGGTGTACTACAAATGTGACAGTCCCAATACCCTCTTTTCTTTGATTCTGAACAACTTCAGAACTAAGATCTAAGAGGTATTCTTGAGATCATATCTCAAGGTATGGAATAGCCAGTCTATAAAACACTTATTATCATCCTTATATCATTCCAAATGATTAGGATATTATCTACATTTAGCACGATGAACACAATGGCACTCCCACTAAGCTTCACATGGTACATCAAGATTCTATTTGAAATCATAACATTTATAATTTCATCAAATCTTATGTTCCAACAACAAGAAGCTTATTTGAGTCCATAGATGGATTTCTTTAGCTTTCACACCTTACTTTCCCTGATCATGAAGCCCTGGGGCTACTTCATGTGAATATCCCCAGAAAGGTATTCTTAGAGGAATGCAATCTTGAATTACATCCCGAAGATGCAATAGTCAAGTTGTGTAGCTAAGGTTAGCAATATTCTGATGAGTTTAAGCATGGTTACCGAAGAGCAAGTCTCATCGCAAGCAATGTCTTCTCTTCCGGTGTGTAGCTTATGGCTACGAACCGAGCTTTGAAGGTCTCTACCTTCTCATCAGGTTCCCTCTTCTCTTGAAGATCCATTTACACCTTAATGGGTCAAACCCTTATAGGTGGATCCTCGAGGGTCCATATACAACACTTGTATATGAAGTCTACTTTAGACTTTATTGCTAATATCCATCATTCCATGTCATGATCCTTAGGAGCTTCATCACATGAAGTCCGATCATTGTCAGACTTGGCTGACACATGGAATACATCCTCAAACTCATTTGAGGAGGTATTAATGTTTCATCTTTAATTGTCCTTTTAGTTTCCGATTTCAGGAGCCTCATTATCTTCTCAAGATTAAATGAGTTCCTTTACTTCATTTTCATCTTGATTCTCAAGATTCTCAATCCTTCAAGAATCACATTCTCAGAGATGAGATCTTTTAAGAATCTCAAGGTCATAAAGTAGGTATCCAATACCATCCTTTATTTTCCTAATGAAGTAGCACTCTCAAGTGCCAGATTCCAGCTTACATGCATGGAACCTCATTAAGGATATATATTGTAGTCTCTACTACACATATATACTTGGAAACTAAGGGATAATTATGCTAAAAATTCATCATTGACCAAATCATGTCACACATGATCCAATTGTATCTCCCTACAACTTCATTGAGTTTAGATGTGTTAGGAGGATTGAGATAGAAATGATATTCATATCTCCATAAGGTATTCTTTGAATTTTATCTAATAGGTACTTGCTACCTTGCTTAGATCAAATTCATTTCATCTTTCTTCAAATTTTGATTCTAAACCAAAATTGTGAAATCTTTGAACATTTCAAAGGTTTCTCAGGTGAAGAGAAGAAATCTCGATCATACGTAATCATCAATAGATATCACATATCCATAATGTTTACTATGATATAGATGATCTACATACATCAATATGTATGAGATCTTGAATACCTCGACATCTAACACCATTCCCAGAGAAGGGTGTATTGGACATTTTACTTTGAATACAATATTCACAAGTATGTAAGATTTGAAATTTTAGATATTCTAAAGTTTCATATCTTACTAGTCTATTGATCACATCAGCAGACATATGTCCAAGACTTGATGCTAGATCATTGTCAAATGATCTTCATCCTCCTATTGATCTTACAAGGTTTGATTTTCAGTATTAGAAATCTTAATGAACCATTCATTAATTTTCTAATTTTGTGGAGTCCACTAGATGCTAGATTACCATCTGAAATATTTCCATCATAACTCTTTATGATAGTTCTATCTCAGAATTCATGTTTATTTCCAACATTTAGAAACAAACAATGGGGTATTCTAATATCTAGGTCATAGAGACATTCTCTAAGACTAAGGGCTCTCCCACTGAGAATATGAAGTCCATCTATCCAACAGAGACTGCTGCAACAATTACAACAATATCCATGTAGATGACTACTAAACCTTAAGATCAAATTTCTAATCTTCTAATATGTATATGCAACCAATTGCAATTGTCATTAGAAGATTGGGATACAATTGTCAGACTTTATCTTATGAAATAAGAAAGTCAGAGTCAATGATTTATGTAGATTATTCTGATGCTCTATCTGAGTCCTTCACTAAGGATTTTAGACAGACTTGATAGTCATACTATCAACACATCAACATATTGCAGTATTGGCATTCATCCAACTCTTTGGATGTCATATGGAAGTCACAGAAGTAGGTCAACTCTTTGACTTTCCTTCTTACTCGGGTTCGACCCATGCTTCCACTGCGCTCTCTCCATCTATAAACAACCATTGTTCAAGACAAAGAATCTCTTATGTTGAATTCAAAGATCTCAATACAAGAGCATTTCAACATTTATACATGCTTCATTAAATTCATACAATATGAATATCATAAAGCTTCATGAATGACTTGAGTATAGATAGTAGAATGATGACACTCATCATATCTACATTCATCTTAACTCTTGGAGACTTAGGTTCAGGTAGGTATTCAAACATTTTGAATACATCATCTCTTTCGAGCCACCATTCTGCATAATGCAGAGAACCATGTCATTCATGATTAAATGTCTAGAGCACATATATATGCCAAAAAAATCTTCTTCTAATTTTATAAGGATTATTTGACAATCACGATCACCATCGACATGTCACTTCCAAAGTACACTCGATGAAAGATCAAGACTATAGAGACATACAAACCCTAAGGTGATGTCTTATTGTCTTATTTGATAGTCATTTCTCATTATATTGAGGAATCTTGCATATTGTAACCACATACATTATGTGTCCAATAGCAAGTACAACATCTGGATCATGGGTCCAATCCAAGATATTTTACTGGTTATTATTGAGTATAATATTGAGTGGGTTTAATGAAGGATTATCTGAAATAAGAAATTTGCATAAGTGTATATATATTATATACATATTTTACTTTGATTTAGGAATTTTTATATCAAAGTTGTCTTGCCTTGTCAACACTGAAAGTTCATTCCCTTAATCACTTTCAATGTAAGAGATATTCTTACCGTTATATCTCTAGCAAGATCTGGGATCTCCTTTCCTATCTTCGTTGCATCCCAATAATATGAGAACCTACAACTCGGATAAAAAGAAGCGGGAACACATTCCGCCTTGCAAGTCCAACTTGCATCTCCCAATTCGGTCTTTAACACCCGGGCCCACCACCCCTAAGGCAATGTTGACCCGTCATTAATTGAACCAACCGTCAACAGGCTTAATACTTGCTATACGCAATCCAATATCGCCCCAATAATATGAGGACCCGATATTGGGGTCACTACGTATACGGCCTTACTCTTTCGAGAAGCAAAGAACCCGATCCAATTAAATCATATACAGGATCTGTCACTTCGGACAGGCGTCTCCTATATACAACAACTGGCGACGAAATCCCTTGCCTTGACGGGAGACCATGGATGTCACTTATGTGATCCTCCACCTCATATTCAAATTGTAATTAATTATCGTGAATCATATTCACATAATTAATTCTTCCAAGGGAAATACACATCTATTCATAATAGAGTGTTTATTGGATATAATTAATTTAATCACATTAAATTAATCATCAATCCAATCATCAATCAACAAACATGTCTTTTACTTGAATAGTAGGTATATACTCAAAGTACGTATTATTCGAATTTTAATAATTAGAAAAATACACATTGTCTGTCTCCAGTATTATACAGTCCCTACCCGTTGTCATGGCCAGTACCGACGAGAGTGGGACGGACCACATACGTTGCAACCCGCTACCCCAATGCTCTCCGACTAGGCACCACATCCGCCTCGGGAAAGGATAATACCAGATAGACCATCATGTACTTTGAGATGCTCATCGGTTTTTCAACCGAAATTATACCATATAATATACATCAAAACATTTTTGATTATATTATAAGGAGATTTGCTAGACAAATCCCCAATCCTATTCAAGCAAGAGGGTTTTTCATGTAAAAGTTGTCCTACAACTATTGTAGGATAAACTATAGTTTTCATGAAAGCAATGTTTGTTGATGAACCAATGATCAAGATCTAATATCTTATCATTGTGATTTAGGCAAGTGTCATTCAATGAAATAATTATCTCTTTAAATATTTCACAAATATTTATCACTAATTATTCCAGAAAATTAACAATTAATTTTCATCATGATAATTGAATGACATATCACAAGGTTCAAGATCAAAAAATTGTTAATTTCCAGCAGTGACCCCCAATCACTAAAATTAACTTATCTTGATCAATTTAAATCCAAAAAATGCAAACTCAGTTTCCAAAGATTGCCTATTTGATTTATTAAAGAACCCAAGTGATAATTCACGCATTTCAAGGCGGATTAAAACCGTAATTATCTCATTAATTACGTTCAAATCCGCAGTTCTCGCAACAGTGAATATAGTCATATTCAAAAGGCCATATCTTGAGCAAATAAAGTCCAAATTTAGTAAACTCAAGTCCTATGGTTTCCTTGTTTAATGGGGAACAAAATCCAATTGAAAATTTCGTGTTTAAACATTTTAAACAGTACCGAAAAATTCAATTATACAGAGGTGCGAAAATTGAAATGCAGTAAAAATTTCGCAACCCTTTCAAGAACCAAATCGTCAAAGGTCTATGGATCATATCCAAACCTTATTCAACCTGGCTCTGATACCACTTGAAGGATATTGAGTATCCTTAAACGCATCACGGAAGCGTGTCGATCGCATCGTATGCAATCGGAGCAACTAGTCGTACTAGATGCTAGATGCAGCGGAAATTAAAATTTTTAACTTTAAAGATGAAACCACATGATCACGAGAACACTTCTCGGATCGTTTCATCAAACCACAAAGTATAAGGAATACCTCTTGAAGCGTGGTTGTGATCGCGAGATCCCAAAGTAGAGATCCTCCTATCTTAAGTCCGATCCACGAAGAACGCACTTGCGGGCGCGATGATGAGTCACGTTCCTTCCCGCAATCCTCGATGAAGATCCAAGCGATGGCTCCCCCGATTTCGTCAAACGAAATCCGTCGTCTTCCTTTAGAGTAAGCAACTCCAAGGAAGATGGAGATCCATGAGTCGTCGAAGGCGAAAACCGAGAGTCTCTCCTTTCTCAACACAAAGTGGACGGCCACTTGATGGAGAAGAGAAAGAGAGAGGGCGAGAATGAGAAAGAGAGAGAGAGAGAGAGTTGTAACCTTGCACAACTCTTAATGATGTACCATGGAAGGCTACCCTAGCCCTCTATTTATATTAGTTTAGGATCCAATGGATCTCAATCCATGGGACACATGGATCCAAGGGCTATGCTTGGTCCATGATAAATCAATGGCTATGATTTGTTGTTGGTTAAAACCAACAACATCAATTTAAATATTAATTAACTAAGAGATAATATGATAAATGTAATGGAGCTAACCATCCTCCTAAAAAGGGGGGGCGTCACCCATGAACCATTCATGGGTGACGCCACCTATGAAGGTGGTTATTTGCTCCATTTTATTTATCTTATTATTCCTTAATTAATTACAATAAATATTCACCAAAATAATTCCAAATTAATTTGTGAATATTTCAATCATGCCATTGAATATTATGTGAATCATATTCACAACCCAAACTAATTTGTAAATTGCATTTCCAATTAATTAACAAATGTGAATCCAATTCACACTATTAATTAACAAATGCTATTTTACATAAATTCTCTCTCTTATATATACATATTATAAATCATATTTATAATACACATATATCATGGATAGTATTATCCACATTCTCTTAATCCTTGATAATTAAATTTTATTTAATTATCTTAGATAATCATTTTCACAATATGAATCATATTCATATTTAAGCTTGATAATTAAATATCATTTAATCATCAAGTCCTTGCTTGGATATACATTTCATCAAAAGAATTATTCTTGAACCCTTTCAAGAATAATGTGCTTTCTCCGCAGATACTTGGAGATAAGGACAGGGCGATTGTATTGTTCCACGTATAGTGACTTGGATGTTGAGATCTCGTCTCAAATCCAGATCGTACGAGCCTCCCACAGATGCTTGATTAAATCAAGACCGCAAATCCAATCTTCTCATTGAATCTAAATCTCATTCAGATCAATGTCCAACACTTGGACTAAGATCAGATTGCTTCTCTACTGGAAGGAGTCACTAAAATCCAGACCTGTTTCATCACTCCCTCGGAATGGAAGCGTCATGGATATACAATCGTTTATGATCACATCACCCTCAGGTATTCCCAATACCTGTACATCCTGCATACTGGAAGACCCATGGTCAACCCGAAGATCAAGATCTATTTTACACTGTCTTCTTCAGGGTTTGATCACCAAGTTTCTCATTTGATCATTGGGATTTGGTATCGATCATATACTTTCCAAAAGAATATATCATACCTAGGTCTTGATCATATACTTTCCAAAAGTATATATCAAACCTACAAATTCAGTCAAGCTTCCAAAGCGAGACGACCGTGCACGGAATTTGATTCTTCCCAATATCTCATGAGTGAGCTCATGTCTTCCGGTTCAGTAATGAACCTGTATGATCCCTTTGAGAGATCGTATTACTCATGCCCTTATATGCACACCAACGCGCCGGTGTATAGACCTTGGTTAGGTCATCAACCTATTGGTCTGTCAAATGTACACACTCAGACATATAGCAATACATCTGTCTCCGGTCAGAGGATGCGTGCCTATGTTGTGACAGCATTCAACATAGGACTTAGGTTATCTCGATCTCGTTAAGTCAACCCATTGACCTAACTAATCTGACACCTCCGAATCTCTATTCCTATGCAGAGGACCTGCATCAAGAGGTCGGTCAGATATCAGCCTATGTGAGAAAGGATTGCCATCTCCTACTCAGGCTGGAGATCACATCTTAACAATCATTTGACGGTGCTTGATGAGTCCTCAATCTAACCCTTTAGATATTCATCCAAGCACCAGCCTCTATGATTCAATAATTGAATCAACAGCTGTATGATCATTAAGACAGCCATGGTACATAACCCTAATTGTACAGAGGGACCTATTATGCAAATTATTTATTCTTCATTTCAGATCAGGGAATGATATTTGCAATAACATTTATTGCATAATGGCTCGCCGTGGGCTCACATGTCCAACAGGCCTCGCTATATGTGTTGCCTTTTTATCGCTTTTATTTTTATTTATTTATTTTTTTATTTATTTTATGTGGTTGATCCTAACTTAGGATGTGATTGCTCGATAGTTTAAGGTCTAAAGCCCTAATAATATTTGCATGTACCTATATATTCATGCTCGAACTTAAGCAAATCTAATTGTTGACTATTTAGACTCGAGATCACGTGTCGAGAGAAGCTATATACAATGCACGAGCTTACAAGACCTGATCTTTGGATCTCAGATCTAGATATTTAGCATCTGGTGCTTCACGCTAATAACACATTCTACTCTAGAGTGATTTCATCGGATTAAATTTGCATATACGTAGGTTTCAATTCTACTTGGCATCCTTGCATGAAGAGAGCTGGAGGTAAGGTGAGCATTTCTACTTAGAATTCATCATCGATTTCACTTGCATTGCTTTTCCATCTCTCACTCTGATTTTGACCACATAGGATCTAAAAAGAAATGACTAATCGTTAGGTTTGTGCATTTTTGTTAAAAATACAAAAAAATGATAACCAATAAAATTGGGATTACTAACATTACTTGACCATTAAAAAACAAAAATCTTTGTCTTGGGAGAGTAACTCACTTATTTTATTTGTATTTTATTTTGATACTTACAAATTAAGGATTAGTACCCCAATCGTAGGCCTTCCTATGTGATTATACAACTTTGTGTTTATCACCTAATTCTAAAATTTGAAAATATAAAAATATCGAACTTTCACGGTCCTCATTGTGTTGAGTAGGTGAATTGAGGGGTTTGTTTTGTGTATAATTGTTAGTGATTGTGCATACTCGATCTTCTATACGCATTTGTGTCTTTTTCTCACATCTTGATTTGACCTTCGTGTTCTCCTGATCATTTTCTTTTGTTTTGGAGATGGTCGAATGGAGTAATTTTTATCCGGACTTTGTGGATCCCCTCCAACATGTCAACCTCCATTTTACGAAGGAGACTTTTCTCCTGATTTTTCTTTCTGTATACATCCGCCTCAGCCATAGTATCAGGTCTCATACTTTTACCCACCACTACCATCACAATACCCATCATCTCACCCACCTGAGATTGATCTGTTGGAGTCACCTCTCATGGAATCCACTCTTGAGCACTTGACCCAAATGGTGGAGAAAAAGAAGATGATTTATGACCTCACTAGTATAAATAAGAGCCATAATATTGCTTCACCATTTGATGATATGTGTTTATTCGAGGATGACTATGAGAGCTTGTAATCGTCAAAAATATAAAAAATGAGAAAAACCTTAAAAATACACAAAGACTTCAGGAGACACATAGTTGAGTCATCTTGTGAGGAGAGGGCACACCTGTCAGATCTCTTGATGACATACACACTCACCACAGTTCCCACCTTTGACTTCAAGGATGACATTGTACAAACTGCTCTTAGTCATCCTTGTGTAGATTACTCGGATCTCCTCCCTTTATGGAGGAGATTCTATATCTTAAAAAAAATTAACTGAACCTGAAGTGACACAATGAAGCCCCCAATTTGCCAGGTCATGACCCAATTACCTGCTCCCAAACCCAAGAAGAGAAAGCAACGGAGAAGATCTGAGTGACACATCTTGACTATGGCCACAACCCACACCATCTCTCACTGTCCACACACTAAGAAAGGGAACACTGTCACACCTTTTGTATGTTGCACCATTTCTTATTATTCATGTGATCAAACTCTCATTGATGATAGTGCTTCAATTAATACAATACCTTTCTCGCTGGTACATCTATTCACTTAGGGCTTCTCAAGAAAATCAAGATGATGTGTCAATTTGCTGAAAGATAAATAAAGAGGTCAGAGGGTATTCTCGAGAACACTTTCATTCAGATTCATGGCATGAGCTTCACCGTTAACTTCGTTGTATTGCCCATGGAGACATCCACCCAGTAGATCATCCTCCAATCATCCTGAGATGACCCTTCCTCGTCTCCACGAAGGCTGCTATTGATTCTAGATCTACAGAGATTCACTTTTGTTCCATTTCGGGAGCGATGTGTTGATCATTGCAACCACTATTGACCAAAGACTCGCATCTCATGAGTGTGTGTCTATGTTAGACAACCCCGAGGGCTATGAACTTGATGATGATATCAAAGAATTTTGTTGTATGTTGGATGATATTGAGACCCAAAATTTCTCTCCAAGGAGGAAGACTCGGAAGTCATATACCTTGGGACTTTCCCCTTCTGGTGAGTGACGATGCATTGATGATATCTGCAGCATCTACACTATATACATGTTAGAGCGGAGGGCAGGCTTAGTAGAGATTGTTGAGGCCAAGATTGACCTTATTTCTTTCATCAAGGAATTCGAGCCTTTTGATTATGACCTAACATAGGCTTCCCAAGCTGGACACGACCACACTACTTCTACTGACCAGTTTGTGCCTTTCTGCTTTGAGATAGTTGAGGATCTTCATGAGGACGATCCTGATCGATTTGTGTCTGCTGATGATACTGATATCGACCTGCAATTTGTTAGATCCATTCCTCTGCGATCACACAAGAAGGTTCGCTTTCTACCTGTTTGATCTCTGTACATCCACCTCTTTATATATCCGCTTTCGTTTTCTTCCTTTCATCTCTGTTTTTGCTCATCCTCCTTGTTCTGTGTGTTTTGCCTTATTTAGTACATATTATGTCCTAAGTATAGGAGAGGTGGATGAGTTGAGTGATCTTTCTTCTTTCCATTTTGTTTTTCTTCCAAAAAGATGTCACCCCTTTTTCATTTCTATACTTAGGACATACTTTGTCCTAAGTATAGGGGATGTGTATCCCGAGTGTTCATTCTTTGGTCCCCTCCATTTTCTTCTTTTATTGTCTATACTTAGGGATATCTTACCCTAAGTACAAGGGGATACAATTTGAGTGTGATCCGTTCATTCCCACCCTTGACCCTCCCTGCCTTCTGTACATTCTGCTATACATAGGATTAGTTGATCCTATGTATAGGGGGGATTGCCGACTTCTCATTTATGCCTTATTTGTTAGTTCTTTTGACTACTCAGTTCGAGTTATGTCTTCTCTTTTTCTCATGATTTATGAGGACATAGCTCAAGTTGAAAATAGGGTGGTCGTATATACTTCGTATATAGTTTAGCCATAACTCGTACTTTTGTATTTTTTATAATACTATGGCTAATTAGTAAAAATTATTAGACACAAATACCCAATTCTTTGTATATTGTATATACTGATTAATAAATTGGGTCAAAATGTTTGAAAATAGTTTGAAAAATGTTTTTTTAAAAATATTTTGAAAAATATTTTGAAAATGTTTTGTTAAATATTTTAACATTTTTAAAAATATTTTTGTTTTTAAAATTTCTTTCTTTGCTTGAAATAAGAAGTTTTCAAAATCTACTTGTTGTAAATGATTTTGAAAAATATTTTGAAAAATCTATCTATACTATTTGAAAAATCTTTGCAAAATGATTTTCAAATTTTGTAAAATGTTTATAAAAATCAGTTGTCAAATTTTGCAAAATAATTTTCAAAATACTTGTGAAAATCTTTTCAAAGTATTTTTGATAATTGAGTACATAATAAAATCGTTACAAACCTTACATAATAAATTCGTAAAACACCAACTCTTGTAAATATAAGATGCATACTTCTATAAATATTGGCACATATTCCCTTTTCCTTAAAATCTTTGGTTTTGAAAAATCCCAAAAAATGCAAAATCTTTCTTGAAAATTGCATAAAAATTTGCAAAACCTTTTTTAAAAATAAAAAATGTTCAAAATAAGAAAATTATAATCACAAAAATATTTTGTACATTATGCATAACATTTGCATTTTTTGGATTGAGTTTTATAATTGAATTAGTCTAAATAAAATTTAAAAATTGAAGCTTGGTTGGACCTTAAATGTACTTAATCTCAATAACCTCATAGGAATTGGAATTGAGGTATTTCTGGTCTAGTTGTCTTAATTCTTTGAGATCACGAGACTTAGTTCAATGTTGTGCCTATGTAGAGTATTTCAGAGCACAAGCGTGACTCTTGTTTATAATGACATAGCTTGCACACCTACAATTTTCACTTTGCTCACCCCAATTGAAGTGGTAAAGGGCTTGCTTAGCTGGCATGAAACACAAGCCATTGGAAACATCGGAAGTGACACATTTGTTGCCATTTTACCCCAACCTGATCCAGTGGCGACAAGGTCTAAAGATAAAAGTTGTGGGTTGCAATAAAGCTTCAAAGGAGGGATAGTCTACCGACTCTAGAAGAAAAAGTCCATATGTAAATGTTATTGTATATAGTATTCAAAAAATCATGGGGTTGATCCAAGCCCATAATCAATTATTAGAATAAATTCTGGGAGATTTATATATATATATATATACATTGCTCTAAACCATTAACAATTCATACAAGTATAGAAGTGAAGGATTACCATGTGGAGGATTACCGTCCCATCACCCTCTACAATGCTATTTATCTTCTTATTGCAAAGGTCATTGCTGAACGACTCGATGAGATTCTTGATGATCTGATCTCTCAGGTACAGTCCGCTTTTATATTAGGGAGACAAATTGGTGACAGATTGGTGAGGCCTCTGAGATTATTGCTGACTGGCAACGATGTCAGATTCGGGGAGTGGTGTGGAAGGTTGAGTTCTCCAAGGCCTATGATAGCGTTGATTGGAGATTCTTATGATCGGTAATGGCCAAAAGGGGATTTCTGGATATATGGATCTCTTAGATGAAGCGTTGCGTGACCACTGCATCTTTTTCAGTTTTAGTGAACAGTCGCCTCGAGGGGGGCATTTTTAGCCACGATGAGGGTTCGGAAGGGGTGCTCTCTTGCGTCTCTCCTATTCTTTCTTGCAACGGATGTTTTTCCCTTGTATGGTGAATCAGGTTGTGATTCATGGCCTAACGATGGGCTACTCATTGGAAGACATCTCCATTCCGGCTTTATAGTATGCATACGACACTATTTTTTATAGAGGGTGGAGCTGCTGAAGTGAGAGGCATGTCTATGGTTTTGAAGTTATTTGGGGAGCTTTCTGGGATTCATCTAAACAAGGATAAGTCCAGCATGATCCCCTTTGGCCTTCCGGAGGAGGAGGTTGAGGCTTGCTCTGAAGAATTGGGGTGTCCTCAAAGTCCAGGGCCACTTAGATACCTGGGGTTACCATTGGGGTGTGGTCGCCTTCTTCTATCGGATTGGCTCCCGGTGGTGGAGAAGCTAGAAAGAAAGTTGCCAGGTTGGAAGGGAGCCATGCTTTCCCGCGGTGGATGCTTAATTCTGGTTAGAGTTGTTCTGGCGACAATCCCAATTTTCTTCAGGTCAACAGAGCTTCTTTCGGTGAGGATTCACAATCAGCTTGAAAAGATTATGCGAAGGTTTTTTTGGGGAACAAATGGGGTAGATGGCCATGCTCTTCATCTTGTGGATTGGAAGATAGTTACTTTGCCTAAGGAGGAGGGGGGTCTCGGTGTCCCGAGGTTGGAACTGATGAATCGCATGCTGCTGTTGAAGTGGGCATCTAGGGTTTGGGGAGACAAGGAGGACATTTGTAGTAGACTATTAAGAAGCATCTATGGGGTTGAGGTGCGCTCCATTAGTGCTTTCCGTAGCCTGTGGTTTAGACGGCTCTGTGGAAGGGTATTCGTACGATTATCCCATATTTTCCTCAGCTCTTTTGTCCGTACTTGGGTCATGGCTGCAATTTCCTTTTCTGGACTGATGATTGGATGAATGGAGGACCTCTCGCTTCCCGCTTCCCATGTCTATTTGCTCTGACAGATGAAAAGAATGCCCGTGTCACAGATTTTTGGGTTAATGGCATTTGGAGACCAATCTTTGCCGGGGTGCTCTCTACCCGGCATATGCAAGAACACTCAGACTTGACGGATTCTTTATCTAGGACAGAGGGGCCCACTACTGGACATGACCACTGGGTTTGGAGGGAAGGGGAATTCCAAGTCAGGAAGGCTTACAATGTCATGATCAAAGGAACACAACCACTAGAAGATGACCTTGTTATGGGTTGCAGGATGATTTGCGAGCTAAGGATGCTAGCACGTGTTAGAGTATTCATGTGGCTTCTGAGATAAGGAAGACTACTCATGCGGGGAGGGGTGAGCACATATCTTACAATCGCAGGAAAGCTCATGTGCCCTTCGTAGTTCGGCGTTGGAATCCGCCGAGCACCTGTTTCTAGGTTGCGAGAAGACGAAAGAATTCTGGCAGATGTTGGATGTGGCTTGGGTAGATCGTAGCAACTTATCGTCATTCTGGGAATATCCACTCAATTCACGTTTTTGTCCAAGTGTCGAGAGATTGGTACCAGTGGTGGGTTTATCGGCTCTCTGGCTCTGTAGAAATGATGTAATATTCCGTGCAGAGGGGTTCACTGTAATCCATATTACTCGGATTCTCCTCGACTCCTAATTGTACTGACTTTTCTTTTTTAATATATTGGGGTGGACACCCACACATATTTCCCCCGTTTTTTTGGGTTAAAAAAAGGTACAGAAGTGAAATTTCATCAAATTGATACCCTTTCAAACTTTTAGGGCGAATTGTTGCAGAATAAGAACTCTATAGACTGCTCCGTCCAAAGTTGTTTTAATGTTTATGTCGGCATTCACTTATTCCTCTCTATTTATAGATCATGGGAAGTTTGTGTGCATCACCATCACAAATCTCCCTTATGGTATCTAAGTCTCATTAATCAATCAAGATATAATAAAAGAACAATGAGATTCTTCAATGAATTGCGGATTTGATGGTTCCAAATGAAATATTGGAATGTTATCACTACAATTTCCGTAAGGACCGTTAAAGGTCTAAATTGGGATAAGATCTCATCGAGAAGGGAACCTAACCAATACAAATCACTACTTTCTGTAGAAGGCATTTTAGTCAGTTTGGAGGTCTAAGGTTTGAACATGCAACTGATCTCGTTGAGTCATTTTAACTACTTTCCTTCAGACGGCAGGAGCCTGATGGTATCTATTTTTATATTACAACGATAATATAATAAATGCTTCTATAAAGCTTGATATTTCAGGTATTTTGAGAAAATTATAACTCCAACCATGCGAGATGGTATTTCATCTACACATTTTAAATGCGTCGTATAAACAGTAGTTTCGAATTAGTTGTTAACTTGGCATATGACTTGCATCTGGAATTGTGATTGCAGCATTCCGTGTTTTACATTAAAAAAAAGGTCAGAATGAAAATATGTAGATGGGGCTTTGAGATGAATGTGTGAGCTTACTCTTATTATGATATCTTGTGCATGTAATGCTTGCATGCACGCCACACACATATAATGCCTGCGTATTTTGTACAAGAAGTAAAATTTCTTTGATTCCATCTTGTTGAATGCTAATGCAGGTCAGGTTGAGCCTGGAGGCGCATGTTCGATTGGCACGAAAGCCTCTCCTCCTCCTCCCATCAGCTGCAACATGCCGCCATCCAACCCACAAGCTCAAATTTTCCATGAGGGACGTGAAAAACAATATGAGCCGAGTCAGGAACAAGCTGCACATGATCAGGAAGCCCCTAAAGAACAAAGCTACACAGATAAGATATCCTCTCTCGCCTCATCGATGGCTGATACGGTACTCTCATCGGTCGGAGTGCCGATGAAAACCGAAGTAGGTAGTGAGAAGACTTCTAATAGAGGGGTGTCATTGAAGGAATACTTAACAGAGAAGCTGAGTCCGAGCGAGGAGGATAGGGCATTGAGTGAGGTGATATCGGAGACGATGAGAGACAAGGCGAGGGATGCGAAGGAAAGGGTGGCCGAGGGAGGGGGGGATGCGGAGGGAGGGATGATGGGCAGGATAAAGAGTGCTATGAACTCTATGTTTAGTGGTAGTGGTGGAGAGAAGCCAAAGGGGACTGGTGAATAGATAAGCAGCTGCATTAGAGTTTTGGAGCTCCATAGGGTTTTTGTTGCTCAGTATGTCTGTTCGAGTTTGCTACCTAAATTTCCTTTTGATGTAAACTGTTTAATACACTCAAGTAGTAATTATATGCGTGCGTAGAGCTGCATTAGAGTTCTAAAAAAAGATGCGGGATGACCAAAGCGAGCTGATAAGTCATGGCAGGGAATTCCCTAAAATTTGTCAAGTACTTTACATTACACCGATAATTATGAGTAATTTCATAATTATATATATAATCATGCATAATTTCGAATTACACCATGAATCCCGAATAATGTTCAACTCTTACATGACATGACCTCGTGTTAACGTCCATCTATTTTTTCGTTAAATTTGATGCAATTCGTCAATTGTGGATCATTTTCACCCGTTAGGTTCAAGGTAATTATGAACGATGTTACTCCTCTTTCTTCTCTTCTCCCTCCATCTCTTCCATTGTAACCCATCACCTTCGAGGAGGAGGGCGATGGCGGAGGATCTGAAGGAGGAGTATGTCAGGGAGGAGGAGGGAGAGAGGGTGGAGGATCTGGAGGAGGATGGGGATGTCATGGAGGAGGCGGAGGGGTTGCAGGACCTGGAGGAGGAAGACAAGGTAATGGAGGAGGCGGAGGGGCGGGAGGACATGGAGGAGGACGACGAGGTTAGGGAGGAGGAGAGCGAGGGCTGATGACCTAAAGGATGAGGAGGAAGGAGAGAGTGGTGGTCTTGGAGGAGGAGGAGGTCAGGGAGGAGACCTGGAGGAGGAGGAGGAGGTTGGGGAGAAGGCGGAGGGGCTGGAGGGAAGGGTGGGTCATTGGAGGAGGAAGGGGGATGGATGTTGGATGAATGAGGTGGAGCTTAGTTTTTTTTGGAAAATTTAATAACCGTTAGATAGAATATGTGTTAGATTAACCCAATGGTCTAGTTAGGTTAAGAGACAAACCTAACAGAAGGTTACGAGTTTGAGACGTGTTGTAACGCAAGGTTATGTACACAATTACGAAATTACTTAGGGTTATGGTTGTAAATATCCCTATAAAATTATAATAGTATCTTCACTACTATTATATTATTGTTATTGAATTATATAATATTTATCATGAAGCTTAGCTTTCACGAGATTTTTTCTTTTAATCATGGCAAAAGTTAGCAACGGTTAGTACACATCTAAAACGACAAAGACAAATAAGAAGTAATGGATATTTACTTTTTTATGAACTGTTGCTAATAGTACGGTAACGAATACGACATTTAACTGAAAACTTCACGAGTCAAAGATAATTTATCATGAATAAATGCTTATTATATACTATACATCTTTAGACAATATAACAAATATTTTCAGAAAATCATTATGTAGTCATGTTTTGTTGTACTTTTATGGCATGATATATATCTACTATGTCCAAGCCTTATTAGTAAGGGTCAAGTAACCTGCATGCACTAACAATATCGAGGTTGTGCCAATGCAACTAAGTTGTAAGCTCTACCTCGTTGCAGGGCCGTCCCTGAGGCTAGTTTGCGAGTGTAAGGGTCCATGGTTCATCAACTTTAAGGATCCATTTTTACATGTATCTAGTCTTTTGTTTAGAAAAAAATAATATATGTCATAATGAGATCTTGTAGAATCAAATTTTTAGTAAAACAACTCATCAAAAAATAAGCCCTTGTGGAACTTGTGGAATCGAATTTATTGATGGAACAACTCATTGAAAGATGAGCCCTTATGTAATCGAATTTTTGATGAAACAAGTCATCAAAAAATGAGCTCTTATAAAATTCGAATTTCAATGAACGGCTCAATGCTAAAGTCCAAAATTAGATGAAATTATATAAGGATACATTGTTCATTGAATTTTTTTATAAGAATCCATTTTTTTACTTTTGCCCAGAGCCAACGAAATATCAGAGACGGCATTGCCTTGTTGCTAAAACTACAATTTCTCAGTGTAGTTTAAGTGGTCCAAATGTCATATTTACACGACTACTCAAGTGGCTCCTTCAACCACATACTTAACGAGACAAACTTACTCTGATAGTAAGGATATTGTTTTCTGAACTCAAACCGGTAGTGTCTTTCTTGAGTTTTAGCAATTTAGTAAACAAGTAAAAAAATTAGTAAAGTATAAAATGCACATTGTAAAATCTAATAGCAATCAAATTGGTTTGTAAAAAATCCTGCATGTTGAACTAATGTTTTCTTCGAATATAATAATGTTCTGTAAGTCTATCATCAATTACTTGTAATGTTCATACTATCTTGATGAATATAAAAGTAAACATGTAAAATATATGGAAAATATCTAAAATGGTATTATCTTTTATAAATTTAGGAAAAAAACTCCCCTCAATTGAAATTTCCCACACTCAGACACATACACATGTGTGCACACACAACACATAGTTGCACGATCATTTGAGAGGTTGGGTGTGGTTGGACCACTACCTAGGAGAAAGAAAAGACTTGATGGATCCACCCAGCAAGGGTGATGATTTGACAAAGGGTGATGAAATTACAACTACAAATGAGATGTAGGGGCAATTCAACCCTAATGACTATACTCAAAGGTGAAGAGAATGAATTTTGCATATGTGCGACCCAATGTGTGCATTATTTTTCCTCCTGATTGAGGAAATACATAAAAGAATTCGAGCAAAGGGTATCATGACAGGAGGCGATAAGGTCTAGTGCATCAAGGAAGCATGTGGATCGAATCATATCCGATCAAAACGAACTCATCCCATGAGTTGGGATAGCAACAAATAACTTAAATTTTTTTATGGAACTATATGGATTGGATCCATTCCCAACTCGTTCCATCATGATTACATGAATAAAAATGATGTACCTTGATATGCGCCTGATCTGATGGAGAGCACTTGCAGGATAGGGATGAATCATGTACTTCTCACAATCGTGTCCGTACTCCTACTTTTGTCAAATGAAATCCTTCATCGTGATCTCAAAGAACCAAAGATAAAGGACCTCCATGCAAGATTAGTCAAACCAATCATGCAATACAGAGGCAAGGGAACAACCGCCAAAGAGGACATCACCTGGGTAGAGCGATTGTCTATGGGTATAGGTGGATGCGTGACCACCAAGGGGATGAGGATGACCCTGTAGAAAGAGAGGGAGAGCGGCAGAAACTTGATAATCTTCATAATTCTATGGAGAAGTAGAAACTTGATTATCTTCTTAATTTTATGGGAGAAGACACGGATCGTCAATTAAGATTGCAATCCTAATCATTAAGTGGATAGGATTAATTGTAATCCTCAATAAAATGAGAATAAATTTTGATAGAAAATTATCCAAATTTTTTAATCAATTAATCATCTAACAAACTTATCAACAAATTGATGATTAAAGAGAGAAAATTAAATAGATAGACATATAAAAAGGGCGAAGAATACCATATAGTGGGACCCACCATAGCCGTCCACTTTTACTTTTTCTATAGTGTTTTCTTTAACTTTTTCCCTTTTATTAGTTGCAATATCTTAACAACTATTATAACCAACCTTTAGCTGGTTATGGAACAATGATTCGCAACTAGACAAAATCGTCGGGGCAGACTCCAGTAGGGCCAGTCGTCGGCTATAAGGACATACCACCAACCTTCGGTTGGAAGACTTGTCCATCACCAACCTCTACAGAACTAGTCTCCACCTTATCAGAACAACTGGAAATATAATCAGAACTATCAACAACCCGAGTATCGACGGTACCAGCCATATCACCGGTACACGGCTTCTCATTAGAACCACTACCTCCCTCCTTCTCAACTTCATCAGCAACAACTCCCTCACCACAATAATCAAATATTTCTACCAACAGCCTCCATAATATCACATGCAACGTGGTCAGTACGCTAAATTGTATGCAGCTCCTGTGAACCCAGCGCTCGACTGCTTGGCCCAACTAGTCAAAGGACTAACAGAGATGAATCAGAAACTCAATGACCTCACTACAACCAAGATACCGATTCCAGCACAGGTTCAAGACAATCCCAATAATTTCAAGAGGAAAGAGCATGCAATTTGTGATATCCAATGTGGTCCCTCATAGTAAGATATTTCATATTATGTATTATCTCATGTAGGAACTCTTAGGAGCTATAGGACATCGCATTCGTCTGCAACCGCTAAGGGGAAGAATAAAGCAACTTCTAGCGATTCGTCTTCTACATCAGTCGGTCTATTAGCAGAGTGGGGTGAGGAAGAAGATGATGGAGGAGCAGCATCAGACCACCACCACCACCAAGAGGAAAAATTACAAGAAATCCAGCAAAATAAAAATCTTCAATAAGAAAAGAAGAGCTGAAGCCAAGAAGTACCGGCTTAGAAAGATCCCGCACCAGTAGCGCTTCCATCCCAGACCGATGAAGCTGAAGCTCATGTGGATATCTTTTTGCATGTTTTGTGTGGCAGCCTACCTTCTCGCCAGCCATTTTGTAAATGATGATGTACATGAGAACAATGTGTTTTTTCATATGAATATTCATTTTCCAGAAGCAAAATATACAAAAAACACAAATTTGAACAATGCATTGTCCAACCCCAGCATCGTTGAAAATATTGAAAATCTCATTTTAAAAATGTCTTTGATGAAACCATGGATTACATGCCCACTATGAAGAAATGATTAAAAGAGACATATACCTCCAAGCATTTGCCCCACAAGAACAAATACAGTAGAGGAGAGAAACACATCTTGATCATGGACACAGTAAATGCAATCAATGACCTACCTCGGAAAAAAAACACAAGGAAGAACCCAACATCAAATGTTATATTTTTGATCAAGTCTTCAAGGGAACCTTTCTTGATTTTTGTAAACTTCATGCCAACTCATTGCTTGAATAATTTGGGTTGTGTCCGCTTACGCCTCCCCTAATGATCATCTAGTTCGTAGATCGATCCATTAAGAGTCCAGGGTTTTATTAGATGATGTTATCGTGATGGGGCAGGACATGCACTTTCTTGTGGACTTTATCATCCGATACATGGATTCGCATGCACCGTTACTGTAGATTCCCGTAATTCTTGGTACTCGGTTCTTTCGAACCGGCAAAGCGGTTGTCGACTATGGGTCTGGGAAGATTACATTTCACTCCAATAGTGATCGAGTTTCTATTGATATGATCAGCAAGTCGAAAGCTGCATCTGATGGAAGGAAGCCATAATCATCATTTGAAAATTGTGATATCATTGATAGAAGTGATCACTAGATTTCTGTGAATGCTATTCTGACATAGGAAATCCAATCAACAGAGGATGACCTAAAATCATAGTCGACCCAAGTTCCAATGTCAATTGGGAGATAGATATAGAGTCAGAGTCACTTATTAGCATATTTGAAGAAGATTCATGCCAGATCGAACATGAAGAATTCATTGCAGATATGTTCGATACATTGTCAAAGCCAATAGTGACAAATGTGGACAACACCTCATTGAATATAGAAGAACATACACCTACCATTACAACATCCGAAATGTCCACAGAGCAAACTCAACAGTTATCGGAACTCAAACAACTCCCTACAGGTCTGGAGTACGTATTCCTTATCAGTGAAGAACACATATATCCGGTGATTATCAGCAACAACTTGACATCGAATCACAAATCTTGGCTTCTCAAGACTCTACAAAAGAACAACAAGGTACTTGGTTGAAAAGTATCAGATCTCTGAGGGATAAATCCGACCATGTGTTCACACCATATATGTCTTGAAGATGACTGCAAACCGTCCTGCGAATTTCAACACAAATTAAACCCTAATCTTCAGGGCATTTTAATGAAGGAAGTCATAAAGTGGTGTGAAGCATATTTTATTTATCCCATCTCCGACTCAAAATGAGCGAACCCCCTACATGTAGTTCCAAATAAATCAAGGCTTATAACTGTGGTTAAGAATGACCAAGGAGAGGAGATCTCTAATACCAATGTCTTTGAGAGTGTGTGTTGAATACCACCGCCTAAACTCAATGACAAAGAAGAACCACTAACCTCTACCATTCACTGATCAATTTCTTGAAAGAGATGGGAAAGAATTCTTCTACTTCTTAGCTGGGTACTCTGGGTACAACCAAGTGGTGATCGCCTTTGAAGACCAAAGGAAGATAATGTTCACCTACCTGTTTGGCACATACGATTTGAGAAGAATGACCTTTGGATTGTGCAATGCACCATCCACATTCTAGAGACGAACGATTGAAGTTTTCATGGATGATTTCTTAGTCTATGGTGATAGCTTCGAATCATGTCTCATGTACCTAGACAGAGTACTATAGAAATGTCATGAAGTGAATTTGGTCGTATCATGGAAAAAGTGTCACCTCATGGTCACAAAAGGAATTGTGTTGGGCCACGTCATTTCCAAGTGAGGCATGGAAGTCGAGCCAGTAATGGTGGATGTTATTGGCAAACTTGATCTACCTTGGAATTTAAAGAATGTGAGGTCATTTCTGAGGCACATGAGATTCTATCGGATATTCATAAAAGATTTCGGCGGACTTTCCCAACCTCTCACAGAGCTTCTTTGTAAGGAGACCAAGTTTATGGTTGATCAAAAGGTTCTCCAATCATTCTATCAAGTGAAAGAGCTTTAGGAACCCTAAACTTGATTGGTCTCTTCCATTCGAGATCATGACGGATGCTTCAGATTTCATAGTTGATGCTATATTAGGACAAAGAAGAGATAAGCAACCCTATGCCATTCACTATGCCAACAAGACACTAGATGAGGCATAAAGAAATTATACAGTCACAGAGAAAGAATTGCTGATAGTGGTTTTTGCTTTAGAAAGTTCATATCCTATCATCTAGGGTTAAAAGTTATTATTTTTACTAACCACTTTGTTATCCGATATCTCCAGTAGAAGAAGGAGCCAAATCACATCTACTCAGATGGATCCTTCTCCTCCAGGAATTTCACTTGGAAATCAGAGATAAACCCGGAATTCAGAATGTGGTAGCAGATCATATATCTAGATAAACATGGGGTAGCGATTTCATGGCTCTGTTTCCTAACAGCCCGGGCTACGAATTCTTGTCATGGAATATGTAAGTCGTTGGGTGGAAGCTATCCCTACTCAAGCCATCAACATCATAACAATATGCAAATTTCTAAAATATAACATCATCTCGAGGTTCGATATACCTAAAATTCTTATCTCAATTGGGGGTAGTCATTTCATCAACAAAGAGGTTAAGAAAATAACAAAGGAGTAAAGCATGGATCACTGAGTCACATCTCCTTATCATCCTCAATTAAATGGACTGGTTGAATTATCCAACCGAGAAATCAAGACGATCCTACAGAAACGTGTGTGGCCGAACAGAAAAAACTGGTCACAACTTATGGATTCAATTCTATGGGCATACAAAACCGCCTACAAGCCTCCCTTGGGCATGTCACCCTATCATCTTGTATATGGAAAGCCTTGCCATCTATCTGTATAACTCATTCATAAATCTCTTTGGGCTAATAACATACGTAACTTCGACTCACAGAAAGGTGGTCAAAAAAGAAAGGTGGATCTGAACGAGCTCCTAGAATTTCGAGACTACGCCTACGACAACAGCTTGGGTTGGGCATTGGGCTGAGCCGACCGGACTTGGACCAAAGCCCAACCCTCATAACCCAACCCAAACCCGAATTTGAAAGTTAGTGGGTGGGTTGTGGGCCTCAAAATGAGCCTGTATTGATTATCAGGCCGAGTTTGGGCCTGAGAAGTCCCAAACACCGCGATCTCGATAGCACAACCTATATGATATAATTATATCCAATATATTATTGTTTGATCCAAATACCATGTTATTACTTTCATGTCCATATTTTGAGTTTAGAATAAATACTTATACCCATTAATAATCATATCTATTTGCATGGATTGAGGGCATTATTACATTAATATGCAAGATTATTATATTAATATAAAAGAATGGAATCTGTATCCTCAAGTGTTAGAGCATGTACAACTGTGAGTAACCAATTTGTATTAGATCATAGTTCCTACATCTACAATAGAATATTTAATGGTGAATTTATTGGTGGTTTAAGTCACCATATTTTTTACCACAATTTTATTTCCAACATACAACTAATGTTAGAATCACAATTAGTTGGCATACTTAAAATATAAATATGCAAACATGCATAAGAAAAAACCAGATAAATGTAACAAGAATGTAACACATGACATTGGTGTACATAGATGTTAAATTGGGGCATCCCGACTCGAACCCGACCCATTTTGTTTGGGTCGGATTTGGGCTTGGGCCTAGAATTTGGAAATAAAATAGGCCTAGACCCGACCCATTAGCCTTTATTCTTAAATGGGATTGGGCCGAGCTAACTCAAACCGATCTGGCCCGATGCCCAACCCTAACAACAACTTAATGTACAAGGAGAAGGTCAAATGCTAGTAGAGCAAGAACATCAGAAGAACAACCTTCGAATCTCGATAGAATGTATAGTTGTTCAATGCGAAGTTGAAGATTTTTTCAGGGAAATTGAAGAGTAAATGGACATGACCATACAGAGTCAGAACTATGTGTGGCAATGGAAGTGTTTTTATATCAGAATTGTCACTTGACACACAACCATTTATTGACAAGAATCAGTTTTTGAAGCCGTATTTAGAGCACTATACATTCCTGGACATTGTCGATTAAATTCAAGTAATTTTTGATTATGTATTCTCAGCTTCAACAACATCAGTGGTGTCAGACAATACTCCTAAAAATATCTTTGGTTGCTTTTCTCCTTTTCTTCTTTTCATTTCTTTTATTCCAATTCTTTCTTCTGTATAGCGCTCATCCCATTTATATGGTCTAAACATAGGATATTCTTCATCCTAAGTATGGGTGGTGGGGTGAGTGCATTCGGGTTATTTATTATTCATTCTCTCGCTTGAGTCTCAACTTCTTGATACCCTGCCTATACTTAGGGACACCTTAATTATAGGGGGGATGAGCCAAGCCCGTAAATTTTGATCCTTGGTTATCCCCATTTTATATATAGTCTGCTATACTTAGGATTATTTTATCTTAAATATAGTGGGGACACCGACTTCTCATTCTTTATTTTAGTCATTGTACTATCGACTTTCCTATACTCAGCACGAATTATGTCTTCCGTTCTCTCTTTGATCACTATGAGGACATAACTCAAGCTAAGTATAGGGGGTCATATATATATATATACTTTATCTATAACTCATACTTTTATATTTTTGAACAATAAGGCTAAGATACTATATTGGTTAGAATATATGATTAATCAACTGAGAAGAATATAGTCTAAATATGTATAATTTTTTTTTCAAAAATTCCTTGTAAATATGATCAATAAACTGGTTTAAAAATCTTTTGCAAAATGATTTAAAGATTGGTTATAAAATGTCTTAAAAAATCTTTTGAAAATTATTTGGAAAACTTTTACAAAAAATTTTTCAAACTTGTGTAAAAATATTTTTAAATGCTTGCAAAATTTTGTTTATTTGTTTAATTTTTTTTTGAAAATTACCTTGCAAATGATTTAGAAAATGATTGGAAAAATAATTTGAAAAATCTATTTATACTATTAGAAAAATATTTAAAATGATTTTCAAAATTTTGTAAATATTTATAAAAAATATTTTTCAAAATATTTACAGAAAATAAGTTTTCAAACTATTTGTAAAATTTATTTCAAACTATTTTGGGAACCTTGCATATAAAGTCGTCAAATAAAATTTTCTAACCCTTGTAGATAAAGTCTTGTATATAAAATCCTGTAAATAACTGCTAACTTAGCTTATGTAAATCCCCATTGTAAATTCTTAAACCAATTCTTATAAATAATCACACAATCCCATGTAAATATTTGTAAATACTTCTTTCACTAACACATATGAAAAATCTCTAAAAATTTCAAAATTTTTAAAACCTATAAAAACTTGCAAAATGTTTTTAAAAATTATATAAAAATTTGCAAAATTATTTCAAAAATCCATAAAATATTTAAAATCAGAAAATTACTTCATAAAAATATTTTCTTGTATTGTACATAACATTTGTTTTTAGAGTGATCAAGACAATTGATTAAATCTAAAATAAATTCTGAATATTGAAGCTTGGTATAGACCTTAATCCTCCTAATTTCGGAGGAACCTATTACGTACTGGAATTGAGATGCTTCAGGTCACCTTGACTGAATTCTTGAGGTTCCACGAGACTATGTTCAAGAGTCGATTCAATAGGTCTAACTAGAACCCTTCACTTCATCTATATGACTTTGAGACAAAGGTTTGACTAGAAACCTTGTACTTAACACTTAGCTCAATCCAGATTGATTGTTGAAAGATCTTGGAGTCTAAGTTGGGATGATACTAGGCCGCTATGTCAAGGATGGCTCGGGAACCATTCTTGGGGGCTGTCGAAATCGGTACTTCAATCCATTTCTTCTAGTAGCAAGGACGTCAAATGAGTGGATACTGTATTGAAATAATGCTTCGGATGAGGAATGGTATACTAGCATAACTTTTTGTAAGACCCCAAAACATGGGCAGACCAAAAGATTTTATATCCGTCAGGGTAAAATAAGAATGCAGAGCAATGCAAAGCAAAGAACTATCCAAAAAGAAACCTACATCAAAAATTTCACAAAATATTGAGTTTTCCAGAAAAGCCTTCTTCTTGGTGAAGGCTCAATTATACTAACCGAGCTCCACAAGTAAATGAGACTACATTAGTCCATTTGCGCTTCTTTTCCCATTCTTCTAGCTTCTCCCTTTTCGTTTGTGAACTAGCATGCACCTGACCTTAGAAGGAAATATCTGTTTCCGTGAGGATGAGTTGCCAGAGGAGACTCCTTGGTAGTTCAGAGATTTGACTAAGAAGAGATAACAAATTCACACACATGGTATTGATCATTTCAAGATTGCATAAGTATGTGACTGAAAGAATGGTTATGACCAGACTGTGAGTCGAACTGAATGGAGAGTTGTGGAACCTGTGGATGTTGTGTCATACTTCCTAACTTTAAAGTGATTCCAAACACACCAAGAATCCAAAAGGTCTTAATTGAGCTCCAAACTTTGATTTTAGCAAGGTCAGTTTAAAAGTCAAAAATTATTCCAAGTTCTTTCTTTTTCTTTCTTTAGTTTCTTTTCTATACTGATTAATATAAGTATTTTCTAGGGACTTGCAAAGGCATGTATAGGGGGTAATGAATCTCCATTTCATCACTTTTATTCTTTTATTTTGGTCTTAAATCCCTACCTAAATGCATGTATAGCACTCGATAAATAGATAACAAGTACTATATAAAATAATGTATTTTATTTTAAAATAACATAATAAAAGAAGAAAAGAAAAAGAATGAAGTATCAAAGACACTGAGTGACCCTAAATCCAACCATCATGATGACATGGTCGGTAAGAAATAAAGTAGGGGGAGATAGGTGATGAATCTCCATTTCATCACTTTTATTTTTTCATTTCCACTAAGTCCCTAGATAAATGATGTATATATCATTAATTTGTCAAAATAAACACTCTATAATTTGTACAAAATACTCTATAAAATATTATATATTTAATTTATGTAATTCTAAAATAAAAGAATAAAGGAAGAAAAGAAAACTAAATAAGAGACCATAGGTGTTGAGTGACTCTAGACCCTGAGACCTAGTCATCATGATCACTTGGTCGACATGGAATAATGTAGGGGGAGATAAGGCAAATGAATTGCACATAAATTATAGAAAAACACTAATTTTAATTCATCTATAAATACTTTTGGTATGTATTTTATTCTTTATAATTTATGTCTCAAATCAATAAACTTTTGTACCTGAACATTGTAGATAAAAATACAAAGAAAAATACATCATTAATTTCACAGAAAAATAATGCACAATGTGGCTGAGACACACAAAATAAAAACTCAAAATAAAAACTTCACAGACTTGTATCTTCTCCACACTTTATCAAAATTAACAAAAAATCACATTTAGTTGTATATAACTTTTAATAAGATATTCAATGAAGGCGACTCATTTAATTTGGAGTTAAGATGCAAAAATTGGATTTTGGTCCCTCATTATACAATATACATTTATATTATATTCAATATATTTATTCTTTATATTTTTATAAAATTATAAATATTATTTGAAACATATGTACGTACTTGAATTAGAATAAAACAATCAAAATAAAATTAAAATACATAACACATTCCAATACATAGGTAAATTATACTGTATATACATATAATGTACATATACATAACTAATTAAGTGTACATATTAACTCAGAAAAAATACGATAAAAATATCTAATTGTATATAATTAATAAATAATATATATATATATATATAATATGTATAATTTGTTCTTATAACTCTGCCTCACTTTTTGATTCCTCTTTGTTGAGTTTTATCCCCTTAAATCCCTTAAGCGTTCTTCCCCTTGGTGACAGCAAGAGGTTAGACAGATTTGTAGCGACGAGGACTCGAGGATGAGGTGTCCAACCTATCACCAAAGTACCCTACCAGAGGTTCAGCTTTCTTGGTTGTTTGGACAACTCGAGGACTTCCTTTGCCGTTCTCAAGTAATAGTTATGCTTTGTGTCTAATTTTCACCTTCAATTTCAACTCTAATCGCTCCATTAGGTTTAATTTAAAAACCCCCTTTTGACGTGGAGCTTGAGCTCCAAGTCAAATCACTTGCATCCGACTATTAATCTATCTCGATTTCTATGCCATTTCAATGCCCTCCACATTCTCCACGATGTCCCCTTTGTGATCAACCTATATCCTTCGTGATTTGGCAAATTGAAGATTACGTCCTCTGCCCACCATTGGAGTTTCACCATTTCATTCATTTGACCCCTAGCAACTTCATTATTTGTTCATGGGTGTTGCCCCTGATCCCATCAACTTTTTTGGTGTAGGTCACTTTGATTAGAGACCGTCAACATGGAAGAGGTCCAGGTTATCTGGAGCTATCTGAATATCAAGATATTCATCTGAGCCACCTCAGACTAATTAGAGATGACCATCACACGCAGAGGGACATCATCAAGCTCCAACAACAATCATCCGGAGGAGAGGACATCGGAGTCATTGAGGATCCACGCTCGAAGTTTGAGGGCGGCGAGTTCGTCTGCCATTCTTCTAGAGGCTTCCATAGACGTTCGATCACGAAGACCTTACTTTTTCTTTCCTTCATTCTTTTATTTTTGCACAAATGCGTGCTAATTATATCATGTTAACACATGCATGTTGAATGCTAACTTATTATATTTACACCTATTTACATGATGATTTGCTAAGATAAATAGCTAAAATAAAAGAATAAAGAGTGAGAATCAGGGATTCATCACCCCCTATACTTTACCTTTGCCAGTCCCTTAGTAAACACTTATTTGAAAAAGAAGTGATAAAGGGAAGAAAAGAAAAAGGACAATCAAGGTTGATTATTAAACTTTTCTTCATTAAATTGAAGTATGTAGCTCAATCAGACCTTTGGATTATTAGTTTGTCAGAACCTTATTTGGACTTACGTTTCAAACTCAACAGCCTCTAAGTTCCACAAATCTATGGTCAAGACTCCTCAATAATCCAGATCAAAACAAGTCTACATACACAAACTCTAATGATCATGAATCTTTCCTTGTACGTGTAAGTGATATGTAGCTCCCCACCTCAGAAATGACAAAGAAACAACCCCCTTAACAAGGTAACTCTAATGTCCTAGTCCAACAACTCTTTCCTCGAGGAGCGGGGTATTCCCTTCTAAGCTCAAGTACAACCGACTCAAGAAGAGGGGAGAGAAGAGTATGGACCATGACTAGTGTAGCCATGTATCCCTGGGAGCCCAACTAGTGCAACTAAGTCTCCCGTTGCAAGCTTCATGAGATGAGAAGGTGTAACATAAGCTTTGCTTTATTTGACTTTATACACTATGACATGCATTTTATTTTCGGTCGGGCCTTTTCACTTTTTTGGAGTTTTCTTTTGCACATTTTTTTACTGTACATATGTACAACATATCTACATGGTGCAACATATATACATAAGGACTTTTTCCTCTTGAGCCAGTAGACTATCCCTCTTCTGAAGCATTATTGCAACCTACAACTCCTGTCTTTAGACCTCAACACCACTAGACCAAGTTGAGAGACACTTCCTTTCTTATAGGAAGATGAGAGGTTCCGCCTATAAGTACTACCCTTGTATGCTACCCCAAGCCAAAGGAAACTGCCTCCTCATCACCTCATTCGTAGAGAGCTATGCGTACGGTGCTGGTGCAAGTAAAGCCATTGTCTGTGAGAGTCGTGTGTGTGTTGTTAAGTGTTCTACTTAGGCTCATCAAGAGGACATATGAACATAGCCTAGTGGACTCAGAGAATAAGTCACCAATGGACATGAAAAGTCTTAACCCAAAATCCTATAAGGTTCCTATGAGAATTAGGTGGATTAAGGTCCTAACCAAGTTCCATTTTCTAATTTAATTCCTGACTAGTTTAGATGTCAACTATAATTCAGAAGAATATACAAATCTTTACAAAACATATTTTTATGCAAAAGTTTTGAAAATGTGCAAAATTTTTGAAAATGTTTGAATGCATGCATGAATGCAGAAGTTTTGCAAACTATTTACAAATACTTACACAAGGGTTTTTGCAAACTTTTATTTTTCAAACATTTTACACAAAATTTGTACTATATACATAATTTTGATACAAAAATATTTACAAACATTTTACAAGCAAACCATTTTGAGAAAACATTGTACAAAAATAGTTTTTTATCAACATCTATGTATGTGTAAGAAAAATTTTAATTTTTTTGATTTTTTGGTTGTGGTTTTTATCTATTTTATTTATAGATACACTTACACAAAGTACGAGTTATGACTAAAGTATATGTAATATATATGACATCCCCCTATACTTAGCTTGGACGATGTCCTCAGAGTGATCAAAGAGCGACGAAGAAGACATAACTTGTGCTTAGTATGGGGAAGTGAAAAGGATTGCTATACTACAATGACGAATCAAGAATAGAATGAATAGAAGTTAGTGATCCTCTATACTTAGGATAAAGTAATCCTAAGTATAGAAGATAGAACACAAAGGAAAAACTGAGGGTTAGAATGTACATGGTCTACCTCTCCTATACTTAGGGTAAAATATCCCTAAGTATAAGTAGCAAAACAAAGGTAAAAAGAATCAACAGAATAATAAAAAATCTGACATCGCCTTATATACTTAGGGTAAAGCACAACCATCTGATATGAGCATAATCACAAGATGGGGTGTTAGACTAAAGAATGAGATGATATGGACATCTGGATCTATACAAGGTGGAAGACAATGATAATCAGGCATGAGATGCAACTGATGTGAGTCAAAGACCACATCTCATGCAAAATGAATCGGGGCAACATCGACAATCAATGGATCATGATATAGATAAGGCTTGAGGCACTGACCATTGACGCGAAAGGTGGAATTAGATGACATCTCAGATATGTCAATACGAGCATTGTCATGCACCTTTCGGACCAGGTATGGTCCTTTCCACTTACTCTGTAATTTCTCTAGAAATAATATAAGCCTGGCAGCAAACAACCATACTCTCTAATCTGCCTCAAACTGCTTATGGTTGATATGAGAATCATGCCATTCCTTACTCGCTCCTTATATTGTAGGATGTTTGAAAAGGTTGTATCTCTAAGCTCCTCCAGGGCTGCCAATTCTACCTTTCTTTGATCTCCTATACTCTCTGAATCCAATAAGATCTCACACAGTGACTTATGCTTAATATCAATAGGTAAATGGCATGGCTTGCCATAAACAAGACGAAAGGGAGACATCCCCAAAGGAGTCTTGAAGGAAGTCTGATAAGCCCACAAGACCGAGTCCAAAAGCTGTGACCAATCCTTTCGGTCTAGGAAGACTACCTTCTGCAATATAGTCTTGATCTCCCTGTTCGATACTTCAGTAAGACCATTGGTCTGAGGACGGTATGGAGTGGCAACTCCATGGTCTATGATGAACTCGTTAGCAAGAGCCTTTACCTTGTCGTTGATAAAGTGAGACCCCCATCAGATATCAATACTCTAGGCACCCCAAACAATGAAATAATATTCTTCCTGAAAAATATGCAAACAGTCTTAGCATCTGTAGTTCGGGAGGGTATGGCCTGAACCCAATGACTCACATAAACAACAGCTAACAAAATGTACTCAAATACCTAACTTTTAGGGAAGAACCCATAGAATCAATGCTCCATGCATCAAAAACCTCACCGAAGCGAATGTGCTACATCGTCATCATATCATGCTGTCCACAAGTGCCCATCCTCTGACAGTCAGTACACCTCTTCATGAATTCATCAGAATCCTGAAGAGGGTAGGCCACCATAGGCCGGATTGGAGCACTTTCTGTGATGTTCTCCTCCTAGAATGATGTCCTCCTACCAAGATTGTGGTTGTATGTGAGGATGCTATGGTGCTCCTCCTGAGGAATGCACCGACGCCATACTCTATCCCCTCCTTCATGATAAAGGATGAGATCCTCCCAATGGTAGGACTTGGCCTTTGCTATTTGGTCCAACCTTGTGGAATTTTCTCTGCAACAAGTTAGTTCACAATGTCGATGTATCACAGGAGAGAGGTGATAGCAAGGATCGCATCATCTGGGAAGATCTTTGTAATGGGATCAGTCTACTCATGTTCCTCAAGATTTTCCAAACGGGAGAGATGATCCGCCACCACATTATTGACTCCAGGTTTATCCTTAATCTCAATATCAAACTCCTGGAGTAGAAGGATCCATCTGGTCAATCAATCTTTGGCATCCTTTTTAGCCATGAGGTACCTGATGGCGGTGTGATCAATATAGATAGCCACTTTGGATACAAGAATATATGATCTGAATTTCTCCAGGGCAAAAACTAGGGCTATCATCTCTTTCTCTGTGACTGTATAGTTCCGTCGAGCGGCATCCAATGTACATCTAGCGTAGTGAATGGAAAATGGCACTCCACCCCTCCTCTATCCCAACACGGTGCCCACGACAAAATCAGAGGCATTCGTCACGATCTTGAATGGGAGAGACCAATCAGGCGGCTGAAGGACAGGAGCCTCAACAACTAAGTTCTTGAGAGTCTCAAATGACACAAGACACTTATCATCTATAATGAACTCGATGTCTTTCATCACCAGATCAGTCAATGGCCGGGCAATCCTGCTGAAGTCGTAAATAAAACATCAGTAGAAACTGACATGTCCCAGAAAAGACCATAACTGTAGCAAGTTGGACGGTGGATTGAACTTCCTGATGATATCCACCATGGTCGGATCAACCTCCATGCTCCTGTTGGAGATGATATGACCATGCACTGTCCCCTGATCACCATGATGTGGCTCTTCTCCCAAGATAAGACAAGATGAACCTCTATGCAGCGCTGAAGAACACAGTCTAGGAAGTCAAGACAAGGAGCAAATCCATCACCGTAGAACGAAAAGTCATCCATGAAGACCTCTAAACAGTCACACACCATGTCTGAGAAGATGAACAACATACATCTTTGGAATGTCGTCAGAGCATTACATAGACCAATGGGCATCTGTCTGAAAGTGTATATCCCAAACAGATAGGTAAATGTCGTTTTGTCCTGGTCATGGGACGCTATGGCCACTTGATTGTAACCAGAGTACCCATCAAGAAAGCAGTAGTGACTCTTCCCAGCTAGCTCCTCTATAATCTGATCAATAAAAGGCAGCGGAAAATGATCATTCTTGGTGGCATGATTCAATCGTCTGTAGTCCACACAGACCCTCCAAGAAGTGGGTGCCCAGGTAGCTATATCCTCTCCATACTCACTCACAACTGTAGTGATGCTCGTCTTCTTGGACATCACATGTAATGGAGTAACCCACTTGGAGTCGGAGATAGGGTAGATAAAATCCGTGTTCCACCATTTCGATATTTTCTTCATGACCACCTCTCGAAGATTTCGATTCAGCCATCGCTAGAACTCACATGATGTCTTAGCGTACTCTTTGAGATAGATATGGTGGGAGCATATGGCTGGACTTATCCCCTAGAGATCAACTACACTCCATACTATTACCTTGTGATTTCTTTCAAGAACCTCCATCAGACGAGATTCTTGTTCTCCTGTCAAATCTGCTAAGATTATGACTGGGTACTCTCTTGCTCACCCGCAAGGAATCTATACTTCAACGACTACGACCAAAGCTTCGGTTCTGGACAAATGGGAGATGGAAAATTTGGCTTCTGAAAGGTCTTAGTGAAGGCAACCAGATCTGAATGTAAGAACTCTCGCTGATCATGCAAAACTGGTGAAGACAACCCTACTGGTGTGTCTGTACTCGGTGTTGTCATGGTCTCCATTGTAGCTGCTGGCTCTGTGGAAATTAGACAAGGTAATAAATCATCAAACTCTGCCCAATCATGTCTGTATCCGAGGGATATGAATAAGAATCACATGACACAAAATATGCTTCGTTGTCCTGAATGCGGTCGTCAGCCTCAAAAATGTCCTCTGCTAGTAGTGTGCTCTCTGAACTCTCCTCTGCGAGAAGTTGTGAATCTGCGACATCTGAAGGTGAGAGAAGTGTTAGACTTATGAGCCCTGGGCGAACCATTCTTACAATAAATGTTATTGTAATATATAAGTTTATCAATAAAAGTTATTGATGTTTTCACTCCCTTTCTGAAATTATATGAATGAATGCACTATAAGGTCCCTCTGTACAATTAGGGTTATGTACCATGGCCAGCTTGATGATCATATAGCTGTTGATTCATTAAATGAATCATAGAGGCTGGTGTTTGGATGAATATCTAAAGAGTTAGATAGAGGACTCATCAAGCACCGTCAAATGATTGTCAAGTGGAGATCTCCAGCCTGAGTAGGAGATGGCAATCCTTTCTCACATAGGCTGATATCTGACCGACCTCTTGATGCAGGTCCTCTGCATGGGAATAGTGATTCGGAGGTGTCAGATTAGTTAGGTCAATGGGTTGACCTAATGAGATCGAGATAACTTAAGTCCTATGTTGAATGCTGTCACAGCATAGGCATGCATCCTCTGACCGGAGACAGATATATTGCTATATATCTAAGTATGTACATTTGGCAGACCAATAGGTTGATGACCTAACCAAGGTCTATACACCGGCGAGCTGGTGTGCATATAAGGGTATATGAGCAATATGATCTCTCAAAGGGATCATACAGGTTCACTTGTGAACCGGAAGACATGAGCTCACTCATGAGGTATTGGGACCGATCAAATTCCATGCATGGTCGTCGTGCTTTGGAAGCATGACATGAATTTGAAGGTATGATATATGCTTTGGGAAAGCATATGATCGATACCAAATCCCAATGACCAAGATTGAAAAACTTAATGATTAAACCCTGAAGAAGACATTGTAAAACTGATCTTGATCTTCGGGTTGATCATGGGTCTTCCAGTATGCAGGATGTACAGGTATTGGGAATACCTGAAGGGTGATGTGATCATAAACGATTGTATATCCATGACGCTTCCATTCCGAGGGAGTGATGAAACAGGTCTGGATTTTAGTGACTCCTTTCAGTAGAGAAGCAATCCGATCTTAGTCCAAGTGTTGGACATTGGTCTGAATGGGATTCAGATTCAATGAGAAGATTGGATTTGCGGTCTTGATTTAATCAAGCATCTGTGGGAGGTTCGTTCGATCTGGATTTGAGATAATATCTCAATATCCAAGTCACTATACATGGAATAATACAATCGCCCTGTCCTTATCTCCAAGTATCTGCGGAGAAAGCACATTATTCTTGAAAAGGGTTCAAGAATAATTCTTTTGATGAAATATCCAAGCAAGGACTTGATGATTAAATGTGATTTAATTATCAAGCTTAAATATGAATATGATTCATATTGTGAAAATGATTATCTAAGATAATTAAATGAGATTTAATTATCAAGGATTAAGAGAATGTGGATAACACTATCCATGATATATGTGTGTTATAAATATGATTTATAATATACATATATAAGAGAGAGAGAATTTATGTAAATAGCATTTGTTAATTAATAATGTGGATTGGATTCACATTTGTTAATTAATTGGAAATGCAATTTACTAATTAGTTTGGGTTGTGAATATGATTCACATAAAATTCAATGGCAAGATTAAAATATTCACAAATTAATTTGGAATTATTTTGGTGAATATTTATTGTGATTAATTAAGGAATAATAAGATAAATAAAATGGAGCAAATAACCACCTTCATAGGTGGCGTCACCCATGAATTGTTCATGGGTGATGCCCCCCCTTTTTTAGGTGGTTGGTTAACTCCACTTCATTTATCATATTATCTCTTGATTAATTAATATTTAAATTGATGTTGTTGGTTTTAACCAACAACAATCATAGCCATTGATTTATCATGGACCAAGCATAGCCCTTGGATCCATGTGTCCCATGGATTGAGATCCATTGGATCCTAAACTAGTATAAAAGGAAGGCTAGGGTAGCCTTTCCAAGTTACAACATTCTTGAGTTGAAGAACTCTACTCTCTCTCTCTCTCTCATTCTCGTGTGGGCTCTCCTTAATATTCAAGTGGCCATCCACTTTGTCTATTAGGAAGGAGAGCATTTCGGCTTCGCTTGGATCTTCGTCAAAGGATAGAGGGAAGGACGCGACTCATCATCGTGCCCGCAAGCGCATTCTCCGTGGGTCGGACTTAAGATAGGAGGATCTCTACTTTGGGATCTCGCGATCACAACCACGCTTCAAGAGGTATTCCTTGTACTTTGTGGTTTGATGAAACGATCCGAGAAGTGTTCTCGTGATCATGTGGTTTCATCTTTAAAGTTAATTTTTTAATTTCCACTGCATCTAGCATCTAGTACGACTAGTTGCTCCGATCGCATACGATGCGATCAACACGCTTCCGTGATGCGCTTAAGGATTCACAATATCCTTCAAGTGGTATCAGAGCCATAGGTCGAATAAGGTTTTGGATATGATCCATACACCATAGACGATTTGGTTCTTGAAAGGGTTGCAAAATTTTTACTGCATTTCAATTTTCGAACCTCTGTCTAATTGAATTTTTCTGTACTGTTTAAAATGTTTAAACACGAAATTTTCAATTGGTTTTTGTTCCCCATTAAACAAGGAAACCATAGGACTTGAGTTTACTAAATTTGGACTTTATTTGCTCAAGATATGACTTTTTGAATATGACTATATTCACTGTTGCGGGAACTGCGGATTTGAACGTAATTAATGAGATGATTACGGTTTTAATCCGTCTTGAAATGCGTTAATTATCACTTGAATTCTTTAATAAATCAAATAAACAATCTTTGAAAACTGAGTTTGCATTTTTTGGATTTAAATTGATCAAGATAAGTTAATTTTAGTGATTGGGGGTCACTGCTGGAAATTAACAATTTTGATCTTGAACCTTGTGATATGTCATTCAATTATCATGATGAAAATTAATTGTTAATTTTCTGGAATAATTAGTGATAAATATTTGTGAAATATTTAAATAAATAATTATTTCATTGAATGACACTTGCCTAAACTACAATGTTGAGATATTAGATCTTGATCATTGTTTCATCAACAAACATTGCTTTCATGAAAACTATAGTTTATCCTACAATAGTTGTAGGACAACTTTTACATGAAAAAACCCTTTTGCTTGACTAGGATTGGGGATTTGTCTAGCAAATCTCCTTATAATCAAAAATTTTTTGATTTATATTATATGGTATAATTTTCGGTTGAAAAACCGATGAACATCTCAAAGTACATGATGGTCTATCTGGTATTATCCTTTCCCGAGGCGGATGTGGTGCCTAGTCGGAGAGCATTGGGGTCGCGGGTTGCAACGTATGTGATCCGTCCCACTCTCGTCGGTACTGACCATGACAGTGGGTAGGGACTGTATAATACCGGAGACAGACAATATGTATTTTTCTAATTATTAAAATTCGAATAATACGTATTTTGAGACCTACTATTCAAGTAAAAGACATGTTTGTTGATGATTGGATTAATGATTAATTTAATGTGATTAAATTAATTATATCCAATAAACACTCTATTTTGAATAGATGTGTATTTCCCTTGGAAGAATTAATTATGTGAATGTGATTCACGATAATTAATTATAAAATTTGAATATGAGGTGGAGGATCACATAAGTGACATCCATGGTCTCCCGTCAAGGCAAAGGATTTCGTCGCCAGTTGTTGTGTATAGGAGACGCCTGTCCGAAGTGACAGATCCTGTGCATGATTTAATTGGATCGGGTTCTTTGCTTCTCGAAAGAGTAAGGCCGTATACGTAGTGACCCCAATATCGGGTCCTCATATTATTGGGGCGATATTGGATTGCGTATAGCGAGTATTAAGCCTGTTGACGGTTGGTTCAATTAACAATGGGTCAACATCATCTTAGGGGTAGTGGGCCCGGGTGTTAAAGATCGAATTGGGAAATGCAAGTTGGACTTGCAAGGCGGAATGTGTTCCCGCTTCTCTTATTCGAGTCACAGGTTCTCATATTATTGGGATGTGATAAGGATAGAGAGGAGATCCCAGATCTTGCTTGAGATATAGCAGTAAGTATATCTCTTACTTTGAAAGAAAAAAATAAGGGAATAATCTTTCAAAGTCGACATGGCAGGACAAATTTGATTTAAAATGCCTTAATCAAATTATTCTTAAAATGAATATATAATTATTCTAATATAGTGCATTCTTAATTTCAGAAAATGAAGTCCATGAACCCACTTAGCAGGCTTCTAGAGGTCAACCAGTTGACCGGACCAAATTATTCGGATTGGATCCGAAATTTGGATCTTGTTCTCTCTGCAGAGCGTATCTCCTACGTGCTTAGCAAGGACAAGATAGCAAACCCTGTGACTGATGCAGATAAATCATATAATGATAAATATGATGAATACCATAATCTGGCAAGATATTACATCCTTGGGTCATTGTCCAATGTGCTTCAGAAGCAACACGTGGAAATGAACCATTGCCAAGAGATTATGTTGAATCTGAAAGAAATGTTCGGTGACATAAACCACACACAGCGTTACAATGTGATGAAAGAGCTTATTCGCTGCAAGATGCAGGAAGGGACCTCTGTCAGAGAACATGTACTCAAAATGTTTGGGTACCTCTCTGAGCTGGAAACCCTGGGAGCCTACTTGGATTCTGAAATGCAAGCTGATTTCATTCTCCTGTCACTCCCTAAGTCTTTCAACAACTTTGTTGTGTCTTACCACATGAACAAAGGTGACTTCACAAACGCTGGGCTGATAGCTGCATTGAAGTCTGCAGAAGACGTCATGAAAAAGGGCGGCCCCTCTGCTAGTGCAATGATTGCACAGGTGAGAGGAAAGCGCGGGCGGAAGCAAGGTTCTCAGAAGGGCCCAGCCTCAAAGAGAAAGAAGAAGAATCAAGGAGTTGGTTCATCTTCTGGTGCTTCCACACTGATGACATCGAAAAAGACCGATGTCTGTCACCACTGCAAGAAGCCGGGGCACTGGCGGCGTAACTGCCCAGACTACCTGAAGTCCACTGACAAAGGTAAAGCCCCAACAGGTATGAAATCTACTTTCATCATTGAAACTAGCTTTCTCGTTGGACAAGAAGGAAGTTGGGTTATAGATTCTGGTGCTTCTGTTCATGTATGCAATTCGTTGCATTTGTTTCAGGAAACTAGGAATCTGGAGCATGGGGAGATAGTTATCCAGATGGGATCTGATGCAAGTGTTGCAGCAGTCGCCATCGGGACATGTAGACTGTCGTTATCTAGTGGTCAAGTCCTAGTACTTAAAGAGTGTCTTTATGTACCCGAGGTCAGGAGGAACTTGATATCTGTGTCTAAGCTTGTTAGATATGGGTACTCCTTCCTGTTCTGTAATAAATTAGTCATTAATCAATATGATAAATTTGTTGCGGAAGGTGTTCTGACTTCTGGTGGACTCTACGAATTGTGCATTAATGAATGTATCATAAATGTCACTACCACTGATAATAAAAACCCCAAGAGATCCAGGGAGAATGGAAATCATTCGAATATGATTTGGCATCAAAGGCTCGGTCATTTATCTGTTGATAGGATCAATAGATTGATAAAGGATGGACCTTTAGATTTTCTACAGGTTCAAACTTTACCTACCTGTGAACATTGTATTCGAGGTAAAATGACCAGGATGCCTTTCCGTAACAAGGTTACGAGATGCGAGGGTATTCTCGACCTAATACATACTGATGTATGTGGTCCCTTCAATACCGCGATTAGAAATGGATATCGATATTATTTGATGTTTATCGATGACCATTCGCGATATGGGTTTATCTTCCTGCTACGTCATAAATCTGAAACCTTTGAAAAGTTCAAAGAGTTTAAGGCTTTGGTTGAGAACCAAGCCGACAGGAAGATTAAACGGATTCGATCTGACCGAGGTGGTGAGTACCTCTCAGATGAATTCAAGGAATACCTTAAAGAGAGTGGAATTGTCTCCAATCTCACTCCACCTGGAACTCCCCAACTTAATGGTGTTGCAGAAAGACGCAACAGGACCATCATGGACATGGTCCGTTCAATGATGAGTAAAGCACATTTACCTCTTAGTTTCTGGGGATATGCAGTAGAGACTGCAATATATATCCTAAACAAGATTCCTAGCAAGTCTATACCAAAGACTCCTCACGAGCTCTGGTATGGAACCAAACCTAGTGTCAATCACTTGAGGGTTTGGGGATGCTTGGTTCATGCGAAGAACGTGGACGCAAGTAAGCTAGAATCTCGCACTCGTGAGTGCTACTTCATTGGGTATGTTAAAGATGGTATTGGATACCAGCTTTATGACCCTGAGACCCAAAAGGTTTTTGTCTCTAGGGATGTGAAATTTCTGGAGGATGATTTCCTTAAAGGTCAAGACAAGAATGAAGTAGAGGAGCTCATTGAATCCCCTGAGGATTCTGAGATTCCTGAACCAGAAACTGAAGAGATAAATGAAGATGAAACACCCATACCTCTTCGAAGGAGTTCGAGGGTGGTTGCACCACCTGAAAGGTATGGATTCCATGTGTCAGGTGAGACTGACAATGATCCTCCTTCATATGATGAAGCACTTGCGGATCATGACATGGATAGATGGATGCTAGCAATGAAGTCAGAGATTGACTCCATGCATAAGAATGGTGTATGGACCCTAGAGGATCCACCTAAAGGGGTAAAACCCATTGGGTGTAAATGGATCTTCAAGAGAAAGAGGGGACCTGATGGGAAAGTAGAGACTTTCAAAGCACGGCTCGTAGCCAAGGGCTACACACAGAGAGAAGGCATCGACTACGATGAGACATTCTCTCCTGTGGCCATGCTTAAGTCCATCAGGACACTGCTGGCTATAGCTGCATCTCTTGACTACGACATCTGGCAGATGGACGTCAAGACGGCTTTCCTCAATGGATACCTCGAGGAGGATATCTATATGGAGCAGCCCCAGGGCTTCATAGCTGAGGATGGTAAAGTATGCAAGCTGAAGAAATCCATCTATGGGCTCAAACAAGCTTCTCGTAGCTGGAACATCAGATTTGACAAACCATAAAGAGTTATGATTTTGTGCAAAACCCTGATGAACCTTGTGTGTACAAGAAGCTTAATGGGAGCGCCATTGTATTCATCGTGCTTTATGTAGATGATATCCTTATCATTGGGAATGATACAGGAATGATGACCAGTGTGAAGATTTGGCTATCCCATACCTTCGAGATGAAAGATCTTGGAGAAGCCTCTTACATCTTAGGCCTGAAGTTGTTCAGAAACCGAGAAAAGAGAATATTGGGATTATCACAACATGGATACATCAAGAAGATTCTTGAACGATTCCGCATGGATAGTTCGAAGAAAGGATTCCTCCCCTTAGGACATGGTATCCATCTGTCCAAAGGGATGGCTCCTCAAAGTGTTGAGGAAAAGAAGGTGATGAACACAGAAACCCGAGCGACTAAGGTAGAAGGTACAGGAAAATAGGTCGTTGCGACCTCAGCCACTCAGAATGTGTCAATCAAGAAAAATGAACCACTAATAGCAATAAAATCAATCGAAGCGAGGAAGTGGTCCTCCTATATGTTTAACCTGGTATAGCACCCAGGGTCGAACTCAAGGAGCAGGGATTGGCCGAAGGCCTACGAAGTAGTCAATCAATCAGAGAAAAAGGGAAAACATTTTTTAGTGGTTTTTAATTGTTTTTAAATTTTTTTTGGAATTTTTAATATGTGAAGGAAATAAGAAAAGCAAAAGCAAGCACACTTCAACAAATTATTTAATGCATCAAGAAGTAAGCAAAAATTCAGACAAAAATATTTTTATATTTTTTATGTTTTTTAATGTTTTTGATGAATTTTTGGAATTTTTCTGATGTGTATTTTATTTTCTAAAAATCAAACAGTAGCAAAAATGTAAGGTACTGTCCAGCGAGGCCCAAAACCCCTAGATAAAATATCTAAGGACCTAAAAAGGACCTGGAGGTATTTTTCCTGTAAACTAGGTAAAACAAGGAAAATTTGAGTACCAAACTTATTGTTTTTGGATTTTTAATGCATTTATTGGAATTTTTATGGGTTTTTGAGGGTTTTTAAGTTTTTAAGGTTTTCTAGTGATGAAAATAGCCAAAATTGGCTAGAAAATCAAGAAACACAAAAGAAACAGAACCTAATTTTTATAGAATTTTTAGGGGGGTTTTTATATTTTTTTGTGATTTTTCAAGTTAAACAGTGCCAAAAATAGAGGTTTTTGAATTTTTAAAAATAACAAATAAACTCAGAAATGTCCTCAAAAATTCTCGAAAATCCTACACAATGGCAGGAACCATGGGTCAAATTTTCATCGAATTTGGCGGTGATTTGATATTTTATTCAAAAATGACAAGAGGGCACTGTGCACAGGGACCAAAGAGCAAATACCCAAAGTTCTGGGGGTCCTGGTGCAAAATACCCAGCAAATCACGTGCGAGGCGCGTGCCTGGGGCACTCAGGGACCTCTTTGTAATAAAAGTAAGGTCCGGGGACTATTTGGTAACACGTACCAAAAGTCCGGGGGCCTCAAATGCAAATTACCCTAGAATAAGCGCACATGCGCAATTAAAACATTCACAGGGGCATAGATGCAAATACTCAAAAGTTTTCATTCATTTCTAATCATCCAGAACTACAGGGAATATATTGCAAATAACCCAAACATACACGTGACGAAGCACGTGGCTCCACACAGACAGGGGTATAAGTGCAAATATCTAAAGTATGAGGTCCAATATGCAAAATACCCTAAAACTAAATAACTGAAGAAAATAATTACAGGACTAAAGCAAAATGAAAGATAAGGAAGGGCCTAAGGGTAAATTACCCTTTATTAAGTCGCCCGATGGATGCGCGCCACGTGGATTGATGGACGGCTGATGACGGGTGGCGCTCCAACGCTGAAGCCCTCGCAGCGATCGGACGGTCGAGGATACGCCACGTGGGGGATCTGACGGTTGATGCTCTCGGTGGCTAAACCTCGTGCAACGGACGGTCCAGATCGCCTCTCCAAGATCTGACGGTGGCTGGATCTCCTCAAGTGGACGGTCAGGATGAGAACTGGAGGTCGGGGACGATCGGACGGTCGAAGAGGATCCTGGAAGAACAGTTGGCCGGCGAGCTTCGCCGGCCTCGTGCGAGCGCGTTGGTCCTCGTCTGCTGCTTCTGAAGATCGGAGAAGCTCCGCGATGATGCTCCGCAGCTGATGGTCGGCTCCGATGACCCAACCGAGCCCTGGAGGGCTCCGGCGAGGTCGGCGGAGGAGAAGCTCCTGGCCCGAATGGAGAGAGGCCTCAGATGGCCTCTGCTGGTCCTGCAAAACAGCTCAGAAGCTTCGCGGGTCGAGGGCAAAATGCCTTCACCCGGTTAGGCGGCGTGAAGGTGAAAGGTGCGGCGAGATGGGCGAGCTCCGGCGAAGCGGTGGACGGCAGAGCTCGAATCCCAGCTCCTGTGCGAGCTGGGTTGGATGGAGATGCGGAGAACGTGCGTGGGAGGAAGGCGGAGGTGATGATAGATTCCAATGATCGAATGGGTCCGTGAGGTGGTTGGAATCGACGAAGAACGGGGACGGAGCGATTTGGGGCAAATGGAAATTAGGCTAAATGGCTAAGCTAAACGATTACCTGAGTGGTGTCGTAGACTGTGCTGGAGCTGGTGGTGCTCCCGGTCGTAGCCTCGAGGGTCGTCTGGGCCCGAGGCTCAAGCTCCTGCTCTGGGCGGAGCACGGCGGTGCTAACTCGCTGGATCAGTGGTATCCGGCCCCTCTCCTCGCTGTGACAGCACCTAGAGCGAGCTGTCACTCACGCTCGAGCACTGGAGGTCACTGGGGGTGGAGCGGATTAGCCAAAGATGCGATTGAAGGTGGTGGAGCTCGGCTTTATACGTGTGTGCAGACCCGACTAGGGCTGGTCGGGTAGGGTCACGGTGGCGCGCGGACCCCGAGGTCGATGCCCGGCGAGGGTGTCGGATGTGGGAGGTGTCAAACGGAGCCGGGGTTTAGGTGTTAGGCAATCGGGTCGAGCGGGTATAAATCCGAGAATAAAGTCCGGTGTTCGAATCCGTGAAGAATGGTCCTGGGGGGGTCAGTTGACCGGGCGGTCAACATCCCCAGCTTCCAATGAAATCAGGCCACGTGGCAGGATCTTGAGGTGACAAATACACCTAGCTAGGGGCCGAATCAGCAAAAACCCAAAACATGAAATATTTTTATTTTATTTTTTTCTATTTTTTGGTGATTTTTAATTAATTTTTGGAAATAAAAATAAGCTATATACATAATATGTACCATATAGGTATATGTACATAATTAGGGTTTTTGATTTTTTATTTTTAATTATTATTTTTATACAATTTTATCCTTATTTTATATTTTATTTTTTTATAGAATAAAATAAGGGATTAAAGGGTATTTTTATTTTGTTTTTATTATTTATATACATGGGTGAAATAAATAGTTATGTACAACTATATACATGGCATTTGCACAATATATTTTTGTAATTTTAATTTTGTTATTTTTATTTGATTTTTGTTTTGATTCTTTTTGTTTTATTTACTTACAATATATAGCATAGAATATTTACAAAAAGTTTAGAAAATGATTTTATTTATTTACAAGGTTAAATAAATAAAGAAGCATGGTCTATGTACATGGTGAAAAGGGTATTTTTGATCTTTTTAATTTTCAAATTTTTATTTTGTTTTTAATATTTTCTAAATATATACAAATATGTACAAGCATAATTTTTGGGTGGGGAAAGTATAATTTTATTTATTTATATAGATATTTACACATGAGCTCCTATCTCCCTCTACTGTGGCTTTTATGCGGTCAGGCCCATGCTGAGCCCTCCCTTGGGTTAGGTTGCTCAATATTTATTCTAAATATTTCCCTCTTTTTCTTTTTAATCTTTATTCTTTTATTTTTGCACAAAAACATGCTAATTATAGGTTTTTACACAATGCATGCTTTTGGTAATTATTGATATCTACATATATCTACATGTATTTGCAAAGGTTTTTGTAGCTAAAATATAAGAATAAAGAGTGATGAATGGGTATTCATCACCCCCCTATACTTAACTTTGCTAGTCCCTTAGCAAACACTTATTTGAAAAAGAAGTGAAAAAGAAAGAAAGAAAAAGAAAAAGAGGATGTGCATGGATCAAGGCTGAATTATTAAACTTTCCTTCATTAAATTGAAATATGGAGCTCGATCAGATCTTTGGGTTATTAATGTGTCGGAACCTTATTTAGACTTAAGCTTAAAACTCAACAGCCTCTAAGTTCCACCAATCTATGGGCAAGACTCCTCAATAAACCAGATCAGAACAAGTCTACATACACAAACTCTAATGACCATGAGTCTTTCCATGCAGTGTAAGTGATATTTGGCTCCCCACCTCAGAAGTAACAAAGAAACAACCTCCCTCAACCTGGTAACTCTAATGCCTCGGTCTAGCAACTCTTTCCTCGAGAAGCGGGGTATTCTCTTCTAAGTTCAAGTGCAACCGGCTCAAGAAGAGGGGGTAGAAGTATAGACTTTTGGAAGCTTAGCCAGTGTAGCTAAGTCTCCCGCTGCAAGCTTCATGAGATGTAACATGGATACCATAAGCTTTGCTTTATTTGACTATGTACACTCCGGTGGGGTTATTAAATTTTCAATCCGACCCACCACTTTTTTGGAGTTCTTTTTGCATTTTTGCATTTTTTTCAAGGACTTCTGTACAGCATATCTACATGGTGCAGCATATATACAAGAAATTTTCCTCTTGAGCCAGTAGACTATCCCTCTTTTGAAGCTTTATTGCAACCCACAGCTTCTGTCTTTAGCCTTCATCACCACTAGACCAAGTTGAGACGCACTTCCTTCACTAGAAGAAGAAGAGAGGTTCCGCCTAGAAGTACTACCCTCATATGCTACCCCAAGCCAAAGGAAACTGCCTCCTCACTACCTCATCCGTGGAGAGCCATGTGTAAAGTGCAGGTGCAAGTCAAGCCATTGTCTCTAAGAGTCATGCGTGGGTTGTTAAGTGCTCTACTTAGGCTCATCAAGATGACATATGCTCATAGCCTAGTGGACCCAAAGAATTAAGTCCTTATGGACCTGAAAAGCCTTAACCCTAAGTCCTATAAGGTTCCTCTTAAAGTTAGGTGGATTAAGATCTTATTCAAGCTCCATTTCTCAATTTTAATTGCAGGCTTGGTTTAAATGTCAACTCTTATCCAGGAAAAACTATATACATATATATATACAAGATGCTATTTACAAATATTTTACAATCATGCAAAATTTTTGAAAAATGTTTTGAAATCATGAATGGATGATGGATGAGGTGCAAGTTTTGCAAAAAGATATTTACAAACATTTACACAATATTTTTGCAAACTTTTGATTTTCAAAACATTTTGGAAAAATTTTGTACTATATACATAATTTTGATACAAAATATTTACACAAGCTTTACACAAAAGATTTTTGAAATCATTTTTACAAAAATACTTTGTACACTAGCTATGTATGTGCATGATAAAAGAAGTTTATGTACATGAAAAATTTTTTATTTTTGTGATTTTTAGCCATTTTATTTATTAACACACTCACACAAAGTACGAGTTATGGCTAAAGTCTATATGGAATATATACACAACCCCCTATACTTAGCTCGAACGATGTCCTCAGAGTGATCTAGAGCGATGAAGAAGACATAGCTCGTGCTTAGTAAAAGGGAAGTGAAAAGGAATGGCTAAGTACAGAAACGAATAAATGAATAGAATGAGAGGAACTCGGTGGTTTCCCCCTATACTTAGGATTAACTAATCCTAAGTATAGCAAGCTGTACATGAAGAGAAATCCGAGTGAAGAAGATACAGAATCTGCCCCCCCTATACTTAGGGTAAAATATCCCTAAGTATAGGCAGCAAAACAGGAGCAGAAAGAATAAAGAGAATACCCGAAGGTCCTACATCCCCCTATACTTAGGGTAAAGTACACCCTAAGTATAGCATAATCATAAGATGAGAAAAGGGATGTGGGACTAAAGAATAGGATGATATGGACAACTGGATCTATACAGGCAGAGGAACAGTGAAAATCAGACGTGGGATGCAAAAGATGTGAGTCAAGAGACCACACCTCACGCAAAATGAATAGGGGCAACAATAACGTCCCGCGGCTCATGATCTAGAAATGGCTTGAGTCGCTGGCCGTTCACTCGAAAGGTACTCTCAGAAGACAACTCGGATATATCAATGCTACCATTGTCGTGTACCTTCCTGACGAGATAAGGTCCCTTCCATTTGCTCTGTAGCTTCCCTGGAAATAATCTGAGCCTCGCATCAAACAGCCATACTCTCTGTCCAATCTCAAAATGCTTGTGGCTGATATGAGAATCATGCCACTCCTTGACTTTCTCCTTATAATGTAAGCTGCTTGAGAAAGCTGCATCTCTAAGCTCCTCCAGGGTAGCTAACTCTGCCCTCCTCTGGTCTCCCATACCATCTGGATCCATCAAAATTTCTGTGACTGCCCAAAGTGACTTGTGCCTCAGCTCAACAGGTAAATGGCACGGCTTGCCATATACGAGGCGAAAGGGAGATGTGCCCAATGGAGTCTTGAAAGACGTCCTATATGCCCACAAGACCGAGTCCAAAAGTTGTGACCAATCCTTTCGGTCAGGGCGGACGACTTTCTGCAAAATATTCTTGATCTCCCTATTCGACACCTCAGCTAGACCATTCGTCTGCGGATGGTAAGGTGTGGCAACACGATGGTCTATGCCGAACTCGCTAGCAAGGGCCTTCACCTGGTCGTTGATGAAGTGAGATCCCCCATCAGAAATCAGAACTCGTGGAACCCCGAACCGCGTGATGATATGCTTCCTCAAAAATCTGCAAACTGTCCTCGCATCAGCGGCTCGGGTGGGGATAGCCTCCACCCAACGACTCACATAATCAACGGCCAACAGAATGTACTCAAATCCCTGACTCTTAGGGAATGGACCCATGAAATCGATGCCCCATGCGTCAAAAACCTCACAGAAGTGAATGGGTTGCATCGGCATCATATCACGCTGTCCACAAGTGCCCATCCTCTGACAGTCAGTACACCTCTTCACGAACTCATCAGAGTCCTTGAAGAGGGTAGGCCACCACAAGCCGGATTGGAGCACTTTCTGTGTCGTTCTCCTCCCAGAATGATGTCCTCCTGCCTCAAGCTTGTGACAGTAAGTGAGGACGCTATGGTGTTCATCCTGAGGAATACACCGACGCCAGACGCTATCCCCTCCTTCGTGGTAAAGGATGGGATCCTCCCAGTGGTAGGACTTGGCCCTCGCAAGGAAGGTATCAAACCTCTGCCTGGGCCAATCTTGTGGGACTTTCCCTGCAACGAGAAAGTTCACAATATCGGCATACCACAGGAGTGAGGCGATAGCAAGGATCGCCTCATCTGGGAAGGTATCTCGAATGGGATCAATCTGCTCAGAATCCTCAGGCTGCTCTAATCGGGAGAGATGATCCGCCACCACATTCTTGACTCAAGGCTTATCCTTGATCTCAATGTCGAACTCCTGGAGTAGAAGGATCCATCTAGTCAGTCTGGCCTTGGCATCCTTCTTTGCCATGAGGTACCTGATGGCGGTGTGATCTGTAAACAAAGTCACTCTAGATCCAATGATATACGATCTGAACTTATCTAGGGAAAACACTACGGCTAGCATCTCCTTCTCTGTGACCGTATAATTCCGCTGGGCGGAATCCAATGTGCGGCTAGCGTAGTGTATGGCAAACGGAACTCCATCCCTCCTCTGTCCCAGCACTGCCCCCACGGCAAAATCGGAGGCATCCGTCATGATCTCGAATGGGAGAGACCAATCAGGCGGCTGGAGGACAGGAGCCTCAATAACATGCTGCTGGAGAGTCGCAAAGGACGAGAGACACTTGTCATCGACAAGGAACTCGGTGTCTTTCGTCAAGAGGTCAGTCAACGGTCGGGCAATCTTGCTGAAATCCTGAATAAATCTCCTATAAAATCCAACGTGCCCCAGGAATGACCGTAGCTGCCTCAAATTGGACGGCGGTGCGAGTTTTCTAATGACATCAACCTTGGCCGGATCAACCTCCATGCCCCTGTTGGAGATGATGTGGCCAAGCACCGTCCCTTGAGTCACCATGAAGTGACTCTTCTCCCAAGATAGAACCAAATGAAACTCAATACATCGCTGGAGCACTCGGTCTAGGCAGTCAAGACAGGAGTCGAATCCGTCGCCGTAGACCGAGAAATCGTCCATGAAGACCTCCAAACACTCCCCTACCATGTCCGAAAAGATCGACAGCATGTACCTCTGAAAAGTCGCAGGGGCATTGCATAGCCCAAATGGCATGCGTCGAAAAGCATGCGTGCCGAAGGGATTGGTAAAGGTGGTCTTCTCCTAATCCTCAGGAGCGATGGCCACTTGGTTGTAGCCCGAGTACCCATCCAGGAAGCAATAATGGCTCTTCCCTGCCAGTCTCTCAATGATCTGGTCAATAAAAGGCAGGGGGAAATGGTCCTTCTTGGTGTCTTGGTTGAGTCTCCTGTAGTCAACACAAACCCTCCAAGAGGTGGGTACTCGTGTAGCGATCTCCTCTCCCGACTCACTGATCACAGTCGTGATGCCCGTCTTCTTGGGCACCACATGCAAGGGGCTGACCCACTTGGAGTCGGAAATGGGATAAATAAAATCTGCGCTCCACCATTTTGATATTTCTTTCATCACGACCTCTCTCAGGTTGGGGTTCAACCGCCGCTGGAACTCACGCGACGGCTTCGCCCCCTCCTCAAGATAGATATGGTGGGAGCACACTGCTGGACTAATCCCATGGAGATCCGCTACGCTCCATCCGATCGCCTTGCGGTTCTTTTCAAGAACCCCGATCAAACGGGATTCTTGCTCTCCAGTCAAATCGGCGGAGATGATGACTCGGTACATCTCTGGATCACCCGCAAGGAATCGATACTTCAGCGAAGTAGGGAGCGGCTTCCGTTCTGGAATGCTGGGTGCTGGCAAATCTGGCTGCGGAAGAAACTGAGTGAAAGCTGCTAAGTCTGCCAAATCTGCCTGGGAAAGTGAAAGCGTACTCTCGCAAACTGGATCGGGAGAAGGCTGCTCAACTGCACTGTCTCTGCTCGGCTCTGCATCTACCTCCTCCTCATCTATAGGCTCGGGTGGGCTCAGGTCTGGCATCTGATCATAGCAATCGGCCCAATCAGACTCTGAATCCGAGGGATCTGTATCAACCGCGGTGGCATCAGTACCACCAGAAAACAAGGTGGCCTCAGCACCACCATTACTGAACATCGTGTCGCGATCAAGGACCGGCTCCGCTGCCTCTATGGTATCCTGAACCAGGGCTGTGCTCTCCAGACTCTCCTCTGCTATCATCTCGGCATCAGCTGTATCGGAATATGAGAGGATGGTCTGTGCTGCAGGATCTGCCCAAGCTGCCTCATCATCTGTGATCACAAAATCGCAGTCCTGGTGGATGTCTGGCTCTGCGTCTGTCAGCTGCTCTAAATCGGTACTCGCATCTGAGCGGGCTCTATCTCTAGCTCTGTACTCCTCGACCGTATCTATTTGTATACTCTCGCCCTCGACGCGAAAGTACACCTTCCCGCTATCATGATCAGTCACCGCCTTGGCTGTGGCCAAAAACGGACGACCAAGGATGATGGGGGTATCAGCCACTGACTCAGGGATCTCCATGTCCAACACTACGAAGTCCACGGGGAATTTCATACCCTGAATCATGACGATAACATCTCGTAATAACCCCTTCGGCCTCTTGACAGATCGATCAGCGAACTGAAGAACTGTCCTGCTCTGTCGAAGAGTGCCCAACTCAAAGCGGTCGAGAAGGGCTGCCGGAAGAAGGTTAATCGACGATCCGCTATCTAGAAGAGTACGGTCGAACCTCTGCTCACTAATCTGGCATCTGACATACGGGGCCCCTGAATCTGGCCTCTTGGCTGGCAGGCGGTTCTGGATCGCAAAACAAGTGGCTTTCGTCAGCACATGGATCTCTGAAGTGTGGTTCCTCCTCCTCCTCCTGACTGTGGTCCTATCTCTCAAAGAACGCTGGAGAAGCGGGATGTGCTGCAAAGCCTCCTGGAGGGTCAGCTGGATGTGAAACCGATCAATCATACTCTGGCTGAACTCCTCAAGCTCTCTCTTTTTCGGATTTTCTTTTTTCTTCCCCTTCCCCATCTGAAGGGCTCTAGGGAAGGGGATCACAGGGTCCTTCTCAGATGAAGGACTAGGAAAAGGCCTAGACGGTTCGATGACCGGATCCACACATACATCATTCACCACAGTGGGACCAGAAGAAACTAAACCTTTTCCTTTATTCACAACAGTGTTCCGAGGTACATGAACTGAAGGAAAGACAAAATCTCTATCACAACAAACACTGGTGGCCTCAGTACCACCTCTGGATGGCTCTGCTGCTGCTGGTAGACGTCTCGCAGCATCAGTAACGCGGGCTGGCTCGGCTCTACTGGTGGCGTCAGTACCACCTCCTCGAACTGGTGAAGCGGCGGCCTCAGTACCGCCGGTAGGATCAGCATCCTTGGTGGCATCAGTGCCACCATCATCATCTGGAGCGGCCTCAGTACCGCTCTCCTCCTCCTCATGTGGCGCCTCTGAAGTATCCTCGTGGTGAAGCTCAGATGAGGCGCCGCCGCCTGCTGGGGTCCTACCGCTCCTAAGTGTGACAAAATCAGCATCAAATAGATCCGAAGATGTATCATCAAATGGGTCACTAGGAGTGGCTAACTCAGTATGTACTACCTGCTCAGATTTCCTCTTGAGATTGTTCGGGTTCGGCTCAATCTGGGCTGGAATGGCGGCCTTCCCTCTCACCAAGTCCCGCATCTCCTGGCGGAACTCGTCCATCTCCCGTCTGAATGTGGCCTGCTGGTCCGTGAGGAGGCGGGCGATGTCATCCAAAGCGGGGCTCTCGTGGGAGCCCGACGGGTAGCCTCTCTGTGGGTGAGGCTGTTGGATCTGCTGCTGATGGTGCTGGTAGGAGGGATATGAGGACGGGTGCTGCTGCTGAATCGGGTGAGCCTGCTGCTCACGCCTCCACGACTGTCCCTGCTGCTGAAAGGGACGAGGACCGAAGGATGATGGCTGGTGCTGCTGGTGTGCTGGGTGCTGCTGCTGCGACTGGTGATGATCTCTCTGCTGGGAGTACTGCCCTCCCTGTCCTGACGGCTGCTGCTGGGTCTGGGCACCACCACTCCCCCACCTGAATCCGGGATGGTCTCGTCGGATCCCAGGCTGGGGGCGGTCATACCAAATCCCGTTGACATCCATCAACGGCTCTGCATCGAAGGGGTCTGGCGGCAGTACTGCCAGAGGCTGATCCGGCTGGTAGACCACCATCTGCATGTCTGGAGATGGTGGGGACTGGTAAGTAGGCTGCGGCTGCTGGTACGGCTCCGCCTATACAAGGTGAACCTGTCTAGGCTGTTGTGAGGAGCTGGAGTGCTGGGACGAGCTGCTGCTGCCGCCGGTATCGCCTCGCGACAAAAGACGGGGCTGTGAAGCCGTCTGTGTCTCCTGGAGACACATGAGCTGGGTCTTCATGTCGCTCAGAACCTGTGCCATCTGTTCCATCTGAGTGATGCTCTGGCACTGCTTCTTCTCGATCAGCTCCATGCGGTCCAACTTCTCGCTGATGATCCCCATGTTCGCAGTGGATGACTCTGCCTATGCTACTGCGACTGCGGACGAACTGGATGGACCTGCATCTACCCGTGCTATCCGCTGGTACTGCACGGGTCCCGGCTGCTGTGGCTGGGGTCTCTGAGAATACAACCTGGTCTGGGACATCACCATGTAGTTCTCGGACATCTCCTCGTAGATGGCCCAGACCTGATCGTGGTCCTTGGCAAAGTAGGACCCGCCGCAAGAAGCGTTCACCAGACCCTGAAGCTCTGGCGTCAACCCGCTGAAAAAGCTCTGAACTAGGTTCGGCTTGGAGATGTCATGGTGCGGGCATCTGTCTAGGAGCTCTCGGAACCTCTCCCATGCCTCGTGAAACTACTCATTGGGGAACATGGAGAAGTTGCTGATCAGGGCCCTCGCTGCATTCATCCGCCCGAGTGGATAGTACTTTTTCAAGTACTCGGTGCGGAGCTGCTCCCAGGTGTAGACAAACTTCCCTAGATGCTTCAGCCATGTGGCTGCTCTATCTACCAGTGAAAACGGGAAGGCTATCATCCGGATCGTGTCCTGGTCCACGTGGCGATCGTGGACAGTACTGCAAATCATCAGGAACTCCTGGAGGTGGAGGTGGGGCTCCTCAGTGGCAAGTCCGTGGAAACGGGGCAGCAACTGCAAGGTGTTCGGGGGGAACTTGAAGTCCCCCACGATCGCTGGCACTACTATCCAATGGTGCATGAGTGTCGATCCGGGGTTGTGCAACTCCCGCATCGGTCGTGGTGGTCCTCCTGCAGCGGCTGCTGCGGCTGCGGCGGCGGCGGCTGCTGCGGCTGCGGCTGCTGCGGCTGCGGCCTCTGCATCAGGCATCTCCTCAGGCTCGCTCAGTATCTCCTCAGGCTCGCTCTGCTGGCCTTGCTCTGCTCTGAGCCTCTCCAACTCTCGCCTCATCTCTATCATGAATGCCCCCTGATCGCGTAACTGCTGCTGAACTGTCTCGAGTGATGCGATCAGGGTGGAGTTGATCGCTCCCTGGTCAAATACAACATGCTGGTCTCCTCGTGGACCTCTGGAGTGATCGTCTGAACTGCCGGCCATGGCGACGTCTGCAAAATCAAATGAGCCCAACTCATGTGCTGTCAAATCTGCTAATCTCTCCTCGGGCTCATGTCTCTCAGTGCCGAAAGAATGGGGGTCGAGGGGGAACAGGGCGGAATCGTACTCGGGCTCGGAGAGCTGGTCTCGGCTCTCGCGGGCCAACCTAGATGATCGGGTAGACGTGCCCGAAAGCGGTGCAGCCAGAGGCTGCCTAAGAGACTGTCTACCCATCATCTTGATCTGGCGAGTAAAGCGGATGAGATCTGGAGTCAACTATGATCACAAAACAAACCCCCGGTTCACCAACACAACGCGAGCTGAAGACCGTGAAAGTTCGGTCAAATTATCTTGTCTATTTTATTTTGGTGAACACACAAAATATCAGAGCGCTTACGTGACCTGTTAGGATATCCGATGCTATCCCAACCGATTGGCCCGCACGGAAGAGTCGGTAATCAGTCGGGTCTAGCACCGGGAGGCTCTACCTAGGGTGCGGGTCACTCTCTCGCGCATCCAAACCATACAATGAGGGGGTTGCTCTCCCCAAGACAAAGTTTTTAGGGTGAGCGGTTTTTAAGATCAATAGTCTTAGCCAGTCCCAATTTTATGGTTTTTCTTTTTAATATTTTTCAAATCAAATAAAAGGCCTAACAAATTTTTCGGTTCTCCTGATTATTTAATCTGAAAACAGGGGGGAGAAGACGAAAAAGCCGATGCGCGAAAAATCAATGATGCATGCTGAGATAGAAATGCGTACCTTGTCTCCAGCACTCTACATGCAAGTGATCCGCGCAAAATTTAAAGACAGGAAATAAACTACCTAAATGATGCAGGCGGAAAAGCCGAGTCCTAGACGAGCAATTTCTAGCGCGGAACCGTCTAACTCAGTCACTCGCCCTCGATCCAAAGAGTCCGGTCTAGACCCACCCCTCCTCTTCTCGACAGGTCGAGTTCAGGAGTAGCGCTTGACGGGGCAGGCTCGCGACGCGTAGGCTCTCAGGAAAGTGACTAAGTTATTTTTATTAATGATTTATTAGTAGGTCCAATTACGTTCTATGAGAACAGATAAGCAATTAGGTGTGTGGATCCTACTAATTACGTCACAAGCACCAGAAATTCCTAAGTCTAGGGGTTCGAGCAAAAAAAACCGCGTAAACACCGGAAAAGGCAGCTAAAAAGCTAAAACCGCGAAAAACCGCGAAAAATCTAAAGGGTCCCCCGAGCACACCGGTGCTCGGCGAAATAGACCCGAGAGTCCAACTGTCTCTGACTGTACCTGTATTATTACAACAATAATCAAATGTACTGAAAATAAATCCTAATCTAAACTACGCTAATCCGCGGTTATTCCGCGACTCCCGCACTCCTGCTTGCTTTCCTGCACTCTCCTGCAGCTCTGTGAAGAAGAGAGCCGCCTCCGGTTCTCGCGGTTGCGTCGGCTTCCGAAGAAGCCGCCTCGATCCTCGGGCCCTCGCAAGAAAACAAAAACAAGAGTGTCAAACCAGATTATTGTAAGAAAATGTCAGAAAAATAATCTACACAATTCTATACAAAAAGCCGCGAAAATCAAAAGCCACGGAAAAAGCTAAAAAATGACTACTAAGCCGTGCTCCCCGGCAACCGCGCCATTCTGATGAACACAGAAACCCGAGCGACTAAGGTAGAAGGTAGAGGAAAATAGGTCGTTGCGACCTCAGCCACTCAGAATGTGTCAATCAAGAAAAATGAACCACTAATAGCAATAAAATCAATCGAAGCGAGGAAGTGGTCCTTCTATATGTTTAACCTGGTATAGCACCCAGGGTCGAACTCAAGGAGCACGGATTGGCCGAAGGCCTACGAAGTAGTCAATCAATCAGAGAAAAAGGGAAAACATTTTTTAGTGGTTTTTAATTGTTTTTAAATTTTTTTTGGAATTTTTAATATGTGAAGGAAATAAGAAAAGCAAAAGCAAGCACACTTCAACAAATTATTTAATGCATCAAGAAGTAAGCAAAAATTCAGACAAAAATATTTTTATGTTTTTTATGTTTTTTAATGTTTTTGGTGAATTTTTGGAATTTTTCTGATGTGTATTTTATTTTCTAAAAATCAAACAGTAGCAAAAATGTAAGGTACTGTCCAGCCAGGCCCAAAACCCCTAGATAAAATATATAAGGACCTAAAAAGGACCTAGAGGTATTTTTCCTGTAAACTAGGTAAAACAAGGAAAATTTGAGTACCAAACTTATTGTTTTTGGATTTTTAATGCATTTATTGGAATTTTTATGGGGTTTTGAGGGTTTTTAAGTTTTTAAGGTTTTCTAGTGATGAAAAATAGCCAAAATTGGCTAGAAAATCAAGAAACACAAAAGAAACAGAACCTAATTTTTATAGAATTTTTAGGTGGGTTTATATATATTTTTTGTGATTTTTCAAGTTAAACAATGCCAAAAATAGAGGTTTTTGAATTTTTAAAAATAACAAATAAACTCAGAAATGTCCTAAAAAATTCTCGAAAATCCTACACAATGGCAGAAACCATGGGTCAAATTTTCATCGAATTTGGAGGTGATTTGATATTTTATTCAAAAATGACAAGAGGGCACTGTGCATAGGGACCAAAGTACAAATACCCAAAGTTCTGGGGGTCCTGGTGCAAAATACCCAGCAAATCACGCGCGAGGCACGTGCCTGGGGCACTCAGGGACCTCTTTGTAATAAAAGTAAGGTCCGGGGACTATTTGGTAACACGTACCAAAAGTCCGAGGGCCTCAGATGCAAATTACCCTAGAATAAGCGCACATGCGCAATTAAAACATTCACAGGGGCGTAGATGCAAATACTCAAAAGTTTTCATTCATTTCTAATCATCCAGAACTACAGGGAATATATTGCAAATAACCCAAACATACACGTGACGAAGCACGTGGCTCCACACAGACATGGGTATAAGTGCAAATATCTAAAGTATGAGGTCCAATATGCAAAATACCCTAAAACTAAATAACTGACGAAAATAATTACAGGACTAAAGCGAAATGAAAGATAAGGAAGGGCCTAAGGGTAAATTACCCTTTATTAAGTCGTCCGATGGATGTGCGCCACGTGGATAGATGGACGGCTGATGACGGGTGGCGCTCCAACGCTGAAGCCCTCGCAGCGATCAGACGGTCGAGGATACGCCACGTGGGGGATCTGACGGTTGATGCTCTCGGTGGCTAAACCTCGTGCAACGGACGGTCCAGATCGCCTCTCCAAGATCTGACGGTGGCTGGATCTCCTCAAGTGGACGGTCAGGATGAGAACTGGAGGTCGGGGACGATCGGACCGTCGAAGAGGATCCTGGAAGAACAGTTGGCCGGCGAGCTTCGCCGGCCTCGTGCGAGCGCGGTGGTCCTCGTCTGCTGCTTCTGAAGATCGGAGAAGCTCCACGATGATGCTCCGCAGTTGATGGTCGGCTCCGATGACCCAACCGAGCCCCGGAGGGCTCCGGCGAGGTCGGCTGAGGAGAAGCTCCTGGCCCGAATGGCGAGAGGCCTCAGATGGCCTCTGCTGGTCCTGCAAAACAGCTCAGAAGCTTCGCGGGTCGAGGGCAAAATGCCTCGACTCGGTTAGGCGGCGTGAAGGTGAAAGGTGCGGCGAGATGGGCGAGCTCCGGCGAAGCGGTGGACGGCAGAGCTCGAATCCCAGCTCCTGTGCGAGCTGGGTTGGATGGAGATGCGGAGAACGTGTGCGGGAGGAAGGCGGAGGTGATGATAGATTCCGAGGATCGAATGGGTGCGTGAGGTGGTCGGAATCGGCGAAGAACGGGGACGGAGCGATTTGGGGCAAATGGAAATTAGGCTAAATGGCTAAGCTAAACGATTACCTGAGTGGTGTCTTAGACTGTGCTGGAGCTGGTGGTGCTCCCGGTCGTAGCCTCGAGGGTCGTCTGGGCCCGAGGCTCGAGCTCCTGCTCTGGGCGGAGCACGGCGGTGCTAACTCGCCGGATCAGTGGTATCCGGCCCCTCTCCTCGCTGCGACAGCACCTGGAGCGAGCTGTCACTCACGCTCGAGCACTGGAGGTCGCTGGGGGTGGAGCGGATTAGCCAAAGATGCGATTGAAGGTGGCGGAGCTCGGCTTTATACGTGTGTGCAGACCCGACTAGGGCTGGTCGGATAGGGTCACGGTGGCGCGCGGACCCCGAGGTCGATGCCCGGCGAGGGTGTCGGATGTGGGAGGTGTCAAACGGAGCCGGGGTTTAGGTGTTAGGCAATCGGGTCGAGCGGGTATAAATCCGAGAATAAAGTCCGGTGCTCGAATCCGCGAAGAATGGTCCTGGGGGGGTCAGTTGACCGGGCGGTCAACATCCCCATGACCCAATGAAATCAGGCCACGTGGCAGGATCTTGAGGTGACAAATACACCTAGCTAGGGGCCGAATCAGCAAAAACCCAAAACATGAAATATTTTTATTTTATTTTTTTTCTATTTTTTGGTGATTTTTAATTAATTTTTGGAAATAAAAATAAGCTATATACATAATATGTACCATATAGGTATATGTACATAATTAGGGTTTTTGATTTTTGATTTTTAATTATTATTTTTATACAATTTTATCCTTATTTTATATTTTATTTATTTATAGAATAAAATGAGGGATTAAAGGGTATTTTTATTTTGTTTTTATTATTTATATACATGGGTGAAATAAATAGTTATGTACAACTATATACATGGCATTTGTACAATATATTTTTGTAATTTTAATTTTGTTATTTTTATTTGATTTTTGTTTTGATTCTTTTTGTTTTATTTACTTACAATATATAGCATAGAATATTTACAAAAAGTTTAGAAAATGATTTTATTTATTTACAAGGTTAAATAAATAAAGAAGCATGGTCTATGTACATGGTGAAAAGGGTATTTTTGATCTTTTTAATTTTCAAATTTTTATTTTGTTTTTAATATTTTCTAAATATATACAAATATGTACAAGCATAATTTTTGGGTGGGGAAAATATAATTTTATTTATTTATATAGATATTTACACATGAGCTCCTATCTCCCTCTACTGTGGCTTTTATGCGGTCAGGCCCATGCTGAGCCCTCCCTTGGGTTAGGTTGCTCAATATTTATTCTAAATATTTCCCTCTTTTTCTTTTTAATCTTTATTCTTTTATTTTTGCACAAAAACATGCTAATTATAGGTTTTTACACAATGCATGCTTTTGGTAATTATTGATATTTACATATATCTACATGTATTTGCAAAGGTTTTTGTAGCTAAAATATAAGAATAAAGAGTGATGAATGGGTATTCATCAGAAGGCCATGGCTGGATGCCCTTATGCATCAGCCGTAGGAAGCTTGATGTATGCCATGATGTGTACTAGGCCAGACATCTGCCATGCAGTGGGAGTGGTAAGTCGTTACCAATCCTGCTATGGAGAAAAACACTGGAATGCAGTAAAGAACATATTCAAATATCTAAGACGGACGCAAGATTACATCTTGGTCTATGGGGATGGTGATCTCCAAGTCTTGGGATATATAGATTCAGACTTCCAGTCAGATATTGATGATCGAAAGTCGACATCAGGGTTTGTATTCCTGTTGAACGGTGGTGCTGTGAGCTGGAGAAGCAAGAAACAGGACACTACGACGGATTCAACAACAGAAGCCGAATACATTGCCGCATCGGATGCTGCAAAGGAGGCGGTGTGGTTACGCAAGTTCATCTTGGAGCTTGGCGTAGTTTCCTCTGATACTCCCGTCCCGTTACTCTGCGATAACACTGGAGCCATTGCCCAAGCAAAGGAACCCAGGTGCCATCAGAAGAGCAAACACGTGGAAAGGAAATACCACATCATTCGGGAGATTCAAAAGCGTGGTGATATTATCATCACCAAGGTGGCCTCTGCCGACAACATTGCTGATCCTCTTACCAAACCTCTGACACAGAAGGTTTTTGACCAGCATGTAATGAGTATGGGTTTACGGATTGTACCTGAATGGTTCTGAGGGCTAGTGGGAGATTGTTAGACTTATGAGCCCTGGGCGAACCATTCTTACAATAAATGTTATTGTAATATATAAGTTTATCAATAAAAGTTATTGATGTTTTCACTCCCTTTCTGAAATTATATGAATGAATGCACAATAAGGTCCCTCTGTACAATTAGGGTTATGTACCATGGCCAGCTTGATGATCATATAGTTGTTGATTCATTAAATGAATCATAGAGGCTGGTGTTTGGATGAATATCTAAAGAGTTAGATAGAGGACTCATCAAGCACCGTCAAATGATTGTCAAGTGGAGATCTCCAGCCTGAGTAGGAGATGGAAATCCTTTCTCACATAGGCTGATATCTGACCGACCTCTTGATGCAGGTCCTCTGCATGGGAATAGTGATTCGGAGGTGTCAGATTAGTTAGGTCAATGGGCTGACCTAATGAGATCGAGATAACTTAAGTCCTATGTTGAATGCTGTCACAGCATAGGCATGCATCCTCTGACCGGAGACAGATATATTGCTATATATCTAAGTATGTACATTTGGCAGACCAATAGGTTGATAACCTAACCAAGGTCTATACACCGGCGAGCTGGTGTGCATATAAGGGTATATGAGCAATATGATCTCTCAAAGGGATCATACAGGTTCACTTGTGAACCGGAAGACATGAGCTCACTCATGAGGTATTGGGACCGATCAAATTCCATGCATGGTCGTCGTGCTTTGGAAGCATGACATGAATTTGAAGGTATGATATATGCTTTGGGAAAGCATATGATCGATACCAAATCCCAATGACCAAGATTGAAAAACTTAATGATTAAACCCTGAAGAAGACAGTGTAAAAATGATCTTGATCTTCGGGTTGATCATGGGTCTTCCAGTATGCAGGATGTACAGGTATTGGGAATACCTGAAGGGTGATGTGATCATAAACGATTGTATATCCATGACGCTTCCATTCCGAGGGAGTGATGAAACAGGTCTGGATTTTAGTGACTCCTTTCAGTAGAGAAGCAATCCGATCTTAGTCCAAGTGTTGGACATTGGTCTGAATGGGATTCAGATTCAATGAGAAGATTGGATTTGCGGTCTTGATTTAATCAAGCATCTGTGGGAGGTTCGTTCGATCTGGATTTGAGATAATATCTCAACATCCAAGTCACTATACATGGAATAATACAATCACCCTGTCCTTATCTCCAAGTATCTGCGGAGAAAGCACATTATTCTTGAAAGGGTTCAAGAATAATTCTTTTGATGAAATATCCAAGCAAGGACTTGATGATTAAATGTGATTTAATTATCAAGCTTAAATATGAATATGATTCATATTGTGAAAATGATTATCTAAGATAATTAAATGAGATTTAATTATCTAGGATTAAGAGAATGTGGATAACACTATCCATGATATATGTGTGTTATAAATATGATTTATAATATACATATATAAGAGAGAGAGAGAATTTATGTAAATAGCATTTGTTAATTAATAATGTGTATTGGATTCACATTTGTTAATTAATTGGAAATGCAATTTACTAATTAGTTTGGGTTGTGAATATGATTCACATAAAATTCAATGGCAAGATTAAAATATTCACAAATTAATTTGGAATTATTTTGGTGAATATTTATTGTGATTAATTAAGGAATAATAAGATAAATAAAATGGAGCAAATAACCACCTTCATAGGTGGCGTCACCCATGAATTGTTCATGGGTGACGCCCCCCTTTTTTAGGTTGTTGGTTAACTCCACTTCATTTATCATATTATCTCTTGATTAATTAATATTTAAATTGATGTTGTTGGTTTTAACCAACAACAATCATAGCCATTGATTTATCATGGACCAAGCATAGCCTTGGATCCATGTGTCCCATGGATTGAGATCCATTGGATCCTAAACTAGTATAAAAGGAAGGCTAGGGTAGCCTTTCCAAGTTACAACATTCTTGAGTTGAAGAACTCTACTCTCTCTCTCTCTCTCATTCTCGCGTGGGCTCTCCTTAATATTCAAGTGGCCGTCCACTTTGTGTATTAGGAAGGAGAGCATTTCGGCTTCGCTTGGATCTTAGTCAAAGGATTGCGGGAAGGACGCGACTCATCATCGTGCCCGCAAGCGCATTCTCCGTGGGTCGGACTTAAGATAGGAGGATCTCTACTTTGGGATCACGCGATCACAACCACGCTTCAAGAGGTATTCCTTGTACTTTGTGGTTTGATGAAACGATCCGAGAAGTGTTCTCGTGATCATGTGGTTTCATCTTTAAAGTTAATTTTTTAATTTCCGCTGCATCTAGCATCTAGTACGACTAGTTGCTCCGATCGCATACGATGCGATCAACACGCTTCCGTGATGCGCTTAAGGATTCACAATATCCTTCAAGAAGGTCTCGTGAAATAGAGTTGGACCAAGAGGTTTCATCATCAGTTATCACAAGTTGCACTCCTGGTGGACGTCTCCCTTTTCCTCTCGTGTCTACTTTGCATCACTAAACTGCTCTGAGCAAGTTGAATCTCGCGCTCTAGTCTCATCAATTGTCTCTATTTACGTACTCTCGCCCTTGATGCGGAAGCATACCTTCCCACTATCATGGTTGGATACTGCCTTGGCTGTGGCCAAGAATGAATGTCCTAGAATGATGGGGGTATCAGTCACATATTTAGGGATCTCCATGTCCAACACAATGAAGTCCACGGGAAATTTCAGGCTCTGAATGGTGATGACTACATCCTTCAACAACCCATTTGTCCTCTTGACAGATCTATCAGCAAACTAAAGTACTGTCCTTCTCTGTCGAAGAGGGTCGAACTCGAATCGGTTGAGTAAGGCTGCCTGAAGGAGGTTGATAGGAGAGACATTGTCTAATAGAGTACAATTGAATATCTACTCATGAATGTGGCATCTGACATAGGGAGCTTCTGCTTCTGGACTCTTAGCTGGCAAACGGTTCTGAATCGCAAAACAGATGGCACGGGTCAGCACATGGATTTCTTCTTGGTGGTTCCTCTTCTTCTTGCGAATAGTGGTATTCTCTCTCCAGTTCCTCTAGTAGAGATGGATGTGCTCAAGTGCCTCTTGTAGAGTCAGCTTGAATTAGAATCTATCAATCATCTGCTAGTTAAACTCTAACTGCTGATCTTTTTTGGATTTTCTTTTTTATTCCCCTTTGCCAAGCAGAGTGCTTGAGGAAAGGGGATGACTGGGCCCTCTTTAGATAGAGGGATAGGAAGAGGTTCCTGTTGTTGAGAAGGCATGGAATCTGTACAAGTATCATCAATCATTACATATGGATTCAATGATGAAGAGATCTTTCCTTTATTAATTTTTGGTATTTTTCGTAATGTCCCGAGATACAAGAACTGGAGGTGACGTAACTTGAATAGATGGGGTGGCTCAGTACCACCCATGGCATCTGTCTTCACGGCATCATCACCGCGGTTTGGCTCATCATCATCTGGTATGGTGGCGCTATTACCACCCACTGCATCTTGAGACACGATAGAATCAGTACCATCGACTGGATCAACGTCCTTGGTGGCTTCAGTACCACAATCATCATCATCATCCTTAGCGGCATCATCATCTCTATCCTCCTCGTCTGGGGCTCCTGAATCCTCGTGGTGTGTCGCTCAGACGAGGCACTGCTGGCTGGCATCCTACCACTCCTAAGTGACACAAAATCAACATCAAATGTGTATGAAGCAATGCCACCCAATAAATCACTAGGAGTGGTGGTCTTTGTAAACTTTACCTGCTCAGATTTTCTATTTAGGTTATTAGGGATGGGCTCGATCTGAGCAGGTATGGCAGCCTTTCCTTTGATGATCTCCCTCATCTCCTGACGAAACTCATCCATCTCCCGCATAAAGGATGCATGTTGGTCTACGAGTAGGCGTGCAAGATCATTAAGAGTTGGGTTCTCATAGGCTGGACCATGAGAACCGGACGGGTTACCTCTCTGAGAGCGAGACTGCTGTTGGAACTGGTGAGGGGGAGGCTAAGAATACTGTTGAGGCTGCTGCTTCAATTTCCTTCACTACTGTTCCTACTAGTAGGGACGAGGACCCGAATAAAACTGCTGTTGTGGCTGGTGAGAGAACTGGGGTTGCTGCTGCTAGCTGAACTGCCCAGCTTGAGCTGGAGGCTGCTGTTGGGATGAGGTATCTACGGTCGATCACCTGAATCTGGGAAGGTCTCGGCGGATCCTGGACTACTGTCAGTCATACCAAATCTGTTGACTTCCATCAATGGCTCCTGCCCATAGGGGGATTGAGGGAGAGCTGCCAGTAGCTGATCCTGCTGATATACCACTATATGGGTGTTCTGAGATGACGATGGCTGAGAGTACTAGTGCTGCAGCTGCTGGAATGGCTTTGCTTGGATGTGTTGGACCTGGCAAAACAAGGTGGGGTGCTGGGACGAGCTGCTGCTAGGATCAGCTCGTGACCTAAGACAGGTCTGAGAAGCTGTCGGTGCCTCCTGGAGACACATGATTTGGGTCTTCAGGTCACTCAACGTCTGTGCCAACTGGTCGAACTGAGTCATGCCTTGGCACTGCTTCTTCTCAATGATCTCAATGCAGCCCTGCTTCTCATTGATAATGCCAATATCAACGGTCGACGACTCTTCTTGTGTTGAGGTTGCTGAAGACGTAGATGGACCTGCATCAACTCGTGCTATCCTCTGATAGGACACGAGATGGGGTGAGGACTTCCCTTGAGTGTAGATCCGGGCCTGAGACATCATTGTGTAATTTTCGATCATCTCCTCATAGATGGCCCAGACCTGGTCTTCGTTCTTGGTGAAGTAGGAGACCCCACAATAAGAATTCACTAGCCCCTGCAGCTTCGGTGTCAGCCCACAAAATAAGCTTTGTACTAGGTTGGGCTTGGATATGTCGTGATATGGACACCGGTCGATGAACTCTTGGAATCAATCCCATGCCACACAGAACTGCTCATTCGTGATCATGGAGAAATTGTTGATCAAAGATCATGATGTGTTTGTCCAGCCGAGTGGATAATACTTGTTCAAGTACTCGGTCCGGAGCTGCTCCCACGAAGTAATGTATCACCCCAAATGCTTCAGCTAGTAGGCTGCTCTATCAACCGAGAGAAAGGAAATGCCATCATCTTGGTGGTGTCCTCATCCACGAATTGGTCGTAGACAGTGCTACAAATCATCTCAAATTCTTGTAGATGCAGGTACAGCTCCTCGGTGGCAATCTCATGGAAATGGGCAAGAGTTGAATGGTCTTAGGAGGAAGCTTGAAATCTCCCAGAATTGCTGGCAACTGGATCTAGTGGTGTGTGAGAGTTACACCAGGGTTGTGTAACTATCTCATCGATCGTGGCTGCTTGGCAGCCTCTGGCTGCTCCTCCGATTCTTATGGTTGGTCTCCCGCTCCTCCCACACCTATGGGGATATCTCCACCGGTTGCTCGTTGTTCCTCCTCTCTATTAGCTCACATCTGCTCTAACTCTTGACAGACCTCAACCATAAAAGATCCCTAATCTCTGATATGACGCTGCATCATCGCTAGGGAGGCTAACAATGTGCTGTTGATGGCACCCTGGTCTAAAACATAAGTGGTGCTCTGAGGCTGTCCATCGGTGTGTTCGTCGCTGCTGGCCATCTCTTGGGTCTTTGCAAAGGCAAAAGACCAGAACTCAGGTTCCATCAGATGGACAAATATCTGTGCTGGTCTCTACTCGGGCACCTCGGGACTAGAAGAAGGGTGATCGAGGGGGAACATGGTGGAATCAAACTCGGGTTCAGAGAGCTGGTCCAATCTCTCAAGAAACTTCCTAGATGAATGAGTCGGAGTGCTCGAGAGCGGTGCTTCCAGGGGTAGCCTAAGGGACCTCCGACCCATCATCGCGATCTAGAAAAAGTGTGGATAGGATTTGGAAAAGAAAAAGATCAATCAATCAAACCCCCAATTCACCTATGCAACGCTGAGCTGATGATCGTAAGAGTTCGATCTTTTATCTTGTCTATTTTATTTAGGTGATAAATTAGTCTAGTAGGGATATTTAGCGAGCAGTTAGGTACCCGATGCTCTCAGGAGACTAGCCCAATCCCAAATCTAGATCTTTCCCAGCCAATACAAGTTGTGGATCATTTACCGGCTACCCAATCAAATCGCTCTGCTAAGGATATCGCGACCCGTTTTACCGGAGACCTTCATTAGAGAATGACTAACCCGAAAACCAGTAGTCTAACAAGATTTTAGGTGTGGCTCTAGCCAAGTGTGTGGGTCACTCTCTCGCACAAGCATACCAAACAATGAGGGGATTGACTCCATTAAAACAGATTTTTAAGTGAGGTGGATTTTAAGATCAAGTTTGTTTAGGCGTCCCAATTTTATGGTATTATCTTTTTATGGTATTTTTCAATATCAAAAAATGCCTAAAGAATTTTCAATCTCCTGATTATTTTAAGTCCAAAAAACAGAGGGAGAGGTCGAAAAAGTTGATGCACGATCAAACACTATGATGCATGCAAAGTAAGCGATGTGTGCCTGTCGCCAACACTCTACATGCAGGTGATCTGCGCATAAATTTAAAGATAGGAAAGTAAACTAATCTAAATGATGCAGGAAGAAAACAACCTTATATAAGCAATTTCTAATAATCGTGAAGAACATTAGCTAGCTAACTAGATCAAGTCCGGAGTCCGATCTTGGAACCACTCGGTGCCTGCCACAACGGGTCCTGCAAGCACTGTATGTAGTTCCTCATGGCACGTAGACTCGAGTCTAATTAATCTAACTTTTTATTATGAATTATTAATAAGGTCCACTTACGAATCTATAGGTGCAGGAAAGATATAAGGGATTAGGCCTTAATTATTTACGTCGCAATCAAAGAAATTCCTAAATCCGAGGGCCAAATTCTTCGAGAATCAAAGGAAATAAAAATACAAAGAAATCAAAATTGATGAAAAACCATGGTGAGGTCCCCCGAGCACAATGGTACTCGGCAAAATAGACCCCGATAAGTCAAGTCCAAAAAGGATCTGAGTGTCCCTGTATTATTACAATAATAATAAAATGTGCTCAAAGAAAAACTACTCTATTCTAATTTATCAGCTATAAATAATTCTTCTCCAGCTCTTGCTCCTCCTCAGGTACGGATTTCCTCCAAAGCATCCTCGGGCATTTCCTCACATAAAAAGCAAAACAGAAGTGGGTCAGAAACAGTTATAACAGATAGATATCAAAATATGCAAAAAGACTGAAAGGACTACTAAGTCGTGCTCCTCAGTAATGGTGCCATTCTGATGAGTGACCAACCGACTAGGGTTAAGTATCGAGAATAAACATGGGTCATTGTAACCCCAATCATCTAGCCGGACTCAACAAGAAAAATAAGAGAACCACAAATCAATCAATCAAGCATAAAAGAATATCATCGGCTTATGTTATTTATTAAACCTGGTATAACGACCATAGTTGAACACAAAGAGCATGGAAATGTACAAAGTAGTCGATAATGAGAGAAACAAAAGCATATTTTTATCAATTTTAAATTTGCAAATTTTATATTTTTCAATAAAAGAAGGCAAGTAAGAAAATAGGAGGAATGAACACACAAGCTAGCCTTTTCAATTTTTATTAAGGTAAAAATAAATAAAAAATAGGAAACAAAAACATTTTTATATTTTTAAAATATTTATATGTTTTTGGTGTTTTTATGGGATTTTCCTAATTTTTATGTAATTTTATCAAAATTGAATGAGAGAAAAACAGTGAAATGGAGCACGGTCAGAACAATATTATAAGTTAAAAATATCTAAATGCCCTAATGTCATGGGTGAACTTTTATGCAAAAGTAGATAAAATTACCTTACTACAGAAACTACAATCCTATTGTTTTGATTTTTCTAGAATTTTTAATGATTTTTATAAGTTTTTGAGCCTTTTTAGTTTTTAAGATTTTTATAAGGAATAATGCAACAGAAATGGTACTGGAATTAAAACACACAAAGATAAGCATACAAAAATTTTTATGGACTTTTTCAAAAATTTTTGTATTTTATAAAGTGAACAGAATATTTTTTAGGTGTTTTTGATTTTTATAAAATATAAAATAAAACTAAATTAATTCACAAAAGTTACCATAAATATTTTATATTAGCAGGAGCTAACTGTAATTTTTGTGGATTTTTGGAGTTAATTTAGTAATTATTTGATTAAAAAAAAGCACGCAGAACACATGAACCTACTTGCAATTATTCAAAGGTTGGCGGTCGAATAATATCACAATTAAAAGCTAAGGGGAGTGATCTGCAAATTAGCCAGACAAATACTGCAACACACATGACATAGGCTCAGAGGGGCATAAATGCAAATACTAAGTTCCCATTCAAAACGTAACATCCATGAAGTATAGGAAATATAATGCAAATAAACCACTGAGCATGTGGAACTACACGTGAGTTCGGATACACATGACTAAAATGTAAATACTAAAAGTTTGAGGTCCAAACTGTAAATTATCTGAACAACAAATTTATTTAATGGACTAGATAATAAAGAGTAAAATTGTAGGTTAAATTAACCCTAGGCTCGTGAGGAGCGTGTGATGGTTCTGACGGCTCTTATCATCCCCTGCAAAAGGGTCTGACGGTCAGAGGAATGTCGGGGATGTACGACAGATCTGACTTGTCAGATCTGATCTAACAGACTGAAAGGCTGCAGTAATGGTCAGCTCTGATAAGAACTGGGGCTTTGCTCCTTGATGACACGAAAATCGATGCGACTAAGGTGGAAAATAAATCACAATGTCGTTGTCCTTAATCGATCAATTCGGTCAACGGAAAAATAAATGAAACCACTTAAAGAAAATATAAATCAATGAAATAATGTAAGCGGTCTTTCGCTATTCTTTTTACATGGTATAGCGACCAGGGTCGAACACAAGGAGCACGATTGAAAAAAAACTATGTAGTCAAATTTCAAAAGTTAAATTTTTAGTGGTTTTTGAATTTTTATATTTTTTTGTATTTTTCGAATAAGCACAAATGAATAGAAACACACACACACTACACTACACTATTTTTGTATTTTTTTTAAAAGGTAAAAAAATGCTCAGAAAATTAAAGAGATTAAAATGCACCTACAGAAATATTTTTGGAATTTTTAGGCAATTTTTCTATTTTTTTTTATGAATTTTCAAAGTTTAGACATGCAAAAAGACAATATTTTTGAATTTTTTAAATATATCAAATGACAATAAAATGTGATGAAAACTTTATATAATGAAGAATACCAGATCAGGAGTCTACACAAATTTTTTCAAGATTTTTCGACTCAGAATAACATTTATTTCATTCCAAGAAAGCAAGCAAGTTTGAATCTGAAAATGCGGGGGCTGAAATGTAATTTTCAAAAGTTCTTTCAGAAAATATAAAAATAATAAACAACAGATAATGATTCGCAAATTACCCAGATAACATGTGTGAAGCACATGACTTTCTTTGTAGAACAGGAGTGTCTTTGCAATTCCAAGTACCTTCAGGGGGTTTAATGTAATTTTGCCAAATATTTTAATAACCCCCTAGGGCTTCTTCGATGCTTTTCATTTCCCTTCTCAAAAAGCAACCAGGGCTGCCGCCGCCCCCACCCACAAGAGAGGAGATGGAGATGCGGTTGGGAGGAGGTCGGCCTCGACGCGCGGCGCGGCTGGAGGGCACGCAAGGGTTTGCGTTGGAGGCACGCAAGGAGGCGACGAAGCAGGCGGCTCGTGGGAGAGCAGGGCGGTGCGGCGCTGCCGCACGCGCGACACACGCGCGGGCTGTGCTGCGGACACGCGCGGTGGCGCGCGGGGACCTTGCAGGGAGGCCGGAGCTGCTGGAGGGGGACAGCGGGGCGGATCTGGGCTCGCGGGCGCGGTGGCGCGGTGGGCCTGGAGGGAGCCCGCCCGCAGGTGGCGGTCCTGGAGCGAAAGGGATGCGGGGGCCGACCGCAGGAGATGAGGGGCCACCGCCCGCGCGGCCGGAGCTGAGGAGAGGGGTGCGGCTGCGGCCGTGCGGGCTGGCGGGCAGGCGCGAGGATGACGGGCGGCAGGGGTGACAACCCCTGCTGCGTTATTTTTTTATTTTTTTTTATTTTTTTATTTTTTTATAACCTGCAGGAAAAGATCAAAAATGTATTTTTTTGTTCCTTTGTTTTTTTTCTTAAACAACAAATGTAAACAGTAAGTGTAAAGGAGAAGATCTTTTTAATTTTTTTAATTTTTTTATTTTAATTTTTCCTGCAAAACAAATGTTAGAGAAGAAACAACTGTATTTTTTTTATTTTTGTTATTTGTTCCTGCAAAACAAATGTTAGAGATAAAGGACAACAATAATATTTTTTGTTATTATTTTTATTCCTGCAAAATAAATGTTAGATAAAAAAAGAAAGATACAAATTTTATTCCCCTTTTTTACTTCTTCCTGCAAAAACAACTGTGAGAGAACAGGAAAAAATATTTTATTTTTTTTATTTATATACAAAAATGGATGTGTGAATGGTTGGATCTTGACGTGGTGAGAGATAGATCCAAAGGCTCCGGTCACCGTGCGTGATCGGAGGTGGAAGATCGTGCGAGGTAGAAAAAGAAATGCGAGGAATCGAGAAGATGAGATGAAAATCGGTGTCGGGCGACAAAGTATGAAATTGATTTTTTTAATCTAAAAATTACTCCCTACTCCTACGCTATGATCTAAATTTACGATTACCTAGGGAAAAAGACAGAGAATAAAATGGATCTCACCTCGGGGATCGGACAAGCCATGATGGCCTCGACGAAGCTCAAGCCGTTGTCACCGACTGGATCGGAGGCTAGGACCCTCTTCAACAAGAAACCTCTCGGAAACCGGGCTCCTCTCAGCCAAAGATCGATCAAATGTGAATGAGGGAGGAGGAGCCCATTAAAAAGAGAAGAAAATCAAAAATGGAAGATATTCACAAATGAGGAAAGTGTTTATTGGTTAATTAAATAAAATAATTGAATAAATAAAATAAATAAATAATTAAAAACGAATTTCGTAATTAGTTAAAATAAATAAATTAAATAATTCCCAAAAATCAATTAACCACCTTAATGGTGGCTATTTAAGGCACAAAATCAAATCTTCACATAAAAGGTAAGTTATCAAATCAAATGAATTCAAATAAATCCAATAAATTAAATAATTACATATGATTTTCGTAATTAAATAAATTAAATTAATTAATGTGAGATAATTAATTTTTTTGGTAATTTTTATTTAGGGAAATTAATTGTATACATATATTATATACATATAATATAATGTACATAGGTGCAAATAAGGAAATAATTTTTATAAAGGATTTTTTTTTTAATTTTTTTAATTTTTTTTTGTTAATGAAAACAATATCTACAATCTATATTATATATAAAAAAATATAAATAAATATGTTCATCAAATATATAGGAAAACTGCAGAAAACACCCCAGAAAACCGACTTTTTAACCGTAACTCCAAAAATAATGAAACCACAGCCATTTGAAAGATAATTTAATTTATAGTATGATGGAAGTGATTTGGTTCAATTTGAGTTTGTGTGGAGCCGGAATTAATGTTTCAATTATCACTTTGTGGCTTTTTCTGGGTGTAATTATTTGCAATATATACCATATTTTATTTTACAAATATTTTTATTATTTACAACACAATTTTATTTACAACTTTTATTTACGAAAATAATTAGTTTGAGGTCACATTATGTACAGATAAAATAATGTAAGTTTTGTATAAATATACATGAAAAATATTTACAAGATATTTTTGATTTTTCTGACAAACGACCCTATCTCCCCCTACTTTATTCCTGGTCGATCAGGTCAAGTCTTGACCTTCTCTCGGGGTTTGTGTCAGTCTGTATTTATTGCATAACTACATCCTTTATTTTTCTTTTCTTTTTCTTTTCTTCTTTATTCTTTTATTTATGTACAAAAAGTGTTAAAAATGCAATTTTAACAAATGCATGCAAAATGGTAAAATTATGAAATTAATGGGTATTTACATGTGTTTGACTAAGAAAATGAAGCTAAAATAAAAGAATAAAGGCGATGAATCGTGGATTGATCATTCCCCTATACTTTACCTTTGTTAGTTCCTTAGCAAACACTTATTTGAAAAATAAGTGAAAATAAAAATAAAGAAAAGAAAAAGGAAAGAAGTTAGAATAATGTTGACTTTTAAGCTTATATTCATAAAAATGTAGTCTGGAGCTCTGTCGGACCTTTAGATTATTAGTGTGTCGGAACCTTAATGGGATGTGGATTTAAAACCTAACAGCCTCTAAATTCCACAAGACTCCTATTCAGGTCTCCTCAACAGTCAGATCAGAACAAGTCTACATACACAAATTCTTAGGACTATGAAATCTTACTTGTACGGTGTAAGTGAATATAGCTCCTCATCTCAGAAGTAACAAAGAAACAGCCTCTATCAACAAGGTAACTCTAATCCCCTGGTCTAGCAACTCTTTCCTCGAGAAGCGGGGTATTCCCTTCTAAGTTCAAGTGCAACCGGTTCAAGAAGAGGGGGAATAAGAGGTATAGAATTTTGGGAGCTCAACCAGTGTAGTTAAGTCTCCCGCTGCAAGCTTCATGAGATGTAACATGGATACCATAAGCTTTTGCTTTATTTGACTATATACACTCCGGTGGGATTATCATTTTCTATCAGACCCACCACTTTTTTGGAGTGCCTTTTCTTCTTTTTATCTTTTTTTTCTTTTTTTCTTTTTTTTTCTCTTTTTTTTTCAAGTGCATCTGTACAACATATCTACATGGTGCATCATATATACAAGAAATTTTCCTCTTGAGCCAGTAGACTATCCCTCTTTTGAAGCTTTATTGCAACCCACAACTTCTGTCTTTAGACTTCATCACCACTAGACCAAGTTGAGACGCACTTCCTTCACTAGAAGAAGAAGAGAGGTTCCGCCTAGAAGTACTACCCTCATATGCTACCCCAAGCCAAAGGAAACTGCCTCCTCACCACCTCCTCCATGAAGAGCTACGTGTAAAGTGCATTGTCCAAGGTAAGCCACGGTCTGAAAGAATCATGCGTGTGTTGTTAAATATTCTACTTAGACTCATCAAGATGACATGTGAACATAGTCGTGTGGACCCAAAGAATTAAGTCACTAGGACCTGAGAAGTCTTAACTCCACATCTTATAAGGTTCCTCTGAAATTAAGTGGATTAAGGTCCAACTAAGCTCCATTCTTCAAATTTATTCAGACTTAGTTTAATTATCAAGACTATCCTGAAAAATGCACATGTCAATGCAGAAAATATGTACAATGCGAAGAAAAATAAAAATCTTTTTGTGAAACAATTTTCAAAATTTTGAAATTTTTATGGATTTTTGAAAAATGATGCACATGCAAAAGTTTTTTTTTGCAAATAGTTAGAAATATATACAAGTCTATACAATTTTTTAAGATAAAGGTTAGGGATTATATACACATATTTACAAAGGAGTGAGTCAATTATTTACAAGAGTCATGAGACAGGATTTACAACTTGAGTAATTTATACAAGCATATACATAGTTGGTTTTTTTAGTTTATTTCTTCTTCTTTTTTTAATTATTTTTTTTGTGATGCATATATTCCTCAAATTTATTAGAAACTAATTTTACAAATAATTTTCAAAACTATAGTCCAAAATAATTTTTCACACAATTTTACAATCAGTTACAATCATTTGAAAATATTTTGCAAACATTTTTCAAGCAGTATATATAAATTTTTCAAAATAAATTTTCAACCATTTTTCCAAGCATTTGCAAATAGTTTAAAAAAAAAATTTTTCACACAAAGAAAAAAATTTTTACAAGGCGCAAACTTTTTACAAAGGTTGAAAATATTTTTCAAACATTTTTCAAATGGTTTTCAAAAGATTTTTCAAAAAGATTTTCAAACTACTTTCAAAATATTTTTCAAAATATTTTAACCTGATTTATTTGTCAGTATGTACAAGAACAAATTTTGAGGAAATTTATGCATCTCTTTTTTTTAATATTTACACAGTATTTTAGCCATATTAAAAATATGAAAGTACGAGTTATGGCTAAAGTATATATACAATATATACGACACCCCCCTATACTTAGCTCGAACTATGTCCTCATAGTGATCAAAGAGCTGGAGATAAAGACATAACTCGTGCTTCGTATAGAAAAGTGAGAAGAATAGTATACTACAACGACGAATAAAAGAATAAAATCAATAGAAGTCGGTGATCCCCCTATACTTAGGATCAAGTAATCCTAAGTATAGCAGACTGTACACAAGGGGAAAACCGAGGGGTAGAATGTACTGGGTTTACCCCCCCTATACTTAGGGTAAAATATCCCTAAGTATAGGCAGCAAAACAGAGATAAAAAGAATCAAAAGAATAATCACACGTCTGATACCCCCTATACTTAGGGTAAAGTACACCCTAAGTATGGAACAATCATGAGATGGAGATGGGGTGTGAGACAGAAAGAATGTATGATATGGACAGAATGATATAAACAGATGTGAAAAATCAATGTTGAGGTGCCTCTCAACAAGCGCTAGAGTTTACGCCCCTAGCTGGGCGCAAATGTTAGGATAACGCAGTGTTGAGGTTCAGGACGGCATCTGTCAGGCAAATACCGTACTGTTGTTGCAGTCTCGGTGGGAGAACAACAACGAAGTCAGGAGGGTCAACAGAGTTGATGATGTCACCCAGATAATCAATCAAGCGGGTGTTTGCTACCGGATCAAGATATTGGTAGATGAAGTCGGGCTCCGGTAGCACAAAAGAAAGCATTGGCTCAAGGTCTATATGGAGTGAAAGGGCAGAGCTGAAAAAGTCAAACGTGGAGAAGGAAGGATCTGTCAGAGAATCCTCCGCGTCAATCACAGTCTCGAATAGATATGGCAGATCATGATCAGGAGACTCACTATAAAGGTTGATATCCGATGTATGGAATGTAGACAGATCAGTGAAATCATCGAATACCTCAAAGATCGAGTCATCCTCGCGAGGGTCGTCGAGGAGAGAATCATCAAATTCATTATCAGAAATATCAAAATACTCGGTCTCGTGATCCGACAGATCGGATGCACTCCCAGAAAGTGAAACCGAGTTTATATGGTCCATGGCATCCTCCCGCAGATAACCCTCAGGGAGTAATGCCGAATCATCAGGGAAGTTGGGATCAATGCTGTCAAATGTCATGTCCTCTAAAAATGTATCGACCTCATCAAATGGGAGGACACATGGCTCAAGTACGGGACTATCAAGTTCTGTAAAATCCAAATTCGGTCCCTCATCAAACTCTCTATGCTGAGATGAATCTAAATGTATCTCCGAATCTGAGAAGATCTCCTGAAGACAAGACACTGTATCAACTATGTATGGATACTGGAAAGAATCAGAGGATGGCTGAGATGTGGGTTCCTCCTCTATCTCTTGGGATCCTAGCAGATCTAGAATCGACGAATCTTCTACGTGATAGAGCGGGACTGGCTCAAAATCTGATTGTAAATCCAATTGGTCATCAACCAATGTCCGGCTCTGGGAACTCACAACAGTAGGCAACACATCCATCAAATGAGAAGTAGTAGCATCCATATCCTCTGATTTGTGTGTGCTATCAAGATCAGCATGGTGTGTCACACACTCAACAGTTGTCATCTCTCCGTCATGTGTTGTCCCAAATAAATCATCTAGTGTATATGCAAGATCAGAAAGTGTATCCAAGATGGTCTCAACAAAATCCAAGTCGGGACAATGGTGTGAACCACTACACGAGGTAATGACATATGATATTTGCTCTGCGGTCCTCCCCCTCATGGCGATATGGATAAGGTCAGTCATCGAAAATCCATGATCTGGAAATCGCCTCAAAAGTTCTCGTAACCTCAACCATGAATCTCTCAACGGCCTTTGGGGGTTAACAGAAAATTCACGAATACATGACCGCATCATCTCTGCTCTACACTGGGGGTAAAATTTCTTCAAAAATAATGATCGTAAATCTCCCCATGTAGCAATCTTCCTTCCCAATCGTCTATGCCAACTCTTGGCTCTACTCTGAAGTGTAAATGGGAAGGTAATCAGCATCATGTCCTCAGAAGTGATATCCAAATATGATCGTGATACACAAAAATCCTCAAATTCATCAATATGCAAATAAGGTTCCTCGTGCATTTCCCCAAAAAACTTAGGCAGTAGATCAATTAACTCTAAATCCAGAACAAAGGGTCTCAAGGTAGAAGCGGACTGGACTTCATGATCTGTGTACTCATCCAATGTCCTAGGATACAAGTCATCTAAAGCTCGCAACTGCCCCATTCGATTGCCTATGGGATGCACTCTCATCTCAGTAATGTGAACACCCATGTCTCGTGTTTGGTCAATCTGGTCTCTGTGGGTGTCACTCACAGCACGTCCCAAATGGGAGGGTGGGTAGAGAGAAGATGAGAAGTCGAATGGGGTTCCGACCTCTCGAGAGAGTGAACGTGAGTGATGGGCGTGAAATGAAGAAGCCGTAAAATTCGGCTAGAATGGAAAGTGGCCCATCATGATGAGAGGAAACTGAAGGGAGGGATGGAGGGATAGAAGGGAGTGAAAGAAAGAAAAGGCAGCAACGAAGAGAGAGATAGAAGGGAGGGAGGGTGGGTTAGAGACAGAAGGTGACTGCTAATGATAGAGGAAGATGATTGTAACCGACTCACACCAAAGACATACAAAACACAAAGCAAACCCCCAGTTCACCAACTCAACACAAAGTGAAGACCGTGAGATTCGGTCCTTTATCTTTTCAATTTTAGAGTTAAGGTGATCAACGAAAGTTGTACAAACACTTAGGAGGCTTGAATAGGATTTGGGCACTACTCCTTAGTGTGTACGCGAGCGAGTAAAAGCGCAAACAATGAGGGAATTGCTCTCCCAATACAATGAAGTGAATCAATTACGTTTGATTTTAGAGTCAGGTTCAATTAGCAGTCCCAATTTTTTTTAATTTTTGATTTTGTGATTTTTTTGGATATTTTCAAGAATAAACGCCTAACGAGCTTTCCGATTTCCTCTTTGATTAATTTGAGTCCAAAAACAGGGAGAGGGATCGAGAAAGCCAATGCACGATCAAACACAATGATGCATGCAGAGATAGAAAATGCGTACCTTACTCCAGCACTCTACATGCAATATGATCCGCGCATAAAATTAAAGATAGAATATAAACTAACTATATGATGCACGAAGAAATCGGCCTTAGACAAGCAACTTCTATTGATCATGAAGAATAATAGTTAGCTAACTGAATCGAGTCCGGAGTCCGATCTTGAGAGTCACTCGGTGCCCGCCACAACGGGTCCTGCCAGCGCTGTATGTGACTCCTCACGGCACGTGGTCTCAAATCCAATTAAACTAACTTTTTCAGTGAATTTTAGTAAGGTCCAAGTACGTTCTATAGGAACAGATATTCTATTAGGTGTTGGGCCTTAGAAATTTTACGTCACAATAAATCAAAATTCCTACGTCTAGGGGCTAAAACTGCGAGAATCAAGTAGTAAGTTATGGCGTGAAATCAAAAACACGGAAAACAGCGGTGAGGTCCCCCAAGTGCACCGACACTTGGCGAAACAGACCCCGAGGAAAGTCCAAGTCCACACGTTCAAAGTCCTAAATTATTACAAGAATAATTGTTCTCTCAAATAATAAAAAAAATCTTCTTCTCCTCCCTTCGTGTGCGGGTCCTCTAAATAGTAAACTCCAAGTCATCCAAGCAGTACCTCGCACAAAAATCAAAGAGAGAAGGTCAGAAAGCAATTATGATATAGAAAGACAAGATAGAAAAATGACAACAAAGCCGTGCTCCCCGGCAACGGCGCCATTCTGATGACACGAAAATCGATGCGACTAAGGTGGAAAATAAATCACAATGTCGTTGTCCTTAATCGATCAATTCGGTCAACGGAAAAATAAATGAAACCACTTAAAGAAAATATAAATCAATGAAATAATGTAAGCGGTCTTTCGCTATTCTTTTTACCTGGTATAGCGAGCAGGGTCGAACACAAGGAGCACGATTGAAAAAAAACTATGTAGTCAAATTTTTAAAGTTAAATTTTTAGTGGTTTTTGAATTTTTATATTTTTTTTTGTATTTTTCGAATAAGCACAAATGAATAGAAACACACACACACACACTACACTATTTTTGTATTTTTTTAAAAGGTAAAAACAATGCTCAGAAAATTAAAGAGATTAAAATGCACCTACAGAAATATTTTTGGAATTTTTAGGCAATTTTTCTATTTTTTTATGAATTTTCAAAGTTTAGACATGCAAAAAGACAATATTTTTGAATTTTTTAAATATATCAAATGACAATAAAATGTGATGAAAACTTTATACAATGAAGAATACCAGATTAGGAGTCTACACAAATTTTCTCAAGATTTTTCGACTCAGAGTAACATTTATTTCATTCCAAGAAAGCAAGCAAGTTTGAATCTGAAAATGCGGGGGCTGAAATGTAATTTTCAAAAGTTCTTTCAGAAAATATAAAAATAATAAACAGCAGATAATGATTCGCAAATTACCCAGATAACATGTGTGAAGCACATGACTTTCTTTGTAGAACAGGAGTGTCTTTGCAATTCCAAGTACCTTCAGGGGGTTTAATGTAATTTTGCCAAATATTTTAATAACCCCCTAGGGCTTCTTCGATGCTTTTCATTTCCCTTCTCAAAAAGCAACCAGGGCTGCCGCCGCCCCCACCCACAAGAGAGGAGATGGAGACGCGGCTGGGAGGAGGCCGGCCTCGACGCGCGGCGCGGCTGGAGGGCACGCAAGGGGTTGCGTTGGAGGCACGCAAGGAGGCGACGAAGCAGGCGGCTCGTGGGAGAGCGGGGTGGTGCGGCGCCGCCGCACGCGCGACACACGCGCGGGCTGTGCTGCGGACACGCGCGATGGCGCGCGGGGACCTTGCAGGGAGGCCGGAGCCGCTGGAGGGGGACAGCGGGGCGGATCTGGGCTCGCAGGCGCGGTGGCGCGGTGGGCCTGGAGGGAGCCCGCCCGCAGGTGGCGGTCCTGGAGCGAAAGGGACGCGGGGGCCGGCCGCAGGAGATGAGGGGCCACCGCCCGCACGGCCGGAGCTGAGGATAGGGGTGCGGCTGCGGTCGTGCGGGCTGGCGGGCAGGCGCGAGGATGACGGGCGGCGGGGGTGACAACCCCTGCTGCGTTATTTTTTTATTTTTTTGTTTTTTATTTTTTTATAACCTGCAGGAAAAGATCAAAAATGTATTTTTTGTTCCTTCGTTTTTTTTCTTAAACAACAAATGTAAACAGTAAGTGTAAAGGAGAAGATTTTTTAATTTTTTTAATTTTTTTATTTTAATTTTTCCTGCAAAACAAATGTTAGAGAAGAAACAACTGTATTTTTTTATTTTTGTTATTTGTTCCTGCAAAACAAATGTTAGAGATAAAGGACAACAATAATATTTTTTGTTATTATTTTTATTCCTGCAAAATAAATGTTAGATAAAAAAAGAAAGATACAAATTTTATTCCTTTTTTTTACTTCTTCCTGCAAAAACAACTGTGAGAGAACAGGAAAAAATATTTTATTTTTTTTATTTATATACAAAAATGGATGTGTGAATGGTTGGATCTTGACGTGGTGAGAGATAGATCCAAAGGCTCCGGTCACCGTGCGTGATCGGAGGTGGAAGATCGTGCGAGGTAGAAAAAGAAATGCGAGGAATCGAGAAGATGAGATGAAAATCGGTGTCGGGCGACAAAGTATGAAATTGATTTTTTTTAATCTAAAAATTACTCCCTACTCCTACGCTAAGATCTAAATCTACGATTACCTAGGGAAAAAGATAGAGAATAAAATGGATCTCACCTCGGGGATCGGACAAGCCATGATGGCCTCGACGAAGCTCAAGCCGCTGTCACCGACTGGATCGGAGGCTAGGACCCTCTTCAACAAGAAACCTCTCGGAAACTAGGCTCCTCTTCGCCAAAGATCGATCAAGTGTGAATGAGGGAGGAGGAGCCCATTAAAAAGAGAAGAAAATAAAAAATGGAAGATATTCACAAATGAGGAAAGTGTTTATTGGTTAATTAAATAAAATAATTGAATAAATAAAATAAATAATTAATTAAAAACAAATTTCGTAATTAATTAAAATAAATAAATTAAATAATTCCCAAAAATCAATTAACCACCTTAATGGTGGCTATTTAAGGCACAAAATCAAATCTTCACATAAAAGGTAAGTTATCAAATCAAATGAATTCAAATAAATCCAATAAATTAAATAATTACATATGATTTTCGTAATTAAATAAATTAAATTAATTAATGTGAGATAATTAAATTTTTTGGTAATTTTTATTTAGGGAAATTAATTGTATACATATATTATATACATATAATATAATGTACATAGGTGCAAATAAGGAAATAAATTTTATAAAGGATTTTTTTAATTTTTTATTATTTTTTTAATTTTTTTTGTTAATGAAAACAATATTTACAATATATATTATATATAAAAATAAATATAAATAAATATGTTCATCAAATATATAGGAAAACTGCACAAAACACCCCAGAAAACCGACTTTTTAACCGTAACTCCAAAAATAATGAAACCACAGCCATTTGAAAGATAATTTAATTTATAGTATGATGGAAGTGAGTTTGGTTCAATTTGAGCTTGTGTGGAGCCAGAATTAATGTTTCAATTATCACTTTGTGGCTTTTTCTGGATGTAATTATTTGCAATATATACCATATTTTATTTTACAAATATTTTTATTATTTACAACACAATTTTATTTACAACTTTTATTTACAAAAATAATTAGTTTGAGGTCACATTATGTACAGATAAAATAATGTAAGTTTTGTATAAATATACATGAAAAATATTTACAAGATATTTTTGATTTTTCTGACAAATGACCCTATCTCCCCCTACTTTATTCCGGGTCGATCAGATCAAGTCTTGACCTTCTCTCGGGGTTTGGGTCAGTCTGTATTTATTGCATAACTACATCCTTTATTTTTCTTTTCTTTTTCTTTTCTTCTTCATTCTTTTATTTATGTACAAAAAGTGTTAAAAATGCAATTTTAACAAATGCATGCAAAATGGTAAAATTATGAAATTAATGGGTATTTACACGTGTTTGACTAAGAAAATGAAGCTAAAATAAAAGAATAAAGGCGATGAATCGTGGATTCATCACTCCTCATCCAATGGTGATGGAAGATGGTGGAAGAATTGGTGAATGACGTAGTTTGATCAAGGATGGGTATACATCCTTTGGGCTGATCAAGCCTCCAAATGGTCTAGCACCTCCGGAGGGGTGCTCCGTGATGAATCTCGTATTCATCACTCTAAATCTCATTTCTTAAGCTCAAAACCCTTAAAATCAACAACATTTTAGCATCTATTCTGCATAATTAGCATTAGTGCATGATTTCATAAGAATTGCATTTTAGCACAAAAATCTGCACAAAATAAGAAGCCAAAAATCCAAGCCAAAATGACCTATAAATAAGCATAACTTCCCAAATTTTTCACTCATTCAAGCTAACTCCGAATGACTCAAAACCACTTCCATTGTGTACATATCTGATGTCGCAAAAACCACGCGGTCGAGACAGGATAAATAATATGAAAATAAGTTGTCGTTGTTCCCAACCACGGGAATCGGTCAACGAGAAAAATTTGTATTTTAAACCACTTAATGAAATATCAAACAATCAAAGAAAAGATAAGCGGCTTTTCGCTATTCTTTTTACCTGGTATAGCGACCAGGGTCGAACACAAGGAGCACGATTTAAAAACTTATGCAGTCAAATTTCAGAGTTAATTTTTTAGTGGTTTTTAATTTTTTATTTTTTTAATTTTTAAAAGACGAACAATATTCACAAGTGATAAAAAGCACACACAACCCTTTTTTATTTTTCAAAATAACCAAAAATATACAGAAAAATCCAAAGAAAATGTTTTTGGGTTTTATATATATGAAAATATTTTTGGTAATTTTTTTACAATTTTCTGATGTTTTTGTAATTTTATAAAAATGAGACAACGCAAAACAAAGAGACTATTCACAGTTAGGAGTATTTTACAATTTTAAAATTCTTTAAATACTCAAAACTCCTGAAGATTATTTTTAAGACCATATCTACAATCAGAAACTGAAATCACTATTTTTGAATTTTTCTAAAATTTTCTATAATTTTTATAAGATTTTTCGTATTTTACAATTTTTTGGAGTTTTATAAAAGGAAATTTCACAAAAATTGGTCAGAAATTAAAACAAGTCAAAATACATTTATATTAATTTTTTGGAATTTTGAAGTGAAGTTTCGAATTTTTATGAATTTTCAAAGTTATGACAAGGAAAAATACACTGTTTTTGAATTTTTAAATATATAAAATCAACTTTAAATGCTATGAAAATTTTATACAATGACAAGAACTATAGAAGGAACATGCGAGAATTTTCTCCAAATTTTTAGAGCGATGCAAGCATTTATTTCATCACAAAGATCAAACAAGTTATGTTCTGAAAACACAGGGACTTAGTTGCAAATAGTTAAAGTTTTAGCATGAAATAAAAGCAGAAGTAAAAGAAGGAAAGGATCTTGCAATTTACCCACTAAAAGCATGCACAGCACATGCTTCCTTGAGCTCAAAGGTGTATCTGCAATTTTGAAAACACTCCAGGGACTTGTATGCAATTTATCCCCTTTTTAATTAACCCTCCCTCTAGGGTTTCTTGTTCTTCTGTCCTCGTCAAAGGAGGGAAAGACCAAGGCCACCGCACACCTCAAGAGGAGCAGGAGGGCCGACGCTCGGTGGCGGATCGGGGCGAGCGGTGGAGGCGCTGCCGCGCGGGCGCACGCGGGGGGAGCGCGCACAGGGCGCAAGGTCGCGCTAGGAGGTGGAGGCCGCGTGGGCCACGGGAACGGTGGTGCGCGCCTGGAGGGGCCCGGGGCGGCGCCGCGGACGTATGGGGCACCGACTTCGCGCGTGGGGCGCGTTGGGAGGCTGGAAGGCGGAGCCGCTGCACGCCGCGCGGTTGGGGTTCGCGCAGGTGGTCAGGGACGAGTTGGAGGGAGGCCACCGGAGGGCGGCGCTGATCGCCGTGGAGGGAGCAGGGTGCGGCTGGGGAGGCCTCGACGCACCTTTTTTTTTAATTTTTTTGTTTTTTTATTTGCTGCAGGAAATGTTAGAATAAAATGTATATATTTTTTTCTATGTTTTTTTAACAGGAATCTAAACAGAAATATAAAAAGGAGATTTTTTTTACAATTTTTTATTTACGTTTTTTTATGTTTTTCTGCAAAACCACAGTTAGAGATACAAACAAAAATTTTTATTTTTTAATAATCCTGCAAAACAAAGATTAGAAAAAAATGATCAAGTAGTTTTTTAAAATTTTTTATTTATGCACAAATATAGGAACCGTGTATGGACGGATCTCGATGAGATGGGAGAGAGATCCGAGACTTCGGTCACCGTGCGTGACCGAAGGTGGAGGATTGCGTGAGATAGAACGTGAAGCGTGGAGATCGTGAGATGATATGAAAAATCGATTTCGGAGGCGGAAATAGGTGGTGAAAATTTTGGTGATTTTTAAAGATCTAACAGCTAATAAACTAAGAGCAAAAATTAGAACTTCTATTACATACGAAAAATAACAGGAAATAAAGTTGGGATCTCACCTTGGGATCGGACGTGCCGTGATGGCCTCGACGAAGCGCAAATCGCTGTCACCGACTGGATCGGAGGCTGGGCACCCTTCTGCAACAAGAAACTCTCGGAGATTGGGCTCCTCTCTCCAAAGATTGATCAAATGTGAATGAGGGAGGAGGAGCCCATTAAAAAGAGGGGAAAATGAAAAAGGAAGGTATGTACAAAAGGAGAAGGTTTTTCGTGGTTAATTAATAAAATAATTAATTAAATAAAATAATTAATTAATTAAAAACGAATTTCATAATTAATTAAAATAAATAAATTACATAGTTTCCAAAAATCAATTAGCCACCTTAATGGTGGCCATATATGGTGTGGAATTAAATCATATATACAAGGCAAGTTATTACACCAAATAAATTCAAATATATCCCATAATATGAATTTCGTAATTAAATAAATTAAATTAATTAATGTGAGATAATTAATTTTTTTGGTGATTTTTATTTAAGGAAATTACTTATATATATATTATACACATATAATACAATATAAATAGGTACAAATAAAGAAATATTTTTATAAAAGATTTTTTTAATAAATTTTTTTATTTTTTTTATTTTTAATGAAACCAATATTTACAAATATATACATTATAAAAATAAATACGAATAAAATATATACAACAAGTATATGGGAAAACTGTACAAAACACCCCAGAAAACCGATTTTTTAACCGTAACTCCAAAAAATATGAAACCACAACCACTTGAAAGATAATTTATTTTGTAGTATAATGGAAGTGGGTTTCGTTCTATTTGAGCTCGTATGGAGCCGGAATTGGTGTTTCAATGATTTCTTTGCGGCTTTTTCTGAGTGCGATTATTTACATTATGTACATTATTTTATTTTACACTTATTTTTATTTTTTTTATTTACAACACATTTTTATTTACAACTTTTGTTTACAAAAATAATTAGTTTGAGGTCAAATTATACAAATAAAATAATGTAAGATTTGTACAAATATACATGAAAAAATATTTACAAGATATTTTTAGTTTTTCTAACAGAAGACCCTATCTCCCCCTACTTTATTCCTGGTCGATCAGGTCAAGTCTTGACCTTCTCTCGGGGTTAAGGTCAGTCTGCATTTATTGCATAAACACATCATTTTCTTTTTCTTTTCTTCTTTATTCTTTTAATTATATACAAAAAGTGTTAAAAATGCATATTTAACAAATGCATGCAAAATGGTAACTTTATGAAATTAGTGGTTATTTACAGGTATTTGACTAAGGAAAAGAGGCTAAAATAAAAGAATAAAGGCGATGAATCGTGGATTCATCAATATCACTAACAAGAATAAAGGAAAAATACAAAAAATTAACTAACCCAAATAAGCGGACTAAAAACCCAAACCCAAATTTCAGGATTTTTCGGACTAAAAGCCACACATCTTCCCCATCCAATGTCTGATTTTAATCGTACTCACTTTTGAACTAATGTACATTCAATTACCTTCAAAACAAGACCAAGTTCAAGTGAATCGGAGCTCATATGTGAAAGTTGGGTTTTTGGGCCTCTTTTGTATATTGTGTATTTTAGCGGTTTTTGACCAATTATTTTATATACTTATTTAAAATATTAATAAAAATCCAAAAAAATTAGATTAAGGTGTCTTTATTTATCTTCGATTTTACCGTAATTTTTCAGATTTTAATATGATCTTAAAAATGACATAAAAATTACAAAACCCCAAAGATAAGGTATTCTATGTACATGGGATACCCCAAAAATTCACTTTGTGCAAATGATCGATTTTGATGTCTTCATGAAAGTTGTAGATCTCATCGAGACAAGCAACTTTCGTGAAGAAACTTTTTTGATCCGAGGTCATTTACTATTTGTATTGATTTTATAAATTCTTATATTCTCGAATTTTCTGGTGCTGCCACGTGTCAGCCATTTTTGGGCTTCATTTTTATCGTTTTTATTAAAAAAAATTAATTAAAAAAATATATATTAATAAAAATAAAAAGGACACATGTACGTCGCACGTGCCTTGAAGGCACGTGCTCCGCACGCGCATCCCTCCTTGCACCCTCTTCGGCCACGTGGCGCAACAGGCGCCATCCGATCACGCACGATCGGACAACGCCTGTGCGTCGTCCCCATCAGACCCTTCTTTACCAATTGGGAACGCATCTCCGCCTCGAGTTAGCTGCGTCGCCGCCCCGATTCCCTCGCCGCGTATCCCGCACCTCCGATCAGATCTCTGTTCTCGATCATCCCCGATCTCGACCCTAATCAAATCCCTAACTCATATTACTTCCTTCTCCGGCCGAAACCTCGCAAGCCTATAAAAGAAGCACCGCCGGCCCTCCTCCACTTCATCCGCCGATAGCACAAAGAGGTGCGGTGGTGACAACACTCCCTCCGTCTCCGGCGAGGTTCGGCTACCTCCCTATAGCCGTCGCAGCGCCGCCCTCGGCCCTCCGCTCCAGCTCCGAGTTCTCGTCGAGCCTATTATCAACGTCCTTCGCCCGCGACTCCGGCCATCCACTTCATCGACAACTGCCAGACACCGCTTCTCCAACGCCACCACCAGCGACTCCGCGCCACCGCCTGGAGCTCTGTTCCTCCTCCGCCTCGTCCCCGCCTCAGGCCGGTACAGAGGCCGAGACCCCCGCCACGTGCATGGCACGTGAGGGCAGGGGGACGTCACGCTTGCTTCAGCCCTCAGGTCACGTGCGGAGCACGTGATCGTGGGGTAAATTACGTCAAACCCCTTGGAAGATCTCCATTTTACGCAAAGAGCCCCGCCAGCCAGAGGCACGTGCATAGCACGTGACCTCTGGGAATTTTGCAAAAGAACCCCCACGGGTTCAGGTATTTCCATTTTAGTCCCTCCTTTATATTATTTATTTATATTGCAAACAGACCCCTGTATTCCTCTGTAATTTTGGACCTCTTCTTTAATTATTTTCTTAATTCAAAAAATAGCATGATGTTTGTTAACTAATTCTCTACAATTAGACATATTGTGTGCATTTTTCTGATTGATGGTTAATTAATAAATAATCATTTTATGGAAATTTGCATATTTTACCCATTTCTTGCTCTGAAATTCATAGTTGATTAACCATTTCTCTTAAAATCTCCGAAAAATCACATATTGAAGAGTTAATTATTCTTAACATTGTGCCAAAAAAGATTTACATTTGCATGAATAATTTGTCCTATAAAATTTATTTTGCATATTTTAACATTTAATTTTTAATAGGCATTAAACCCCACATTTTTGAGGTTTAGGATTTTTCCGAGATCCGTCGTGATAGATCTTAGATAATTTTATTTCTTGAAAATAATTAGGTTTAATATTTATTAAAATTAAATATTGAAATTCATTCTATTTGCATTTAAAAATCTATAAAAAATTCATATTGCATGCAAAAATTCCAAAAAAAATTTCGTGCACTCATTTCATCATAATTTACATCTCGGCCAAGTTTCGTATTTTTTTAGACATCGTTTGATCGAAATTTACATTTTAGTCCTAACATAGGCCGAATTTGCATATTGCACCCTCTATTGCATTGAAAATTCTAAAAAAAGACCGCCTCAAAAATCGAACACGAACTTTGATAAACTTAACTCTAGGTTGTTCCTTTGCCTCCTTGTGATCGACCTTGGGACTTGCCCAAGTAAAACAAACATAAAACCACACTTGATTAAAATTGATTAAATTTCCGTGGTTATCTTTAACCGTTTCTGATTGCCGCCTACAATGCACGACACATAATTTTTACGCACTTCACAATAAAAACACATTTTTAAACCCGATATTTTCGGATTCGTCAGATGGCGCCGTTGCCGGGGAAGCAAACGGCTTAGTGTTTTGTCCTGAAAATTTTTGTTCGGTTTTCCGCATTCGGGTAGTCTGACCTCCGAATTTCGCATTGTAAATTCCATTTTTTTCTGCAATTTATTTTCAGCACTTATTTCTCATATATTTTTGAGTCACTCTCTTACATTTTCTCTTATATTTTTCTTGCGAGGTACTTTGTACGTGGAGTGGTTTTTCGAAAACCGATGCAACTTCACCGACTTTTGCAAAAACCGCAAATAAAATTAAGATCGAGTCGAGTCGTGAGAGAGCATAGAGTCTAGGTTTATTTCTACAAATTTTAATTCTTGTAATTAATTGTACATTTACAGCGGTGTCCGTTTGGACTCTCGCGTGTATAAACAGACCTCTAAACTTTTTCTGTGGTGTGTCGTGGTCTGTTTCACTCTCCGGTGAGAGTGGGGCCCGACTTGAGTGGCAATTAGGATAGACCTGCACATACGGCTCTCTGAGCATTTTAATTTTTGATTGTGCTCGTAGATATTAGGCCACACTTCACATTAACTAAGACGCACCTAGATCGTTCAACTTAGCCAAAAATTTAACTCAATTCTTCCACGCTAATAGAATTTTCTGCTTAGGTGCGGTTTTTCATCGGCTTGCATTTATCTAGAATAAATTTTTACTTTCTGTCTAGCATCCCACATGGAGATTGCGAGAAGGCACTGTAAGTCTTCTAACTGAGCATTATTCAACATTTTTCGCGTGCATCGGCTTTTCCCGAATTCCTCTCTCTTGTTTTATGACATAACTTTAAAGGAAATTGGGACTGGACGGTAGACGTGTATTTGTGCTCATCTAATTTTTCAGTGATCACCTCATTAAAATCGGGACTGCTAAATATAGCTGATCTCAAAGAACCCATAAAATCAAGAATTTTTGCTGGAAAGCAACCCCGGCCTTGGATGTTCTATTTTTCTAAGTGAGCGAGAGACGACACTTAAGGCTAGAGCCCAAATCCGAAATTCCAGCTCGCTAAATTTTTGCCAAGATTGATTTATCACCAGCTAAAATTGAAAAGATAATAGCCGAACTCTTACGGCTTCATTGTGTGAGTTGGTGAACCTGGGGTTTGACTTGTGTTTGCATTGGTGTACGTGAACCGATTTCGAAGATCAACAACTACACTTTTAATAAAATTTCTATCCCGTATAATCATCTCTCTCATCTCTTGATTTTAATCTCATCATGGAAATTTTTCCAAATTTCAGATCCAACCCATCATTTCTCTCAACTCCTTCAAAACTGACCGAACATTACTATGAAAACAAATCTGTCTCGGTTTGGCACAAATCAACTACATCCTCTTCTTTCAATAATCCTCCAACATTTGCGGGAAACTTTCACCCGCGGATGACCTCGACCCCCTCATTAAATCCTTCCTCAAATCATCCGATCACCCATGACCACTTACCGTCTTGGATTGAACCATCTTATTCTCAGTTTCTCGCCAATGAAACTTTTCAAGATCAAAATCCTTCAAGTCTCATGATCGACAGAGAAATCAAACCCAAATGGAAAGACACACACTTAATGATCATCAGCGTTGGATTGACCACGACAGACCCCTCGTCAGACATGATACTCATACAGAGGACTGGACTAACCTCCTAGACACATATAAACCATGTATGCTGACTCCACAATATCAAGGTCTGATTAATCATGATCAAAGGATTGAACTCTACTCAGATCAAATACACATGCCTGGATCATATGAGCAGCCTCCTTCCATAATTATTGAGGAGATATTTTCTAAAAATAATGATCATATGTTGGATATTACAAGAAACTCTCCTCTTCGCACGTACAGAAAAATGGAAGACGAAATCATTGAACAAAAATCGAGTACTCCCATGATTGATCATGAACAGAATTGTGAGGATGATGTTTCAAGGATAAAAACAAGATTTCAATTGATGGAGGAAAGATTTCAAAAATTTGCCGACCGAGTAATATCATTCTATGGTGGCTCGGAGATAAAAATGAATGAGGAAAGGATTGGATCCCATGATAAAAATTTTGATATATTCAAAGACCTAGGGATGATTCTAACATCAACACTTCAGCTTATGATTATGCCCCTAACCCTTATTCTGAATATAAAAACGCCTACTCATCTGAGGAACACACCACATCACCACACCACACAGAAAATACCAAAACAATAGGAATATTCCAAAATACCAAAAAATCGAAAATCCAGAAAATCTAATAAAAATTGAATCTGAAGAAGACCTGAGGAATTTGGATCCTGCTTTACGGGAAGCACTAGAAAAACATTTGATTTTTGAACTTCCCATTATAAAGGCCATTGAACACTTCCCCGACCTTAAGAAATTTTTAATGAACAGATCAATCGTCAAAAAGTCGGGAAGGATTAGAACAAAAACTGAAAGACATATCTTGTCAATGGCCTCCTCCTTGGTGTTGAGGAGAAAAACCAAGAACCGCATAGTGAAGCGGTTGCCCAGATTTGACTGTAGAATCAAAGACACAATTTTCACCCATGCCCGAATTGATGATGATTCACCAATCAATATCCTCCCAACCTCTATATTCCACGAACTCAAACTCAGACCGATCAGGAAAATACGAGAAATTGTTCAATTGACGGACCGATAAATAAAGCAGCCGAGAGAAATCATTTCTGTCATCATGATATTCCAAGGTGCTCCGCTCAAAATGGATTTCACGATCATTGATATTGGGCATCAAGGAGAGTTCACCCATTCTTCAATTATTCTTGGGAAACCATTCTTAGCATTGTCTAAGGCAATTATTGATTGTGAGACTTGGCAAATAAATTTTACGGCATTGAAAGCACTTCAAGTTGACACAGTCTTTGAGGAAATACGATTTTCTGAGGCAACTCATAAAGTACCCAACAACCACAAACCTAAAGAGGTAGAAGAACCCTACCCCGCTACGACACCTGAGATAGCGGTTGTTTTTGAGACCATTGGTTTAGAGAATCTCCCCCTGCTCCATTCCCAGCCGCACTCTCCATAGAAAATCGAGCATATGAATCTTATGATCCGGAGACTTATGAATGCTCACACCCTGGGTCAACCTATGCTGACTACATAGATTACATCAACTTGACACAGGAATGCTCCAATGACAAGTCAATTGAGAATGAACAAGCAGAGACTCTCCCCAGTATTTCAATTCCCCTAGATCTCAAAATAGACAAATCCTTCTACTACGATCCTGAACATATGCATGGTCACACCCTGGAGCAACATACTCTGATTATCTTGATCAAATCCTCCCAAATCGAGAGTGCACCAACATCCAGGAGACTAAGAACAAATTTGCAGCCCAAACACCGACCAAGGAGAAGAACAATAATGGCTACTCATCTGGATACTCAAGTGAACCGACAGCTTCACGAAACAAGAAAAAGAGAGATAGATTTGACCTTTCGGAAGAGGAATCGGTTGATGATCCCTCATCAGGTCCGGAAAAAGTAGTCTACATGAGTGAAGTCTGTTCGGCAGCTCTAAAGTCATATCTTCGCAAGGATCTAAAATTCGATTCTCGTTGGACAACTCCCGTTCCTAATTATTACTCATCCAAAGCTGATGCTCCTACCTTCCACAAGTACACTGGAATTATATTTTATGAGCTGACTGAGACCAGAGCATCTGAAGATTCATCTGAGGACAAACCGATTGATCTTAAAAAGGAACGAATTTTGAGGAAACAATTGAAGGAACAAAAAGGCATGAATATCTGGAGTATGTCCACTTTCAAATACTATTCCTCTATGGATAACTCTGATGATGGCTACCTTTCATCTGACTCAAATATTTCATCTACTAGCCATCATGATTTTTCTGAGGATGACACTGATAATGGTGGGGAATCATATGCTTCATCTTCGTCTCATCATTACGATCTCCCACCACAAGCTCACAAAAAGATCAGCCGTAAACCGCCTTAATCATCGGCTATCCACCCTACCTCCCGACCACATCGGTCTCCTTGTACAACTTCTTCCTCTACTTAGGCCAAGGCCTAAGTATAGGGGGGGGGGACCGATGCCATTTGTATATACCATTTCCCTCATCACACTCCTATCTCTCGATCACTCCATATCCATCATTCTTCTATACTTAGGCTGACCAGAGCCTAAGTATAGGGGGACCCGACAACCATCTGTATATACTCTCCTCATTTACATATCCTGACCACCTCTTCTTGCGCTCTTCTTCTATACTTAGACTATTCACAGTCTAAGTATAGGGGGCGAACCATTGTATAATTTTACTCTCTTACGCTTAGCCCGAGCTATGTCTTCATTACGCTTCTTGTGCTCTGAGGACACATCACTCGCTAAGTATAGGGGGTCTGTATATATACTATGTATATATTTTAGCCATACCTCGTACTTGCGCGTAAGTCTATATGTATTTACGGGGTGGGTATTAAAAAAAATGCTACTAACACTGACTATGCCCAAAATTTTGAAAAAAAATGGTTTCTTATTCATTTTTGCATAAAAAAATTTTATTTCCATTCCACACACCTACACTTCATCCAGCATTGCATTCATTTGCATTTGTGAAAAGTCATTGGGTTCTGAACCGAGTTATTAGCCGAAACCGAGAGTGGTCTGGACTTAACCTTAATCAACCTAATTTTCAGAGGAACTTCACCGAGAAGTAGGATTTTAGAGTTTTCAGGTCTTTGACTTAATTCCTTGAGTTTCACATGACAATGCACAGAGTTTGACTCTTAGTGTCTAACCTGGTCTCTTCATTCTGGATACAACTCTGGAATAAGGAATCAATTTGTACTCTCGCACTATGCACTTAGCTCAACTCAAACGGGATGTTGGAAGACCGTGTAGTTTCTTTTCTGGTAGCGTGGAAATCTAAAGACCGGAGTACGGGTTGAAATAAAGCTTCGGAAAAGGGATGGACGACTGGGCACAATTTTTTCTAAGACCCCAAAAAATGTACGGAACAAAAAAAAGATTCTATATCCGTAGGTGCAAAACAAGATCCAAGCAGAACCACCAAAAATTCCAAATACTGAAGCAACTACCAAATAAATATCTGACCAAAAAGGTCCAAGCTTCAAGTAAACCTGCAGATCTTGGTGAAGACTCAGCTACACTGGCCATCTTCACAAGGAGAGGTGACTACACTGGCCACCCCTCCAGTTCTTTTCTCATTCTTCTAACTTCTCCCCCCAATTCGATTGTGAACACAGCGCGACAGACCTTAGAAGGAAATACCTGACTCCACGAGGACGAGTTACTGGAGAGGAGGTTTGCGCGATAGTCCGGCATTCTGGGTGGGAAGAGCTAAAACCTTTCACACACAAGAGTCGGATATTCAATATTCATAGGGTATGCCTTGGGAAGAGGATTGATCTAAGATGACTTCTGAGCCGAAACTGTAAGCAATGATGTGTAGAACTTAAGGGCTGTTGATTTTAAAATTCTAGGTCTCACAGAAGTTCCGACACACTATTAGTCCAAAGGTTGAGTCTAGATTCATTTTCACCTTCAGCTCATGGTCTTGGTATGGAACCCAATCTCATTTCACTTCATGGCATTTCTTCTTGATGCTCAGGGACGAGCATGCTTTAAGTATAGGGGGATGATGAATCTCGTATTCATCATTCTAAATCTCATTTCTTAAGCTCAAAACCCTCAAAATCAAAAGCATTTTAGCATCTATTCTGCATAATTAGCATTAGTGCATGATTTCATAAGAATTGCCTTTTAGCACAAAAATCTGCAAAAAATCCAAGCCAAAATGACCTATAAATAAGCATAACTTCCCAAAATTTTCACTCATTCAAGCTAACTCCGAATGACTCAAAACCACTTCCTCTGTGTACATATCACTAACAATAATAAAGGAAAAATACAAAAAATTACCTAACCCAAATAAGCGGACCAAAAACACAAACCCTAATTTCAGGAATTTTCGGACTAAAAGCCACATATCTTCCCCATCCAGTGTCTGATTTTAATCCTACTCACTTTTGAACTAATGTACATTCAATTACCTTCAAAACAAGATCAAGTTCAAGTGAATCGGAGCTCATATGTGAAAGTTGGGTTTTTGGGCCTCTTTTGTATATTGTGTATTAGCGGTTTTTGACCTATAATTTTATATACTTATTTAACCTATTAACAAAAATCCAAAAAATTAGATTAAGGTGTCTTTATTTATCTTTGATTTTACCGTAATTTTTCAGGTTTTAATCTGATCTTAAAAATGACATAAAAATTACAAAACCCCAAAATTAAGGTATTCTATGTACATGGGATACCCCAAAAATTCACTTTGTGCAAATGATCTATTTTGATTTTAATGTCTTCATGAAAGTTATAGATCTCATCGAGACAAGCAACTTTTGTGAATAAACTTTTTTGATCCGAGGTCATTTACTATTTGTTATTGATTTTATAAATTCTTATATTCTCGAATTTTCTGGTGCTGACACGTGGCAGCACCTGGTGCCGCCACGTGTCAGCCATTTTTGGGCTTCATTTTTATCGTTTTTATTAAAAAAATTAATTAAAAAAATATATTAATAAAAATAAAAAGGACGCACGTGCGTCGCACGTGCCTTGAAGGCACGTGCTCCGCACGCGCATCCTTCCTTGCACCCTCTTCGGCCACGTGGCGCAACAAGCGCCATCCGATCACGCACGATCGGATGGCGCCTGTGCGTCGTCCCCATCAGACCCTTCTTTCCCAATTGGGAACGCATCTCCGCCACGAGTTAGCTGCGCCGCCGCCCCGATTCCCTCGCCGCGTATCCCGCACCTCCGATCAGATCTCTGTTCCCGATCATCCCTGATCTTGACCCTAATCAATTCCCTAACTCATATTACTTCCTTCTCCGGCCGAAACCCCGCAAGCCTATAAAAGAAGCACCGCCGGCCCTCCTACACTTCATCCGCCGATAGCACAAAGAGGTGCGGTGGTGACAGCACCCCCTCCGTCTCCGGCGAGGTCCGGCTACCTCCCCATAGCCGTTGCAGCGCCGCCCTCGGCCCTCTGCTCCAGCTCCGAGTTCTCGTCGAGCCTATTATCAACGCCCTTCACCCGCGACTCCGGCCATCCACTTCATCAACAACCGCCAGCCACCGCTTCACCAACGCCACCACCAGCGACTCCGTGCCACCGCCTGGAGCTCTGTTCCTCCTCCGCCTCGTCCCCGCCTCAGGCCGGCACAGAGGCCGAGACCCCCGCTACGTGCATGGCACATGAGGGCGGGGGGACGTCACGCTTGCTTCAGCCCCCAAGTCACGTGTGGAGCACGTGATCGTGGGGTAAATTACGTCAAACCCCCTGGAAGATCTTCATTTTGCGCAAAGAGCCCCGCCAGCCAGAGGCACGTGCATAGCACGTGACCTCTGGGAATTTTGCAGAAGAACCCCCATGGTTTCAGGTATTTCCATTTTAGTCCCTCCTTTACATTATTTATATTTTTATATTGCAAACAGACCCCTGTATTCCTCTGTAATTTTGGACCTCTTCTTTACATTATTTTCTTAATTCAAAAAATAGCGTGATGTTTTTTAACTAATTCTCTACAGTTAGACATATTGTGGGCATTTTTTTGATTGATGGTTAATTAATAAATAATCATTTTGTGAAAATTTGCATATTTTACCCATTTCTTGCTCTGAAATTCATAGTTCAATAACCATTGCTCTTAAAATCTCCGGAAAATCACATATTGAAGAGTTAATTATTCTTAACATTGTGCCAAAAAAGATTTATATTTGCATGCATAATTTGTCCTATAAATATCATTTTGCATATTTTAACATTTAATTTTTAATAGGCATTAAACCCCACATTTTCGAGGTTTAGGATTTTTCTGAGATCCGTCACATTGTGATAGATCTTAGATAATTTTATTTCTTGAAAATAATTAGGTTTAATATTTATTAAAATTAAATATTGAAATTCATTCTGTTTGCATTTAAAAATCCATAAAAAATTCATATTGCATCCAAAAATTCCAAAAAAAAAATATAGTGTACTCATTTCATCATAATTTACATCTCGGCCAAGTTTCATATTTTTTAGACATTGTTTGATCGAAATTTACATTTTAGTCCCTAAAATAAGCCGAATTTGCATATTGCACCCTCTATTGCATTGAAAATTCTAAAAAAAGACCGCCTCGAAAACCGAACACGAACTTTGATAAACTTAACTCTAGGTTGTTCCTTTGCCTCCTTGTGATCGACCTTGGGACTTGCCCAAGTAAAACAAACATAAAACCACACTTGATTAAAATTGATTAAATTTTCGTGGTTATCTTTGACCGTTTCTGATTGCCTCCTACAATGCACGACACATAATTTTTACGCACTTCACGATAAAAACACATTTTTAAACCCGTCATTTTCGGATTCGTCACTCCACGTCGAGTGCTGGAGGTAGATTGGCGTGAGGATGGTTGGATGTTCGGGACACAGGAGCTTCACCTGGAGCTGCTCTGTCGAGTAGATGGAGGTCATGTAGGGGCTCCGTGCATGTTAGGGTGCCTGCAATGCAAAGCTGGGACTCGGGGATGTGCTCCGGTCCGGGTTATTAAAGCTAGAAGTGAAAGAGGCAACAGGGGTTGGGATTCAATCTCCGGCAAAGATGGTAGAGGGAGATCTTAGCCTTAATCTCGATCGGATGGTCGATCCTAAGGATGATCGGGCTACGATTCTAGATGATGGGCAAGATGGTGGGTTGATCTGAATGAATGGGTGTGGATAATGAGGCTCCGAGCAACTGGTCGGAGTAAGTGAATGTGCGGCAGAGGTGGGATGCAAGATCGAAGCGAATAAGGAAAATGGGAGGGAAATGAGTGTTACCTGAAGGTTGGAACGTGTTACTGAACTTCACGCGAAGAGAATAGTCAGGGTATTGGCCTCGACTGAGCTGTAGAAGGATGGTCGGAGTAAGTGAATGTACGGCAAAGGTGTCTAGGGGTGGAAAAAGGGGCGAAGCACGAGCTACTATGCTGGGTAGGCGGAGGAGACAATTTATAGGCTTCCCAGGAGGCTGAGAAGATCGGGCTAGAGCGCGTAACCCTTGGAAGATCCATGCCTTCCTAGGGATTCGCTACGGTGATAGATCCTAGGAGAAGGCTCAGGCAAAGAAATGAGTAGAGAGGAGGTGTAACCCGACAGGAAGAAATGGGAGAAATCGCTCTAACGAGAGAAGTCAGGTTGGGTCTGCCCTGGAAGAGGGCGTTGACCAGAGGTCAACACTGGATCCCAACCAATAAAAAAAGAGATTTATAAAATATTTACAAAATAAATAAAAAATAGTAGATGAATTAAAATTTAAAAGCTTATAAAATGAAAAATGTTTGTTAATTTTCAAACTATTTTCCTGTGATTTTTAATTATTTTAATGAAAAATAAATTAGTGTATATACAATATATGGTGTTATGTACATGTATATACTAATGTATTTTGTACAATTATTTTTTATTTTTAAACAAATACCTCAATTTATATTTTATTTATTTTTAAAATATTTTTCGAAGTACAAAATAATTTTTATTTTATTGTTATGATCTATTTATATGTATAGAATAAATAGGGAGCAAGACATATATACATGTATTTTGTACAAGTGAGAAAGGACTTAATTTCTATTTTATTTATTTTTCTAATTTTTATTTTGTTTTTATTTTATTTTTAGGACTATATACAAGGAGGTAAAAAGAATATTTTATTTTTATTTTATCAAAAATATTTATTTACATGTATAGGTAATGTGTACAACGTAGAGTAGGCCATATCTCTCTCTACTTATTTTATTTTAACGATCAGGTCAAGTCTTGACCTTCTCTTGGGGTTCGGGTCACTCTGTATTTATTCTAAATACCTCCTTCCTTTTACTTTCCTTTATTCTTTCACTTTTGCACATGCATGCTAATTATACAATGTTAACACATGCTTGTTGAATGCTAACTTATTGTATTTACACCTATTTACATGATTCTTTGCCCAGATAAATAGCTAAAATAAAAGAATAAAGAGTGAGAATCAGGGATTCATCAATGACCCAGATGTAATCTGGGCTGTCCAATATATTCGAAGCATTGCACCTCCTCCACCATTCGATTAGACGCGTGGCAGCTGGAGGACGACCGGATAAGAAGCACTTAATTGGTAAAATTGCATGATCAACCCTCACACCTTTTTGTATTTATCAAATAGTAATGTAATTATTTTATTACATTTAAAATTGTAGACAAATTGCATGTATGCTCTCAAACCTTTCTAATAATGCAGTTTAGTCCCCTGCCATGTCACCTCATGTGGTGGCCTATGTGCGTGGGTACTTTACATGTAAACCATGTAAACCCTTTCAAGTCTTGTATTTATCGTTTAGTTTAGTAAATTCAATTTGCAGTCCAAAACTTATGGTTATTTTGCATGAGCTGAGATACATTTTATTTGCAAATATATCCCAACCATCTTGAGCTAACTTGATTTATGTATTTTTTATTAAAAATAACTCCCGTGCTCTAAACAATTTGCAAAAATAGATGCAAGTGCATGACTGGATCCCTATCCAGTCTATATATTTATTTGTCATTTTGCATGCATTTGTTATTTACTAAAAATGAAAAAAAACTAATTTATTCCTTATTTGACTTAAAAATACATAAAAAATTATGAATCCTTTTTTAAAAATTACAAAAAATTAGCTACTGTTTGTTATCCCATTTCCTCACTCCAGACCAAAAATCACGAAGAAATCTCAAAAGAAATCCAAAAAATTAGCAAACTCTTTCTAACCCTAAAAACTATAAAATATTTTCAAAAATCCCAAAAATCTTAATTTTTGTCTTGCATTTAGATATATACATATAATCATGTATTAAAATTGTTTTGAGAAATTTTGAACCCTTTTCATATTTTTAATTCTTAAATCAATTCGACCTAATTAAAAGTTAATGTTTTGTACTTTTATGATTTTAAAAATACCAAAAAATTGCAAAAAATCCCATAAAATTCTCAAATATAGAGGCATGTTTTAATACACAAAAATATTTTATTTGAAAATTTTGACTATATTTAGCTATATTTATAAGTATTATATACTATATAGCCTATATATACTTTTATAGTTCTATATAGCATATATTATTATTAATTATTAGAAACCTATGAATATATTTTGAAACCTTTAAAAAATAGGGAGCATTATTCTTTTAGATATTTTTGAATTTTTGGATATTAATATATTCTAATCTATATTGCTTATACTATATATATTACCTTATAAACTTTTATATACATATTTATATGCTATTATATAGTATTAAAATATAAATTTAAAAAATATATTAAAAAAGAGAATTAAATTAAAAACACATAACACATTGATTGATACTGTGCATACTTATACACACATATGTCTATATTATTTATTTATAGATAATATATCTGCTACTTCTTGTGTTCCTTGGCCCTACCTGCTTGTCCACTATACATATTCGTTGTAGGGTATAATAAAGTTTGATCCACATCCATATTTCATTCACTAAGTCTTATATTGTTTTTGTTGTCTGATTCGTCGGATGTCATGCGCGGGCATCGCAACGACAGAGGTTTGCCTTATATGACCTCACAACCTCCTCCTTGATAGTTGATTGTTCAACAGTAGGGTAGCCAATTGTACATAAAACACAACTCAGAAACCCAAATTCTATATTCCAATAATTACATGTTTGGATCTATTTTATTTTCTTATATTTTAACCTCAAATCAATAAAATTGAACATCAAAATTTATTTCATTAAAAAATAATGCACATTGTACCTGAGACACATAATAAAAAGTTGCAAATAAAACTTTACAAACATGTATCTTCTCCATACTGACTCAAAATTTGGTAAACTCACCTTCATTATTCGTAAAATAAATTATCTATTTAATGAAGGTAGTTTTCTTTAATTTGTAGTTAAGATGCAAAATCTGGGCCCTCATTGTGTAATATACATTTATGTAATAATCAATTTATTTATTCTTTACATTTGGAATTTCTTCATATTTTTATAAATTTTTAAATATTAAACACATAATAATAATAAAATTAGAATAAAACTATTCAAAATTAATAAAAATAAACAATATATTAAAATATATAGGTGACCTACCTATATAATTCACATGCATATTTATTTAAGTCAATAAATAAAACAAGAAAAATAAAATTAAAAATATGTAACAATATATTTAAATAAGTTATTATTATAGTAAATATGTATATAATAGAATAAAATATGAAACACATAATAAAATTAAAATATACTAAATAAAGGTATATATATACCTATATGTATACCTATAAATATCAATATCTAATAAATAACTATGTATAACTAAATAATAATCACTATAAAAAATTACATAAAATAAGAAATAGTTTTAGTATTTTAACAAAAAATAATAAAAACATTTACTATTTTTAAATGTGTTAATAAGGGAATTTCCCGTCCCATTTTTCTGGTAGGTTCATGTGGAACAACCAGAGGTGCCCGTTCGTTGACCTAGTTGGTCAACTGTCCTGTCTCACGCCCCCTTCTTGTCAGAGGTCATGAATCCTCCGACTTCTCTGATTTCTCCACGCTTCCTCCATGCACCTTCTTCCTCGAGCTCCTTGCCAATCTGATATCCCCTCAATTCTATCCCTCGCCAACAGACTAGCCTCCACCAACCACCTTCCTTCTCCACGTAACCCCCTCTCCTTTTTGCCAAAAACTCCATCTATAAATAGCTCTCTTCCACACCACTTTTGATTTTTGATCCCCTTCTTCCTACATTAACCATAATAAGATCATCTGGGTTGAACAAATTAGCGATAGTAAGCCATTCCCCAGCCTTGTCGACGAGGAGAAGGAGCAATCCATCTCTGTCGAGCATTGTCGACGAGCTTCTCTACTCCCTACCTCTAAGCAGGTATGAGCTACTTTTCCTTGCATTTTAGTGTAATTTCCATTTAGCTTTGTAGTGTAATCATTATTTTAAACAATTAAGTCTTTGCTTAACTTAAATTTAAGATTCCAAATTGCTGGAGCACTAGGTTCCATCCTTAAATCTATTGTGACTCCTCTATTTTGACCCACCATTTTCATCCCATCTCGTCGCCAATCTGCTTCTCCATCTGTTCCCACTATTTTCCCCTTGATCCTATACAAAATGAGAAGGATTTGAAGCTCCCTCCTTTGTTGCCTTCGGAACTCCGTTGTCCCGTCGTTCCCTTGTGCGCACAACTTTGAGAGAAGGTTGAATACAACCCCCTCGCCTCCCTTTTATTTTTGGCGCAGGTACGAGAGCACAAGAGTACCTAGAGCTTGATTTAGAAGAGCACTTTGAAGCTCCAGGTACACTTAGCTATAGGCCCCCTTCCAACAGGGCCCCGACTCATTTGAAGAGCCCTGCATATGCGGTGTGGTCCCAAGAAGCTAAAGAGCTGGTCCGGATTGACTGAGAAGGCCAGAGGTGGTTGGAATCAACGATCGAACTTTTCTCGAGTCTCCTTTCTTTCGAGTTCTTTAAACGTGTCTCCCAACCATCGGATTAGGTAGCAGGCCCAGATATAATATGGGACCTTGAATTTAAACTAATCAGTACTCATCCACAGCCACCCAATATTCCATGTGGTGTTTCGTTTACCGCCTGATGAAGCGGAGTAAAGAGGTTAATATCTTAGTAGACCCCTTACTTTTTGTATTTGCCAATTTAACCTATAAAATATTAAATTAAGTATAATTTTTTTGTGTAAAAATTGCATGTGGACCCCCTATATTGTTTGAATATTGCTTTTATGTCCATGCAAGCTTACCTCACATGGCGGCCCGTGCGAGGTGATCAAATTACAAGGGTACCCTACCAAGTTCCTTCATTTGTGTTTAGTATTTAAAATTGTAAAATATTTTCAAACTTTTGGGTATTTTTCACAAAGCCCCTATAAATTTATTTTTATTGTATAAATACCCAATCAAGCAAGTAAATTATTTGTATTTATTTTATAAAATTGCTCCACGCCTTATAAATTTGGGAAAAATGTAATAAATGCTTAATATCATGCTTGTTGTTGCCATTTTTTATTTTATCATTTTATTTGCATTTTCCATTTATGAAAAAGTATTTAGGAGATATTTCTTCCTTATTTAGATATAAAAATCCAAAAAATATAAAACCTTATCTAAAAATTCTAAAAATATTCATATTATATATTATTAGATTTATTAAGTCCAAATCGAAAATCACAAAAAATATAAAAAGAAATCCTTAAAAAATTTAAAAACCCTCTTGTCCCTAAAAAATAGCAAAAATTTTATAAAATATAAAAAATAGTTTTCTTATGTAAATTGTTATCTATATTATGCAGTATATATTAAAATTACTTTAGGGAATTTTTAAGATATTTATATTTTTTAAAACCTAAAACAAACTATCTTATTATTATAAGCTACTATTTTCTATATTTACTTAATTAAAAATACCTAAAAGTAACGAAAAATGCAAGAAAAATCAGGAAAAATAAAAAATATTTAAAAATAAAAAAATTTTCTATAAAATTGTATATATAGTTATATTTATAAATATAAAACCATCTGTAGAATAATTATACTATATATTACTTATATATAACTATTATTAATATTAGTATTTATAAATACCTTAAATATATTTTAAAATCTTTCAAAAAATAAAATGGATTGTACATGTATATATTTCTTGAATTTTTATATATTTAATATATATAACCTATATATTATATGTAATATACATATTATCATATATATTATATCTTTAAAAATAAAAAGAAATAAAAAAATAGAAAATAAAATAAAAACTCGAAAATTTAAAACATAAAAATATATAATTAAAATTTTATAAAAATAAATATAATTAAAAACTCATGAAATAAAAAAACTGAAAAAGTACAAAAACAGTAATTGTTTGATTTTTACTAGTTGACAATAAATCACCTATCTACATATTTGCTCTTAGTGGTTCGACCCTTGCACATGCTTGCTATACACATTTATTTGTAGGGTATAATAAATTTCGTCCCGCACAAGTTTTATTGATTTATCATACACTATGGGTTGATTATTTGTCTAAATTGGTTGATTCAGATCTGAGTACTGCGAGAGCAGCCGATACATCAATTGTCGGATCTAACATATCAGACATCGCATGCCCTCTAAGACTAGGCGTTAGGATCCTCGTCTAACCTACAGACCCTAATATATACTACATTTCCTCTGAGTATTATTTAGAGATGGCTCCTCAAGGAAAAGGAAAGGGACCGCAACGGCCAAATTAGAGCCCACCCCGTGGCCAGGTTAGACACAAGAGAAGGAAGAAGGACTTTAGCAAAGAAAGGGGACGTAGACGTGTGCAAGTTCCTGGCAGGCAAGGAGAGTTGAGCCCAAGGGTGGGGGGGATGAGACTTGAGCATTCACGCACCACGCAGTCGAAACATTTGACCACATCTCCTTGCATTAAAAAAGATAAGGCCAAGTTCTCACCTTTGAGTGTATTGTTTGTGTCCCCCAGATCAGAATGCCATCAATGCTCAGTTGCTTGTATCAATTCAGCCATTCAGCAACAACACAGAGATCATGTACTAGCCCAAGTCGCCTTCATCGAAATGCTTAATGATATGAGGAGAGAGATAGAACCGAGAAGTAGGAGGTGAAGATGAAGAACAGAGTGACGGACCTCGTGGAGGCAAGATGAACAAAGAAGAGAGGCTCCCAAGCCCACATTGAATGAAACTTATAATCATGGAGCTAGCCAGATGATAGAGTGGATCCTGATTCCTCTGGTCCATGGACATTTCGAGCTCAAGTTGCAGTTCTTGGCTCTTCTTCCTTCGTTCTATGGGAACACGAAAAAGGAATCGTACATCCATCTCCCGCACGTGCAGAACGATGCACTATCCTAACATCCCATTAGGCGTTGTTAAGATGATAGCCTTACGGGGAGAAAACTCTTTATTATAAAACTATCTAAATTAAAAAAATCACGAGGCTTATCATAAAAATATTCGGGAGAAATCTCTTTACTTTGCCTCGACAATCTATGTGGGGAGACTGCTTTGAAAGGAATGTTCCCAATCATGTGGAACCGTTTAAAACAAAATTTGTACCCAGGAAGAAGGTTGATGGACTCCCTATGTTTGATAACCCAGGAATTTCTGCTTTTTATGTTCGAAGGAGGAAGAAAGACACGAACATTTGTTTTTAAATTGCATCTATGTCATGCAGATTCTATCCTTATATATACTTACATGCATGAGAATTTGCTGGAAAATTAACCAAACAGTCGACAATCATCTTTCAACGATGAATGGAAAGGTATGCCCAATAGCTACGCGCTTCTACCACTCAACGTGTAATTTGCTCTATAAAAAACGGTAATGAATAATATATAGTCTAGTCAGGTGGTAAGAATAAATATGGATCATTCCACATACACATACATCTGAAGAGTAAACGACCCAAACAATTCTCTCCTCAAAATTCGTTAAAATAAACTACAAAGCCCCTTTGGTCCACAAGTAAAATTAGATTTAATTTTAGATACTAACATCAAAGTGTAGAATTATGCTCTCTCCATTCCCTTTCCCAACTCTCTACCTGTCTCATGGCTTCCTCTTTCCTCTGCAATAGCGAGCTCATCTCCTCATCGCTGTATGGAGGGGGCAGCGAACAAGGCCGAGGAGGAGGTCCTGAAACATCAACCGTGGACGAAACCGTAAACTCTCGTTCTCGTCCCTCCGCAAAGCACGTCAACGACTCCTCGCAGACTTCCACCGCGTTGAGAGGGATCTCCGGCTTGAACTTGAGGAGCTTCGCGTACTCGGTCAGCAGGTGGAACATGTAGTCGTACACATAATCCATCTTCAACTCCTCCATTATGAACTTGCTTCCACTTCTCCCTATGGCTTGCGCCTGCCAAACAGATTAAAAAACAGATTTCATTAGAGAATAATTTGCACAAACTTTCGATATCAAGTTCTTAAAATTTCAATATGTGTATCATACCTTGTCCTGATTAGCATTGCCCCATTGAACGGCAAATTTGATGGCAGGGCATTTGTCCCGGGTCCTTATGGGCCAGTAGTGCTGGAGAGGGAACAGTCCCCTGGTGAAGAACTCATCGTAGCGCGGCGAGACTCGCAGGACGACGGAATCGCAGGCCATTATATACTTCTGGCTCACGGACCATGACCTTCCTTCCACATATACCTTGTACCTGCTTCATTGGGATTACAAATACATACAGTGAACTGGCAGTAGACATAGGCATACTCTCAACTCCGACCTCCCTTGTCACACAGGACGTCACGGCCTACTGTGACATCGCAATCACGACCCCTAATTTCTAGTTTGTTGGTTCCACACTTGATGGACTCATACATATCGCAAATAATACGTACCTTAGACATGGTATTGTCGATTTTGTTACAGATTACCATTGTTTAAATCTAAAACTGAAATATTATATATCTGGTCATTTTGACTTGCATTGTAAACCTTCCGATAGAAGGGATCTTTATCGAGGAAGGGTGTGCACCCCTATTAGAAATGGCTAGATATATCTAAATAACATGAACTTATCACAACGTACTCATGTCATGGAATTAGCCAAGGTTCAATGTTTCACTTTGGAAGATGGCCAACATTTGAACAGCCCATGCATATACGTCGACGCAATAGAAATAAAAAAAAGTAGAGAATGAGCAGTACCTGTAAGCACATTGATCGGCCAGATTGGAGTTTCGGAAACCTTGACGACTTTCACGTCCCCAATTCTGCATATAAAATTATGTAATTGAAAACAAGCTATAGTGCCACCAATTTAATTTTTGTCAAAAAATGGAGAATTATGAAGTTAAAATAATTTTTATCATTTCTTCAGTGTCATGAGAATGCTTCGGTTTTCTCGCTGCAATATTTTAATGAAACGGAGTCCAGCGTACTCTTTTACGTTGACAGACAGGACAACAGCAAAAATGTTCTATTATAACAGCCATTTTGAAAGAGTTTAATGGGCTGCCCCTCCGCCCGTTTTCGCCGTTTTTTTTATTTTGTTGAAAAATATTGTTATGTATATTCATCCATATATTCCTCCTATATGCTATTCGAATTTCGTCAGAAACAGAGACTCCTACGGCCTCCATCGAGATGATGTTAATTCAAAAAATCCTGTTACCGTTAAAAAATAATTGTCTGGATGGAAGTCGTAGGAGTCTCTGTTTCTGACGAAATTCGAATGTCATATAGGAGGGATATAGAGATTAATATACATGGTAATATTTTTCAAAAAAAACTAAAAAAACGTCAAAACGACGTGAGGGCAGCCATGTTGGCTGCCCGAAGGGGGCAACACCATTAAACTCATTTTGAAATTCCTTGTTGTATAATCCAATGCTATTTATACGAGGATGAATATTATTTGTTATTTTCAATTTTTGAAATTCATAAAAGAAAATAATTGTAATATATGTTGTTATGCTATTGATGGCACGAAAATCCGAGAGACTAAGGTAATCAGGTGTATCTAAGATGGTCGTTGCGACCTCGGTCACTCAGACGTGCTCAATCAAGAAAAAAAATCAGACCACTAAAATAGATAAAATCAATCAAAATACGAAAGCGGTCTCGCTATTGGATTAACCTGGTATAGCGACCAGGGTCGAACTCAAGGAGCACGGGTTGGCCTCTCGGCCTATGAAGTAGTCAAAAAGAGATAAAATAACATAAGAGAAATGTTTTTGGTTGTTTTTGAATTTTTTATATTTTTTTTTGATTTTTAATGAATTAAGAAAATAAGAAAAGTAAAGAAACACACACTTCAACAATTTATTAAAAGCAATAAAAATCAACAAAAAATGCAAATAAAAATTATTTTATGTGTTTTATATTTTTTTAGTGTTTTTGGTGAATTTTTGAGAATTTTCTGATGTTTATTTAATTTTCTAAAAATCAAACTGTAGCTGAAATGAAAGGCACTGTCCAGCCGAGCTAAAAGGGCCTAGATAAAATATCTAAAGCCCCCAAATTAGCTGGGAGGTAATTTTCCTGTGAAGAGAAGAAAATAAGGAAAATTTAGGCACCTATGTTATTGTTTTTGGATTTCTAATGGATTTATTAGAATTTTTATAAGGTTTTAAGTGTTTTTCGATTTTTAGTGGTTTTCAGTGATGAAAAATAGCCAAAATTGGCTAGAAAATCAAGCACAACAAAATAGACAGTAGACAATTTTTTTGTAATTTTTGGACACTATTTAATATTTTTTTGTGATTTTTAAAGTTAGACAGTAGCAAAAATAGATGTTTTTGATTTTCTAAAAATATCAAACAGTGACGAAAATGTCTCCAAAATTTACAGAAAATTTTACTTCATGGCAGGAGCCATGTGTCCAATTTTCATTAAATTTGGAGGTGATTTGCTATTTTATTCAAAGATAAAGAGGGGGCACTGTGCAAAGGGACCAAAGTGCAAATACCCGCGAGCCTGGGGGGTCTGGTGCAAAATACCCAGCAAAACACGTGCCACGCGCATGCTTGGGGCACTCAGGGACCCAAATGCAATAAAAATAAGTCCCGAGGACTTATTGGTAACAGGTACCAAAAGCCCAAGGGCTTATCTGCAAAATACCCACAAATATCACGCACATGTCAAAATAAATCACGCACAGGGGTATAAATGCAAATAAACTAAAACATTCATTCCATTGATAACAACCAGAACTACAGGGGCACGAGTTGCATATAAACCAGAAAAGCACGTGACGAAGCACGTGTCACACAACGCACAGGGGCATAAATGCAAGGAAAATAAAGTACGGGGTCCTCTATGCAAATGTACCAAAACTTAAACAACTACGCTAAATATTTACAAGACTAAGAACGAAATAGAATAACTAAGAGGGCCTAAGGGCAAATTAACCTTTATTATGCGGACCGGCTGGATGGATGCCACGTGGAGGGATCTACGGTGTGGATTAGCTGCAGCTCCAATGCTAGGGTCCTCGATGTGATCCGACGCTCGGGGTTCAACCACGTGTCTAATCGAGCGGCTGTGGCTTTCTGCGGCTAAACCTGGCGCATCGGATGGCTGGAATCGATCCTCCTGGTGATCGGGCGGTGACTACTGCTCCCCCGATAGACGGTTCAGATGAAGTCTGGAGCTGGAGGACGAATCGAACGGCGACTGAGGATGCTGGAAGAACAGTTCCCCGGCGAGACTCGCCGACCTCGGGTGTGCGCTAGGCTCCTCCTGGGAGCACTCTGGAGGTCGGAGAAGAAACGTGGGGTGCTCCCGCTTCTGCCGGTAGGCTCTGATGATCCAGCCGAGCTCCGAGGAGCTCGGGCGAGGTCGGCGGAGCTGAGCCTCCTGGCCTGAATGACCAAAGCCCTCAGATGGGCTTGGTAGCACCTGCAAAGACCACCAAGAGACTCGCGGGTCGAGGGCAAATTGCCTCGACCCGGTTAGGCGTAGCGACGGTGAACTGTGGGTCGAAATGGCGAGCTCCGGCGAAGGGGGTAGACGGAGGAGCTCGACTCCCAGCTCCTGTGCGAGCTGGGTTGAGTGGAGGGGTGAAGAAGGTGCGTCGGAGAGAGGCGGATGCGATGGTCGACTCCGATGATTGAAAGGGGTGATGGAGTGGTCGGAATCAAAGATGGACGGCGGCGGCGCGATTTAGGGGTAAATGAAAATCAGCGAAAAATAACGGCCTACAAGGTTACCTGGGTGGTCGAAGAGACTGTGGAGGAGCTGGGGAAGCGCCTGGTCATCGCCTCGAGGAGCGTCTCCCTCCGAGGCTCAAGCTCTAGCTGATGGCAGAGCGACGGCGGCGAAGCTCGCCGGATCGATGGTCTCGCCCTCCTTCCTCGCTGCGACACCACGGGGGACGAGCTGTCACTCTCGCAGATGTGATGGAGGTCACTGGGAGTGGAACGAAGGAGCCAAAGATGGAGAATTAGGGTGGCGGAGCTCGAGCTAAATATGGGCGAGGGTCCGGGAAGACGAGGTCGGGTAGGGCGTGGAAGCACGCGGATCCCGAGGATGCGGCTCCGGCGAGGATGTCGGATGTGTCATTAAGGATTCGGACCCGGGGTTTAGGTGGTAGGCACTCGGGTTTAGCGGGGAAAAATCCGAGAAGTAGGGGACCCGCTAAGGACCCGAGTGGAGTGGTCCTGGGGGGGGGGGGTAGTTGACCGAGCGGTCAACATCCCCAGGATCCAATAGAAACAGGCCACGTGGTTGGATCTTGAAGTGAAAATTAAGGGTAGCTAGGGGCCGATTTAGCAAAAACTCAAAACACAAAATATTTTTCTTTTATTTTTTCTATTTTTTGTGATTTTTAATTAATTTTTAGAAATAAAAATAAGGTATATACATAGTATGTACTATATAGGTATATGTACATAATTAGGGTTTTTAATTTTTTTTTATTATTATTTTTGTGCAATTCTATTCCTATTTTATATTTTATTTATTTCCATTATAAAATAAGGAATAAAAAGGTATTTTTATTTTATTTTAATTATTTATATACATAGGTAAAATAAATACATATATACATTTATATACATGGTATATGTACAATATATTTTTGTGTTTTTATTTTTGCTTATTTTTATTTTGTTTTTGTTTTAATTGTTTTTATTTTATTTATTTACAATATAGACTATAGATTATTTACAAAAATTATAAAAATTAATTCTATTTATTTACAAGGCTAAATAAATAAGTAGGTGAGTCTATGTACATGATGAAAGTGATGTTTTTGTCCTTTTTGATTTTTATCTTTTTCCTTTGTTTTTATTTTTATAAATATAGACACATATTTACAAGCCTATTTTTGGTGAGGGAAATACCTTTATTTTATTTACATAAATATGTACACACATGAGCCCTTATCTCCCTCTACTCTGGCTTTTATGCGGTCAGGCCCATGCTGAGCCCTCCCTTGGGATTAGGTCGCTCAATATTTATTCTAAATATTTCCCTCTTTTTCTTTTTAATCTTTATTCTTTTGTTTTTGCACAAAAACATGCTAATTATAGGTTTTTACACAATGCATGCTTTTGGTAATTATTTGTATTTACATGAATATACATGCATTTGCAAAGGTTTTTGTAGCTAAAATATAAGAATAAAGAGTGATGAATGGTTATTCATCACCCCCCTATACTTAACTTTTGCTAGTCCCTTAGCAAATACTTATTTGAAAAAGAAGTGAAAAAGAAAGAAAGAAAGAGAAAAAGAGGGGAATGTACATGGATCAATGTTGAATATTAAACTTTCCTTCATTAAATTGAATTATGGAGCTCGATCCAATCTTTGGATTATTAATGTGTCGGAACCTTATTTAGACTTAAGCTTAAAACTCAACAGCCTCTAAGTTCCACCAATCTATGGACAAGACTCCTCAATAAACCAGATCAGAACAAGTCTACATACACAAACTCTAATGACTATGAATCTTTCCATGCAGTGTAAGTGATAGGTAGCTCCCCACCTCAGAAGTAACAAAGAAACAACCTCCCTCAACCTGGTAACTCTAATGCCTCGGTCTAGCAACTCTTTCCTCGAGAAGCGGGGTATTCCCTTCTAAGTTCAAGTGCAACCGGCTCAAGAAGAGGGGGAAGAAGTATAGACTTTTGGAAGCTCAGCCAGTGTAGCTAAGTCTCCCGCTGCAAGCTTCATGAGATGTAACATGGATACCATAAGCTTTTGCTTTATTTGACTATATACACTCCGGTGGGGTTATTAAATTTTCAATCCGACCCACCACTTTTTTGGAGTTCTTTTTGCATTTTGCAATTTTTTTTCAAGTGCTTCTATACAACATATCTACATGGTGCAGCATATATACAAGAATTTTCCTCTGAGCCAGTAGACTATCCCTCTTTTGAAGCTTTATTGCAACCCACGGCTTCTGTCTTTAGCCTTCATCACCACTAGACCAAGTTGAGACGCACTTCCTTCACTAGAAGAAGAAGAGAGGTTCCGCCTAGAAGTACTACCCTCATATGCTACCCCAAGCCAAAGGAAACTGCCTCCTCACCACCTCATCCGGGAGAGCCATGTGTAAAGTGCTGGCGCAAGTCAAGCCATTGTCTCTAAGAGTCATGCGTGTGTTGTTAAGTGCTCTACTTAGGCTCATCAAGATGACATATGCTCATAGCCTAGTGGACTCAACGAATTAAGTCCTTATGGACCTGAAAAGCCTTAACCCTAAGCCCTATAAGGTTCCTCTTAGAGTTAGGTGGATTAAGATCTTATTCAAGCTCCATTTCTCAATTGAATTCCAGGCTTAGTTTAAATGTCAACTATCATCCAGAAAAACTATATACATATGTACACGAGATGCTATTACACAAGTTTACAATCATGCAAAATTTTTGAAAAATGTTTGGAATCATGGATGAATGATGCATGAGGTGCAAGTTTTGCAAAAAGATATTTATACATATTTACACACTATTTTTGCAAACTTTTGATTTTCAAAACATTTTGGAAAAATTTGTACTATATACATAATTTTGATACAAAAATATTTACACAAGCTTTACAAAAAGATTTTTGAAATCATTTTTACAAAAATACTTTGTACACTAGCTATGTATGTGCAAATAAAAGAAGTTTATGTCCATGAAAAAATTTTTAATTTTTGTAATTTTTAGCCATTTTATTTATTAACACACTCACACAAAGTACGAGTTATGGCTAAAGTATATATGAAATATATACACACCCCCCTATACTTAGCTCGAACGATGTCCTCAGAGTAATCAAGAGCGATGAAGAAGACATAACTCGTGCTTAGTAAAAGGGAAGTGAAAAGGAATGGCTAAGTACATAAACGAATAAATGAATAGAATGAGAGGAACTCGGTGGTTTCCCCCTATACTTAGGATTAACTAATCCTAAGTATAGCAAGCTGTACATGAAGGGAAATCCGAGTGAAGAAGATACAGAGTCTGCCCCCCCTATACTTAGGGTAAAATATCCCTAAGTATAGGCAGCAAAACAGGGGCAGAAAGAATGAAAAGAATACCCGCAGGTCCTACATCCCCCCCTATACTTAGGGTAAAGTACACCCTAAGTATAGCATAATCATAAGATGAGAAAAGGGATGTGGGACTAAAGAATAGAATGATATGGACAACTGGATCTATACAAGTCGGGAGAACAGTGATAATCAGGCGTGAGATGCAAAAGATGTGAGTCAAGAGACCACATCTCACGCAAAATGAATAGGGGCAACATCAACGACCCGCGGCTCATGATCTAGAAATGGCTTGAGCCGCTGGCCGTTTACTCGAAAGGTACTCTCAGAAGACAACTCAGATATATCAATGCTACCGTTGTCGTGTACCTTTCTGACCAAGTAGGGTCCCTTCCATTTGCTCTGCAGCTTCCCTGGAAATAAACGAAGCCTCGCATCAAACAGCCATACTCTCTGTCCAATCCCAAAATGGTTGTGGCTGATATGAGAATCATGCCACTCCTTCACTCTCTCCTTATACTGTAGGCTGTTCGAGAAAGCTGTATCTCTAAGCTCCTCCAGGGCAGCTAACTCTGCCCTCCTCTGGTCTCCTACACCATCTGGATCCATAAGAATATCTGTAACTGCCCAAAGTGACTTGTGCCTCAGCTCAACAGGTAAATGGCACGGCTTGCCATATACGAGGTGAAAGGGAGATGTGCCCAATGGAGTCTTGAAAGACGTCCTATATGCCCACAAGACCGAGTCCAAAAGCTGTGACCAATCCTTTCGGTCAGGGCGGATGACTTTCTACAAAATAGTCTTGATCTACCTGTTCGAGACCTCGGCTAGACCATTCGTATGTGGATGGTAAGGTGTAGCAACACGATGGTCTATACTGAACTCGCTAGCAAGGGCCTTCACCTGGTCGTTGATGAAATGAGACCCCCCATCAGAAATCAAAACTCGTGGAACCCCGAACCGCATGATGATGTGCTTCCTCAAAAATATGCAAACTGTCCTCGCATCAGCGGCTCGGGCGGGGATGGCCTCAACCCAACGACTAACATAATCAACGACCAACAGAATGTACTCAAATCCCTGACTCTTAGGGAATGGCCCCATGAAATCGATGCCCCATGCGTCAAAAACCTCACAGAAATGAATGGGCTGCATCGGCATCTATCACGCTGTCCACAAGTGCCCATCCTTTGACAGTCAGTACACCTTTTCACGAACTCATCTGAGTCCATGAAGAGGGTAGGCCACCACAAGCCGGATTGGAGCACTTTCTGTGCCGTTCTCCTCCCAGAATGATGTCCTCCTGCCTCGAGCTTGTGGCAGTAAGTGAGGACGCTGTGGTGTTCCTTCTGAGGAATGCACCGATGCCAGACGCTATCCCCTCCTTCGTGGTAAAGGATGGGATCCTCCCAGTGGTAGGACTTGGCCTTCGCAAGGAAGGTCTCAAGCCTCTGCCTGGGCCAATCTTGTGGGACTTTCCCAGCAACGAGAAAGTTCACGATATCAGCATACCACGGGAGTGAGGCGATAGCAAGGATCACCTCATCTAGGAAGGTATCTCGAATGGGATCAATCTGCTCAGACTCCTCAGGCTGCTCTAAACGGGAGAGGTGATCCGCCACCACATTCTTGACTCCAGGCTTATCCTTAATCTCAATGTCGAACTCCTGGAGTAGAAGGATCCATCTAGTCAGTCTGGCCTTGGCATCCTTCTTTGCCATGAGGTACCTGATGGCGGTGTGATCTGTGTACAAAGTCACTCTAGATCCAATGATATAAGATCGAAACTTATCTAGGGCGAACACTACGGCTAGCATCTCCTTCTCTGTGACCGTGTAATTCCGCTGGGCGGAATCCAATGTGCGGCTAGCGTAGTGGATAGCAAACGGAACTCCATCCCTCTTCTGTCCCAGCACAGCCCCTACGGCAAAATCGGAGGCATCCGTCATGATCTCGAATGGGAGAGACCAATCAGGCGGCTGGAGGACAGGAGCCTCAATCACACACTGCTGGAGAGTCGCAAAGGACGAAAGACACTTGTCATCGACGAGGAACTCGGTGTCTTTCGTCAAGAGGTCAGTCAACGGTCGGGCAATCCTACTGAAATCCTGAATAAATCTCCTATAAAATCCAACGTGCCCCAGGAATGACCGTAGCTGCCTCAAATTGGACGGTGGTGCGAGTTTTCTAATGACATCAACCTTGGCCGGATCAACCTCCATGCCCCTGTTGGAGATGATGTGGCCAAGCACCGTCCCTTGAGTCACCATGAAGTGACTCTTCTCCCAAGATAGAACCAAATGGTACTCAATACATCGCTGGAGTACTCAGTCCAGGCAGTCAAGACAAGAGTCGAATCCGTCGCCGTAGACCAAGAAATCGTCCATGAAGACCTCCAAACACTCCCCTACCATGTCCGAAAAGATCGACAGCATGCACCTCTGAAAAGTCGCAGGGGCATTGCATAGCCCGAATGGCATGCTCGAAAGGCATATGTACCAAAGGGACAGGTAAAGGTGGTCTCCTCCTGATCTTCAGGAGCGATGGCCACCTGGTTGTAGCCCGAATACCCATCCAGGAAGCAATAATGGCTCTTCCCTGCCAGTCTCTCAATGATCTGGTCAATAAAAGGCAGGGGGAAATGGTCCTTCTTGGTGGCCTGGTTGAGTCTCCTGTAGTCAACACAGACCCTCCAAGAGGTGGGTACTCGTGTAGCAATCTCCTCTCCCGACTCACTGATCACAGTCGTGATGCCCGTCTTCTTGGGCACCACATGCAAGGGGCTGACCCACTTGGAGTCGGAAATGGGATAAATGAAATCTGCACTCCACCACTTTGATATTTCCTTCATCACACCTCTCTCAGGTTGGGTTCAGTCACCGCTGGAACTCACGCGACGGCTTCGCCCCCTCCTTGAGATAGATATGGTGGGAGCACACTGATGGACTAATCCCATGGAGATCTGCTACGCTCCATCTGATTGCTTTGCGGTTCTTTTCAAGAACCCCCATCAAACGGGATTCCATCTCTCCAGTCAGATCGGCGGAGATGATGACTGGGTACATCTCAGGCTCGCCCGCAAGGAACCGATACTTCAGCGAAGTAGGGAGCGGCTTCAGCTCTGGACAGCTGGGTGCTGGCAAATCTGGCTTCGAAAGAAGGTGCGTGAATGCTGCTAAATCTGCCAAATCTGCCTGTGAGAAAGAATACGAGCTCTCGCAAACTGGATCTGGAGGAGGCTGCTCAACTGTGTTGTCTCTGATCTGCTCTGCCTCTACCTCCTCCTCCTCTGTAGGCTCAGGTGGACTCAGTTCTGGCATCTGGTCATCACAATCTACCCAATCAGACTCTGAATCCGAGGGATCTGCATCGAACAAGGTGGCATCAGTACCACCGTCACACAAGGTGGCCTCAGTACCACCATCACTAGAAACCATGTCGCGGTCGAGAACCGGCTCTGCCGCCTCTGCTGTATCCCGGACCAGGGTTGTGCTCTCCAAGTTCTCCTCTGTCGTCATCTCTGAATCTGGGGTGTCTGGAAATGAGAGGATGGCCTGTGCGGAAGGGTCTGCCCATGCTGCTTCATCATCTGTGATCACAAAGTCACAGTCCTGGTGGATGTCTAACCCGGCATCTGTCAGCTGCTCTGTATCTGTGCTAGTCTCTGAGCATGCTCTCTCTGGCCCTGTAGTCCTCGACGCGAAAGTATACCTTCCCGCTATCATGATCAGTCACCGCCTTGGTTGTGGCCAAGAACGGACGACCAAGGATGATGGGGGTATCGGCCACTGAATCAGGGATCTCCATGTCCAACACTACGAAGTCCACGGGGAATTTCAGGCCCTGAATTGTGACGATAATGTCTCGCAACAACCCCTTCGGTCTCTTGACAGATCGATCAGCAAACTGAAGGACTGTCCTACTCTGTCTAAGAGTGCCCAACTTGAAGCGATCGAGAAGGGCTGCTGGAAGGAGGTTGATCGACGATCCGCTATCCAATAGAGTCCGGTCGAACCTCTGCTCCTAATCTGACATCTGACATACGGGGCCCCTGAATCTGGCCTCTTGGCCGGCAGACGGTTCTGGATCGCGAAACACGTGGCTTTCGTCAGCACATGAATCTCTGAAGTGTGGTTCCTCCTCCTCCTGACTGTGGTCCTGTCTCTCAAAGATCGCTGAAGAAGGGGGATGTGCTGCAAAGCCTCCTGGAGGGTCAGCTGGATGTGAAATCTGTCGATCATGCTCTGGCTGAATTCCTCCTGCTCTCTCTTTTTTGGGTCTTTTTCTTTTTTCTTCCCCTTCCCCATCTGAAGGGCTCTAGGGAAGGGGATCACATGGTCCTTCGCAGATGAAGGACTAGGAAAAGTTCTAGACGGCTCGACGACCGGATCCGCACATACATCAAGCACCACAGTGGGACCAGAAGAAACTAAACCTTTTCCTTTATTCACAACAGTATTCTGAGATACATGAGAAGGAGGAAAAACATCTGATCTCTCTACACAAACACCGGTGGCCTCAGTACCACCACGGGCTGGCTCTGCTACTGGACGTCTCGCGGACTCAGTACCGCGGGCTGGCTCGGCTCCTCTGGTGGCATCAGCACCACCTCCTCGAACTGGTGAAGCGGCGGCCTCAGTACCGCCGGTGGAATCAGCATCCTTGGTGGCATCAGTACCACCGTCATCATCGTGTGCGGCCTCAGTACCGCTCTCCTCCTCCTCATCTGGCGCCCTGGGTGGATCCTCGAGTCGTCGCTCAGATGAGGCGCCGCCTGCTGATGCTCTACCGCTCCTAAGTGTAACAAAATCAGCATCAAACAGATCTGAAGACATATCATCAAATGGATCATTAGGAGTGGTATGCTCAGTGTCAACTACCTGCTCAGACTTCCTCTTCAAGCTGTTCGGATTCGGCTCTATCTGTGCAGGGATGGCGGCCTTCCCTCTCATCAGGTCCCGCATCTCCCGGCGGAACTCGTCCATCTCCCATCTAAATGTAGCCTGCTGGTCTGTGAGGAGTCGGGCTACGTCATCCAAGGTGGAGCTCTCATGGGGACCCGACGGGTAGCCTCTCTGGTAATGAGGCTGCTGGAACTGGTGCTGCTGTTGCTGAGAGGGGTAGGAGGACAGATGCTGCTGCTGGTGTGCCTGGTGAGCCTGCTGCTCACGTCTCCAAGACTGTCCCTGCTGCTGATAGGGACGAGGAACGAAGGACGACTGTTGTTGTTGCTGATGGGCTGGGGGCTGCTGCTGCGGCTGGTGATCTCTCTGCTGGCCATACTGCCCTCCCTGACCGGATGACTGCTGCTGGGGCTGGGTACCTCCACTCCCCCACCTGAATCCGGGATGGTCTCGTCGGATCCCAGGCTGGGGGCGGTCATACCAAATCCCGTTGACATCCATCAACGGCTCTGCATCGTATGGGGCTGGCGGGAGTACTGCCAGAGGCTGATCCGGCTGGTATACCACCATCTGCATGTCTGGAGATGGTGGTGACTGGTAGGAGGGCTGTTGTGGCTGGTACGGCTCCGCCTGTACAAGGTGAACCTGTCTAGGCTGCTGAAAGGAGCTGGAGCGCTGGGACGAGCTGCTGCTGCCGCCGGTATCGCCTCGCGACTGAAGACGGGGCTATGAAGCCGTCTGTGCCTCCTGGAGACACATGAGCTAGGTCTTCATGTCGCTCAGAGTCTGTGCCATCTGCTCCATCTGCGTGATACCCTGGCATTGCTTCTTCTCGATCAGCTCCATCCGATCCAACTTCTCGCTGATAATACCCATATCCGCAGCGGCCGACTCTGCCTGTGCTGCTGCAACTGCGGATGAACTGGATGGACCGGCGTCGACCCGTGCTATCCTCTGGTACTGCACATGTCCTGGCTGCTGCTGGGGTCTCCCCTGTGTGTACAACCAGGTCTGGGACATTGATAATCACGAAAATCGAGGGTCTAAATACGTCGCTGTGGCGACCCACAATAAAATGTAATTAATCAACAATGAACCCACAATCAAGTATCAAACAATGAAAAACAAGTGTGGAGTCAAATTTATTTTTAACTCTGCACAAATGGTGTATAGTGACAAGTATGCAGAGAGTTCGAACACAGGGAGCAAACAGGGTAATTCACAAAAGTGTAAGCACAAGTATGTGTGTGTGATATGTCTACACTAAGCAAGCAAGCGAAGATGTTTTTGTGGGTTTTTAATTTTTAATTTTTTTGTTTTTAATTTTTAATTTTGTATTTTGATTTTTAGTTTTCTGGTTTTTATATTTTATATTTTATACTTTTTTTAGTATTGGAATTTATAAACAATGTAATACAAGACAAGATAAAATATTTATAAAACTGTGCAAAAATTTCCAAAAATTCAGAAATAAAATCTTTTTGATATTTTTATGATTTTCTACTTTTTTTGTGATTTTTGGGGGTTTTTCAAGGTGTTTTTGGTATTTTTAATTACTGCAATAAGTCAACAGTGAAACAAGAGCTGGCTGTGAATAAAATGGGATTTAAAAATAGCAACCAGTACTCAAAAGTTTTCACACTAATTTTCAAATAAAGCTACTGAAATATACAACAAACAGGAGCTGAGTTTGTATTTTTTGGAGTTTTTCTTGATTTTTAGAATTTTTTGGAAGTTTTTGAGTGTTTTTAAATTTTTAGTGTTTTTCTTTTGAACTTTTTAATGATTTTTGGACTGACACTAAAATAGGATAGAATAGACACTAGGTGATTTTTTTGGAATTTTTGGAGGTGTTTTAATATTTTTTGGTATTTTCTAAGCTAGACAGTGCACAAAAAGCAAGTTTTTGATTTTTAATAAATGTGCAAATAGAATAAAATCAAAAACTGAAGTGATAGCGTGGAAGTACACGTGTCCAGGAACTAAACCCTATTTTTGTGGAATTTTTGGACTTAAAATGATAGGCTAAATAATTAGAGCAAACATCCAAAAATTAAACAGTCCTGGCAGGGGCATATATGCAATTTATCAAACATCCAGGGGCCTATATGCAATTTTCCACAAAATATTAAGCTGAATATTTAATTTATAGCACCAAAAAGCAATTACAAAAGCCGCCTGGGCACGCAAGCAATTTTCCCACCAGGGCGCGTGACTTGCACGCGCCTGGCGAGGACTGGAATGTAATATCACAAAACTCTGGGGGCCTACTTGCAAAACATCCAAAAAGTTTATACTTGAGATGAAAGTTTTAGGACTGAAACGAAATACACAAACTACCGAGGGTGTCCTTGCAAAATGCCCACCCCCTCACGTGTACAGGTCACGTGAGGTGACGTGGCGAAGGACCTAAGTGCAAATAGTGGAAGTATGGGGGTCCTTGTGCAAATATTACAAAATTTTTACGCTACAGACAAAAGTTTAAATACTAGATATTAAATACAAAAATTGCGAGGGTTGGGATGCAAAATACCCTCGCTCGGGCGCTCCGATGACGACACGTGGCTCGAATCCGACGGCTGGTGGCGAGGCGCGATCCAGCGGCTGGGAGCGAACCACTAATCCACGTGGCAGCACGAGAACGGCCGATGACGGTTGGCGTCGACGTCTGAGATTAGATCTCAGAAAGAGATCCGACGGCGGTTGGGCTTGGAAGATCGGACGGTGGACACGCGAACTGGAGCTGCGGCTCGATCGGACGGTGGAGAGACGAGGAGGAAGAACAGGGACGAAGGCCGGCGAAGGCGAACTTCCCCGGCTCCGATCTTGCTTCTCCGGCGATGAATGGGCTCCAAAATGGAGCTGCAGACTCCTGGGAGGTCCTTCTACGGACTGGATGGCTCGGATTCGCCGGAGGAGCGTCGTGGTGCTGGCGCGAAGGCGGCGGAGCTTCACGCTCCAGGTATCTCCGGCGAGGGATCAAAATGGCCCTCCAGGTGCTTCAAGGGTCTTTGACCTGCAAAAAGTGGTGAGAAGGCCCAGGACAAATTGCCTGGGCCTCGCGAGGACCTAATCTAGGCGCGAGGGGGAGTGAACGTCGGTGGCCGGAGGTGCGCTCCGGCGATGATGCTTGGAGTGGCGAAATACGTGATGGAACTTGTAATTTTTTTGGGGTTTTTGAAGCTCAAGCTACCAGGATCTAGATGCACGAAAGAAATAAGCGGGGTGGTGCCCTCGATGGCCGGAACCAGAGGAAGACAAGTACCTCGACGCCGGCTGTTGGCGGAGGTGGTGGAGGCACCCTCGACTTTGCGCGCCTCGGCTGAAGGGCTGGCGATGGAGCTGTCACCTCCACGGAGCTCAGGAGCACAATGGTGGCGCTGAAGGGTGGACCAAGGGGACTCAACCGAGGGAAGGAAGTGAGGGGTTGGTATTTGAAGGGAGTTGAGGGCGTGACTTCGAGGAGGAGTCACGGGCGAGACGAGCAGATCTAAGGGAATCTAAGGAAACGGCGATGGAGATGGATCAAAGGGGCACAACTTCCATGAAGGAAGCGGCGGTGAAGGAGGGACGAGTCGGCCTAGGAAACTCCACCAAGGCGGGCAAAAACCTAGGCGCGACAGTGCTACAGTGGGCGAAGGACGACCAGTTGACCTAGGTCAACTGGCGCCTTCTCCTGATTGGTCCACGTGGACCAATCAGGAAAAATCCCCTAAAAAATGTTTTATTAATTCAATAAAAAATAGAATATAGGCTGAATTAAATTATGGTTATAAAATAAGAAATGTTTATTTTTTTATGTAGTATTTTATTCCGATTTTTATTTATTTTTATGATACATATTTTTACAAGTTTACTTTTTAGCCCTATATAGGTATATTACCTATGTATTTTAGTATTTTAATTTTCTTTTGTGTATTTTATTGTTATTATTTTTGCTTATTATTTTATATGAACATAAAATACTTTTATGTACATAAATATATTTTTATTTTATTTTTCTGATATGTTTTGTATATTTAATAAAATACAAGTATTATGTGTGTAGGTATATGTATGGGCAGTATACCTATGTATCCTTTATACAAGTATTTTTATTTTGTGATTTCTTTGCATTTTTATTCTGGTTTTAATGTAAATATATATTATAAGTAATATATACATCATTATAAAAATATAAACATGCAAAAATAATGAATAAAGAATAAATTGAATATTTTAATCTGTACAAGTATACAATGGGGGTCAGAAACTCAACTTTCAAACCGTAGCTCTGGCAAATGCGAAACCACCACCATTGGATAGATTATTTTATTTTATATACAATTAAAGGTGAGTAGGCTGCATTTGGAGTTTTTATTGGTGAGATACGGGTCTGGGAAGTTGGCATTCTGGAATTTTATTTAGACCATAACTTTTTATCTGTATATTATTTTTCCGTGAAATCAATTTTGTATTTTTCTATATTAAATTATCTACAACTTTCATGTACAAAGTTTCTTTATTTGATGTATAAAAAGTGGAACCAAAAATAGGTCCCAAAATGAATAAAGAATGGATAGAAAAAGTATTGGTGTTTTTGGCCCTTATCTCCCCCTACTTTATTCCTTGTCGACCTATTCATCAAGCTGCCTAGGTCTCGGGGTTTCGGGTCATAAAATATTTACAATATTTTATTCTTTTTCTTTTCTTTATTTATTCTATAATTTTGGCCTTAATTATAGTATTTTATACACTAATATAATGCACATGCATGAATGCTAAGATGATGATTTTAATGCTATTTACAGGCATTTGCTAGGGTTTTTGGTGCCAAAATGATAGAATAAAGATGATGAAATGTGGATTCATCAGACATCACCATATAATTCTCGGCCATCTCCTCGAAAATGGCCCAGACCTGGTCGTGATCCTTGGCGAAATAGGACCCGCCGCAAGAAGCGTTCACCAGGCCCTGGAGCTCTGGTGTCAACCCGCTGAAGAAGCTCTGCACAAGGTTCGGCTGCGGGCATCGGTCTGTGAGCTCACGGAACCTCTCCCATGCCTCGTGGAATTTCTCGTTGGGGAGCATGGAGAAGTTGCTGATCAGGGCCCTCGCTGCATTCGTCCGCCCGAGTGGATAGTACTTGTTCAAGTACTCGGTGCGGAGCTGCTCCCAGGTGTAAACAAACTTCCCCAAATGCTTCAGCCAGGTGGTTGCTCTGTCCGCCAGGGAGAAGGGGAAGACGATCATCCGAATCGTATCCTGATCCACATGGCGGTCGTGGACAGTACTGCAGATCATCAAGAACTCCTGGAGGTGGAGATGGGGCTCCTCGGTGGCAAGTCCGTGAAAACGGGGGAGCATCTGCAGGGTGTTCGAGGGGAAATTGAAGTCCCCCACGATAGCAGGCACCACTACCCAATGATGCATCAGTGTAGATCTGGGGATGTGCAACTCCCGCATCGGTCTCGGTGGTCCTCCTGCTGCAGCGGCTGCCGCTGCGGCGGTGGCTGCTGTTGCTGCTGCGGCTGCTGCGGCTCGTGCCTCTGCATCCGGTCCGTCCTCAGGCTCGCTCTGATCTCTCTCTGCTCTGAGTCGCTCCAACTCTCTCCTCATCTCAATCATGAAAGCTCCCTGATCTCTCAACTGCTGCTGCACTGTCTCTAAAGAGGTGATCAGGGTGGAGTTGATCGCTCCCTGGTCCATGACAAAATGCTGCTCTCCTCATGGACCTCCAGGGTAATCCTCAGAACTGCCGGCCATGACGTCTGCAAAATCAAATGAGCCCAACTCAGGTGCTGTCAAATCTGCTAATCTCTCCTCGGGCTCATGTCGCTCAGATCTGAAAGAAAAGGGGTCGAGGGGGAAGAGGGCGGAATCGTACTCGGGCTCGGAGAGCTGGTCTCGGCTCTCGCGGGCCAACCTAGATGATCGGGTAGACGTGCCCGAAAGCGGTGCAGCCAGAGGCTGCCTAAGAGAGCGTCTACCCATCATCTTGATCTGGCGAGTAATGCGGATGAGATCTGGAGAAACTATGATCAGAATGCAAACACCCGGTTCACCAACGCAACGCAAGCTGAAGACCGTAAAGGTTCGGTCAAATTATCTTGTCAATTTTTATTAGGTGAACACACAAGATATCAGAGCGCTTACGTGACATGTTAGGATACCCGATGCTACCCCAACCGACTGGCCCGCACGGAAGAGTCGGTAGTCAGCTAGAAATAGCACCGGAGGGCTCTACCTAGGGTGCGGGTCACTCTCTCGCGCATCCAAACCATACAATGAGGGGGTTGCTCTCCCTAAGACAAATTTTTAGGGTGAATGTCTTTTAGGGTCAATAGTTTTATCCAGTCCCAATTTTATGATTTTTCTTTTTAATATTTTTCAAATGGAAAATAAACGCCTAACGAATTTTTCGGTTCTCCTGATTATTAAGTCCAAAACAGGGGGGAGAAGACGAAAAAGCCGATGCACGATAAATCAATGATGCATGCAAAGTAAGGAAGGCGTACCTGACTCCAGCACTCTACATGCAATATGATCCGCGCATAAATGTAAAGACAGGAAATAAACTACCTAAATGGTGCAGGCAGAAAACCGAGTCCCTAAACAACAGTGCTACTCGAAAGAACGGCTAGCCGACCACCAGCCTCCAATCCAAAGAGTCCGGTCTAGACCCACCACTCCTCTTCTCGACAGGTCGAGTTCAGGAGTAGCGCTTGACGGGGTGGGCTCGCGGCACGTAGGCTCGGAGGTGATGGAAAGGCTATTTTATTATTATTTTTATTATAGGTCCAATTACCGCACTATAGGAACATGCAATTATATTAGGGTGTTTGGATCCTATGAGTTACGTCACAATCAAGCAGAAAATCCTACGGCTAGGGGCTCGATAAAAAACCGTGTAAACACCGGAAAAGGCAGTAAAAAGAGAAGAAAACAAAACTGCGTAAAAAACCGCGAAAAACTCCTAAGGGTCCCCCGAGCACACCGGTGCTCGGCGAAACAGACCCACTAAGTCCAATCATAGTCCAAAGGTCCAGTCTCTGAGTCCCTGTATTATTACAATAATAATCAAAAGTCTAATCTAAACCTCACCCACTCAACTCTCTCTCTCACTCTCTCCTGCGGCTCCGTGCAGAAAGGAGCCGCCTCCGAGTCTCGCGGTTGCGTCGGCCTCTCGAAATCGGCCGCCTCGGTCCTCGGGCCCTCGCAAGAAAAAGAGCAAGTGTCACAAACCAAATTATTATAAGAAAATATCAGAAAAATATATCTACAGAAATCTATACGAAAGCCGTGAAAAGAAAAAGCCACGGAAAAACTCAAAAAGCGACTACTAAGCCGTGCTCCCCAGCAACGGCGCCATTCTGATGGCACGAAATCCGAGAGACTAAGGTAATCAGGTGTATCTAAGATGGTCGTTGCGACCTCGGTCACTCAGACGTACTCAATCAAGAAAAAAAATCAGACCACTAAAATAGATAAAATCAATCAAAACACGAAAGCGGTCTCGCTATTGGATTAACCTGGTATAGCGACCAGGGTGGAACTCAAGGAGCACGGGTTGGCCTCTCGGCCTACGAAGTAGTCAAAAAGAGATAAAATAAAATAAGAGAAATGTTTTTGATTGTTTTGAATTTTTTATATTTTTTTTTATTTTTAATGAATTAAGAAAATAAGAAAAGTAAAGAAACACACACTTCAACAATATTAAAAGCAATAAAAATCAACCAAAATGCAAACAAAAATATTTTTATGTGTTTTATATTTTTTTAGTGTTTTTGGTGAATTTTTGAGAATTTTCTGATGTTTATTTAATTTTCTAAAAATCAAACTGTAGCTGAAATGAAAGGCACTGTCCAGCCGAGCTAAAAGGGCCTAGATAAAATACCTAATCCCCCAAATTAGCTGGGAGGTAATTTTCCTGTGAAGAGAAGAAAATAAGAAAAATTTAGGCACCTATTTTATTGTTTTTGGATTTTTAATGGATTTATTAGAATTTTTATAAGATTTTAAGTGTTTTTCGATTTTTAGTGGTTTTCAGTGATGAAAAATAGCCAAAATTGGCTAGAAAATCAAGCACAACAAAATAGACAGTAGACAATTTTTTTTGTAATTTTTGGACACTATTTAATATTTTTTTGTGATTTTTAAAGTTAGCCAGTAGAAAAAATAGATGTTTTTGATTTTCTAAAAATATCAAACAGTGACGAAAATGTCTCCAAAATTTATAGAAAATTTTACATCATGGCAGGAGCCATGTATCCATCTTTCATTAAATTTGGAGGTGATTTGCTATTTTATTCAAAGATAAAGAGGGGGCACTGTGCATAGGGACCAAAGTGCAAATACCCGCGAGCCTGGGGGGTCTGGTGCAAAATACCCAGCAAAACGCGCGCCACGCGCGTGCCTGGGGCACTCAGGGACCCAAATGCAATAAAAATAAGTCCCGAGGACTTATTGGTAACATGTACCAAAAGCCCAAGGGCTTATCTGCAATATACCCACAAATATCACGCACATGTCAAAATAAATCACGCACAGGGGTATAAATGCAAATAAACTAAAACATTCATTCCATTAATAACAACCAGAACTACAGGGGCACGATTTGCAAATAAACCAGAAAAGCACGTGACGAAGCACGTGTCACACAACGCACAGGGGCATAAATGCAAGGAAAATAAAGTACGGGGTCCTCTATGCAAATGTACCAAAACTTAAACAACTACGCTAAATATTTACAAGACTAAGAACGAAATAGAATAACTAAGAGGGCCTAAGGGCAAATTACCCTTTATTATGCGGACCGACTGGATGGATGCCACGTGGAGGGATCTACGGTGTGGATTAGCTGCAGCTCCAACGCTAGGGTCCTCGATGTGATCCGACGCTCGGGGTTCAGCCACGTGTCTAATCGAGCGGCTGTGGCTTTCTGCGGCTAAACCTGGCGCATCGGATGGCTGGAATCGATCCTCCTGATGATCGGACGGTGACTGCTGCTCCCCCGATAGACGGTTCAGATGAAGTCTGGAGCTGGAGGACGAATCGAACGGCGACTGAGGATGCTGGAAGAACAGGTCCCCGGCGAGACTCGTCGGCCTCGGGTGTGCGCTAGGCTCCTCCTGGGAGCACTCTGGAGGTCGGAGAAGAAACGTGGGGTGCTCCCGCGTCTGCCGGTAGGCTCCGATGATCCAGCCGAGCTCCGAGGAGCTCGGGCGAGGTCGGCGGAGCTGAGCCTCCTGGCCTGAATGACCAAAGCCCTCAGATGGGCTTGGTAGCACCTGCAAAGACCACCAAGAGACTCGCGGGTCGAGGGCAAATTGCCTCGACCCGGTTAGGCGTAGCGACGGTGAACTGTGGGTCGAAATGGTGAGCTCCGGCGAAGGGGGTAGACGGAGGAGCTCGACTCCCAGCTCTTGTGCGAGCTGGGCTGAGTGGAGGGGTGAAGAATGTGCGTCGGAGAGAGGCGGATGCGATGGTCGACTCCGATGATTGAAAGGGGTGATGGAGTGGTCGGAATCAAAGATGGACGGCGGCGGCGCGATTTAGGGGTAAATGAAAATCAGCGAAAAATAACGGCCTACAAGGTTACCTGGGTGGTCGAAGAGACTGTGGAGGAGCTGGGGAAGCTTCTGGTCGTCGCCTCGAGGAGCGTCTCCCTCCGAGGCTCAAGCTCCAGCTGATGGCGGAGCGATGGCGGCGAAGCTCGCCGGATCGATGGTCTCGCCCTCCTTCCTCGCTGCGACACCACGGGGGACGAGTTGTCACTCTCGCCGATGTGATGGAGGTCACTGGGAGTGGAACGAAGGAGCCAAAGATGGAGAATTAGGGTGGCGGAGCTCGAGCTAAATATGGGCAAGGGTCCGGGAAGACGAGGTCGGGTAGGGCGTGGAAGCGCGCGGATGCCGAGGATGCGGCTCCGGCGAGGATGTCGGATGTGTCATTAAGGATTCGGACCCAGGGTTTAGGTGGTAGGCACTCGGGTTTAGCGGGGAAAAATCCGAGAAGTAGGGGACCCGCTAAGGACCCGAGTGGAGTGGTCCTGGGGGGGGGGGGTAGTTGACCGAGCGGTCAACATCCCCAGGACCCAATAGAAACAGGCCACGTGGCTGGATCTTGAAGTGAAAATTAAGGGTAGCTAGGGGCCGATTTAGCAAAAACTCAAAACACAAAATATTTTTCTTTTATTTTTTTCTATTTTTTTGTGATTTTAAATTAATTTTTAGAAATAAAAATAAGGTATATACATAGTATATACTATATAGGTATATGTACATAATTAGGGTTTTTAATTTTTTCGATTATTATTTTTGTGCAATTCTATTCCTATTTTATATTTTATTTATTTCCATTATAAAATAAGGAATAAAAAGGTATTTTTATTTTATTTTAATTATTTATATACATAGGTAAAATAAATACATATATACATTTATATACATGGTATATGTACAATATATTTTTGTGTTTTTAATTTTGTTTATTTTTATTTTGTTTTTGTTTTAATTGTTTTTATTTTATTTATTTACAATTTAGACTATAGATTATTTACAAAAAATTATAATAATTAATTCTATTTATTTACAAGGCTAAATAAATAAGTAGGTGAGTCTATGTACATGATGAAAGTGATGTTTTTGTCCTTTTTGATTTTTATCTTTTTCCTTTGTTTTTATATTTATAAATATAGACACATATTTACAAGCCTATTTTTGGTGAGGGAAATACCTTTATTTTATTTACATAAATATGTACACACATGAGCCCTTATCTCCCTCTACTTTGGCTTTTATGCGGTCAGGCCCATGCTGAGCCCTCCCTTGGGATTAGGTTGCTCAATATTTATTCTAAATATTTCCCTCTTTTTCTTTTTAATCTTTATTCTTTTGTTTTTGCACAAAAACATGCTAATTATAGGTTTTTACACAATGCATGCTTTTGGTAATTATTTGTATTTACATGAATATACATGCATTTGCAAAGGTTTTTGTAGCTAAAATATAAGAATAAAGAGTGATGAATGGGTATTCATCAGCTATCAACAAAGTTTTTAACAACCAAGATTATCTGTTGTTCTTCATTTTAAATGTATACTAAGCTTTGCTAACTTTAACAATGATCAGAAGAATTTTTTGCGAGAAAGGCAACATATAATCATTCATATCGTATTCGCTTGGCAACACGTGTATTATTTTGTTCTAGAATTCAAACTATAATGCTGGACTTTTGCAATGAGTGTTATTCATTGTTGTATATACATTTAATATCAGAAGATATAGTGATGAATCCTTAAATTATATATAGTTATATTATTCATAGTTATAAGTTGATTTCATTGCATTGCAAGAAGATTTTCTCACAACAACAAAGAACTTTAGCCTTTCCAACAATCTTGAGGTATACAAAATGATTGCTTCTGGCGGGTCCCTTGGGAGTCCTCAACATCGATCCTTAGGCTTCTAGCTTTTCCAACTTCTCACCGGGGATTGCCACTTTTCTTTTGGACTGCCAATCTTTTATAATGATGCGCAAAGAATTGAGTGAGAGAAATTCAAGCTAGGTTTACTTGCCTGGAGTCGCTCTATGGAGTAGGTATTCTTTGAGGCTTTCTTGACCTATGGTCATGTTGTGAAAAAATGGAATGTTTCCCTTTCTTCCTTCGACTGCATGGTGCATGAATGCTAAAGTATAATCGCCCCAACTTCGGGCTCAACTCTAACCCGCAGAAAAACCACCTTAGCCTGAAAAAATTGGTAAAATATACCATCCACCCCAAACCAACTCCCAAATAAACGCAATTGCTTGTCCACCTCACAACAACCTCCATCATACTTGTCTTTCTTGTCAAGCTCTAAAAATCAATTTCTTCGTATTCTACTTGAAAAGCACGAAAATCGGGATACCAAAGTCTGGTCTTGAAGGGTATGTGGTGTCCGACAAGATGGATTCGGTAATCGAGCTATCGTTCACTCTCTCGGCATAGTTAGCACCTAATTCCCTCACAATTACAACAATTAACCCACAACAAAAATTATGCAATAAATACAAATGAGATAAAATTTATTGTACCCTATAATTACGTGTGTATAACAAGCAAGTACAGGGGTTGAACTATAGAAAGCAATGGGAATAGGCATAAAAATTGGCCATCAAAGAGATAGTCAACAAATGTTTTTGTGTTTTTTTACAAGATTTTTCTAATTTTGTGTGTTTTAATGATATATATATACATTTATTTGTTTTAAAATTTTAGAATTTTATTTTCTTTTTATATTTTTTGATTTTTAATTTCATTTTTCAGAAGTTATAATATATTTATATATATATGTATACAAAAGAGTATATATAAAATATAAATACCATGCATGATATATATAATAAATATGGAAAATTCAGAAAATATAAACAAGTACAATATTTTTTATTTTTTTAAGGTCTTTAAATATATTTATGGGTATTTTTTATTAATAATAATAAGGGATATATAAGTATATATAATATAATAATTGATATAGGGTTTTATGCTTATAAATATAGTTATATAAAGGAAAAAAATGGGGCTGCCCCCTGGGGGCAGCCAACATGGCTGCCCCTGCCCCATTTTTCGGCGTTTTTTTTATTTTTTTTTTGAAAAATAAAACCATGTATATTCATCCATATATCCCTCCTACATGCCATTCGAATTTCGTCAGAAACAGAGACTCCTACGGCCTCCATCTCGATGGTATCGATTTAAAAAAATCCTGTTACCGTTAAAAAATTACTGTCCGGATGGAGGCCGTAGGAGTCTCTGTTTCTGACGAAATTCGAATGGTATATAGGAGGGATATAGGGATGAATGTAAATGGTGTTATTTTTCAAAAAAAATAAAAACTTTTATCCAAATAAGGTGAGGGCAGCCATGTTGGCTGCCCCTAGGGGGCAGCCACATATGACCCTTATATAAATATTGAAATTTTTAAAAAAATTTATAATTTTTCTTTATTTTTGATATTTTTTGGATAAATTGAGATTTTTTACGTATTTCTAAGTAAGAAAATACTCAAAATAAATAAAATAATAAATCAAGGACTTTGAAACGGGCTTAGTAAATATCTATTAAATTGAGACCAATTTCAATTTTTCTTAAATTCTAGATAATCGAAAGAAAATTGAAAATTTTAAAACATAATTTCTATTATTTTTTTATAGTTTTTATAATTTTTTACTTTTCAATTTTTAGGAGTTTTTGGAAATATTTTACAAAAATAAAAGGATAGAAAATTAAATATGCATAAAATAGGATATTTTGTGAATTTTTCAAAACATTTTTTTTATATTTTTTAATGTGAAATAGGAGGATGCAATGTTTTCGTATTTTTTATTAATAAGAGAATAATTTTAATTTTCGTTAAGAAAAATATATGTTATATATTATGGTTCCAAGCACTTAAGATGCTTTCCTACAATTTTTTTACGCAAAATGTTATTTTCATATTTAAAATAAAACTACAAAATTAAATATGTAGTACGTAGACCTAAATGAAATTTCTTAAAGCTTCCAATCATTTATTAACCTCTTAAACAAGTCCAGGGGTATACATGAAATTTATCCATGATTTAAACTATTATCGGTAATGGTAGGGGTATAAATGCAATTATCCAAAACTTCACGATCCAATAAGCAAATTCACTAAAAATATACCTGGGCAAATGCTCGAACGCTCCAATCTTTCCCTCCTGCTGCATTACATTGCATGAGGTCCTTCCTTTCACGAGATACACCAGTATTCCCTTTCCAATATGCGTAGGGTTCCCTATCAACCCACCCCTTCTTCCCAGAAGCTTCCTTAAAATCCTTCAGCAGCGGCACCCATGGTTTTATGTTGATGTCTGGCCTGTTATATATAAGCAATTAACATAAACATGTATGTTTAGTTCCATCACGATAAATGCGCGAACACTACAATATTCTTGTTATATATCTATAATTCGGTGATATAGGGAAGATGTTTAAAATAACTGTCACTGCAGAACTAAGGTGTTACTGGGATACGTATTAACAGTACCATCCCCAGAAGGACCAGTCAGGAAAAGGTATGTCGAGTGTCCAGCCATCTTTGCAATAACGGAACAGCGGCGGCGGCGAAGGCTTGCCTCTGTTGGGAGAGAAGTCGCGAGCCCTGATGACGGGCATGTCGTCGCAATCGAACATGAGGTCCAGGTCTGGAAGGCGATTAGCAAACCTGCAAAGCACGATCTCAGTTCAAATTTTGTTTCCGAGAACCCATGAATGATATTCAGGACATGAACTTAATATGACGTTTGTATTAATTGTTACCTCTTGACGAACTGCACGAGGCCCCACCAACCAGATGTGTCCCTTGTTTGGAAGCACCTCGAGTAGGACTCGACGTAGAGCCTCCCCTTCAAGATCAGTATCCGGAAGTTGGCGGTCCTTCCTGCTCGCTCCACCATCTCCCTCGTGACTCCGGTCATCTTCCACGGTCGCAAGTCCTCGTAGATCCATCGGAAGTACTCGGGGCATGACGATGGAGGACTCACGTTGTCTATGGTGACGTCTTTGTGAGAGGGAGCAGTGCACGAAACGGTCTTGTTGAGGGAAGGGCAGAAGAAGGGAGAACGGGGGAGGGGACGGCCACCGGTCTTCCGTGAGAGAGATGGGACGGGAGTCATCACATTAGGGTTTGGAGGAGGAGGAGGAGGTGAAGGGTTGGTTGCATTAGCAGGAGGCGAAGAGGACGTCGACGTGAAGGAAAGAACGTTGATCTCCTTGTTCAGGAACTGTAGTTGGCAACAAAAGATTAAAAGGTCAAAGCATTGGCATCTATTACGGTATTACCATTAAAAAAAAGAGTTCGCAAGATAAATCTTAAAAACATAAAAAAAAGAAAATTCACTCTTTGCACTCATAAAGTATAAACTCACTTATATTTCTAATTTAAGTATAAAGTCGGATAGGAGGTATCCTATATGCCGCAAGCATTCAACAGAAGTAGTTGATTATCTTCACCGCTAATCAGATTGCATCAACTAATTAATAAGCAACATGACAATATGTTGTCTATGCACAACATCTTGAAAAAACAAAGGTTCGCTACAAAGACCAAAAATAACTGTGTATAAAAATCGTTGATAATGATAACATAGTGTGGATTTATGACGAAGTTTCACCAACCATTTCTTTCATCGTCCAGTTTCAATCTCGCGTATTTTTTAATGGATCTCGGCCGACTCACCACAATATACCAAAATCATATAATCCTTTTTTGAGCCCCTTCCCGGAAGGGATGTTCAGTCATTCACTACCGCACCTAGTATTTTATAACGTGCAGTTGTAATATAAAGTGTGTACTTATTGCACTAGAGTGAGTGTTTTTTTACGAAAGTGGACGGGTATTGGAAGGTGATGAATGATCATTCATATACCTTTATTCTTCCATTTTGCATTTAAATCTTTATTAAAACATATGTAAAAATGTATAAATTGTACCAATTGACACTCATTATTTATCTATAAATATTGTGTATAGATATATATATCTAAAATAGAAGGATAAAAAAAGAAAATAAAAATAAATGAAGTATTAAAGATAATGGATGGCCATAAACCTCGGAACTATGTCAAAATTAACTTAGTCAACAAGGAATAAAGTAGGGAGATATAAGGGTGATGAATCTCATATTCATCATGCTAAAATCTAAATATTAATCCCCAAGCTTAAACAATTTAATAAAAATAACTAATAATTCATTATTCTTAACTTGTATTATATTGTATAGATTATGTGTATAATTAACCCTAATATTTATTGTATTTATTTATTAACATTTTTCAGATTTTTCCATTTTATTAAAAATCCATAAAAATTAGATTACATATTATCTATGTTTATCTTGACCTTTAGAAGAATTTAAAATATAAAAAAAACCTCAAAACCACAAAAATTGTGTTTTTACCCATTAGAAATGCCCTCGAAAAAATACTTTTGTACAAATGACCTTTTTTTGCTTTTTGTTCAACATGAAACTTGTAGATCTCATCAAGATCTACAACTTTTATGGTTTGACTTTTTTAAATTTTGTTTCTAACTATTTCTTGTAGGATTTTCTTTGTTTTTGTTATTGAATTTTCTAGTGCAGCCACATGGCACCCGCTAGGCCGCTCACGTGGTCGCACCTCTCTTCGGCACCCGGCCTCTCCCTCAGCCGTTAGGTCTTCTTCCCCCACCTCCATCTGGTCGTCCACTGCCGCCTCCTCTCTCCGTCATCTGATGAGATATTTGGATCTCATCAGAGCCCTCCTTCATCGCCTTCCCCTTAGCCATTTGATGGTTGTGCCATCCAATGACTGTCCTCTCACGACATCGCCCCTTCACCCCAACCTATCAATCATCCACATCACCCCTTCCTTACTGGCAGTTTGATGAAAGCCCAGACCATATCCCAACCGCACATTGGTACCTAAACAACTACCGCTCGATCTGCTCTACTGAGTTGATCTCGTCCTCTTCTCTGTGCTCGCATATGGACCGTTGGATCGTGAGAGCCAACGGTCCATGCTCGTCTTCCACCTCCATAATGTCCCTTCCCCAGATGTTATGCCACGTAAATCCACCGCCCCGTTCCATTTTAGCTACGTCGCCACCACATCTCTCCGCTCTCTAATGACCTCCCCTTGTAGTTGTTACCTCCTTCTTCCTCGCGTAACCCCCACCGCCCTCGCCATCACTCCACACACCCTTTAATCACCGTTCAAAACCTTCCCTCTGCCTTCTATAGCGTTGATCTCCTCCTCCTATAAAACCCTACCTCTGCCATCGATAGCCCTTGTCCACCATTCCTAGTCTAATATCCTAGCCCCTCTCTGCCTCCCTGTGACATACAAAGGTCGAATGAGGTGAACAATGGTGACTTAGGCCTGTGTTGACCCATGGTCAACTTGACCATGTTGCAGCAGCCCTTGACCCCACTACGCTCCGTGCATTGGCTGCACACGATGGGCGATGACACCGAGCTTCGCAAGAAGCTCAACATAAGCCTCCTCCTCCACCGTAGCTACACCTCTAACCAGGTACTTCTTCCCCCTGATTTTCCCTCAATTTTCTTATAATTTCCTCGCCGCCTATACTCTATTTCGTCATTGCTTAACCATCCTCCATAACCCATAATACATCCATCACTTTCGCCGACACTCCTAATCACAAACCCTCTTCTCTAGAATCTCCCTCCATTACACCCCGACTCCCCTTCGGTTCGCTAGGGAAGGTGACCAGGTCCCCCACTCCTCCTCCGTCAAGAGACCTCCATTCACCTCATCACACCCTACATAGCATGCCTCGACTATTCTGACCCATGCGAGTATTCAATGATCGGAGCTCCAACTTGTCCTACGATCTCAATTTTCCTCTTCGACGAGGTAATGTTGGGAGGCACCTAAAGCTACCCTGGACACTTCTCCGACCATTAGCCATCCTCGCCAGGTTTCCACGAAGGTCAACGGATCTACAATGACGACGGGGGAGCTCAAAGGAGCTCAGGCTGCATTGCTGGAGCTCCAAATACGTTGTCGCTCCCCCGACGGAGGAAGAAGTGCATGTGTCGTTGGATGGTGCCTCGCGATGGCCATTGAACATCCCAGACCATGCCTCGTCACCCCCTCCGGATCTCCAGGTTCGGATGACCATGCCTCCCTCCAAAGCATTCAGTGCCTACCACGTGGCCCGAAGCTGCAGCCTATCCAAACCTAGCCCCGCGAACTTGCCCAACGCATGTTGGCAGCTGATGAATCTCCATTTCATCATTTTTATTCTATCATTTTGGCTTTAAAATCCTAGTAAATGCGTGTAAATACCCTTAATTTAGGCATTCTAGCACTCATGCATTGATGTGGATATAGTGTCTAAAATATGATTTTTAATGTAAAAATTATAGAACAAGGAAAAGAAAAGAAAAAGAATAAAATATTGAAAATATTTTATCACCCGAAACCCCGAGACCTAGGCATCTCAATGACTAGGTCGACAAGGAATAAAGTATGGGGAGATAAGGGCCAAATAACAATAAAAATCCCTATTTGTTTTATCTATTTTTATTCATTTTGGGACCTATTTTTAGTTCTACTTTTTATACTTCAAATAAAGAAACTTTGTACATGAAAAAATAATATACGGATAAAAAGTTATACTCAGAATAATTTCCAAAATCCCAACTTCCCGACCCATATCTCTCAAATAAAAACTCAAAATATATCAAAATCACTTTAAGGGTATATAGCTTTTAATAAGTTAATTAATGAAGGTGATTTCATATTTTTTAGAGTTATGGTGTGAAAGTTAGGTTTTGGACCCCTACTTTATAGTTATACCGATTAAAATATTAATTTTATTTACTATTCGTTATTTTTATAATTTTATAATTTTATATATTTGTAAATATTATTTATAATATATATACATATTAATACAAGAATACTATAGTAAAGAAAACACTAAAATAAAATACTTACACAAAATACAAAGATGAATTACCTATAACTATACCTATATAATAAATAGACTAATTTATTCAAGTGTATATATTACATCAGAAAAATATAATAAATATGTATTTAAGTCTAAAAAATAATTTATAAATATATAAAATAATTCACTAAGTTAATAAAATCAAAAATACAAAATAAAAATAAAAGATTAATATACATAGATGAATATACCTATAAATAACACCTAAAAAGTAACTTGTATTTCTAAGCCACTAACAAATAAACAAAATTCATAATAAAATATTTTATAAAAAATAAATATTTTTTATTCTTAAATTTAATATAAAAAAATCATTTACTAATTTTAATTAATTTTTCTAATGTTTATCTAGGGAATTTTCCAGGTTCGTCCACATGGACCAACCAGATGCATCGGAGAGTTGACCACGGGTCAACTCTCTGACCAGCACTCTGCCATTTCTAACACCTGAGTTCTTTACCCTTCTTCTCGAATTTTTCGAGGCTATCCCTTTCACCCTTTGATGTCGATCTATTCTGCACTTTTTCTCCTCGAGGATCCAGCTTACACGCCTTACATTTGCCTTGAGGATTGGAGCATAGATTCACTCGTTCTTATTCGATTATTAGAGCCACCCAGTATTGTGCATAATCGACCCCTTGATCTTCCCTCTCTTTTTGAACCCGATTTTGACCAAGCTTGGCTCCTCTTTCTTGTGCCATGGATCGGAGAAGGTGACACTTTCTCCTCCGGCTAAGTGTAGCGGCTTTAAGCGAGGATGAGGGCGATTTCCACCTCCTCCAGCAACCGACCATCGAGATCCTATCTCATGTCTCCGTTGGTGAGGTAAAACCTTTTTTATTGCATTCTCTAGCTCAGAATTAGCTATAGGTTTCGTTTTAGCATTTTTTTATGATTTAATCGCCCTCATTAGTCGTAGATCCGTCCTTCGTAGTTCACCGGAGCTAGCCTCCGGCAAACTTCTTTCCCTCTATTTTTTATTGTTCCACCGCCTCGCAATCAGCCTCATACACTCACCCTTTGTTTCTGATCGCTCCACTACACTTCAGCCCACTTGATCCACCATGGATCTTGATTTAGGTGCTTCGCCTCCACCATACGCTGGGAGCACCTCCGCCCGTCCAACTCCGATCCATTCCACCACCAAATAAGAGCCCCAAGCATCACTTTCCTTGCCTGGACTTCATTTGTAGGGCTCGGATCCCAAAAACCCCCCAAGGGGTCAATTTTTGTAGAAACTCGAGGTTCTTGGAGCCCAGATTTTCCCGAGCATCTTCATCATCGATGGTGCTCCAAGAAATCGATTAGAGGAGTCATTCGAATTAGAGAGGTTTGGGCTATATTTTACGCCTCCCACGAGCTTCCCAGATGGTCGGAGGGCCGTGCTACCCTCGATTGAAGCTTGGAAGAACAGGAGTTCTTCCATGTTCTTCCAAGTATCCTTATCGTTGTCCGATCCGCAAGCTGCACCAGATATCATAGTTGCCGCCCGATACTAAGAGGATCAACCGTGAATCTAACTTGTTGGAAATACGAGCCCACATCGAGGCATTATGCAATAAATGTTATTGCACATATCATTCCCTGATCTGAAATGAAGAATGAATAATTTACGTAATAGGTCCCTTAGTACAATTAGGGTTATGTACCAAGGCCATCTTAATAATCATACAGCTGTTGATTCAACTATTGAATCATAGAGGCTGGTGCTTGGATGAATATCTAAAGGGTTAGATTGAGGACTCATCAAGCGCCGTCAAATGATTGTTAAGAGATGATCTCCAGCTTGAGTAGGAGATGGCAATCCTTTGTCATTTAGGCTAATATCTGACCGACCTCTTGATGTAGGTCCTCTGCATAGGAATAGAGATTCGGAGGTGTCAGATTAGTTAGGTCAAAGAGTTGACTTAATGAGATCAAGATAACCAAAGTCCTATATCGTATGCTGTCACTATACATACATGCATCCTCTTACCGGAAACAGATGTGTTACTATATGTCTGAGTATGTACATTTGGCAGACCAATAGGTTGATGACCTAACAAAGGTCTATACACCAGTGCACTGGTGTGCATATAAGGGCATATGAGTAATACGATCTCTCAAAGGGATCATACAGGTTCAATTACTGAACCGAAAGACATGAGCTCACTCATAAGATATTGGGAAGAGTCAAATTTCGTGCACACGGTCGTCTCGCTCTGGAAGCTTGATTGAATTTGTAGGTTTGATATATACTTTTGGAAGGTATATGATCAAGACATAGGTATGATATATGCTTTTGGAAAGTATACGATCGATACCGACTCCCAATGATCGAATGAGAAACATACTGATAAAGCCATGAAGGAGACAATATAAATTTGATCCAATACTTCGGGTTTATTCTAAGTCTTCCAGTATGCAGGATGTACAGGTATTGGGAATACCTGAGGGTGATGTGATCATAAACGATTGTATAACCATGACGCTTTCATTCCTAGGGAGTGATGAAACGGGTCTAGATTTTAGTGACTCCTCTCATTAGAGAAGTAATCTGATCTTGGTCCAAATGTTGGACATTGATCTGAATGTGATTCAGATGCAATGAGAAGATTAGATTTGCGGTTTTGATTTAATCAGGCGTCTATGGGAGGCCCACGATATGGATTTGAGATATGATCTCAATATCCAAGTCACTATACGTGGAACAATACAATCGCCCTGTCCTTATCTCCAAGTGTCCGCGGAGAAAGCGCATTATACTTGAAAGAGTTCAAGATAATTTCATTGTTGATATGTGTATCCGAGCATTGAGAAAATTGACAATTAAATGTGATTTAATTATCATGATTATTATGAATTCGATTCATATTGTAAAGAGAGTTATCTTAGATAATTAAATGAGATTTGATTATCAAAGATATTAATAATGTGAATATAATTCACATTATTTGGGCACATGAGAATAGAGATCCAAGATGATTAAATATGATTTAATTATCATGGATATGAATAATGTGGATATCACTATCCATATTAATCATATATATTATAAATATGATTTATAATATATAAGAGAGAGCTATTTGTAACTTTCATTTGTTAATTAAATGTTGATGTGAATTGGATTCACATTGGACAATTAATTGAAAATGTAATTTATATTTTACTTTGGGTGGTGAATGTGATTCACAATTTTCCAATGGCAAGATTGCAATATTCACAAAATAATTATGAATTATTGTTGTTGAATTATTTACAAAAAATGTTGTTGTAAATCTTGGAGGTTTCCATGGAATAATGTGATCTCATGAGATCTCATGAGATTGCCACCAAATCCAATATTATGGAAGGAGGCAATCTTCATTCCATAATCTCCAGGATTGATTGATTTAATTTGGGATTGATTTATATTGATTTATCAATATAGATTTAATCTAAATTAAATTAATTATTGTTGGTTTTTACCAACACAAATCTTAGCCATTAAAAGAAACACAAATCAATGAGAGCCATTAAATTTGTGTTGCCCATGGATTGAGAAAATATTATAAAAGGAGAGGTACCCCTTTGCTCTTCTTTGCACAACACAAGAAGAGAACATAAGTCTCTCTCTCTCTCTCTCTCTCTCTCTCTCTCTCTCTTCTCTCTACACATCAGCCCTCTCTCTCCCTCTCATGGCCGTCCACCATGGATGCCCTATAGAGGTTCTCCATCGCCGCAGTGTCGTCGTTATGCTGCCCGATCGTTTGCTCGAGCATCTCCGTCTCCTACGGTGCTCCTCGCTCGTGAAGAAGACATCGGATCTCGTGTGTTGAGATCAAGAGATCCACCGCTTGGATCATCAACATGGATTGCGAGAAGCACGCGGTTCATCCCCGCGCTCGCAAGCGTCTCCTCCGTCGAAACAGACTTGAGACATGAGGTCTCTTCATTTAGAGACTCGATCACAACCACGCTTCAAGAGGTAATCCTATTACTTGTTTGTGGTTTAGACGAAACGATCCGAGAAGTGTTCTTGGATCATGTGGTTTCGTCGCATGAATTTTTTTTAATTTCCCCTGCATAGAACAACTAGTCCGACTAGTCGTTCTTCGTCGTATTCGATACGATGCTCATGCTTCCGTGATGCGCTTGAGGGTCTAACCATATCCTTCATAACCCCCAGGATCTAATCTTGGTTGTGGATCGCGAATCATCGTTGGCGCACGAAGAGGCAATGCGTGGCTTCAGTGAACATCATCTGGTCGTCTGTCTTCGTCGAAGCGTAGGTATTTTGCATCGAAGACCCCATGATTTTTGTATTTACAATTTAAGACTCAATCTTTGATTTGCATTTATTTTTATTTTGTAATATTTACATTCAGTCCCCTGAACTTTATTGCATTTGCTTTTTGGTCCCCGCCACGTCACCTCAAGTGACGTCTCACGTGGGTTGGTGATTTTACGACGGGTCCCCTAGGCATTTATTTTTTTTGCTTTAGTCCGTAAACTCTTTTATTCAGTTGTGATATTTTTGGTAAAATTGCAAACATGCCCCTGAGTCTATTGTAATTGTATATAGGCCCCTACTTGTGTGGCTCACGTGTCAATATGCGTGAGTTTGCACATTTTACACAGAGGCCCCTGAAACTTTATTGATTTCACATTACTGCTAGAACTTTTTGTATGTGTTATATATTTTTGTGAAAATTGTATTTTGGCCCTTGGACTTTCATCTATTTACATTAATATCCCTATTAGTATTGCATTTTCTCTGTGTTGTCTCTATTTATTTTATATAGCTACATAACGTGAAAAAAACCCAAAAAATAGTTGTAGCTTCATGATTGCACAGACACTCATGCATATATTTTTATTTTGCAATTTAGGCATTTTTATTATTTATTCAAAATCTCCCTTTTTATCCCTGTTTGCGTTATAAAACCCATAAAAAATATAAAAACTTTTTGAAAAAAATCCAAAAAATATATTTCTTATTTATTTACGTATTTTACAACTCCAGACCAAAAATCACTAAAAAATATAAAAGAAAGCTCAAAAAATAAAAAAATACTACAAACCTTTATAAAATTATAAAAAATCCTAAAAATTTTCCCAAAAATATTTTTTATACCTATGAATTTTCCTTCTATTATTGTTTATATATTAACATTAATTTGTAGAATTTTTCATGTCGTTTTATAATTTTCATCTCCATTGTAATTTTGATTATCAGTTTTATCCCTATTTTTGGGTATTTTTTCTTTAAAAATATATAAAAATTAGCAAAAAATTCTTAAAAACACAAAAATAGTAAAAAACTATCTAAAACACAAAAATTATTTTATTTGTTTTTTATTATTTTATTACTATTTATATTTACCCTAGCCTATCTTGTATATATATAGCCTTATATATATATTTAAAAAAATAAAATATAAAATATAAAAAATATAAAAAAATATAAAAATAAAATACAAAATCAGAAAATTAAAAATCAAAACACAAATATATAAAATCAAAAAAATAAGAATATTAAAAAAATAAAAACCCATAAAAAAGAAACATATAGACAAATACATCACATTCACGATTTGTGCATTAATTTGCCTTATCTATCGTACTTGTTCACTGTGTTCGACACTCTACACATAGTTGCACCTGTACACATCCTTATTGTAAAGTTATAATAAATTTTAACTCTACCCATTTATACTTCATTGCTTAATTTATTTATTATAGGTTATTTGTTGTTTGAAGCAGGGTTTCTTACCGGTCGCTACAACGATTGTGTCTCCACCTTGTGTGAGACATATTAAGACTCGTAAAAAATCCTTTTCAACAAATGGCATTGTTGCTGAGGAACAACAACGCATAGATCAACTTTTTGCTTGATTATTATATTGTCTATATTTTTGCCTCATTTATTTGATATTTATCGTGATTTGTCTAATCACCCTCTCTTGTTTGACTTTGTGTGAGGTAACATGGATCGACGGAGGAACTCTCTTCTAGGAGCGCCCATGCACCTACGTAAGGCAGCTTTGGTCTTGCAGCAAGGAAGACTTAGAGGAAATTTTGAAGATAATTATTTGGACATTTATTGTTGTATTTATTGTTGTGTAATTTAAGTGAGAGAGATCCTTATTATTTGTAATAATACATGTATTCTAGACTATGGATATTCCGTACCAATTTCCAAGTGTTTGTTCACTTGGGGGCTCATCGCAATTTTTCGTGTGTTCTTTGCAATTTTTTCATTTGTTTCACAATTTTATTTTCTTTATTTTTATGTGATTGAGCCCTTAGCTTTAAGATTGCTTGATGATAGATTAAGGCCAAACACTTAATTATATTTGCATGTGCCTATAGTGACGTTTGGACTTAGCTAAATTTTGAATTACTTCTCACTTAGTATCGGAACCAGTACCACGAGTGTTCTCCATAAAGTGATTGCAGGACCCATTGCTGTGGACACCAAGGAGACTCCAAGACCAGACTCTAGATTCTATTTTAAGTCATTAGCATTGGTTCTTCACGATAATAGTAATGTCTGACTTGGGGTGATTTCATCGACTTGCATTTGCATATAGTGTAGGTTTCAATTCTGCTGAGCATCTTTTCATGTAGTGCTGGAGGCAAGGTGAGTATTTATGCTTTAGAATTCATCATTGTTTTTGCTGCTTGCATCGCTTTTCTGCCTCTCTACCTCTGATTTTGATAACCTAGGTGCTTAAAGGAATTAACTCCTCAATAGGCGTGCATATTGTTTATAAAAATAAAAAAAGTGATAACAATAAAATTGGGACTATTTATATTACTTCACCATAAAAAACACCAAAAAGAAAAAATATTTGTCTTGGGGCGAGTAATCCCCTCGTGTATTTGTTTTACATTACTTGCGTACACACTAAGATTAGTGCCTAAACCCCATCTTAGCCAACCTAAGTCTTTGTACAATTTTGCGATTTTCACCTAACTCTAAAATAGACAAGATAAAAAGATCGATCTTTTATGATCTCTATCAAGTTGAGTAGGTGAATCGAGGGGTTTGTTTTGTGTGAGTTTTGTTTGTGTGCATTCTAGAGCTCCTCTGCGCATTTGCATCTTTCTTATCACTTCTCTTGACTAGACCATTGTGTTCTCTCGATCATTTTCCTTTTATTTCAAGATGGTTGACTGGAGCGCATTTTATCTGGAGTTTGCAGATTCCTCGTTCACTCCAGTCGGTCCAACTCCCTTTTTCAGGAGGATTTTACTCTTGACTTTTGTATATATCCGCCTCATCCACAGATTCATACCTCGGATTTTTACCCGCCTCCACCTTCACATTTCCCTTCGCATTCACTCGAGACTGATCTGTTGGAGTCACCTTTCATGGAGTCCACCATTGAGACCTTGAACCAAATGCTGGAGTAAATGAATTCAAGGATTTATGATCTTACTGGTTCAAATAATAAGCAGAATGTCTCTCAACTATTTGATGATATGGGTTCATTGGAGGATTTCCATGAGAGCTTGCAATTGACCAAAATATAATAAATAAGAAAAAATACAAAATACAAAAAGAATTCAGAAGATATTTGGTTAATTCAGAGCAGATGACAGAGGCAGAGCACGACGTCCACCAGGAGTGCAATTTTGTGATTACTGATGATGAAGCTTCTTGGTCTGATCCCATTTCACGAACCATCCTCTCACATTCAGGTACCACAGATTCCCAGATTCCAGCAGAGGAGAGCTTGGAGAGCACACTCTTGGTAGAGGACACATTCAAGGATGCAGACCACATTCTGGATAGTGAGGCAGTTTCTTTACCTTGTTATTCAAATTCAGATCCCTCAGAGTCAGATATTGACTGGGCAGAGTTTGATGAGTTGATACCATGTCTGATTCCTACAGAGCCAGCAGCTAGGGTGGAGACTGATCCGAGACAAAGCACAGATACACCAGCAGAGCAGTCAACACCAGTTTTACAATATCAGAGAGAGTTCTCCCATGCATATTTGGTCGACTTCACTCAGACTTTTCAGAGACCAGATTTGTCAGCTCTAAGTTGCCTAGAGTTGAAACCCTTGCCGTAGTCACTGAAGTATAGATTCCTTGCGGGTGAGCATGAGATGTACCCAGTCATTTGTTGGAAATGCGAGCCCACGGCGATCCATTATGCAATAAATGTTATTGCATATATCATTCCCTGATCTGAAATGAAGAATGAATAATTTGTATAATAGGTCCCTTAGTACAATTAGGGTTATGTACCATGGCCATCTTAATAATCATACAGCTGTTGATTCAACTATTGAATCATAGAGGCTGGTGCTTGGATGAATATCTAAAGAGTTAGATTGAGGGCTCTTCAAGCACCGTCAAATGATTATTAAGAGATGATCTCCAGCCTGAGTAGGAGATGGCAATCCTATCTCTGAAGGCTGATATCTGACCGACCTCTTGATGCAGGTCCTCTGCATAGGAATAGAGATTCGGAGGTGTCAGATTAGTTAGGTCAAAGAGTTGACTTAACGAGATCGAGATAACCAAAGTCCTATATCATATGCTGTCATGATATAGGCACGCATCCTCTGACCGGAGTCAGATGTGTTACTATATGTCTGAGTGTGTACATTTGGCAGACCAATAGGTTGATGACCTAATCAAGGTCTATACACCGACGCGCTGGTGTGCATATAAGGGCATATGAGTAATACGATATCTCAAAGGGATCATACAGGTTCAGTTACTGAACCGGAAGACATGAGCTCACTCATGAGATATTGGGAAGAATCAAATTCCATGCGCATGGTCGTCTCGCTTTGGAAGCTTGACTGAATTTGTAGGTTTGATATATACTTTTAGTATATGATCAAGACCTAGGTATGATATACACTTTTGGAAAGTGTTTGATCGATACCAACTCCCAATGATCGAATGAGAAACTTACTGATAAAACCATGAAGTAGACAGTATAAAGTTGATCCGATACTTCGGGTTTAGTCTGAGTCTTCCAATATGCAGGATGTACATGTATTGGGAATACCTGAGGGTGATTTGATCATAAACGATTGTATAACAATGACGCTTCCATTCCTAGGGAGTGATGAAACGAGTCTGGATTTTAGTGACTCCTCTCAGTAGAGAAGTGATCTGATCTTGGTCCAAGTGTTGGACATTGATCTGAATGTGATTCAGATACAATGAGAAGATTAGATTTACGGTCTTGTTTTAATCAAGCATCTATGAGAGGCCCGCGATCTGGATTTGAGATATGATCTCAATATCCATGTCACTATACGTGGAAGAATACAATCGCCCTGTCCTTATCTCCAAGTATCTGCGGAGAGATTGCATTATTCTTGAAGGGTTCAAGAATAATTCCATAAGATCTAAGCAATGAAGAAATAATGATTAAATGTGATTTAATCATCTTGATGTGTGAAGAAATTATCCAATTTAATTAAATATGTTAATTAATGTGGATAAGAATAATGTGGATAGAAATATCCAATTATTCATAATATATTATAAATGTGATTTATAATGTATTAGAGAGAGCTAATTATAATTTATATGTGTTGATTAATTATTATGTGTATTGGATACACATTGTGTAATTAATTAACAATATGAATTATATGTTGTTTTGGGTTGTGAATATGATTCACAATTTTTTCCATGGCAAGAATGCAATATTCTCAAAGATAATTGTGAATTATTTTTTGGAGAATAAAACCCAATGAATTTGTTGCAAATATATAAGAGAGATTCCAAGGAGATATGCAATCTCATGGATCTCCATGAGATTGCAATCTCCATACAATCTCATGGGGCGGCACATCATTCCTATAAGGAATGTGTGGCCGTCCACTTGGAAGGTACATGGAGATGAAATCTCCATGTATCTTCTCTCCTTATTTGTTGGGTTGATTTAGGAATAAATTATATTTGATTTTTGTCAAATATATTTTGACCTAAATTTGTTGCTTTTGACAACAACAATCTTGGCCATTGGATTGACACAAATCAATCTCACCCATTGATTTTATGTGTCCCATGGATTGAGATCCATGGATCCCAAAACCCTATAAATAGAGAGGCATACTATGCTCTCTATGGACTTGCAATATTGGAGCTCTCTCCCTCATTTCTTCATACACGCCAGCCCTCTCTCCCTCTCTTGTTGGTGGCCGTCCACCATACCCTAGAGGAGAGAACCGTCGTCGCCTTCGCCACCGCGCCGCCGCTTCGACGTTCTTCGGTTCTCCGTCTTCTTGGAGAGTTCCTCTCACGAAGGAGACGTTTGATCTCATGCGACGAGATCAGGAGCAACCATGCTTGGATCATCTTCTTGGATTGTGAGGACAACGCGGTTCATCCCCGCGCTCGCAAGCGGTCTCGCCGACGATCGGACTTGAGACAGGAGGTCTCTTTCTTTAGAGACTTGATCAACCACGCTTCAAGAGGTATTGCATTATACTTGTTGTGGTTATAGATGAAACGATCTGAGAATGGTCTCGGATCATGTGGTTTCATCGAATAAAATTTTCTAAATTCTGTTGCACCGAACAACTAGTACGACTAGTCGTTCTTCGTCGTATCCGATACGACGATCATGCTTCCGTGATGCGCTTGAGGATAATTCCATATCCTTCAAGTGGTATCAGAGCCAGGTTGACGGTTTCGAATATGATTCGAAAAACCGAGGACGACTTGGGTTCGTTAAGGTCGCGAAAGTTTTTATCGCATTTGATTTTGCAGATCTGTTTAGTAAATAAATTCGGCACTGTTTAAATTGTTTAAACACGAATTTGTTGGATTTTGTTCCCCATTAAATAAGGAAACCATAGGAACTGAGTTTACGTAAATCGGATTTCGTATGCTCTAGATATGGTTGTTTTAATAAACATGTATACACTGTTGCGGGAACTGTAGATCTGAACGTGATTAAAATGTTAATTACTGTTTAGACTTGCCTCGAAATGCGTGTAACATCACTTGGATTCTGTCCTAAATCAAATTAGCAATCTATGAAAATTGATTTTGTCTAATTTGGATTTAATATGATTGAGATATGCTAATTTTAGTAAGAAGGGGTCACTGCTGAAATTACAGTTCTAATCTAGAACCAAGTGATTGTCAATTAGTGAAATTAATTGTTGATTTCGTGAAATAATCATGAAAAATATTTGTAAAATATTGGAAGTTGATTATTTACATAATTTACATGGCCTCAACCAATTAATTGATTAGATTTGATCTAAATCTTAATTGGAAACACAATCATCAAACTTGATGATTGTATAATGTCTGTCATTTAATAAATTAGTGAAATTAAATTGTTTAATTTCCTAGAATAATTGTGTATAAATATTTGTGAAATATTTGATGACAATTATTCCCTTAAATGACATTGCCTTAACCAATAATTGATTAAGATGTGATCTAAATCATAATTGGAAACCACAATCTTTCAAACTTGATGCTTGAATAGGATTTGAGAATTTGTCTAGCAAATTTCCTTATAATCAAAAATGTTTTGATTATTACTATATGGTACAATTTCGATTGAAGAACCGATGATCATCTCTAGTACAAATTAATCAATTTGGCATTATCCTTTCCCGAGGCGGATATGGTGCCTAGTCGGAGAGCATTGGGGTTGCGGGTTGCAACGTATGTGGTCCGTCCCACTCTCGTCGGTATTGGCCATGACAGCGGGTAGGGCCGGGATAATGTCCGAGGGATTAAAATGTATTTTTCTAATAATTAAAATTCGAATTAATACGTATTTTGAGATATTACCATATATGTATTCAAGTAAAATAATCAAGTTTGATTGATTGAATTGGATTGATAATTAATTTAATATGATTAAGTTGATTATGTCCAATTAAAATACTCTAATATGATTAGAGTTAATAATTCCCTTGGAAGAATTAATTATATGAATGTGATTCACGATAATTAATTAAAATTTGAATATGAGGTGGAGGATCACATAAGTGACATCCATGGTTTCCCGTCAAGGCGAAGGGTTCCGTCGCCAGGGATTGTATGTAGGAGACGCCTGTCCGAAGTGACAGCTCCTGTATGCAAGCGCATCTGGATCGGGCTCTTTGCTTCTCGAAAGAGTAAGGTCGTATACGTAGTGACCCCAATATCGGATCCTCATATTATTGGGGAGATATTGGATTGCATATAGCGAGTACTGTTCCCGTTGACGGTTGGTTCAATTAACGACGGGTCAACATCGCCTTAGGGGTGGTGGGCCCGGGTGTTAAAGACCGAATTGGGAAATGCAAGTTGGACTTGGAATGTGTTCCCGCTTCTTTTTATCCGAGTTGCAGATTCTCATATTATTGGGATGTAACAAAGATAAGGAAGGAGATCCCAGATCTTGTTGAGATATAATGGTAAGTATATCTCTTACATTGAAAGTGATTAAGGGAATGAACTTTCAATGTTGACAAGGCAAGACAACTTTGATATAAAAATCCTAAATCAAAGTAAAATATATATATTTATATATTTATGCAAATTTCTTATTTTAGATAATCCTTCATTAAAACCCACTCAATGATATACTCAATAATAACCAGTGAAATATCTTGGATTGGACTCAATGATCCAGATATTGTACTTGCAATTGAACACATAATGTATGTGGTTGCAATGTGCAAGTTTCCTCATAATAATGAGGAATGACAATTAAATAGATAATAGGACTACAACCCTAGGGTTTGTATGTCTATATAGTCTTGATCTCATCAAATGCACTTTGGAAGTATCATGTCGATGATGATCGCAATTGTCAAATAATCCTTATAAAAATCAATGAAGATTTTCTGGCATACATATGTGCTCTTGACATTTAATCACGAGTGACATGGTTCTCTGCATCATGTAGAATGGTATCTCTATAAAGAGATGATGTATTCAAATTGTTTGAGTACCTACCTGAACCTATGTTTTATGAGTTTAGATGGATGTAGATGATGAGTGTCATTATTCTACTGTCTATACTCTAGTCATTCATGAAGCTTCATAGTATTCATATTGTGTGATTTTAATGAAGCATAAATAAATGTTGAAATACTCTTATTTTGAATTTTTTTGAATTTATTGTAAGAGATCCTTAATCTTAAGCAATGGTTGCTTATAGATAAAGGGAGCGCAATGGAAGCATGGGTTGGACCCAAGAAAGAAGGAAAGTCAAAGAGTTGACTGGACTTCTGTGACTTCCATGTGACATCCAAAGAGTTGGATGAATGCCAATACTGTAATAAGTTGATGTGTTGATAGTATGACTATCAAGTCTGTCTAGAATCCTTAGAAAAGGACTCGGATGGAGCATCAGAATAATCTACATAAATCATTGATATTGACTTACTTATTGAATAAGATAAAGTCAAATAATTGTATCTCAATCTTCTGATGACATTTGCAATGGGTTGCATATGTTTTAGAAGACTGGAAAATTTGATCTTAAAGGTTTATAGTTGTCCACATGAATATTGATGCAATTATTGCAACAATCTCTGTCGGATTAATAGACTTGTTAATTTCAGTGGGAGAGCCCTTAGTCGTAGAGAATGTCTCTATGACCTAGATATAAGAATACACTCATTGTTTGTTTGTAAATGTTGGAAATAAACATGAATTCTGAGATAGAACTATCATAAAGAGTTATGATGAAGATATTCCAGATAGTAATCTAAAATCTAGTGGACTCTACATAAATTAGAAAAATTAATGAATGGTTCATTAACATTTCTGAATAATGAAATTAAACCTTAAGATCAATAGGAGGATGAAGATCATTTGACAATGATCTAGCATCAAGCCTTGGACATTTGTCTATTGATTTGATCAATAGAATAGTAAGAGATGAAACTTTAGAATGTCTAAAATTTCAAAACTTACATACTTATGAATATTGTCCAATACATCCTTCTTCGGGAATGGTGTAAGATGCCAAGGTATTCAGGATCTCATACATATTGATGTATGTGGATCATCTATATCATAGTAAACATTGTGGATATGTGATATCTATTGATGATTGTATGATATGAGATTTCTTCTCTTCACCTAAGAAACCTTTGAAATGTTCAAAGATTTCATTAATTTTGGTTTAGAACCAAAGTTTGAAGGAAGATAAAATGAATTTGATCTAATCTAGGTAGCAAGTACCTACTAGATAAATTCGAAGAATACCTTATGGAGATATGAATATCATTTCTATCTCAATCCTCCTAACACACCTTAACTGAAAAGAGTTATAGGTAGATACAATTGGATCATGTGTGACATGATCTTATCAATGTTGAATTTTAGCATAATTATGCCTTAGTTTCCAGGTATATATGTGTAGTAGAGATTACAATGTATATCCTTAATAAGGTTCCATGTATGTTGGAATCTAGCACTTGAGAGTGCTGCTTCATTAGGAAAATAAAGGATGGTATTGGATACCTACTTTATAACCTTGAGATTCTTAAAGTATCTCATCTCTAAGAATGTGATTCTTAGAGGTTGAGACTCTTGAGAATCAAGATGAAAATGAAGTGTAGGAACTCATTTATAATGAGACTCCTGAAATTGGAAACCAAAAGTACAATTAAAGATGAAACACTAATACCTCTTCAAATGAGTTTGATGAAGGATTCCATGTGTTAGAGAAATCTGACAATGATCGAACTTCATGTGATGAAGCTTCTGAAGATCATAGCATGGATAAATGGATAGCAATAAAAGTCTAATGTAGACTTCATATACAAGTGTTGTATATGGACCCTCGAGGATCCACCTATATGGGTAAGACCTGTAAAGGTGTAAATGGATCTTCAAGAGACAGGGAACCTTATGGGAAGGTAGAGATCTTCAAAGCACGATTCGTAGCCATAAGCTACACACTGGAAGAGAAGACATTGCTTGCAATGAGACTTGCTCTTCGGTGACCATGCTTAAAACCATCAGAATATTACTAACCTTAGCTACATAACTTGACTATTGCATCTTCAAGATGTAAGTCAATATTGCATTCCTCTACGAATGCCTCTTTGAGGATATTCATATGAAGTAGCCCCAGGGCTTCATGGTTGAGGAAAGCAAGGTGTGCAAGCTAAGGAATCCATCTATGGACTCAAATAAGCTTCTTGAAGTTGGATCATAAGATTTGATGAAATTATAAATGTTATGATTTCAGATAGAATCTTGATGAACCATATGAAGCTTAGTGGGAGTGCTTTTGTGTTCATCGTGCTAAATGTAGATGATGTCCTAATCATTTAAAAATGATATAAGGATAATAATTAGTGTTTTATAATCTGGTCATTCCATAACTTGAAATATGATTTCAAAGATGCCTCTCAGATCTTAGTTCTGAAGTTGTTCAGAAGCAAAGAGAAGAGGATAATGGGACTGTCACATTTATAGTACATCTTGGACATATTCCATTTTATGGAAAATTCCAGTAATGGCTTCCATCCCTTAAGATATGGTACTGACCTATCTAAAGGGATATCACCTCAAAGAGTTGAGGAAGTGAATGCTAGAACTACTTGCCTTTGGGCATCAGTTCTGAGAAGCCGGATGTATGCTAGAGGTGTACAAAAAAAACCAGATGGCTGCCATGCAGTGGGAGTAGTAAACTGTTACTAGTCCTACTAAGGAAATAAAACACTTGGTTGTAGTAACAACAAAATCTTCATAGATGACAATATTTTTTGAGATAGTGATCTCAAAGCCTTATCTTCAAAAGTTTAAGACTTTATAGATAGTGATCTAAAAGGTCTTAACTAAATATACCTTAGGAGATAGAGATCTCCTGAAATAAGGATATTCTTATAAGGATTATGGAAATACTGGTTATGATAATTGTTAGGCTGTAGTGTCAAGGACACTATAACTAACAAGATTGAGTATTAGTTGCATAAGATGCAACATTCGCATTGGATGCGAGCACTGCTACCGGGGATATGCAAGTGCCGTAAAAGGAATTGGCGTAGTCTCGCGGGAACAGAGTGAATGATCAACTTACCTAGCCATTTTCTAAATAGCCTATGATTGTCACATGAGTGTGAGTTTAAATGATTAGCCCATTAATGGCTCTTTGGGCTAGTGGGAGATTGTTGGAAATGCGAGCCCACAGCGAGCCATTATGCAATAAATGTTATTGCATATATCATTCCCTGATCTGAAATGAAGAATGAATAATTTGTATAATAGGTCCCTTAGTACAATTAGGGTTATGTACCATGGCCATCTTAATAATCATACAGCTGTTGATTCAACTATTGAATCATAGAGGCTGGTGCTTGGATGAATATCTAAAGAGTTAGATTGAGGGCTCTTCAAGCACCGTCAAATGATTATTAAGAGATGATCTCCAGCCTGAGTAGGAGATGGCAATCCTATCTCTGAAGGCTGATATCTGACCGACCTCTTGATGCAGGTCCTCTGCATAGGAATAGAGATTCGGAGGTGTCAGATTAGTTAGGTCAAAGAGTTGACTTAACGAGATCGAGATAACCAAAGTCCTATATCATATGCTGTCATGATATAGGCACGCATCCTCTGACCGGAGTCAGATGTGTTACTATATGTCTGAGTGTGTACATTTGGCAGACCAATAGGTTGATGACCTAATCAAGGTCTATACACCAGCGCGCTGATGTGCATATAAGGGCATATGAGTAATACGATCTCTCAAAGGGATCATACAGGTTCAGTTACTGAACCGGAAGACATGAGCTCACTCATGAGATATTGGGAAGAATCAAATTCCATGCGCATGGTCGTCTCGCTTTGGAAGCTTGACTGAATTTGTAGGTTTGATATATACTTTTAGTATATGATCAAGACCTAGGTATGATATACACTTTTGGAAAGTGTTTGATCGATACTAACTCCCGATGATCGAATGAGAAACTTACTGATAAAACCATGAAGTAGACAGTATAAAGTTGATCCGATACTTCGGGTTTAGTCTGAGTCTTCCAGTATGCAGGATGTACAGGTATTGGGAATACCTGAGGGTGATTTGATCATAAACGATTGTATAACCATGACGCTTCTATTCCTAGGGAGTGATGAAACGGGTCTGGATTTTAGTGACTCCTCTCAGTAGAGAAGTGATCTGATCTTGGTCCAAGTGTTGGACATTGATCTAAATGTGATTCAGATACAATGAGAAGATTAGATTTACGGTCTTGTTTTAATCAAGCATCTATGAGAGGCCCGCGATCTGGATTTGAGATATGATCTCAATATCCATGTCACTATACGTGGAACAATACAATCGCCCTGTCCTTATCTCCAAGTATCTGCGGAGAGATTGCATTATTCTTGAAGGGTTCAAGAATAATTCCATAAGATCTAAGCAATGAAGAAATAATGATTAAATGTGATTTAATCATCTTGATGTGTGAAGAAATTATCCAATTTAATTAAATGTGTTAATTAATGTGGATAAGAATAATGTGGATAGAAATATCCAATTATTCATAATATATTATAAATATGATTTATAATGTATTAGAGAGAGCTAATTATAATTTATATGTGTTGATTAATTATTATGTGTATTGGATACACATTGTGTAATTAATTAACAATATGAATTATATGTTGTTTTGGGTTGTGAATATGATTCACAATTTTTTCCATGGCAAGAATGCAATATTCTCAAAGATAATTGTGAATTATTTTTTGGAGAATAAAACCGAATGAATTTGTTGCAAATAAATAAGAGAGATTCCAAGGAGATATGCAATCTCATGGATTTCCATGAGATTGCAATCTCCATGCAATCTCATGGGGCGGCACATCATTCCTATAAGGAATGTGTGGCCGTCCACTTGGAAGGTACATGGAGATGAAATCTCCATGTATCTTCTCTCCTTATTTGTTGGGTTGATTTAGGAATAAATTACATTTGATTTTTGTCAAATATATTTTGACCTAAATTTGTTGCTTTTGACAACAACAATCTTGGCCATTGGATTGACACAAATCAATCTCACCCATTGATTTTATGTGTCCCATGGATTGAGATCCATGGATCCCAAAACCCTATAAATAGAGAGGCATACTATGCTCTCTATGGACTTGCAATATTGGAGCTCTCTCTCCCTCATTTCTTCATACACGCCAGCCCTCTCTCCCTCTCTTGTTGGTGGCCGTCCACCATACCCTAGAGGAGAGAACCGTCGTCGCCTTCGCCACCGCGCCGCCACTTCGACGTTCTTCGGTTCTCCGTCTTCTTGGAGAGTTCCTCTCACGAAGGAGACGTTTGATCTCGTGCGACGAGATCAGGAGCAACCATGCTTGGATCATCTTCTTGGATTGCGAGGACAACGCGGTTCATCCCCGCGCTCGCAAGCGGTCTCGCCGACGATCGGACTTGAGACAGGAGGTCTCTTTCTTTAGAGACTTGATCAACCACGCTTCAAGAGGTATTGCATTATACTTGTTGTGGTTATAGATGAAACGATCTGAGAATGGTCTCGGATCATGTGGTTTCATCGAATAAAATTTTTTAAATTCCGCTGCACCGAACAACTAGTACGACTAGTCGTTCTTCGTCGTATCCGATACGACGATTACGCTTCCGTGATGCGCTTGAGGATAATTCCATATCCTTCATCATTATCTTAGTAGTTTTGACTGGAGAGCAACAATCTCGTTTGATGGGGATTCTTGAAAGGAACCGCAAGGCTATAGGATGGAGCGTAGCTAAACTCTAGGGGATAAGTCCGGCCCTGTGCTCCCACCATATCTATCTCTAAGAGGACACTAGGCCGTCGCGTGAGTTCCAGCGATGGTTGAATTCAAACCTTCGAGAGGTTGTCATGAAGGAGATCTCAAAATGATGGAGCATCGATTTTATCTACCTCATCTCTGACTCCAAGTGGGTTAGTCCATTACATGTAGTGCCCAAGAAGATGGGCATCACTACAGTTGTGAGTGAGATTGGAGAGGAGATATCTACCCAGGTATTCACTTCTTGGATTGTTTGTGTGGACTACAAACGATTGAATCAGGACACCAAAAAGGATCATTTCCCAATGCCTTTTGTTGGTCAGATTATAGAGAGGCTAGATGGGAAGAGTCATTACTGTTTTCTTGACGGGTACTCCGGCTACAATCAGGCGGTCATTGTGCCTGAGGACAAGACTAATTCACCTGTCCGTTTGGGACGTATGCTTTCAGACGGATTCCTTTTGGTCTATGTAACGCTCCGGTGACGTTCCAAAGGTGCATGTTGTCCATCTTTTCAGATATGGTGGGTGATTGCTTAGAGGTCTTTATGGATGATTTTTCGGTCTACGGCGACGGGTTTGATGCATGTCTTGACTTCAGCAGGATCGTCCGATGTTGACTGATTTTCTGAGCAAAGACACCGAGTTCATTGTAGATGATTAGTGTCTTGCATCATTTGAGACTCTCAAGAGTCTAGTTATCGAGGCTTCTATCCTCCAGCCACCTGATTGGTCTCTCCCTTTTGATATCATGGCGTAAGCCTCCGATTTTGCCGTAGGAGCCATGCTGGGACAGAGGAGGGATGGAGTACCTTTTGTCATTCACTACGCTAGCCGTACATTGGATGCCGCACAGCGGAACTATACAGTTACTGAGAAGGATATGCTAGCTGTAGTTTTTGCCTTGGATAAGTTCAGATCATATATAATTGGATCTAGAGTGACTATCTTCACTGATCATACCACCATCAGATACCTTATGGCAGAGAAGGATGCCAAAGCGAGATTGACTAGATGGATCCTTCTACTCCAGGAGTTTGATATTGAGATTAAGGATAAAACTGGAGTCAAGAATGTGGTGGAGGATCATCTCTCCCGATTAGAGCACCTTTAGGAATCTGAGCAGACTGATCCCATCTCTGAGACCTTCCCAGATGAGGCGATCCTTGCTATCGCCTCGCTCTCATGGTATGCCGACATTGTGAACTATCTTGTTACCAAGAAAGTTCCACAAGGTTGGCCCAGGCAGCGACTTGAGACCTTCCTAGCAAAGTCCAAGTCTTACCATTGGGAGGATCCCATCCTTTATCATGAAGGAGGGAATAGTGTCTGGCGTCGGTGCATTCCTCAAGAGGAGCACCATAGCATCCTCACCTACTGCCAAAAGCTGGAGGCATGGGGACATCACTCTGGGAGGAGTACAGCACAGAAAGTGCTCCAATCCAGCCTATGGTGGCCTACTCTCTTTAAAGATTCTAATGAATTCGTGAAGAGGTGTACTGACTGTCAGAGGATGGGCACTTGTGGACAACGTGACATGACGCTGATGCAGCCCATTCACTTCTATGAGGTTTTTGATGCACGAGGCATTGATTTCATGGGTCCATTCCCTAAGAGCCAGGGATTTAAGTACATTCTGTTGTTCGTGGATTATGTTAGTCGTTGGGTTGAGGCCATCCCAATCCGAACTGCAGATGCTACGACTATTTGCAGATTTTTGAGGAAGCATATCATTTCACGGTTTAGGGTACCTAGAGTTTTGATATCTGACTGGGGGTCTCATTTCATCAACGACAAGGTAAAGTCCCTTGCTAGAGAGTTCAGCATTGACCATCAAATAGCCACTCCATATCATCCTCAGACCAATGGACTTGCTGAAGTGCCGAACAGGGAGATCAAGACTATATTGCATAAGGTAGTCCGCCCTGATTGAAAGGATTGGTTATAGCTTTTGGACTCGATCTTGTGGGCATATCGGACTTCCTTCAAGACTCCTTTGGGTACATCCCCCTTTCCTCTCGTTTATAGCAAGCCCTGCCATTTACCTGTTGAGATTAGGCACAAGTCACTTTGGGCTGTCACATATGTATTATTGGATCTAGTGAGTATAGGAGATCAAAAGGCAGAATTGGCTGCCCTGGAGGAGCTTAGAGATACAACCTTTTCGAGCAGCCTGCATTACAAGGAGAGAGTGAAGGAGTGGCATGATTCTCATATCAGCCACAAGCAGTTTGTGCCAGATCAAAGAGTATGGTTGTTCTATGCCAAGCTTAGATTATTTCCAGGGAAGTTGCAGAGCAAGTGGAAGGGACCATACCTTGTCCGCAAGGTACATGACAATGGGAGTATCGACATATATGAGATATCATCTGAGTCTACCTTTCTTGTTAACGGGCAGCGACTGAAACCATATCTAGATCATGAGCCTCTGGTCGTTGACGTCGCCCCTATTCATTTTGCATGAGATGTGGTCTTTGACTCACATCTATTGCATCTCATGCCTTATTATCACTGTCTTCCGCCTTGTATAGATACAGATGTCCATATCATCTCATTCTTTAGTCCAACACCTCCTTTGCATCTTATGATTATGTTATACTTAGGATGTACCTTACCCTAAGTATGGGGGGGTGTCGGACTCATGATTATTCTTTTGATTATTTTTACCTCTATTTTGCTGCCTACATTTAGGGACATTCACCCTAAGTATAGGGGAGGTAAACTCTGTACATCCTATCACTCGAGTTTCCCTTTATGTACATCCTACTATACTTAGGATTACTTGATCCTAAGTATATGGTGAAAATACCGAGCTCTCTCCATTCTATTCGTTAATTCGTCATTGTAGTATAGCATTCCTTTTCACTTCCCTATACTAAGCACGAGTTATGTCTTCTTCATCGCTCTTGATCCACTCTGAGGACGTCGTTCGAGCAAGTATAGGGGGTGTTGTATATATTTCATATATACTTTAGCAATAACTCGTACTTTGTGTGAGTTTGTTAATAGATAAAATGGCTAAAAACCTTTTCCTAAAAACCACAAAAATTTAAAAAAAAATTATACATTAAATTCTTTTTTGCACATACATAGTTATTTATAAAAATTATTTTTGTACAAATATTTGTAAAAATATTTTGGATGTAACAAGTTTGTAAATATTTTGATATCAAAATTATGCATATAATATAAAATTTTTGTAAAATGTCTAAAAAACAAAAGTTTGCAAAAATCATTGTGTAAATGTGTGTAAATAGTTCGCAAAACATCTGCATCCATGCATTCATGAAAGCATATGTCCCAAACGGACAGGTAAATGTAGTCTTGTCCTAGTCATCGGGCGTAATGGCCATATGATTGTAGCCGGAGTACCCGTCAAGAAAACAGTAATGACTCGTCCTCGCCATCCTCTCTATAATCTGATCAATAAAAGGCAGTGGGAAATGATCCTTCTTGATGACCTGATTCAATCGTCTGTAGTCCACACAGACCCTCCAAGAAGTGGGTACCCGGGTAGCTATCTCCTCTCCAGACTCCCTCACAACTGTAGTGATGCATGTCTTCTTGGGCACCACATGTAATGGACTAACCCACTTGGAGTAGGAGATGGGGTAGATAAAATCGATGCTCCAAAATTTCGAGATCTCCTTCATGACAACCTCTCAAGGGTTCGGATTCAGCCGTCGCTGGAACTCATGCGATGGCCTAGCATCCTCTTCGAGATAGATATGGCGGGAGCACATGGTTGGACTTATCCCCTGGTGATCAGCTATGCTCCATCCTATCACCTTGCGGTTCCTTTCAAGAACCTCCATCAGACAAGATTCTTGCTCTCCAGTCAAATCTGCTGAGATAATGACTGGGTACATCTCATGCTCACTTGAAAGGAATCTATACTTCAGCGACTATGGCAAGGGTTTCAACTCTAGGCAACTTGGAGCTGGCAAATCTGGTCTTTGAAAAGTCTGAGTGAAGGAGACCAAATCTGCATGGGAGAACTCTCTCTGATCATGTAAAATTGGTGTAGACTGCTCTGCTGGTGTATCTGTACTCTACTTCGGATCAGTCTCCACCCTAGCAGCTGGCTCTGTAGGAATCAGACATGGTATCAACTCATCAAACTCTGCCCATTCAATATCTGACTCTGAGGGATCTAAATCACAAGGTAAAGAAACTGCCACACTATCCAGAATGTGGTCTGCAGCCTTGAATGTGTCCTCTACCAAGAGTATGCTCTCCAAGCTCTCCTCTACTGGAATATGAGAATATGTGGTATCTGAATGTGAGAGAATGGCTCGTAAAACGGGATCAGACCACGCGGCTTCATCATCATTAATCACAAAATCACACTCCTGGTGGACGTCTTGCTCTGCCTCTGTCATCTTCTCTGAATCGGTTGGCTGCTCTGAGCAGGTTGAATCTCGCGCTCTGGTCTCATCGATCGTCTCTATTTGTATACTCTCACCCTCGACACGAAAGTACACCTTCCCACTATCATGATCGAACACTGACTTGGTTGTGGCCAAGAATGGGCGTCCTAAAATGATGGGGGTATCGATCACAGACTCAAGGGTCTCCATGTCCAACACAACGAAGTCCACAGGGAATTTCAGGCCTTGAATTGTGATGACTACATCCTTCAACAACCCTTTCGACCTCCTGACAGATCTATCAACAAACTGAAGGACTGTCCTGCTCTGTCGAAGAGGTCCAAACTCGAATCGGTCGAGTAAGGCTGCCAGAAGTAGGTTGATGGAAGAGTCATTGTCTAATAGAGTCCGATCGAATCACTACTCATGGATGTGACATCTGACATAGGGAGCTCCTGCATCTGTCCTCTTGGCTGGCAGACGATTCTAAATGGCGAAGCAGGTGGCCCTAGTGAGCACATGGATCTCTGCATGGTGGTTCTTCTTCTTCCTGCGAATGGTAGTCTTCTCTCTAAGGTTCCTCTGGAAGAGAGGGATGTGCTCAAGGGCCTCCTGTAGAGTCAGCTAAATCTGGAATCTGTCTATCATCTGCTATCTGAACTCTAACTGCTGACATTTTTTTTGGATTTTCATTTTTATTCCCATTAGCCAAGCGGAGTGCTTGGGGGAAGGGGATGGATGGACCCTCCTCAGATGGAGGGCTAGGAATGGGTCCCTGCCGCTGAGATGAAACAGAATCCGTACAAATATCTCCAGGCATCACAGATGGACTCGCAAATAAAGAACCTCTTCCTTTGTTAATTTTTTTTGGATTTTTCTAAATAGTACCGAGATACAAAAATCGAAGGAAATGCAACAGGAATAGAAGGGGTGGCCTCAGTACCACCCGCGACATCTGGAACTGTGGCATCACCACCACTCTCTGGCTCAGCATCAGAAAAATCGGTGGCATCAACACCACCTCCTTCTTCTGTTGAAGTGACAGCCTCAGTACCGTCTGCTGGATCTACAGCCTTGGTGGTGCCAACACCATCATCATCATCATCATCATCATCATCATCATCATGAGCAGCATCAACATCGCTCCCCTCCTCGTCTGGCCCTCCTGAGTCCTCATGGTGTCGTCGCTCAAACGAGGCACCGCCGGCTGGCATCCTACCGCTCCTAAGTGTGATAAAGTCAGCATCAAATGTATACGAAGCAATATCACCCAAAGAATCACTAGGAGTGGTGGTCTCTGTGAACTGTATCTTCTCAGACTTCCTCTTTAGATTGTTGGGATTGGGCTCGATCTGAGAAGGTATGGCAACATTGCCCTTCATTATCTCCCTCATCTCCTGACGGAACTCGTCCATCTCCCGCCGGAAAGTGGCATGCTGCTCAGAAACAAGACGTGCCAAGTCGTCAAATGTTGGGTTCTCATTGGCTGGCACATGAGAACCAGATGGGTTTCCTCTCTGGAAGTGAGGCTGCTGTTGGGAAGGATGAGGGGGATACTAGTGAGAATACTGTTGAGGCTGCTGCTGCTACCTCCACGACTGTCCCTGCTGGTAGGGACGAGGACCCTGCTGGTAGTGTGGTTGTGGCTATGGGAACTGGGGCTGCTGTTGTTGGCTATACTGCCCACCCTGGACTGGAGGTTGCTGCTGGGAAGAGGCACCTCCGGCTGACCAACGGAATCCACGATGGTCTCGACGGATCCCAGTCTATGGTCAGTCGTACCGAATCTCGTTGACATCCATCAATGGCTCATGCTCGTTAAGAGGTGGGGGAAGGACTGTCAGGTCTGATCTTGCTGGTACACCACCATCTTAGTGTCCTGAGATGGTGGTGGCTAGAAGTATTGCTGTTGTGGCTGTGGGAACGACTCCACCTGAACATGCTGAACATGTTTGTGCTGGCTGGAGTGCTAAGTCGAGCTGCTGCTGCTGAGGTCATCCTGTGACCTGAGACGGGGCTGAGAAGTCGTATGTGCCTCCTGGAGACACATGAAATGGGTCTTCAGGTCACTCGGCGTCTGCGCCATCTGATCCATCTGTGACATACCCTAGCACTGCTTCTTCTCAATGAGCTCGATGCAGTCCAACTTCTTGCTAATGATACCCATATCAGCACTCGATTTTTTAGATAAATCCTGTACATCCTATCACTCGGGTTTCCCTTTATGTACAACCTGCTATACTTAGGATTACTTTATCTTAAGTATAGGGGGAAAATACCAAGCTCTTTCCATTCTATTCTTTAATTCGTCATTGTAGTATAGCATTCCTTTTCACTTGCCTATACTAAGCATGAGTTATGTCTTCTTCATCGCTCTTGATCCACTCTCAGGACATCGTTCGAGCTAAGTACGGGGGTGTCGTATATATTTCATATATACTTTAGCCATAACTTGTACTTTGTGTGAGTGTGTTAATAAATAAAATGGATAAAAATCTTTGCCTAAAAACCACGGAAATTTAAAAATTTTCTTGTACATTAAATTCTTTCTTGCACATAAATAACTATCTATAAAAATTATTTTTGTACAAAATGTTTGTAAAAATGTTTTGTATGTAACAAGTTTGTAAATATTTGATATCAAAATTATGTATGTAGTACAAAATTTTTGTAAAATATTTGAAAAACAAAATATTGCAAAAATCCTTGTGTAAATGTGTGTAAATAGTTTGCAAAACTTCTGCATCCATGCAAAAAATTTTCAAAAATTTTGCACATTTTTAAAAAAATTGCATAAAAAGATTTTTGTATATATACTTGTACAGCTTCCTGAATCATGATTGACACTTAAACTAGACTGAAATTAAATTGAAAAATGGAGCTTGGCTAAGACCTTAATCCACCTAATTTTCAGAGGAACCTTATAGGGCTTTGGGTTAAGACTTTTCTGGTCCATTTGGGACTTAATTCTTTGAGTCCACTAGGCTATGCTCACATGTCATCTTTATGAGCCTAAGTAGAAAACTTAACAACGCACACAAGACTCTCACAGATAATGGCTTTACTTGCACCAGCACCTTACACAAAGCTCTCTACGGATGAGGTGGTGAGGTGGCAGTTTCCATTGGCTTGGGGTAGCATATGAGGGTAGTACTTCTAGGCAGAACCTCTCATCTTCTTTTAGTGGAGGAAGTGTGTCTCAACTTGGTCTGGCGGTGTTGAGGTCTAAAGTCAGGAGTTGTGGGTTGAAATAAAGCTTCAAAAGAGGGATAGTCTACTGGCTCAAGTGGAAAAAGTCCTTATGTATATATGTTGCACCATGTAGATATGTTGTAAATATGCACATCAAAAAATGTGAAAAAGAAAGAAAAACTCCAAAAAAGTGGTGGGTCTGATTGAAAATAAAATACCTACTGGAGTGTATATAGACAAATAAAGCAAATATTATGTTACCCATTCTCATCTCATGAAGCTTGCAGCGGGAGACTTAGCTGCACTGATTAGGCTCCCAAGGATACATGACTACAATGGTCATGGTCCATTCTCTTCCTCCTCCTCTTCTTTAGCGGATTGCACTTGAACCTAGAAGGGAATAACCCACTCCTCGAGGAAAGAGTTGCTGGAATAGGGTATTAGAGTTACCTTGTTGAGGGGGACTGTTACTTTTCCATTTCTGAGGTGGGAGCTACATATCACTTACATAGTACAATAAAAGATTCATGGTCATTAGAGTTTGTGTATGTAGACTTGTTCAGATCTGGAGCATTGAGGTGTCTTGACCATAGATTGGTGGAACTTAGAGGCTGTTGAGTTTAACCATTGGTCCAAATAAGGCTACGACAAACTAATAATCCAAAGGTCTGACTAATCTCCATACTCCAATTTAATGAAGACAAGTTTAATAATCAACCGTGATTCTCCTTCTTTTTCTTTTTCTCTTTCTCTTTTCACTTATTTTTCAAATAAGTGTTTGCTACGGGACTAGCAAAGGCAAAGTAGGGGGTGACGAATCCCCATTCATCACTTTTTATTCTTTTATTTTAGCTAATTATCTTGGCAATACATCATGTAAATAGGTGTAAATACAATAACTTAGCAATATGCATGCATATGTTAATATTACATAATTAGCATGAATTTGTGCAAAAATAAAAGAATAAAGAATAAAGAGAAAAAGAAGGAATTATTTTGAATAAATACTGAGTGACCCGATCTCCAAGAGAAGGCCACGCATTGGCCTGATCGTCAAATAAAATAAGTAGATAGAGATAGGGCCACTCTACCTTGTATATATATATATATATATATCAGGTGTGTACATAATTTATTTTTACAAAAATAAAAATAAAAATATTTTTTCACTTCCTTTTATATATTTCTAAAAATAAAATAAAAACCAGAAAAATAAAATAAAAAGAAAATAATAGCTCTATCACTTGTACATAATACATGTATTTATTTCCTTCTCAATTTATGATATACCTGTAAATACATAATAAAAATAAAACAAAAAATATTCTATACTCCAAAAATTATTTTGTAAATAAAAAAATATAAAATTGGAGTATTTGTGCAAAAAAAATGAATAAAAATAATTATACAAAATACATATCTATAATATACATGTATATAATACATTATACTATATATACAATAATCTATTTTTGATAAAAATAAATAGAAATCACAGAAAAATAGATTGAAAAATCACAAACATTTTTCATTTCATAAACTTTTCAATTTAAAATCATTTACTATTTTTTATTAAATTTATAAATATTTTTGTAAATCCAATTTTATGATTGGTCCACGATGGATCGTTGACTCGGCTCAACCCCCTCTTCCAGGTCTTGACCCGACCCGACTGACCTGCTAGACCTCCTTCTCCCATTTACCCCGGCCAGATCATGCACCCGTTTTCCCTGAAATTCTGCATGTGCCTTCCCCATGGATCCAAGATTCTCGCGGATCCATAAAGAAGCGCGGATCCTTCTCGGATTACATGCCCTGGCCCGGTTTCTCTAGCTACCGGGAAAGCTCTATAAATTCGTTTATTCGCCTCCCCAGCTCGGTAGCTCGTGCCGCACCCCTTCTCGGTACCCTAGAACTCTTCAGTAAGGTGACAACAGTCTAATGAGCCATTTGGTGGTCGACTTGGTGTTGTGCAGCCGAAGATCACCCTTTGTGGTCAGAGAACCGCCCGAGAAGCCTCCTTCGCCCGCTGCATCTTGGTTGAGGCAACAACCCCGTCGTTCATCTGACCTAGAGCTTATGATCATGTTCAGACCCTCAGGTAGCCCTCTAATCTTTCCTAACTCTGTAGTTTATCCAATCTTTCCATTTTCCGTCGCATGTGCTCCGCCAGCTCCGACCCGCCGGTCAGAGCTCCATCACCATCACCCATCCATTCAGATCCCTCTGCACGCTCACCCTCCATATCCCTACACAATCTGATCACCCTAATCATCGTCTTCAGAGTCGAGATTAGGTTAGAGGTCTCATCTACCATTTTCGTCGGAGACCAACACCCATTCCCCGTTGCTTCTTTGGTGTTTATCCCTAATAACATAGACCGGAGTGTGCCTCCGAGTCAGAGCAATCCCTTATAGGTCTTGACACGCACAGAGAACCCCAGATCACCCTCGCCCATCCTCGTCGGAGCAGCTCCAGGTCACTTACGCCGCCTCACCGATCATACCATTGGACCATCCATCCAAGTCGGCCATCTGACATGGCATCGACCCACGAGTTCATCGGTGCCTCCTGATCCTTCATCGGAGTCGAGGATTGCATCCTTGGGTCCGGCAAAGTTCGCCCATGCACAGTTCTTCTAGACGCCTCCTCCGTCGTTGGATCGACATCACCTGTCAGATTACATCTCGTCCATTCATCCACTGGAGGTGTCAGACCATTAGATGTCAGATCTAACGGTCCCATACCTCCCACATCCCCAACCAGCCCACATTGTCAGATCTGACATCTGACGCATCCAGAGCTGCACGATCGTACTCCATCAGCGGCGGACACCTGTTCCCCCACGCACTCATCACGTGCCTTCGAGGGTATATTGTGTATCTTACCTTATTTTAGCTTAAGTTTTAGTCTGTAAAAATAAAAATTACAGTCGGATCATTTTGCATCTTAGTCCTTGTAATTTTTGGTATTTGCAGTTTAGTCCTTCTTGTTTGGAACCACGTGCCTGGTCATGTGATTAGTGGGTTATTTGCACTATTTATCTCAAACTTTTCTTGTGTTACTGATTGAATAGATGTTTTTCAGATTTGCATATATACCCCTGTGAACATGGATTTGGAGCATGTACGCTTTTTAGTGGATAAATTGTAGATTTCATCATGGACTTTATTGCTTGTTGTTGAAAGGATATTGAGAATCCTTAATCACATCACGGAAGCATGCCGATCGCATTGTATGCAATCGGAGCAACTAGTCACACTGGTCTCTAGATGCGGCGGAAATTAAAATTTTTAAATCAAAAGATGAAACCACATGATCTCGAGAACACTTCTCAGATCGTTTCATCAAACCACAAAGTATAAGTAATACCTCTTGGAGCGTGGTTGTAATTGTGAGATCCCAAACAAGAGATCCTCCTGTCTTAAGTCCGATCCACGAAAAACGCACTTGCGGGCGCGATGATGAGACACGTTCCTCCCGCAATCCTCGATGAAGATCCAAGCAATGAATCCTCTGATTTCGTCAAACGAAATCCGTCGTATTCCTTTTGAGCAAGCAACCCAAAAGAAGAAGGAGATCCTCGAGTCGTCGAAGGCGAAGGCGAGAAGCTCTCTCCCTCAACATATAAGATGGACGACCATCTTCAAATAAAGAGAGGGAGAGCAGACGAGAATGAGAGAGAGAGAGAGAGTAGTAGGCTTCTACAACTCTTAATAATGTACCATGAAAGGCTAGGTTAGCCCTCCTTTAATATTAGTTTAGGATCCAATGGATCTCAATCCATGGGATACATAGATCCAACGGCCATCGTGATCTATGTATTAATCAATGGCCAAGATTTTGTTGGCTAAAAACCAACAACATTAATTTATATTTAAATCAAATATATGTTGCAACATTGTCAACATAATTTAATTTTAACATAAATTAGTAAACACAAGATAATAGAATAATAATAAAATGGGATGATAATCCACCCAAAATAGATGGGGCGTCACCCATGACCAAGTCATGGGTGGCGCCACCTCATTTGGGTGGTTTTTTATCCATCCCTTTTATTTAATCCAATTATTTTAGTTTGTTATGCAACATTATCCACTAAATTAATTCATAATTAATTAGTGAATATCCATTGCAAAATTATCCACCAAATTAATTCCAAATTAATTTGTGAATATTTCAATCATGCCATTGATAAATATGTGAATCATATTCACAACCCAAACTAATTTGTAAATTACATTTCCAATTAATTACTTAATGTGAATCCAATTCACATTAATAATTAACAAATGCTATTTACATAGTTTCTCTCTATCTCTAATATATTATAAATCATACTTATAATATATATGATTAATATGGATAATTCTACCCACATTATTCATATCCATGAGAATTAAATCACATTTAATCATCTTGGATCTCTTTTCTCATGTGCCCAAATAACATGAATCACATTCACGTTATTCATATCTTTGATAATTAAATCACAATTAACTATCTTAGATATCTCTTCTTATAATATGAATCAAATTCATATTATTCATGATAATTAAATCATATTTAATTATCCATTTTCTCGATGCTTGGATACAGAATTCATCAAATGAATTATTCTTGAACTCTTTCAAGAATAATGTGCTTTCTCCGCAGATACTTGGAGATAAGGACAGGGCGATTGTATTGTTCCATGTATAGTGACTTCGATGTTGAGATCTTATCTCAAATCCAGATCTTACGAACCTCCCACAGATGTTTGATTAAATCAAGCCCGCAAATCTAATCTTCTCATTGCATCTGAATCTCATTCAGACCAATGTCCAACACTTGGACTAAGATCAGACTACTTCTCTACTGAAAGGAGTCACTAAAATCCAGACCTGTTTCATCACTCCCTCGGAATGGAAGAGTCATGGTTATACAATCGTTTATGATCACATCACCCTCAGGTATTCCCAATACCTGTACATCCTGCATACTGGAAGACCCATGGTCAACCCAAAGATCAAGATCAATTTTACACTGTCTCCTTCAGGGTTTGATCGCAAAGTTTTTCATTTGATCATTGGGATTTGGTATCGATCATATACTTTCCAAAAGCATATATCATACCCAGGTCTTGATCATATACTTTCCAAAATCATATATCAAACCTACAAATTCATTCAAGCTTCCAAAGCGAGACGACCGTGCACAGAATTTAATTCTTCCCAATATCTCACGAGTGAGCTCATGTCTTCCGGTTCATAAGTGAACCTGTATGATCCCTTTGAGAGATCGTATTGCTCATATACCCTTATATGCACACCATCTCGCCGGTATATAGACCTTGGTTAGTCCATCAACCTATCGGTCTGCCAAATGTACATACTCAGACACATAGCAATACATCTGTCTCTGGTCAGAGGATGCATGCCTATGCTGTGACATCATTCAACATAGGACTTAGGTTATCTCGATCTCGTTAAGTCAACTCTTTGACCTAACTAATCTGACACCTCCGAATCACTATTCCCATGCAGAGGACTTGCATCAAGAGGTCGGTCAGATATCAGCCTATGTGAGAAAGGATTGCCATCTCCTACTCAGGCTGGAGATCACATCTTAACAATCATTTGACGGTGCTTGATGAGTCCTCAATCTAACTCTTTAGATATTCATATAAGCACCAGCCTCTATGATTCAATAATTGAATTAACAGCTATATGATCATTAAGATAACCATGGTACATAACCCTAATTGTACAGAGGGACCTATTATGCAAATTATTTATTCTTCATTTCAGACCAAGGAATGATATTTGCAATAACATTTATTGCATAATGGCTCGTCGTGGGCTCACATGTACAACAGTTGTTGTTTAGTCTCGGAACTTAAATAAATTGCATTCTGGTCCATGTTATTTGTGTGTCTTGTTTTTAATCAAATAAATATCAAAATTACTCTAAAAATTCCAAATTTTTTACACGTAGCTCCTACTACTGTTTAGGATTTTTAGTAATTTTTGTGATGTGTTTTGTTTTATTTGATATTTTCTAAAATTCAAAAACCCTAAAAAATGTCTTAGTTTGTTTTGAAAAATCAATTAAAAATACAAAAATATCTTGAAAATTTCCAAAAAAATTCTAATTGTTTATTTTGTCTTGCTTTAGCTTTTGTGTGATTTTTGTTTCATCCCATTTATAAAACCCCTAAAAATTGAAAAAGACCAAAAACCTAATAAAAATTATTAAAAATTCAAAAAAAAATAAAAAAAATGTGTTTTCAATATCTACAGGTATCATTGATTTTATAGTTTCAAATAATTATCCAAATGTTATAGGCATTTTAACTATTGTTGAAGTGCCTCTCAATCTCCGTTGCACACTGTTTGCATTTTTCTTCCTTCTTTTATTTTTAGAAAATTAAATGAAAATCAGAAAACACCAGAAAATTCCCAAAAACACTTGAATATTTCAAAAACAAAAAATTATTTTTGTTTTGAATTTTTTAGTACTTTTGGGCATTCAAATAATTGCTTGAGTGTTGCTTTTGTCATCTCTCTAGTCTTTTCTTAAAAGAACTTCATAAAAAATTTTAAAAAATTGTAAAACCATCAAAAATACTTTTATTTCTTGGGTTACCTAACTACTTCGTAGGTCTCATTCCGTCCTCCTTGTGTTCGACCATGGTGGCTATACCAGGTTATCTAATTAACAAGACCACTTGCCTTGGTTTCTTTGTTTGATTGATTTCGTTGGTGGTCTGATTTTTCTCGTTGAGCCCGGTTCAAGTGGTTGAGGTTGCAACGACCTTTGATATCATGTAACCTTAGTCGCTCAGGCCGCTCATCACGACAGAGTGGCCCTATAGTGATTGCCAGATCTGACATGTCGAGCGGCATGCCCTCTAAGACCAAGCGTTATGAGCCTTTGTATGAATCTTATCTATCATCATTCCATCCTTGATATTGAAAAGATCTTGTGACACTATTCTGGAATAGCATTACTGAGAAGCATAACATGCTCCAAGCTTGATGGGAGCATATCTATTGACTAAAGATGAATGATGATTGGGGTATTCAGAATTCAAAGTTATTCAATTGCTCCATGCTCTCAAAGTCATGGGTCAGAACTCAATATGTCTAATCTTCCATTTTTGCTAGGATTATCATAGGTAGATACCACAACTCAAGACCTATTCCCATTTTGAAATTCCCCTACTCCAAAGACTCTCCCTGTTGGTCTGCCATTAAGGTGGGATCTCTGACCAACAGAAATACATCCTCAAGGTTCATTGGTCCAGGAGATTAAACTCTCATATGATTGGATAACATCAACGGGGTTCCTCCACTTTGTAAACCCTTACCATCTATTTTGAGTAACGCCTCAGATAAAAACATCATCCTATCTAAAGCCCACTCAACTCTCTACGTCAAGCAAAATTGGCTTAAAGTTCTCACCCAAAGGTTAAATCTGTCTAACAACTTATAGGAAGTTAAGCTCCATTTGACCAGCCACTCACTTTGTCCAAAATCTACTAATAGTATCCTTATGCCTGGTAGAATATTTCTCCCTGACTCACTAGCTACTTCTATCTTATTCTCTCATATGGTAAATTTTGGACGAAACCCTTTATCCCTAGAGTCTCTCGATTCTTGTAGTCACTTAGTCACAATAAAGTATATATTCAAGATAAACCAACCTTCACCAAAATCTCAACCACAAATGAATGCCCATTGTGCCTAGTAAATGTTGAAACTACCCTTTGTTTCATTAATGCAAATTCTTCCTCCGCTAAGGTAGATGTACCTCCTCCTCCTCCTCCTCCTTTGTCCATGCCCAAGAGACGGTGTCCGGCCTTCTTGTCACCAAGGCAGGTCTCCTTAAGGGTTCTAAGGGGTTATAAAGGGAATTAGATGATCAAAGGAGCAAAGGAATGAGCTGAGGTAATTTTATACTGATTGAAAAGTGAAAAAGGAACTTTGGTTTTTGGCTCGATCAATCGACAAAAATCGAATCAAGAGGATCTGCTGGAAGAAGCATGATCTGATCTACATTTTATGAAATGAAATCAGGCCCAAAGTGATAATAGGAGTCACCTGAAAATTCTACGAAAATGGCTGCCCGACCACATCTGACAAATAATAGAGAGGGAGGGGGTGTTGACCTGGGGTCAACACTCCAAGCCACATAGGCATCACACATGCACAAGATGACAAAACATGTAAGAAAATAAAAGAAAATTAAATTAAAAATAGAAAATGATTTTATTTGAATAAACTTAAAACATGAAATATGTTACATATTTAATAAACTATTTTTGTGAATTTTATTTATTTATATTATTATATTGGTTAGGTTTTGCTTTTTACATGTATATTATAGGTATAAATATAACAATATAACATTTTTTATCTTGTATTTTATATTTAATTATTTTATCTACATAATTTTTATATTTACATTATATTTAAATACACAAGTACATATTTTTTATATTTTTCTGAAGTTATTAAATTACTTAAGTATAAATATACACACATATATTATAGGTACTTTATACACTACAAAAAAAGCGCGATTGACGTGCACACAATGGGGTGTGCTCGCCTACAGCGTAGCAAGCACATAGGTTGCACATGTGCTCGCCATCCTGATCGCCCTTTTGAATCTGGAGACGCGGTTATATTTTCGTAGATGGGCGAGCACTTTAATAGCACACGTGCTCGCCCAGCTGTGCTCGCCTAGTTGAAAATCGAGGCGCGGCGGAATGTTTGTGTGTCAATTTTCCGGGCGAGCACCTAAAGAGCACTGGGCGAGCACATAAGTATGCTCGCCCGCTAATGAACCGCAAAATCGCCCCTTTAATAATGCTAAATTAGCACTTGGAAATGTCGTAGCAGTCGGGCCGATTTTGGTCATCAAAAGATCACGTCATTTGAAGATATGCAATAATAAATCAAAATGAGATGATCGTTATTTATTTTTACTTGGCAAGAAACCAAGGTCGAACTCAGGGACACGAGCCTCTCTCGTATTAATCGGACTTAAGTGTATTTAATTAAGTGTTGAATTAAAGCATATAGGTCAAAATCATGCAGAGACACAACACATGACAAGATGATGCATTAAAATAAACATACATTTTTTAAACAATTTTTTATCATGCAAGTAAATGAACATGCAAAGCGAACGATATGCCCAAAATATTGGTCACTTGAGACATAAGAAAATCGCGAGTCAATCCGAGTTGAAATAAAGAAGCCTCTACAAATATGAAGCAAGTGGGCATGATAAATGAAGAAATCAAGACACTTAGATAATAAAATAATACATCACGGTTCACAGTGTCAAATCTGAAATTCAAGCATGCCATAATGAAGAGGATGAGAAGAGCTTCAAAATGAAACTGAAATCAACTCGATTGGAGCTATGTAGCTCAAGATACGCACGAAAGAAAGCAGGGGCATAACTGAAAAGAAAACATGAAAATAAAATTGCATACAGGTCCCTGGGAGGGACTAAAAAGTAAATAAAAAAAGGAGCGGGACCTTCCCTGTAATTTGACCACACGCACAGGGGTATTTTTGCAATTTGGAAAACCCGTGAGGGTTTCAATGTAATTTACCCACTGTGCACATGATCTGCACGTGATAGAGGACCTGAATGCAATATGGAGAAGATGGCGGGGCCTCGTTGCAATTAGCCCAGTGAAACACGTGCCAGGCACGCGCTTCCTATGCTCGGGATGGCTAGGAGGCTCGGCGCTGCTTCGGCCAGGTTCGGGGTTCACTGCAGGCTCGGAGAAGGCACGGAAGAACCAAGCCTAGAGGCTCGGTGGCTGAGGCTCGGGGGCGCTCTGGTATTGACGCGTGGCCTGTTGGAGGCCGTTGGATCGGGATGATCCAAGGGCTTATGAAGGCGAGGATGCTGCTCCATCTGGACCGTTGGATGGTCACCGGGGGTGGACCATCCAACGGTAGCTGCTCTTCTCCCTCGGCCGAAGGCAGGCGGCGCATTCTGGGATCCGGCGAAGAACCATCTCCTCCGCCGCTCTGTCCTGGACCCGGTGGTCATCGCCCGAAGCTTCTGAAGGTCGGTCGATGAAGCTTGGAGCTCGGGCGAGGCTTTTGGTAGCTCAGCTCAGGTCGCCGGGGCTCCAATGTCGAGAACGACAGTTGCGAAGATGGGCCCGGCGAGGCTCCAGCCATTTGACATACATGTCAACTGCAAGGTTAGTACCCATAGCCGAAGCGTAACTGTGTGTGCGCGAGGTGATGTGGGAGCTCGTAGAGGCGAAGGGAGCGAGGAGCTCGGTGCTCCTCCGCCGCTAGAGTGGAGGAGGTGGTCTGAGGCGATGGGGGGTATGGAAGAAGGGGAGCATGGTCAGAGCGATGCGCGATGAAGGGGGGAGTGTGGCGGAGCTTTTGAAGATGTGAATGGAGGGCGAAGTTGACCGGAGGAGCCTAATTAAATCAGAGAAAAAGAAGAAAAAAATCAAAGGAGGAAGAGAGAACTTACCGGTGATCGGGCGGAGGAAGTGGCCTGGGCTTGAGCTCGGAGAGGAGTCGGGGTCTTCGCACGTGCTGGGCGGCCGTCCCAGCGAGCTCGGGCGGCGATAGGGCGCCGCAGCTCCACCGTCGAAGGCGGAGGGTCTCACCAGGGGGCGTCGTCGTCTTCGCTCGATCCGACCACCTCCCCATGTCACTGGGAGGTGGCGGAGGGCTGGGCGAGCCCCCGTGTAAAGGCGGACACCGGATAAAGGGCGTGGGATCGGTGTATTTGAAGGGGGAGCTCGGAGGAAGTGGTAGTGGCGATGTGGGTTTGCGAGGGGAATGTGGGACGGTTGGGAAGATGACGTGGATCGTGGAGGTATGCGCGGAGTAGAGGGAAGATGGGGGAAGACCAGGAGGTGGTTGGCGAGAGGAGAAGAGGTCAGATGTGTTGGTGAAAATGGGAAGGGTGGACGGTTGCGCGAGGTGGATCGTGGGAGAGAGAAGAGGGTCTGGAGGTAGATGACGGGGCCTGACCGTTGGATCTGGAGATCCAACGGATGCCACTTGAGCGCTGAAGAGCGGCGTAGATAAGATCTGGGCGATGCGAATCGAAGGCAGATGGAAGCGCCACGTGTCAAACTAAGGTGTGCGCGCCGGCGGACGGTGATGATGGTGAGTGGGAGATGATCGAACGGCAGAGGGAATAAGTGGGAGCAGCGGCCAAGATGAGAGATCCGGGGTGCCATCAAAGGGCGCACAGCGCGCCACATGTCAAGCTGTGGGCGCGGCGCTAAGGGATGGTGAGGATGAAGCGCGGGGGAGATCTGATGGCTAGGAGAAGGCGGCTACGTGGAGAGGCCTGGGCCGTTGGATCAAGAGGCCGATCCAACGGTCGGTAGGAGAGGCGGAAAAGACAAAGGAGGCGGGCCACGTGGCGTCCCCAGATTGGGCCACGTGGCCCAATCAGATTATTAGGATGATATTTTTGATTTTTAGAGGTTATAGAGGCCGAATTTGAGAAAACTCAAAACATGAAAGTTGTAGATCTTGACGAGATCTACAAGTTTCATGTTGACCAAAACTGGAAAAGAGATCAAACAAGGGCCCGAAATATTTTTGAGAGTATTTTTAAGTCTAAAAACACCACAACTTTTTGTTTTGTAATTTTTTTGTGGTTTTTAATTTATTAAGGACTCTGTTAATTATAGGATATTAACAGAGATTTATTGACAAACTTCTAAGCAAGGGGGTTAATTATAGGAAATAAAGATGATGAAACTGAGGTTCATCACCCCCCTATACTTAAACTATGCTCGTCCTCGAGCATCAAAAAGAATGACTAAGTTGGATTAACCCCCTTGTGCATGTGAATACAGGATCCAATCTGATCAAGTCGACTCGGCTTCAGAGATCCAACATTTTAGAGTTCAACCCAGCCTTAATCAAGAGGCTTCCAATTCCTCTACTTCTCTAGACTCTCTCTGATGTACATATAAACTAAAGGATATGAAGTTTAGTGTTGACTGCAATTTCGAGAGTAGAGTCAATTCGTCACCCAAAATCTTGGTCCAAGAAAATCTCCTAAGGACCCAATCCTCAGCACTAGGGAATAAATCAAATCTTGCATTCAGTCCACCGTCTCTTTAGTTTGTCAGACTTAAAAAATGTAGATGGCCGGCCAGAAATGGAGGGCATGGGATTGTGTCAACTCTTTTCTCCCTCTCATTGGAACAAGGATTCTCTCTAGTGCCTTTTACGCAACACATTTTTTTGGTGTTGATCAGTGCGTCCGTCAAGAGAAGTTGGAGCCGTCTGCACTTGTTTTTCTGGGAGTACACCGGGGTGTGTCTCTTTTGAGTACCTATCGTACCTTCGACACCCAGACTTGTAGCATTTACGATGCAGAGCCCTTTTTTGGTGCAAGCCCGACTCCTGGTCCTAATAGCGGTGGTCCAAGTGGACACTTTGAAATGGTTGGGAGCGCTCGCCTTTGGTGGAAGCTCTTTGATATTTGACTTTGGTGGAATGAGAGCTTTTCTTTGACATTTCATTGTAGTATTTTTGGCTAGCTCCACTGCTTTTACCAAGAGTTGGCGCACACTGATCAACAAATTTTTTTATTTATATCACACCCAGGCACTTAGGTCAATGTCAAGAGATTAGTATAAGAATCAAGTTCTCATACTGGCTAATATTGCTGACACTCAGGTTTCCTGAAGCCTTCAAAGATTTTATCCCATCCTCGAGCATCATTAGATCAAATCCAGATTCGAATCTCTGATCCCAATTCCTCGAGTGAAAAATCAACTCATCTCAATCAAAACCGCAATCGTGCATGTGATGTGCTGATCATATTCTCTTTGTCTGAGATTAAGCATGGAATATAGCATGCAAATCTAGAGACCTAAGGGAATGTGGATGATTAAGTCTAAGACCCTGATGGTTAAGGTTGGTTAACCGCAAATCTCAAAGACCTCATAAATAAAGCTTCCTTGAACACTTCAGATCCCGGGTGAAAGTGTAAGAGTAGAGGTTTAATCCAACTTCTTCATTCAAAAACATTTTTTTTAATTTTGCTCATTTTTATGGGTTTTAGTTTTTAAGGTTAAAAACACAAGTTAGACTCAACTTTCCTTGATAAAATATTTTCAAAACCATGTCACACAAATAAAAGATTTTCAAAACATTTTTCAAAAAGATTTTTCAAAACAAGAAAAAGACTCATTTTTCAAATCATTTTCAAAACTATTTTTATCAAAATAGTGTAACATAGTGTAGAAAAGCCGTGAAATCATTTGAGTTCTCTTAGTCCAAAGAATTTTACTTTAGCCAAAAAGTTTTAAATTTTTCAAATTTTTCAGATATTAGCTAAAGTAAGTAAATTGTATATACGGTATACCCCCCTATCCTTAAACTTTGCTATGTCCTCATAGCACTAAATGATACGAGTCCATAGGTCCATTTAAGTACAGAGAAATATACGGGAGCTAAGAGGTGCTCCCCCTATACTTAGGTTAGAAATAACCTAAGTATAAAGGCAAGAAAAGATGAGTAGAGAAATCACAGGGACTTGGGTCCCCCCTATACTTAGGCTGAGATTAGCCTAAGTATAAAGTTGGAAATTGATGTTGGAAGAGACCCAAGGTGAACGAAGAAGAAGGATGGATGTACAAGTGAGCGGTTGAATCTTCAGAGATGAAATGGAGTGTCTTCGGTTTTGGGGTACGTGTCGCATCATACAAGGCTCAATCAAGCAAGCAAACCCTTAGTTTTACCAACTCACACATGAAACCAACCAAAGTTGGTTTATTATCTTGTCTATTTTATTGGTGATAAAACATTTGATTTTTACGCAAAGAAAAGATGTGAAGTGAAAATCATTGCGTAAGCGAGGGTATTGCTCTCCCAAAACTGAATTTTACTCCATTTTTGGTTGACTTGCAATTAACAGTCCCAATTTTATTTTAGGTTATCACTGATTATGGATAGCACAAAATCAAGAAGTCATCGTCTACCGTTCATTCCCTTTTTTCCATTTAACCTAGGTGATCAAGCTAGGAAAACGAAACCGAGAAAAACATGTATTCGATAAAAACCACGATCTAGGCTAAGCGAGAAATCATGCAGTGATTTGACAAAAACACGTGAAAAACTGGGGCTGTTTTGAAAACCAAAATCAATGTATGCAAGTCGAATAAAACCGCACCTAATCATGCATCTATTAGCGGGAAATGATATCCATTTAAGTTTGGCTAAGTGAGGCGAGATTATGTGCGTCTATGATTTAAAGTGTGACCTAACCTACGATCAAGCACATAAGAATATGAAAAATAAAATGAGCTCGGAGAGCCACGTGCCTAGTCCTAGGTCGACACTCAAGTGGGGACGATCCCCACACAACCACAATCGTTCGATTACAATCGCGAGTCTTCGACCGAAGACCGCTGTAAAAGACGAATAAAAATGCAACACATTTTTTTTCCTATTTGCTCCATGCATGTTTTGCGGCTCCTCTCAGCGGGAAGCGTCCTGCTCCTCGCCTCCTTGATCCATCAAGGGCCCTGCCACAAAAACAATGGTTAGAGATCAAAATAAGAAAGAAAATTTTTTTGAATGCAAAAAAAGATGAACAAATTGACCTATAAAAGAAACACGAAATTAAATAAACAAAATTCCAAAAAATAAAAGAAATGAGCCGTGTCCCCGGCAACGGCGCCATTTGATGAACCGCAAAATCGCCCCTTTAATAATGCTAAATTAGCACTTGGAAATGTTGTAGCAGTCGGGCCGATTTTGGTCATCAAAAGATCACGTCATTTGAAGATATGCAATAATAAATCAAAATGAGATGATCGTTATTTATTTTTACTTGGCAAGAAACCAAGGTCGAACTCAGGGACACGAGCCTCTCTCGTATTAATCGGACTTAAGTGTATTTAATTAAGTGTTGAATTAAAGCATATAGGTCAAAATCATGCAGAGACACAACACATGACAAGATGATGCATTAAAATAAACATACATTTTTTAAACAATTTTTTATCATGCAAGTAAATGAACATGCAAAGCGAACGATATGCCCAAAATATTGGTCACTTGAGCCATAAGAAAATCGCGAGTCAATCCGAGTTGAAATAAAGAAGCCTCTACAAATATGAAGCAAGTGGGCATGATAAATGAAGAAATCAAGACACTTAGATAATAAAATAATACATCACGGTTCACAGTGTCAAATCTGAAATTCAAGCATGCCATAATGAAGAGGATGAGAAGAGCTTCAAAATGAAACTGAAATCAACTCGATTGGAGCTATGTAGCTCAAGATACGCACGAAAGAAAGCATGGGCATAACTGAAAAGAAAACATGAAAATAAAATTGCATACAGGTCCCTGGGAGGGACTAAAAAGTAAATAAAAAAAGGAGCGGGACCTTCCCTGTAATTTGACCACACGCACAGGGGTATTTTTGCAATTTGGAAAACCCGCGAGGGTTTCAATGTAATTTACCCACTGTGCACATGATCTGCACGTGACAGAGGACCTGAATGCAATATGGAGAAGATGGCGGGGCCTCGTTGCAATTAGCCCAGTGAAACACGTGCCAGGCACGCGCTTCCTAGGCTCGGGATGGCTAGGAGGCTCGGCGCTGCTTCGGCCAGGTTCGGGGTTCACTGCAGGCTCGGAGAAGGCACGGAAGAACCAAGCCTGGAGGCTCGGTGGCTGAGGCTCGGGGGCGCTCTGGTATTGACGCGTGGCCTGTTGGAGGCCGTTGGATCGGGATGATCCAAGTGCTTATGAAGGCGAGGACGCGGCTCCATCTGGACCGTTGGATGGTCACCGGGGGTGGACCATCCAACGGTGGCTGCTTTTCTCCCTCGGCCGAAGGCTGGCGGCGCATTCTGGGATCCGGCGAAGAACCCCCTCCTCCGTCGCTCTGTCCTGGACCCGGTGGTCATCGCCCGAAGCTTCTGAAGGTCGGTCGATGAAGCTTGGAGCTCGGGCGAGGCTTCTGGTAGCTCAGCTCAGGTCGCCGGGGCTCCAATGTTGAGAACGACAGTTGCGAAGATGGGCCCGACGAGGCTCCGGCCATTTGACATACAGGTCACCTGCAAGGTTAGTACCCATAGCCGAAGCGTAACTGTGTGTGCGCGAGGTGATGTGGGAGCTCGTAGGGGCGATGGGAGCGAGGAGCTCGGTGCTCCTCCGCCGCTAGAGCGGAGGAGGTGGTCTGAGGCGATGGGGGGTATGGAAGAAGGGGAGCATGGTCAGAGCGATGCGCGATGAAGGGGGGAGTGTGACGGAGCTTTTGAAGATGTGAATGGAGGGCGAAGTTGACCGGAGGAGCCTAATTAAAGCAGAGAAAAAGAAGAAAAAAAATCAAAGGAGGAAGAGAGAACTTACCGGTGATCGGGCGGAGGAAGTGGCCTGGGCTTGAGCTCGGAGAGGAGTCGGGGTCTTCGCACGTGCTGGGCGGCCGTCCCAGCGAGCTCGGGCGGCGATAGGGCGCCGCAGCTCCACCGTCGAAGGCGGAGGGTCTCACCAGGGGGCGTCGTCGTCTTCGCTCGATCCGACCACCTCCCCCTGTCACTGGGAGGTGGCGGAGGGCTAGGCGAGCCCCCGTGTAAAGGCAGACACCGGATAAAGGGCGTGGGATCGGTGTATTTGAAGGGGGAGCTCGGCGGAAGTGGTAGTGGCGACGTGGGTTTGCGAGGGGAATGTGGGACGGCTGGGAAGACGACGTGGATCGTGGAGGTATGCGCGGAGTAGAGGGAAGATGGGGGAAGACCAGGAGGTGGTTGGCGAGAGGAGAAGAGGTCAGATGTGTTGGTGAAAATGGGAAGGGTGGACGGTTGCGCGAGGTGGATCGTGGGAGAGAGAAGAGGGTCTGGAGGTAGACGACGGGGCCTGACCGTTGGATCTGGAGATCCAACGGTTGCCACTTGAGCGCTGAAGAGCGGCGTAGATAAGATCTGGGCGATGCGAATCGAAGGCAGATGGAAGCGCCACGTGTCAAACTAAGGTGTGCGCGCCGGCGGACGGTGATGATGGTGAGTGGGAGATGATCGAAAGGCAGAGGGAATAAGTGGGAGCAGCGGCCAAGATGAGAGATCCGGGGTGCCATCAAAGGGCGCACAGCGCGCCACGTGTCAAGCTGTGGGCGCGACGCTAAGGGATGGTGAGGATGAAGCGCAGGGGAGATCTGATGGCTAGGAGAAGGCGGCTACGTGGAGAGGCCTGGGCCGTTGGATCAAGAGGCCGATCCAACGGTCGGTAGGAGAGGCAGAAAAGACAAAGGAGGCGGGCCACGTGGCGCCCCCTGATTGGGCCACATGGCCCAATCAGATTATTAGGATGATATTTTTTATTTTTAGAGGTTATAGAGGCCGAATTTGAGAAAACTCAAAACATGAAAGTTGTAGATCTTGACGAGATCTACAAGTTTCATGTTGACCAAAACTGGAAAAGAGATCAAACAAGGGCCCGAAATATTTTTGAGGGTATTTTTAAGTCTAAAAACACCACAAATTTTTGTTTTGTAATTTTTTTGTGGTTTTTAATTTATTAAGGACTCTGTTATTATAGGATATTAACAGAGATTTATTGACAAACTTCTAAGCAAGGGGGTTAATTATTGGAAATAAAGATGATGAAACTGAGGTTCATCACCCGCGCCCGTAAACAGAACGTCGGGCGCCCCTTTCCTCATTCTTGCGCGAGCTCCCCTCCCCTTTCATTCCTCCCCTCCGGCGACAAGTGCTCAGCCCGCGTCGAGGGAGTTCCGTTTGACCATTGAATCATACACACATACCCTTCGTTAGGTATATCTTATCATCCTTTCTCTCTTTTTTGCGTATTTCATTCGATTTCATACTTGTTTTAGAGATTAGGGTTTTGATGTTGTTGATTGTTTTGTTCTTAAACTTAATATCACTAGTTGTTAATCTTGTTGCTTATGCTTCATATAGTTGTCTAATATATAGTTGTTGTTAGATTTGAGTATATATATGTCTAATATAGATGAAATATTATAGGCATGTCAACTATTTAATTAGTATATGGATCAAGTTAGACATCTTGTGCACGGAATACATCTTCTTCAATATATAACGATGATTTCTTATAACTTCCTTGGTTATCAATTGCCTTACTGTAAAAAGTAGTTGTTGCTTAATTGTGTATGAAAAAAATCTGATTTGGCTATAGTCCTTTGATAGGGATGGCATTGCGTAGATACAATCCATTAATGGCATGTGTGGGAGTAGCATGGGATGAGAGAAACATTAGTTTCATAACACTAGGTTCATAACATTAGGTTCATTGAGAAGTGTCATAAGACTAGTTTAATAACATTAGAGAATGTTGATATAGAGAAGTGCCACAACACTAGTTTCATAACACTAGGTTCATTGAAAGAGGTGATGGGAGATACAAAGCCTTTGAGAATAAGAACTATATAATGGATGTTAAATTAGATATTTATTTAAGTTAAAATCATTGATGCGTGATAATTATAACAACAAACAAAAATTTTGATTCTGTGATAATTTTATTATCACATTATATTTTAGTTATTGTGATTAAGTATATCACATTAACTTATAGTTAGGTTAATGATAAGTCTAAAATACTATCCATTAATTATTAGAAAATCGCACAAAATCCTTCACACACAGTGCGTCCTTCCACACCGGGTGGTGTGTGGTCCTGCACAACGGGAGGCGTGTGCTACACATTGGAGGATTTGATCATCTCTAACTGTGTTATATTTTTTTTTCACAACACTATTGGACTCATTTTGGGATGTTTATCCCAGACCAATGGTCGTGGATTTTGATGTTTGCAGGTTCGAATTTTTTTGCAGGTGCCCATTAATTCTTAGTGACCCAAGCACTGTATTAGGCACTAAATAAGGATCACACTTATCCCTATCCCCATCGTTAACCAGCCAAATATACGCAATTGCCCGGTTAATATAAATGAATAAATATTTTAAGATTATTTTATAGTCTCATTTGTAGCACGTACAAATGTATGATGTAAAGTGATCTTAAAGTATTACATTTATATTAGCTTTCCTTAGTTCGGAGATCCCAGACTAAGGGGGTCCGTAAGGATTCAAACTTACTAAAAGGTGATCGTTGTCACAAGTTTTTTATTTCTTACGGAAATTCGGTTCATAACCCCTTCCTCTTCGGTATACCAAATCAATCATAGTTTACTATCGAAATAATCATTGTCATGATTATTTTAAAAGTTAATTGCGATTAATTTATGATGTATACGGGAGAGGTACAGGGTTATGCTGCCAAATTTTCGTTAGAAATAAAGTTGCTTGTGACAACGATCATCTTTTGTAAGTTTGAATCCTTATGGACGGGCTCTAGTGATAACATCATTAATACACTTCTCTTCTCTCTTTTATCTCAATAATGGGATACGTTTAGATATCCTCAATTTCCTAAATTTGATATTATAAAATATTTAATTCAGGTTCATCAATATGACAAATAGAGAGTGGATGTACAACCGTGTAGTAGATGGACGTATAGCAGATACCTTTCAAAGATGTGTTCAGGAATTTATACAATTTGCTTACGAAAACGAAGAAATATCCTTTAATCCCACCGAAATAAATGATGAAGATTAGTTGTAAGTTTTATTACACAATTATAATTGAAGGAATTAAAATCTTAAGTAATAAATATGTAATTAACTATTACATCATTATTACAGTCATGGCAGGTTTTGGACGTGGCGGGGCGCATGGATCACATAGATCCAATCGTCCATCTTCCTCAGACACACCTTCATCCAGTAGGCAGCCTACCCCGGATGCTGTTCTTGATTCACAGTCCGACGAGGTCCGCCGGGTGATAGCCTACTACGAGTCTCTTGGTTATCCTCCGCCACCCTTTTACGTAGGAGGTTATGGAGAGCCATCTACCTCAGTAGCCCCTATAGGATTCCCAGTCCAGATCCCCATACCAGCCTCATACCAGCACGGACATCGATGGGTTCTGACTCTCCTTCTTCTGGACGTCTGAGCACCTTTGTGCCCTTACCTACTGCAGTTGGACAGACGTCGGCGTCCTACCCTTTGTTGGAGGTTACAACGGATGGGAGCTAAAGTTTTTAGAGATTTCATACATTTAAAAATTTTCCAAATATTTACAGCGGATAGGCGGATTTCTGTGATGCATTCATTGCGAATGCTGAGTTTGGAAGAAGATCTACGACAGGATGGACAAACCATCAGAAACAAAGGATTAAGTCGACAAGTGGCTCTAAAAGCCACAATCAGATTAGAGCGGAGATGGTATTACGATTTAAAATCAATTTTTGGAGATCTACTTTAATATAATGCAATGTTGTTATTATATCTTAAATTTTTTTTCAGGCAGCCAGGTTGGAAAGGGAATCCTCTTTTCAGGAGTGGTGGTCGAGGTCCCACATGAGTGGGAGAGAAGGACAGTCGCAATGGTCCACTCCTGAAGCAGGAGAATTGTTGGTAAGTATATCAATTTATTTTCAATTAAATGATATATTATAATTAATATATATATATATATATATAAAACTTTGTATTTCAGGATCGTTATCTGGCCCTATCTGTAGAAAAATGGGGTGTCGATCCAACTGGAGAGCAACCACCATTTGATAAAATGATCTGGAAGTAGGTATATATAGATAAATATTATCTTATTATACTCATTTCTAATATATAATTTTATATTAAACAATGAAAATCTTATAAGGTGTTGGAGGAGAGGGACGTTGTGGCGAATAGGAAGCAGACGCTTGGTGGTCTTCCTCCATATTATGTGGAGGAACATCGTCACTCCTATTCTGCATACTCTCAGCTGTCGTACACGCAACCACAACCGTCCCAATCATCAGTTCCAATGGAGTCGCAGATGGCGATGATGGTGGAGTAAGTGACGAAGCTCCGAGAAGAGTTCACAACGTATATGTAAGTATTCTACTTATAGAATGAGTAATAATTTTATATTTCTATATCTACAAAATGCAAGTAATAGATATATATCTTCCATATATAATATAGGTCGCATGGGCGTGCATCTCAACCTAAAGAGATTGAATCTGATGACGAAGAGGAGGAGGAGAACAACCCTGAAGAGGAGGCACGCATGTATGCGAGGTTCAAATAAAAGGAGAAGGAAAAAAAGAAATCAAAGCAGGGTTTAGTGTCTATATTTTTTAGATCAAAGAAAAAGTAAATTATTGTTGGTTTTGACTTCTATTGTTGTTAAAATTTTAGCATGTTTTTTAATTTATATGAACTTTATGAACTTTGATAATATTATTTGTTGTAGTTTACTTGTCGTTGATTCTACGGACAAATATTTGCAATATTTAGATGTTAAATTTGAATGTTTGTTTCTAAATTCATGTATATTGCGTGAATTTCACTTGTCAGTGCTAGTTATCTTAGTTAACGACCTGGTATAATATATACACTTAGGGAGCTCTTATAAGTACCTGCAGTGGTTTATTGGCAGGCTATACAGGTTCGACAGGGCGTCAAAACCCCATCGAACCTGTATAATTTTTTAGTGGAAATCAGTTTGGGCGAGCACATGTGCTCGCCAGGTGCTCGGTATATGCTCTCTGATTGATTGACCGATTTAACAGAGGCGATCACATCGGCGATCACATCTGTGCACGTTCAATATGCGGGCGAGCACAGAGCGTCCGACTGTGCTCGCCAACCACCCGGAGAGACGCTCATAGAAGCGAGCACGCCATGAACGAGCACATGTGCTCGCCAACTAGCCGGGCGTACACATTTCGGGCACTAGGCGTGCACATAACGAGCATTTATGTGCACGCCAATCCCGCCTTTTTTTGTAGTGATAAATATATTTATCTATATAATGAACTACATTATTTAGTGTAATTTTAATGTTTTTCTTATACTTTTATTTCGTACATGTATGATAAGTAATATTTAAATATTTTTTTAAAAAAAGAATGCGAAAAATATAAAGAGAAAATATATTGAATATTATATATAGGTATATTGCACAATGATGACCTAAAAGCGAACTTATGTATCTTAATCTAGATTGAATGAAATCACCTTTATTAAATTTATAATTTTATTTTATTAATAATAAAGGTGAGTTTGGTAAATTTTGAATATATGCGGAGAAGTTACATGTCTGAGAAGATTTCTTTACGCCTTTTTATTCTATTTATCTCGATCACACAATATATTATTTTTTAATGAATTTTTTTTATTTTTCTATGTATTTTTATGTACAATGTTCATGTTCAATGACTATTTATTTTAGGTATAAAAATATGTAAATAAAATTGGTCCCAAAATATATGTATTGACAAAAAATAATTAGGATCTTATTTCTAATTTTTGTGTGGTTTCTCTGCCCTGTTTCCTCTTACCTTATTCATTGTCGACCAAGTCAGGGCTTGAATTAGTCTCAGAGGTTAGGGTCAATCAGTATCTAATATAATTCCTTATTTTCCTTTTCTTTTATTTATTCCTTCATTTTTAGGGTTTAATTGCAGGTATTTATATATACTATATAAATGAATATACGAGTGTTAATTCATGTGTATTATTAATATCTAATTGTATTTATCTAGGGATTAAAGCTTAAAATGAATGAATAAATGTGCATGAATGGTAATTCATCACTAGTTAAAAGAACGAAATTGGCTGATACCATTACGATACTGGGTACTATTGATATCATTATGGGAAAGATTCATCGTTTGAATGATAATCTATACGAGGGATGTATGCACTGTAAATTCTTTTTCTAGATCAGAGTTCCTAAAAGAGATCTAACCACACAATTACTACTACGTCTATTATAATTCCTAATATCAAGATAAAAATAGAGACAAGGATCCATTCTTAATATTATGATGTATCATGGAGCTTGCGAGGTTTTTTTCTGAGAAATATAATTCACACCCATATTCCTCATCCCATTAACATATATCCACTAAACAAGCTTTACTTTTGTGGTTACCCTGGAAGGAATGACGTTCGAGGATGTTCTAGAGTATTTCTCAACCTCCCTTATAACTTGCAAATGATGTCTTATCCTTATTTGATCATTTGACCTAGCTCTTATCATTTGACAAAAACAACAACCTGCAATCATCTCTGCAAATAAGGAACCCAAGGAGTGGTCGGGTGGTAGAGCAGTGTGCCTCCACTTTAAATGACCCGGGTTCGAATCCCAGTGGGGACGCTCCGGACCCCCGAAATTACCGGGCCTACTATCAAAAAAACTCCGGACCCCCGAAATTACCGGGCCTACTATTAAAAAAAATCATCTCTGCAAATAAACCCCGCTCTTCATTTGAAAACAAATATTTAGTAACCTATATTTTGCATCCAAGAAGTTACTGCCTCAATGAGTCCGTGGGCCCCACACCCATCGTCAATTAGCTGTGAAGAAGTAGCCCTCTCCCATGACATCCGACCATGCCTGGCAAGCATACTACATTTCTCTATACTACACTTTTTTTTCTAACTGGATATGAACTATTTTATTTTTGTAGACTTGCGAATTTATCCTCCCATGAGCATGGGGTGAAAATTCTCGGTTGCAGTAAATACCGAAGCTCCCTTGCTTGTTAGTTTTTTTGTCCTTTAGATGTCCCGTTGGTTGTGCATGTATGGTGGGCAACTTGTTGCCACGAAATTTATTTTAATGGATAGAATCTGAGAAGTCAATATATTCAGTATGCATTTTAGTTATGTGCTTAAAAAATACAGAGCAAATTATGTAGGGCACGAAATTAGCTATGAGATATAAGTTCATAAATGGCTACTATTTGTGGTTCAAAATAGTTTCATTTCACGGTTGTCTGTCACCAGAAAAGAGTAGGTTTTAAGCCGGAGGAGAAGCATTCTGCATTACGCAAAGCATACCCTCTCTCCTCGCAGGAGGGAACTTAATATGTATTTTTCTTATTAAACTAACTAGTGGAAATTTCTGGTTATAATGTATATTGTAAGCTTCAACTTTTTACAATGTATATATTACTTAGTATCCTTCAAAGAGAAGAGAATGAGATGCATGGAGGTCAACCACCTTATTTAAAATGCTCGCAGATTTCGCTTTCTTCTCATTGGGATTTGTGAATAACGTCCATCGTGCGCCAAAGCCCATGGGGAAGGAGACCATTTTTTATTATATTCAATTTTTTTCATAGAATGCGATTAAGAACCTTGATTTACAAGTAGGGCTCACATGCTTGAATTAGGGAAGATATTTAACGCCACACATTACAGAGAATGGATCTTCTGCTGTAGCAGATTTTGTAGTAAGGGTTTGATCGAGCGGTTCACACAAATTCATATGATACGAGGTCATAAAAAATGTGAATTCGTGTGAACTGCTCGATCAAGATTGAGCTGCCCAAACCCGTACTGTGAAGCAGACTCTACAACAGATGATCCATTCTGCATATTAGATTTCACATTTTGTGATTCATGAACTCAAGGAGTAAAGAATGCATCTTTTAGCAAAAAGAGGTTTGCATTTCGTCCTGGTTGATAACGTAGATTTCAGTTTCAATAGTCTCCAACATATGATATATGCTTCTCAAACATCTGAATCTGATATAAAAGACTAGGGTTCGACTGCAGGTATTGCACGAGCTGCTAGTGTGTGAGGGCTCTATTATTAAGCACCGAAGTTTGTCAAAAAAAAATATTGGTATATAGTGTCGCAGAAAGAACAAACAAATTCGGTACGTAGTTTCATAAAACATAATTTTCATCATATGACAAACAAATAACTGAAACAATTACTGTTCATGATGGACAAAGGAAAGAGTGGAAAAGAAAGGGTGAAGGTCGATCCATGGAGGTGATTAATTAACCTTAACTTTCTCCCCTCAATGACAAGATTTAATAATAAACACTGCACTAAGTCATAAAATTAAATATCTCCATTCCAAATCTTGATTCTTTGGCATATAACATGTCATAATAACGAGTATTTGGCACTTTAATCTGTCATCTACTGTAGATTTTTTTCAACTAGCTAGAATTACAGTTTTTACGTATCAGCAAGAAAGAAGTGAAACCGTGCTAGAGCAAGAGAACTTACCGTCGATTGGTTGTAGAAGAGTGCTCCGACGATGAAGAAAAGAGAGAGAGATATCACAGCAGTCCATGGCATCATCACCCCCTTCAGATATGGTCTACCGATCACTGCATCACTGCTGATCGTGTAGGCATCCACTGTAGAACGACCTCCATCAGGGGAGGAACAAGGAGATGGAGGATCAGAACCCATCTTCGAGACTCGGGAGAGGAAGGATCCGATGGTGGAGAAGAGATCAGCAAAAGAAGAAGAAGATGATGAGGGCGTAATATTAATTGACAATGGTGTGTTCAAATGGCGAGCTTTCTCTTGGTCCTTTCGATGCCCTTTTCCATGGTCTTGATTTAGTGAAACACACAATGCTTGTAGTTGAAAGTAGGCAATTCGGATATTAGTAAGTCGTGGTGCAAATGTTGCATTAATGTCCCTCCAAGAAGTCAACTTCTGCATCATGCATATGGTTGTGTCTTGTGAAGTCAAGCTCCTCTTTAGGGGATAGCTTCAGCATCAAATATCAAATTGAATCAATCACGTTATCCATAGATATATAAAAAGAAGAAAGGGAACTGTGTAACTTAGGTGTTCTCTAAATTATTGATACTACAATCACATCACGAGCACTACTGCATAGTCTGATGTAAATTCATGGATTACTAGAGCCATTCGATCTCGATCGAGCGGTTCACACGAATTCACCATTTTTGTGGGCCCATACTTTGGAAACCGTGCTGATCGAGTGGCTCGAGCGACCCACTTAATTTACAACAAACTCTGCAGTAATGCAGAGGATCTGTTCTCCAATCACATCAGCTATGGAATATTCCTCATAATTCATTACATCACTACAACAAAAATTGACCTGAGGTAACGAAAAATTTAATATTCGTTGTTATATCATCCGTAGTGAAATATATATATGATAATGAATAATATTTCTTACTTGCTTCTTTAAATTCTCAACGATTGTTAAATTCATTGTTATATTTCTGGCAATGAATTATATAACAAAGGTTATCTGTTGAAGTTTTCTTCTAGTCACCTCTAAATTGAGCAAATATTCGTATAAAATTTAATGAATAAATAAATTGATAAACCATTCTTATATGAATCTTTAACAACTATAAAATTCTTTTCTAATTACAAGAACAAAAACTGTTTTTGCAACAAATAATATTCGTTGATATACATTAATATTGGAAGATACGTCAACGAATCAAATTTCTTGGAGTTCAATTCGTGTACTTATCCATTTTCGTCCATGTGTCAATGCATGGCTTTACTTTCACAGTTTGCGAAATTTCGTAAATATCACAGTTCTAGACGTTGCCCTAGTATTCCCGTAGGAATAAAAATTAGTGAGCTCATTTCTAATTTTGTTGGTATCAATCGCAGGATAAGTAACATACTTAGAAAGAGAATATGAAATTGGGTTAAAAGAATAGCGGTGCTTATATTTTTGTTGATGTAAATTGGACTATTCCAATAAATGGGTAAATGGATCTTATGACGAGGATCATTTATCCGCACATATATAATGCCACCGTCCCTCTTCGTTATGATTAAGCGTTCTAGCAAAGAGTGCCTTAATCTCTAGTAAGGGAACCTAGGGTGATTTTGTGTGCCTCTCTGGGTTTTCCACTTAAATCCTTTCTTCCTATGTATATCCTTAAATGATCTTTTTTTAAAAGAGATCAAAGTTCGGCATCAAAAGTCTTTTTGTCTAGAAAACAAACAAAACAACCTAATCTTGGGTGTCTAGTATTTAATACATCTAGGACACTTCTCCCAAAGATATATAAGAGCAACCTAAGATAGAGTTTTTTTTGGCAAACATGCTTAGCAAAGCATAGGGGAGCATATGACTTTAATATGTCGTACATTCTTGCTAGCGTGGGCGGCAGACACAAGTTGTTGATGAGTGTGTGGGTGCTTGAGTAGGTGGGTGATCATTTCTTCCCTACAAGTACAATATTGTGGCCCTAATTTTGCAAGGTTAGAGAGTTAGAGAGACTGATGAGCGGCCAAACGACTAGGATTAAGTATCAAGAATAAACATGGGTCGTTGTGACCCAATCAGCTGGTCGGACTCAACAAGAAAATAGAACCCACACGATCAAATAGATAAGTCGATGAAAACAATGTCAGCGGTCTCCGCTATTTATTTACACTGGTATATCAACTAGGGTCGAATAGAAGGAGCACAGAAATGTACGAAGTAGTCACAATCAGAGAATTAAAAGTATATTTTTATCTATTTTTAATTTTGTAATTTTTTATATTTTCAAAATAAGAAAACAAAACAAGGAAATAAGGAATAAGCAAGCTTTCACAATTTTTATTAATGGTAAAAAATGCTCAAAAAAAGGAAACAAAAATATTTTATTTTTCCAAATATTCAGATGTTTTTGGTGATTTTATTGGGCTTTCCATTATATGATTTTAAAAAAAATCAATGAGAAACAAATAGGGTAAACAATGTACAACCTGGACTAAAAGGCAAATTTAAAATACTAAAAATACCCTAATGTCCTAGTTGTGATTTTTATGAGAAGGTAAATTAAAATGGATAACAACAGAATCTGAAATTATATATATATTTTTTATTTTTCTTTAAAATTTTTAATGATTTTTATAAGTTTTGAGAGTTTTTAATTTTTTAGTGTTTTTTTTAGGGATATTGCAGCTAAAATGCTACTGGAATCAAAACACACAGAAACAAGCAAACACTATTTTTCGTGATTTTTAAAGTTTTTTTAATTTTTATGTATTTTATAAAACAAATAGAACACTTTTTAGGGTTTTTTATTTTTAGAAAATATCAAACAAGGTCAAACTAATTCATAAAATTACTACAACAACTGCGTGTTAGCACGAGCTAACAATAATTTTTGTGAAATTTTTGGAGTTTGTTTGATAATCATATGATTAAAAACAACACACACAATAAGCAGAGACCTAAATGCAATTACACGAAAGTTTACAGGCCAAATATCCACTCATATGAAATGTTCGGGCAATAATGCAAAAAGTCTAATAAAAAAATGCACATGCTGAATATTAACATGCACAGGGTATAACTACAAATAATAGAAAACTTCTATTCAACGCATAATAGTGAAAAGCTCAGGGGAATATCATGCAAATACACAAGCTATGCACGTGAGGCAGCACGTGAGTTTAGTCAAACATGACTAGAATGCAAATATACCAAACTACAAGGTCCAAACTACAAAAACTCTGTGCGACAACTTTATTCTATGGACAAACTAGCAAAGCATAAAAGTGTAGGATATAATATGCAATAAACCCTTAAGGGTGCGTGCAGGGTTCATGGGACGTGTGGCGCGCGTGGAAGCTGTCACTATCGTATGTCTCTGATCGCCTCCTGTTGTTGATATGACGGTACCGATGGTGTCTAGAATGTGCGGGGCACATGCGTCGAGGGATGTCAGATCCAATGGCCCAAAAGATGATCTGGTCGGCGGCTCTGATGGAATCTGGCAGAAGTGGGGCTCATCCAACGACAGGGAGCAGGCTTGCAAGAACAAGGCCCTGACGACTTTTACCCGAGCCTCGAATGGGATCCGAAACTTCGATGAACTATCTGAGGGCTTCGAAAAGATCGTATAGGCCTTCCGCGTCGAACAGGCGACTTCGATGTAGGAGCTATCGGTCGGATGAGCGTGACGGTGGAGGGGGACCTAAGACAGCTCCGCCGGAGCACCTGGAGGCTTGGAATAAGCTCCTCACGCGCGTTAGGACTTGGAAATGGGAGAATGACTCGGAGGGGACTCTACGATCGGGTTATTGATTAGCGAAATACAGAGAAGCGTAGGGTACTGGGGGTCGACCTCCGGCGAACGTGGAGGGAGGAGGTCTTAACCTTAATATCGACCTGATGGTCGAGTCTAAGGGGGAGTAGGTTGCGTAGGAGGGTTGCTGGTGATACGAAGCTTCGATGGAAGCGGATGGGTGCATGAGATGGGGCTCTGACCAGGTGGTCGGAGCAAATGAATGGCGACGATGCGAAATTGATAAATAGAGTGAACAGATGAAATGCAGAGGCGGAAGTGAATACCTGAAGGTGGGAACGGATTCCTGAGCTTCAGGCGATGATGATCGTCGAGGTTATAGCCTCAACCACATTGTGGTGGACAGGGAGGCTGCTCGCGAAGGATCTCCAGCCATGAAAGGTGAACTGCGTGCCGACGCCACCAAACTCCAATCCGAGGACGCTCTCCGGTAGTTGTCACTCAACAAAAGGTGTCTATGGGTGGAAGAAGGAGCGAGGCACGAGCTGCAGCGCTAGGAAGGCGGAGAAGATGCTTTACAACAAACTATAGTGGTCTCCAAAGATCAATCAGTAATACACAACCCTAGAAAGATCTACAACTTCCTTGGGATCCGCGAAGATCATAGATCCTAGGAGAAGCGACAAGCAAGAAATCAGGGTGAGAGGCGGCTGGTATTGGGCTGGAAAAAGAGGAGAAATAGGTCCGTGAAGCGATTCAGGTCGGGTCAGCCCAGAGAGGAGACGTTGACGCGGGTCAACATTCCGATCCTGACCAATCAGAAAAATCGAATTTACAAATTATTTATAAAATCAATAAAAAATAGTAAATGAATCCAAAATAAAAAAAATGTATAAAATAAAAAATGTTTATTATTTTTTAAACTGTTTTTTTATCATTTTCAATAATTCTAATGAAGAATAAATTAGTGTATATACAATATATAATATTATATACAGGTATAATATACCTATGTGTGATGTACAAATATATTTATTTTATTATTTTTACAGAAATACTGCAATTTTATATTTTATTTATTTTCACCATAATTTTATGAGTATAAAATAAATTTTATTTTATTTTTATGGATTATTTAAGTATAGAATAACTAAGGAATGTGGTAGATATACATGTGTTTTGTACAAGGAAAGAAGATTTGACATTTCCTTTAATTTAATTTTTATTTAATTTTTATTTTATATTTATAAATATGTACAGTAAGGTAAAAATAATGAATTAATTTTATTTAGGTTAAAACTTAATATTTACAAATATAGGTATTTTATACAATACAAAGTATGCCCTATCTCTCTCTACTTATTTTATTTGTCGATCAGGTCAAGGCTTGACTTCTCTTGGGATTCGGGTCACTCTGTATTTATTATAAATACCTCCTTCCTTTTTCTTTTCCTTTATCCTTTTATTTTTGCACAAATACATGCTAATTATACAATATTAACGGATGCATGTTGATTGCTAACTTATTGTATTTTCACCTATTTACATGATGCTTTGCCAAGATAAATAGCTTAAAATAAAAGAATAAAAAGAGTGAGAATCCAAGATTCATCAAAGACACAATGGTGAAAAGATCGATGAGAGGTGTTTAATGTTCGATCTTGGAGGAGCATGTGGTGTCCGACAAGTCGGATCCGGTATCGACCCTCTCTCGGCTCTCGACATGTCAACCAATCAATTCACCAAACAATCAACCCATAATGTATAATAATACAATGCAAATGCATACTCAAAATTTATTTTTATTTTTAATCATATAATGTATATAGTGTATAGTATGTAGTGTGCCGAACTACAGAGATAAATGGGGATAGGTTATGTATTGGTTATTAATAAAAATTAATAAATAAATGTTTTTGCATTTTTTTGCATTCTTTTATTTTTGTGTGCTTTAATTATATTTAAAGTTTATGGATTTTTTTGTTATAATTTTTATTTTTGAATTTTATACATTTTAGTATATTTTTAATTTTTTAATTTAGAATTTCTTTTCCTTTTAAGGGAATAATATGTATGTATGTATATCTATATATAATAAGATGTATATTTTAAATACTATATAAGATATATATATATATAATAAGGGAAAAGGGATCCTACACCGGCGGGTGCAGGAAATTACCTACACCCGACGTAATTTTTCATGATTTTTTTGATTTTTTTGAAATGAAACCTTGGGGGATTTAGATCACAATGTATCACCATGTTGTCATTCCAAATTCAACTTAATTCGAGACTTCTATCATTTCCATCAAGACTATAAAATTTTAACGATCTTAGAATTACTGAAATTCACCCATTTTAGATGAACATGTTAGGAGTGTTTGTTTTGCATGAAACTTGAATCACATATTCCACTAACTATATTAAGTATATCCCCTAAAGATTTATTTTAAAAAAACTAAAAATAATGGAAAAAATAGCTGGGTGGAGGAACTTACCTACACCCCCCGGTGCAGGCTCCCCAACCCCATATAATAACTATATAAAAATTTAAGAAATATATACAACAATAGTCCTTTTAATTTTTTAAGGTTGTTAAAATATATATAGGTATTTATAAATAATAATTCTAATAATAAGTATATAACTAATATTATATATAGTCTATATAGGGTTTTATAATTTTAAATATAGATATATATACTCAAAATTTATAAAATAAAGTGTTTCTATATTTTCCACTATTTTTATGATTTACTTGTATATTTTGCTAATTTTTAGGTTCTTATATGGTATTAAATATAGAAAAGCAATAGCTATAATAAATAGGCCAAATTGTTTTGGGTTTTAAAAATAGATAAATATTTTAAAATTTTCCCAAACTATTTTTAATATATAGTATAAAGTATAAATAAAAATACATACCAATAAATTATTTTTTTGGAATTTTAAATAATTTTATTTTATTTTAGGGTTTTCAATTTTAAGGGTTTCCTTCTATATTTTTTGTGGTTTTTGATTTAGAGTTACAAAATATAGTAGTAAATATACTATTTTTTTGGAATTTTCAAGATAAGTTTTATATTTTTATAAGCAAGTAGGAAATAAATAGATCATGTTCTATTGTTAAGAATTCAGAAAATGTAATAAAATGATAAATAAAAATATAGGTACACATCAATATCATCTAAAGCATATCCCATAATTTTTCCTAAATTTATAGAGCACAAGAGCTATTTATGGAAAATAGAAATGTAACTAAATAATTACAATACTAGCAAGTGTATTTTTGCAATAAAAATATAATACAGGGGTCTCTGTACAAAAATTACTAAAAGTTAAACACTTAATTACAAATTATAAATATTAAAAAGAAATAACAAAAGCTGTTGGGATACGAGTGCAAAATACCCACCTCACTTGGGTCGGCACGTGATGTGAGCTAGCATGGATCTAAACACAATTTAACAAGTTCCAAGGGGTCCAGGCAATTTTTACATAATATTTAAACATAGCTTAATATTTATAGGACTATTTGTAAATACAAAAAATCACGAGGGTTACTAATATATTTACCCCTTAAGCGTGGATCGATGTACGGAGCAGCTTTCATGTGTCTAATCGAGCAGTTGTGGACCCGCAAATGCTTTGCCTAATTTGGATAGTGAGGCTTGGATCTGGTGGGCCGAATCGATTCGACTATAATAAAGCAAGATGAAAGAACTGCAAAGAACAAGTCCTGAGGGCACTTCGATCAGCCTTAGCTCTTGACTCAGTTGTCCTCTATTGTTGTTGTGAAGTTCTTCTCTTCCCAGAGGCCTTCCTCATCAGTAGGTGCCCTCAAAAAGATCCAGGCCCTGTTGGAGGGGATTTGGTGGTCAAGGAGACTTGTAGGTTTGTTCTTAGTATCAACATCCCTCAGATGGGGTCTTCAGAAACCCTTTCTTGCATAGAATGATATGTAGTGCGAAGGCGAAGGCGAAGGTCCTTGGCTTTTATAGAATGATATGTGGTGCTAAGAATACCCATTCATCACTCTTTATTCTTATATTTTAGCTACAAAAACCTTTGCAAATACATGTACATTCATGTAAATACAAATAATTACCAAAGTGCATGTATTGTATAAATTTTAATAATTAGCATGTTTTTGTGCATAAATAAAAGAATAAAGAGACAAAAGAAAAGGAGGGAGATATTTAGAATAAATATTGAGCAACCTAATTCCAAGGGAGGGCTCAACATGGGCCTGACCACATAAATGCCCAAGTAGAGAGAGATAAGGAGGCTCATGTGTAAATATACCTGTAAATATAATAAAAATATTTTCCTCTAAAATAAAATAAAATGGGCTTACATATATTTGTAAATATATGTAAATACAAAAAATACAATAAATATTAGAAAATTAAAAAGAAAATAAAAATGACCTTACTTGTACATATTCACCATGTATATAAACCCACACTTTTAATTATTTTACCTTGTAAATATATAAATTAATTTCTATAAAAATTTGTATATATTCTATATTTCATGTTGTAAATAAATAAAATAAAAACCATAAAAACAAAAATAAAATAAAAAGAACAAAAATAAAAACTAAAAAGAATATTGTATATATACCAAGTATATAAATGTACATATCTATTTAGTTTACCCTTGTAAATAAATAATAAAAATAAAATAAAAACATACAAATATTCCAAATCTTATTCTATAAATAAAATATAAAATTGGAATAAATTGTAAAATTCATATTGTATATACCTATATAAAATAATATTATTTTTGTAAAAATCTAAATTAAATTTCAAAAAAAAAGATAAATAATCGTAGAAAAATAGTTTAAAATAAAATAAACATTTTTTATTTTGTGAGTTTTTCGAAATTCAATCATTTCCTATTTATTATTTAATTTTTAAAACCCTGAATTCCTATTGGTCCACGGGGGATTGTTGACCCCCGGCCAACTCTCCCCCGTGGACCAAACCCCCGCGGATCTCACGCCCGACCCGCCTTTCTCCGAATTTTCCTCGCGTGATCCGAGACCCATTCGACTAAACCCCGGGTCCCATTCTTCCCTCTTGCATCCGAGACCCTCGCCGACACCTCTGCATGGGGATCCGTGCTTCACGGAACCCTACCCGATCTCGTCTTCTCGTACCCGCACTCGTATAAAGCATCGCCTCCGGCCAGCTTTTATCGCATCTTTGGATCGATTCACGCCACCCTAGGACCTCCATAGCCACTGCGAGAGTGACAGCTCGCTTATGGCCGTGTCGTAGCGAGGAGGGAGTGGACGGACCTCTGATCCGGTGACTTTGCGCCGCCGTGCGCCGCACAGAGGTGGTGCTCAAGCCTCGGGCACCGACGACCCTTGAGGCAAGGACCTGGAGCATCCCCATCTCTCCCACAGTCGACTCCATCCAGTAGGTAGCTTTCGTTTCTTCTCTATTTAGCTAATTTTGCTTTTCGCCCAATTCATCCTGTCGCCGTCCATCGCTGATTCCGACCACCCTCGCTCTCGTTTCGATCATCGGAGTCGCCCATCATCTCCGCCCTTCCTCCATGCACATTCTCCGCCCACTCATCTAACCCAGTTCGCACAGGAACTGGGATTGGGGCTCCTCCGCCGTCGCTTCGCCGGAGCCCCTTCATTCCGACACACTGTTCACCTGCACCACCCCTAACCGGGTCGAGGCACTTTGCCCTCGACCCAGGAGCTCGTTGCTTGGCTTTGCAGGTTCATCCGAGCCCATCTGAGGGCTTCGACTCTTTAGAGCAGCTGCTCCTCCTCCGCCGTCGTCACCTCTTTAGAGCAGCTGCTCACCTGAGCTTTCTGGAGCTCCGATCTTCAGCAGCCCGCGAGGAGGGTCACCGTGCGTCCACCGCGCCGGCCGCTTGTTCTTCGTGCACCCTTCGCAGCCGTCCGATCATTCCCCAGCTCCTGTTCAGATCAGATTCGTCCCTTTGAGGAGCTGCCAGCACCGTCAGATCCTTGGAGGAGTGATCGTGACCATCGACTCAGCGAGGTTTGTCCACAGCGTACGAGGACTGTCAGATCAGCCACGTTGTGAGCCCGCAGCCGTTCGATCCGAGCCGAGGACCCTGCGGTGAGGCGCCACCTCCCCTGACCGTCGCATCTCCATGTGGCGCTCATCCGTCCTTCGGATATAATAAGGGGTAAATTTCTTGTAGGCCCCCCTGTTTGTTTCTTTTATTAGTTAGTCATGTAAATATCACATTTAGTTGTTTTTATTTTGGTACATTTGCACTTAGGACCTCGTACTGTAGTTTATTTGCTTTTATACCCCTGTTTGTAGTGGAACACGTGCTTCGACATGTGCGTTTGTGGGATATTTGCATGTATGGACTTATGGTTTCAGGGTGTTAATGAATGAATTTATATTTTTGATATTTGCCGAAATACCCCTGTGAATGCTTTATTTGTGCATGTGTGTTATATAGTGGGTAATTTACACTTACAGCCCTGGACTTTTAGTATGAGTTACTAAATAGTCCAGGGACTTAAGTTTTCTTGCAAATAGGTCCCTGAGTGCCCAGGTCACACGCCTCGCGCGTGAGTTTCTGGAGAAATTGCACCGGACCCCCTGGAACTTGTTATAATTGCGTACAGGTCCCTGTGCACTGTACCCTTGTTAGCATCCTCTGGATCCGTTCGATGCTCCTCCGCGCCCAGTTCTGATCGTGGCCGTCCATTCATGCTTATCCTCCAACAGTCAGATCATATTTGGATCTCATCTTAGTCGCCCGACCGTGCCAGTCTACTGACTGTTGGATTAGCCTTGCAGGCTGCATCTGACACGCACGTCACCGACCAGATCCTCAGACGTCATATCACTTTCTAGAGAAGATCAGAGCCATCTACCTCTGCTCCTCGTGCGTATGACACATGTCTGTTGTCTATACTTCACTTTCACCCCTACATTTATTATATTTTGCTTCTAGTCCATAAATAAAACTGTAGTTTAAGACATTTTACAGTTTGGACCTCGTATTTATAGTATTTGCACTTTAGTACCTCTCAGTCTGTAGCACATGCATGTTTACGTGAGTCGTGGGATATTTACGCTATCTGCCCTACACTTTTTATCTGTTATGGAACGAATGACATGTTTTTAATATTTTCAAATATGCCCCTGTGAGTCTAGATCACATGTGATGCATGTGTTTGGATGGGCTTTTGTAGATTAGACCCTAGGTTTTGCCAATGTGTTATTCTTTGGTCTATTAACTTAAAATATTTACTAATAGGTCCCCGTGAATTGTGCTTAACTATTTATTTTGATTTGGACTTAATAAATATTAAATTAATTCAAAAAATTACATGAAAATTACCATTGGCTCTTGTTAATGTATAATATTTACTATAATTTTATTGGATTGATTTATTTGCATTTCCTATTTTTTAAAAAATAAAAAAAACCTTTAAAATATCCATGCTTGCCTTTTGAAAATTGTAAAAATTCGAAAAATATTTCAAAATTCCATAAAAATTCCTTTATGTGCCTTTTTGCTTGCTTTACTTCTAGTTTTAATTTTGTTTAAAAATTCACTATAAAAACCCTAAAAACTACAAAACAATCAAAATCTTACTAAAAATATATAAAATCAAAGAAAAATAAAAAAACATGATTTTAGTTTTTGTGCTTAGCTCTATATATCTATTTTATCATAAAATTATCGTCTAGGACCTTGGGGCACTAAAAATATTTTTAAGTTGCTTTTTTCCTGGCTGTATATGGTTTGGAGTTTTGAGCACTATTTGATTTTTATAGAATCACAAAAACAATAAAAAAACTAGAAAAATGACCAAAAACACTTTAAAAAGCAGAAAAAACCAAAAATATTTTTTGAGTATTTTTATTATTATATAAAAATCCAAAAAGACTGTTGTGCTTGTTGCCTTTATTCTAGTACTTTCTTGCTTTCATTCAAATATTAAAAATTATCAAAATTAAAAACCACCAAAAAATATTTTTATTCTTAAATTTGACTACTTCGTACCTTTCTCGTGCTCCTTTTTTCCTTGTATTTTCTACATTACAGGAAAATTACCTTCAGACCTTGATAGGACCATTTTGCATTTTAATTTGGCCCTCCAAGTCTGACTGGACAGTGCCTTTAGTTTTCAGTCTTGTTTGATTTTTATAAAATTCAATAAAAATAAGGAAATCATCAAAAAAATAACTAAAAACAGTAAAAAATATAAATAACATAAAAATATTTTTGTTTGAATTTTTGGAATAATTTTGAGTAGTTAAATAATTTTGTATAGTTGCTTGTTTTCTTGTTTTCCTTATTTTCTTTATTATTTGAAAATCGAAAAAAAAATAAAATATTAAAAATCCACCGAAAAATATTTGCCTTTTATTTTTCACTATTTTTGACTACTTCGTAGGCCGCAAGGCCATTACGTGTTCCCTGAGTCCGACCCTGGTCGCTATACCAGGATAATCTAATAGCCAAGGCGACTATTGATTTTATTCGATTTTTATCTCTGTTTGGTGGTTTGATCCCTATATTTTCTTGTTGAGTCGATTTATCTCTCGATCCGGGTCGCAACGACCCTTCGAGTGATTATTTTATCCCAGATTGATTGAGGTTTTTTGGCTCATCAGAAAGGCGACGTTGCCGGGGAGCACGGCTTAGTAGTCGTCTTTTTCCGCGGCTTTCTTTTTCACGATTTTCTATATAGATTTTTGTATATATTTTACTGACATTGTTTATATAATAACCTGGTCTGACCACTTTTGTTTGCTTTCTTGCGAGGGCCCGAGGACCGAGGCGGCATTCTTCGGAAGCCGTGCAACCGCGGGAGTCGGAGGCGGCTCTCTTCTCAACAAAGCCGTAGGAGAACGCGAGGAGCGAGCAGGAGTGCGGGAGTCGCGGAATAGCCATGAGTTTAGATTAGTTTAGATTAGACTTTATTTCAGCATTATTTGAATTGTTGTAATAATACAGGGACATGACACTCAAACAGAGACTTAGACTTTCGGGGTCTGTTTCGCCGAGCACTGGAGTGCTCGGGGGACCCCTCGGTTTTTACACGGTTTTTCGCGGTTTTATTTCCTTACTGCCTTTTCCGGTTTCTCGCGGATTTTGGAGCCCCTAGCCGTAGGATTTTCTGCTTGACTGTGACGTAATAATTAGGATCCAAATACCCTAATATATCTGCCTGCACATATAGATCGGTAATTGGACCCGAAATAAAAAGATAATAAAATAGTTGATTCACCACCTTCGAGCCTACGCACCATGAGCCCACCCCGTCAAGCGCTACTCCTGAACTCGACCTGTCGAGAAGAGGAGGGGTGGGTCCAAACCGGACTCTCTGGATTGGAGGCTGGTGGTCAGCTAGTGGTTCTTTCGAGTAGCACTGTTGTTTAGGGACTCGGTTTTCCGCTTGCACCATTTAGGTAGTTTCTTTTCTGTCTTTCAGTTCTACGCGGATCATATTGCATGTAGACTGTTGGAGTCAGGTACGCATTTCTTACTCTGCATGCATCATTGATTTCATCGCGCATCGGCTTTTTCATCTTCTCCTCCTATTTTTGACTTAATAACCAGGAGAATTAAAAACTTCATTAGGCGTTTTTGCTTTTATTGAAAAATACCTAAAAAGAAAAACAATAAAATTTGGGACTGCTATACACTATTGACCCTAAAAGACACCTCACTGAAAAAATTGTCTTGGGGAGAGCAACCCCCTCATTGATTGGTTGGATTATGCAAGAGAGTGACCCCGAACACTAGGTAGAGCCCTCCGATACTCTTCTCGACTAATTACCGACTACTTCTGTGCGAGACAGTCGGTTGGGAAAGTACCGAGTAACCCAACAGGTCACGTAATCGTTCTTATATCTTGATTGTTCACCAAAATAAAACTGACAAGATAATTGACCGAGCCTTTACGGTCTTCAGCTCGTGTTGCGTTGGTGAACCGGGGGTTTGCTTGTGATCATAGTTGTTTCCATATCTTAATCCGCATTACTCGCCAGATCACGATGATGGGCAGGAGGTCTCTTAGGCAGCCTCTGGCTGCACCGCTTTTCAGCACTCCATCCCACTCATTTAGGTCGATTCGTGGAAGCTCAGACCCGCTCTCCGAACCCGAGTACGATTCCGCCCTGTTCCCCCTCGACCCCCCTTCTTCTGAGACCGAGATACTAGTGCCAGAGGAGAGACAGACATATGATTTATAGACACCTGATTTTGGGTCTTTTGCCTTTGCAGAGACCATGGCCGGCAGCAGTGATAACCGCACTGGAGGTCCCCGAGATCAGACATTCGTCTTGGAACAGGGTGCGATCAACTCCAGGGTGCGATCAACTCCACCCTGATCGCCTCACTAGATTCAGTTCAGAAGCAGTTGAGGGATTAGGGAGCATTTATGATAGAGATGAGGTGCGAGCTTGAGCATATGAGAGCTGACCGCGAGCAGCGCGGAGGAGGACCCGACGATGCGGCAGCAGCCGCAGCAGCCGCAGTAGCTGCAGGAGCAGTTGGACCTCCGAGACCGATGCGGGAGTTGCACAACCCCGGATCGACACTGATGCATCATTGGGTTGTTCTACCAGCCATCGTGGGGGACTTCAAGTTACCCCCGAACACTTTGCAGCTACTCCCCCGGTTCCATGGGCTAGCCACTGAGGAGCCCCATCTCCACCTCCATGAGTTTCTGATGATCTACAGCACAGTCCACGACCATCAGGTGGACCAGGATACCATCCGGATGATTGCCTTCCCCTTCTCCTTAGCAGACAGAGCAGCCACCTGGCTGAAGCATCTGGGGAAGTTCGTTTACACCTGGGAGCAGCTCCGCACCGAGTACTTGCACAAGTACTACCCACTCGGGCGGACGAACGCCGTAAGAGACCTGATCAGCAACTTCTCCATACTCCCCAATGAGCAGTTTCACGAGGCATGGGAGAGGTTCCGAGAGCTGACTGACAGATGCCCGCACCACGACATTTTGAAGCCGAACCTTGTTCAGAGTTTTTTCACCGGGCTGACAGCAGAGCTTCAGGGCTCGGTGAACGCTTCTTGTGGTAGGTCTTACTTCGCCAAGGATCGCAATCAGGTCTGGGCCATCTACGAGGAGATGGCCGAGAACTATATGGTGATGTCCCAGACCCGATTGTACACTCAGGGCAGACCCCAGCAACCACAGACCGTGCAGTACCAGAGGATAGCACGGGTCGACGCCGATCCATCCAGTTCGTCAATGGTAGCAGCAGCACAGGCAGAGTCCACAGCCGCAGACATGGGGATCATCAGCGAGAAGCTGGACCGAATGGAGATTATAGAGAAGAAGCAGTGCCGGGGCATCAGCAGATGGAGCAGATGGCACAGACTCTGAGTGACCTGAAGACACAGCTCATGTGTCTCCAGGAGGCACAGACGGCTTCACAGCCTTGTCTTCAGGCACAAGGTGATCCGAGTAGCAGCAGCAGCTCGTCCCAGCGCTCCAGCTCCCGCCAGCAGCCTAGACATGTCCATCATGTACAGGCGGAGCCGAACCAGTAGCCGCAGCTCACCTACCAGGCACCACCATCCACTGACACTCAGATGGTGGTATACCAACCGGATCAGCCTCTGGCAGTACTCCCGCCAGCCCCTTACGATTCAGAGCCGCTGATGGATGTCAACGAGATTTGGTACGACCACTGACGACCGAATGATCCACTCAGTCAACCCGGGATAAAATATAAGATCACTCAAGGGTCGTTGCGACCCGGATCGAGAGAAATGATTCGGTCAATCAAGAAAAATAAAGCAGACCACCAAAATCAGATGAAATCAAATAAATACGATAGCGGTCCTGGCTATTTTATTAACCTGGTATAGCGATCAGGGTCGAACACAAGGAGCACGGGTTGGCCTTGCGGCCTACGAAGTAGTCAGAAAGGAAATAAAATAAAAGAGGAAAATATTTTTGCTGGTTTTTAAATTATTTTATTTTTTTTGGATTTTTAATGTGTTAAGAAAATGATGAAAGCTAAGGAACTACACACTTCCACAAATTATTAAAAGTAGTAAAAATCAACCAAAAATTCTAACAAAAATGTTTTTATGTGTTTTATAATTTTTAGTGTTTTTGATGAATTTTTGGGATTTTTTTGATGTTTATTTCATTTTCTAAAAATCAAACAGTGATTGAAAATATAGGTACTGTCCAGCCGAGCTAAAAGGTCCTAGATAAAATATCTAGAGGCCCCAAATTAGCAGGGAGGTATTTTTCCTGTATGGAGAATAAAACAAGGAAAAATTAGGCACCTAAATTATTATTTTTGGGTTTTTGGTTTATTTATTAGAATTTTTATAATATTTTAAGGGTTTTTCAGTTTTTAGTGATTTTCAGTAATGAAAAATAGCCAAAATTGTCTAGAAAATAAAAAACAACGAAACAAGCAGCAGACAATTTTTTGTAATTTTTAGATACTATTTAATATTTTTTGTGATTTTTAAAGTTAGACAGTAGCAAAATTAGATGTTTTTGAATTTTTAAAAATATCAAATCAACTCAGAAATGTCTCCAAAAATCCTTGAAAATTTTACACTATGGCAGGAGCCATGTGTCCAATTTTCGTTGGATTTGGAGGTAATTTGCTATTTTATTCAAAAATAAAGAAGGGGTACTGTGCACAAGGACCTATGTGCAAATACCCGGAAGTCTGGGGGGGTCTGGTGCAATTAACCCAGCAAAACACGTGCGTCACGCGTGTCTGGGGCATTCAGGGACTCAAATGTAATGAAAATAAGTCCCTAGGGCTATTTGGTAACAGGTACCAAAGCTTAGGGGCTTACCTGCAAAATACCCAAAAATAAACACACATGCTCAAATGTTTCACACACAGGGGTATAAATGCAAATAAACCAAAACTTTCATTCAACTGATAACATTCAGAACTACAGGGCCTATATTGCAAATAAACCAGAAAATCACGTGTCGATGCACGTGTCATACAACGCACAGGGGCATAAGTGCAAGGAAAATAAAGTGCGAGGTCCTTAATGCAAAAGTACCAAAAACTCAACAACTACACTAGGTATTTACAGGACTAAATGCGAAATGAAATAAACAGGAGGGCCTAAGGGTAGTTTGCCCTTTATTAATGCGGGCCGCAGGATGGACGCCACGTGGAGTGATCAACGGTGGAGATCGGCGGGCGCTCCAAGGCTGGGGTCCTCGCTGTGATCCAACGGCTGGGGCTAAGCCACGTGGTGCATCGGACGGTCGTGGCTCTCTGTGGCTAACCCTCGAGCATCGGGCGATCCAGATCTATCCTCCTCAGATCAAACGGTGGCTGCTGCTCCTGAACGGACGGCCCAGATGCAAACTGGAGCTGGAGGTCTGATCGGACGGTGAACGAGGGTCGAGGAAGAACAGTTCGTCGGCGAACTTCGCCGGCCCATGATGCACGCTCCTGACCTCCCCTGCTGCGCCTGAAGATCGGAGAAGCTCCGGCGTGGTGCTCCGCAGCTGCTGGTGGCCTCCGATGGCCGAGCCGAGCTCTGAGGAGCTCCGGTGAGGTCGGCAGAGGCGAGGCTCCTGGATCGAATGACCCAAGCCCTCAGAGGGGCTAGGTAGTACCTGCAAAGATGACCAGAAGACTCGCGGGTCGACGACAAACTGCCTCGACCCGGTTAGGCGGGGTGATGGTGAACGGAGGGTCGAGGTGGGCGAGCTCCGACGAAGGGGGGACGGTGGAGCTCGAATCCCAGCTCCTGTGTGAGCTGGGTTGGATGGAGCTATGGAGAAGGTGCGCGGGAAGGAGGCGATGGCTATGGTGAAGCCCGATGGTCGGTAGGTGGTCGGAATCGATCGGAATCGGCGGGGGACGGCGGAACAACGATTTGGGGGAAATGGGAAATCAAAGAAAAAGAGAAGGCTAAGGGACTACTGATGAATACCCATTCATCACTCTTTATTCTATTATTTTAGCTACAAAAACCTTTGCAAATACATGTAGATATGTGTAAATACAAATAATTACCAAAAGCATGCATTGTGTAAAAACCTATAATTAGCATGTTTTTGTGCAAAAATAAAAAGAATAAAGAGCAAAAAGAAAAAGAGGGAAATATTTAGAATAAATATTGAGCAACCTAACCCAAGGGAGGGCTCAGCATGGGCCTGACCGCATAAAAGCCAAAGTAGAGGGAGATAGGAGCTCATGTTTATATACTTCTGTAAATACAATAAATTATATTTTCCTCACCCAAAAATATGTTGTAAGTATTTGTATATATCTTATTAAAAACAAAATACAAATAAAAAAATCAAAAATTCAAAAATATACCTTCACCATGTGCATAGACCATCACCCATGTATTTATTTAACCCTATAAATAAATGAAATTATTTTCAGAACTTTTTGTGAATATTCTATGGCATATTTTGTAAATAAAATAAATAAAAAGAAACAAAACAAAAATCAAATAAAAATTACAAAATTAAAATACAAAAATACATTGTATAAATACCATGTATATAAATGTATATATCTATTTATTTCACCCTTATATATATAATAAAAATAAAATAAAAATATTCTTTTATTCCATATTTTATGGTGTAAATAAATAAAATACAAAATGAGCATAAAAATACATAAAAATAACAAATAAAAAAATCAAAAATAAAAATCCATGTAGTGTACATATACCTATATATATAGCTACCCTATTTCTATTTCCAAAAATTAATTAAAAATCACCAAAAAAATAGAAAAAAATAAAAGAAAAATATTTCATGTTTTGAGTTTTTTTTAATTCGGCCTATTTCTGCCTTAAAATAAATAAACAAAAATTGCATCCACGTGGCTGCGTCTGACTGGTCCACGGGGGAATGTTGACCCCGGTCAACTCCCCCGCGGACTCCTTCCTTTTCTGGAAGACGCGCGACGCCCCGCCTTCTCCGATTTTCCCACGCGTCTCCAGGCTGTCTCCCATGCATATCCCATGCCCGGATTCTTCGCCGTTCATCCCTCTCCCTCGCCGGATCTTCCGCCATCAAATCCACGCCTTCTATAGCTGTCGCCACTCAACCCTAATCGCCCCTGTCACCATTTATATCCCGACCTCCGCCGCCTCCGCGCCCCATCTTTGGCCCTTCTCCTCCTTCCCAGTGACCTCCATAGGCTTCGCGAGAGTGACAGCAAGCGTCTGCCCTTGTTGCAGTGAGGCGAGGAAGCGAATCCATTGATCCGGCGATCTTCGCCGTCCTTGCTCCGCCGCCGGCGTTGAGCATCGAGCTTCAGGCCTTGACGCCCTTCGAAGCTACGACCCGGAGTTAGCCACGCTCCAGCACAGTCTACTGCAGCCATCAGGTAGCCGATTAGACCTTCTATTTAGCGTAATTTTCGATTTCGCCCAATTCATATCTCCGACGCATTTCTCCGATTCCGGCCATTTCACGTAACATCTCGATCCTCCGACCCGACCATCACCTCCGCCAATCCCTCACGCACCTTCTACGCCCTTTCACTCAACCCAGATCGCACAGGATCTGGGAATCGAGCTCCATCGTCCTTCGCTCGCCGGAGCTCGTCCGCTTCAAAGCACCGTCCACCTTCACCCCGCCTTCTTGGGTCGAGGCATTTTGCCCTCGACCCGCGAAGCTTCTTGTCCACTTTGCAGGTCCAAAGGAGGTGTCTGAGCCTCCAGTCCATTCAAGACCAGAGCTTCGTGCCGCCAGGCCTCGCCGGAGCCCCTCCAGGGTTCGGCTGGGCCATCGGCCATCACCATCAGCTGCGGGACAGTGCAGCGGAGCTTCTCCGACCAATTGCAGCAGCTGAGGAGGGGTGTAGCGCACGCAGGAGACCGGCGAAGTTCGCCGGGGATGAGTTCTTGCACCATCCTCCAGAGCCGTCCGATGAAGACCTCGCTCCAGTTCTAATCCTGAGCGTCCATCCTTGAAGGAGCAGCAGCCATCGATCTATCTGAGGAGACATCTTGACCGTTGTAGCCGAGGAGAGAGGACCAGGAGCCCAGCATCGTCAGATCTTCCACGTGGACCTCTCCCAGCCGTTGATCGAGCCGAAGGGACGAAGAGAGAAGAGGCGCAGCACATCCGGACCGTCCAGCCTACACGTGGCGCCTATCCGACCGTCGGCTAATAAAGGGGTAAATATCGTAGGGCCCCCTCGTAGCTTGTTATTTTCTTTTTAGTCCTGTAATTTTTAATTCAAGTTGTTTATTTTCTGGGATATTTGCACCAAGGACCCCGTACTTATTTTTATTTGCACTTATACCCCCGCCAGTTGTGAACCACGTGCTTCGTCACGTGTGTTGTTGGGATATTTGCATAAGACCCCTTGTAGTTCTGGATGTTATTCATTGAATAAAAAGTTTTGTTTATTTGCATATATACCCCTGTGAGCATTGATTATTCGCATGTGCGTTTTATTTTGGGATATTTGCATATAAGCCCCTGGACTTTTGATACGAGTTATCAATAGGTCCTTGGAACTTATTTTTATTACATTTAGGTCCTTGAGTGCCCCAGGCACGTGCTTGGCACGTGACTTCTTGGGTATTTTGCACCAGGACCCCAGAACTTTTGGGTATTTGCACATAGGTCCCTGTGCACAGTGCCCCACCTTTATTTTTGAATAAAATATCAAACGACCTCCAAATCCAATGAGATTTTGACACATGGCTCCTGCCATGGTGTAGGAATTTCTATGATTTTTGAGGACAATTTTGATTTCATTTATTATTTTTAAAAATTCAAAAACCCCTATTTTTGCCACTGTTTGACTTTAAAAATACCAAAAAATTATAAAAACATCTCCAAAAATTCTAAAAAAATCAGGTATTGTAGTTTGCTTGCTGTTTGATTTTCTAGCCAATTTTGGCTATTTTTCATCACTTAAAAACCCTAAAAATTGAAAAACCCCTAAAAACCCATAAAAATTATAATAATTAAATCAAAAATCCAAAAACAATAATTAGGGTGCCTAAATTTTCCTTGTTCTTCATAGATTACAGGAAAATTACCTCCAAGGTTGATTGAAACTCTTAAATATTTTATTTTTGAGTTTCTAACCTTGCTGGACAGTACCTTGGTGTTTCTGCCTTGTTTGATTTTTAGTAAATAATTTACTCATTAGAAAAATCCCAAAAATTCACCAAAAACAGTAAAAAACATTTAAAACATAAAAACAAATTTTCCTTAATTTTTTTTTTATCATTTTTGGTGTGTTGAATAAATTGTTGAAGTTCCCTTGTTTTCCCTTTCTCTCATTTTCTCATCTTTAAAAAAATCTAAAAAAAATATAAAAACAAATAAAAACCACTAAAAAATATTCCCTCGGATTTCTGACTACATCGTAGGCCGCAAGGCCAATCTGTGCTCCTTGTGTTCGACCCTGGGAGCTATACCAGGTTAATCCTATAGCTAGACCCCTCTATTTTGTGCTTGCTTGATTTTATCTCTGTGAGTGGTTGATTTTTTTCTTGATTGACTTAGTTGAGTGACTGAGGTCGCAACGACCTAATTTTCTGTACCTTTACCTCTGTCATTTGGTCGGTCATCAGAATGGCGCCGTTGCCGGGGAGCACGGCTTTGTAGTCATTTTTCCATATTGTCTCTCTAAATTATAACTGTTTTCTGACACTCTCTCTTTCTAATTTTTGTGCGAGGTACTACGTGGAGAACTTGGAGTACACTTTTTGAGGACCCGCACGGGAAGAAGAGCAGGGAGAAGAAGAAGAATGTCATTTATTTGAGAGAACAATATTTTTGTAATAATTTAGGACTCAGACTTTGAACTGTGGACATTTGTAACTTAGCGGGTCTGTTTCGCCGAGCACCGGTGTGCTCGGGGGACCCATTCGGATTTTCGCGGCTTTTATCGTGGTTTTGATAGCTAGCTGCCTTTTCCGGTGTTTACGCGGTTTTTCTCGAGCCCCTAGATTTAGGAATTTCTGTTGATTGTGACGTAAATATCTAAGGCCCAACACTTAATAGAATATCTGTTCCTATAGAACGTAATTGGACCTTGATAAAATTCACTGAAAAAGTTAGTTTAATTGGATTTGAGACCACGTGCCGTGAGGAGTCACATACAACGCTGGCAGGACCCGTTGTGGCGGGCACCGAGTGACTCCCAAGATCGGACTCCGGACTCGATTCGGTTAGCTAACTATTGTTCTTCACGATCAATAGAAGTTGCTCATCTAGGACTCGGTTTTTCCCGCTGCACCATTTAGGTAGTTTTATTTCTGTCTTTAAATTCTGCGCGGATCACTTGCATGTAGAGTGCTGGAGACAAGGTACGCATTTCTTTCTCTGCATGCATCATTGATTTCTTCGCGCATCGGCTTTTTCGTCTTCTCCCTCTGTTTTTGGCTTACTCATCAGGAGAATCGGAAAAAAACCGTTAGGCCGCTTGTATTTATTTTGAAAAAAATTAAAAAGAAAAACAAAAAAAAATTGGGACTGGATAACATTATTGACCCTAAAAGACACTCACATTAAAAATTTGTCTTGGGGAGAGCAACCCCCTCATTGTTTGGTTTGATTGTGCGAGAGAGTGACCCGAACACTAGGTAAAGCCCTCCGGTGCTCATCTCGACTGATTACCGACTCTTCTGTGCGGGACAGTCGGTTGAGAGAGTATCGGGTATCCCAGCAGGTCACGTAATCGCTCTGATATCTTGTGTGTTCACCAAATAAAATTGACAAGATAAATTGACCGAGCTTTCACGGTCTTCAGATTGTGTTGAGTTGGTGAACAAGGGGTTTGCTTTGCGATCATATTTTCTCCAGATCCCATCCGCCTTACTCGCCAGATCAAGATGATGGGTAGACGATCTCTTAGGCAGCCTCTGGCTGCACCGCTTTCAGGCGCGGCTACTTCATCATCTAGGTTGGCCCGTGAGAGTCGAGACCAGCTCTCCGGGCCCGAGTTCGATTCCACCCTGTTCCCCCTCGATCCCATTTCTTCTGCTACTGAGAGACATGAGCCCGAGGAAAGACGAATTAATTTGACAGAACCTGAGTTAGGTTCATCTGATTTTGCAGACGTCCCTATGGCTGGAGTCGGCAGTTCAGACGATCGCCAGCCCGAACATTTTGTCTTAGACCAGGGAGCGATTAACTCCACCCTGATCGCGTCATTAGAGACAGTTCAGCAACAGTTACGCGATCAGGGGGCATTCATGATAGAGATGAGGAGGGAGTTGGAGAGACTCCGAAGAGAGCGAGACGAGCCGAGCGAGCCGGAGGACATTCCTGATGCTGATGCAGAGGCAGCAGCCGCAGCAGCAGCTGCCGCAGCAGCGGCAGCTGCCGCCGCAGCAAGACCGATGCGGGAGCTACACAACCCCGGATCTACACTGATGCACCAGTGGGTGGTGATACCTGCTATCGTGGGGGATTTCAAGTTCCCTCCGAACACCCTGCAGATGCTTCCTCATTTTCACGGACTCGCCACTGAGGAACCCCACCTCCATCTCCAGGAGTTTTTGATGATCTGTAGCACTGTCCACGACCGTCGTGTGGACCAAGATACGATTCGGATGATGGCCTTCCCTTTTTCACTGGCAGATAGAGCAGCCGCCTGGCTGAAGCATCTAGGGAAGTTTGTTTACACCTGGGAGCAACTCCGCACCGAGTACTTGAACAAGTACTATCCACTCGGGCGGACGAATGCAGCGAGGGCCCTGATCAACAACTTCTCCATGCTCCCTAATGAGCAATTCCACGAAGCATGGGAGAGGTTCAGAGAGCTTCTGGATAGATGCCCACACCACGACATCTCGAAGCCGAACCTAGTTCAGAGCTTCTTTAGTGGGATGACACCAGAGCTTCAGGGTCTGGTGAATGCTTCTTGCGGCGGGTCCTACTTTGCCAAGGACCACAACCAAGTCTGGGCCATCTACGAAGAGATGGCAGAAAATTACATGGTGATGTCCCAGACTCGGTTGTACACTCAGAGATCTCAGCAGCCGCCAGGACCCGTGCAGTATCAGCGGATAGCACGGGTTGATGCAGGACCATCCAGTTCGTCCACAGTTGCGGCCGCACAGGCAGAGTCGGCCACTGCGGACATGGGGATTATCAGCGAGAAGTTGGACCGCATGGAAATAATAGAGAAGAAGCAGTGCCAGGGCATAACTCAGATGGAGCAAATGGCACAAACTCTGAGCGACATGAAGACCCAGCTCTTGTGTCTTCAGGAGGCACAGACGGCTCCTCAGCCCCGTCTTCTGTCGCGAGGCGATTCCGGCGGCAGCCGCAGCTCGTCCCAGCGCTCCAGCTCCTTGCAGCAGCCTAGACAAGTTCACCTTGTACAGGCGGAGCCGTACCAGCAGCAGCAGCCCTCTTACCAGTCACCACCATCTCCAGACTTACAGATGGTGGTATATCAGCCGGATCAGCCTCTGGCAGCACTGCCACCAGACCCCTTTGATGCTGAGCCGTTGATGGATGTCAACGGGATTTGGTATGACCGTCCTCAACCTGGAATCCGACGAGACCATCCCGGATTCAGGTGGGGGAATGGGGGTAACCAGTCCCAACAGCAGCCAGCCGGTCAGGGAGGGCAGTACTCCCAGCAGAGAGATCACCAGCAGCCCCCTGCATATCAGCCACATCAGCCATCATCCTTCGTACCTCGTCCCTACCAGCAGCAGGGACAGAATTGGAGACGTGAGCAGCAGGCTCACCAACAGCAGCATCATTCCTCTTACCCCTTTCAGCCACAGCAGCAGCAGGTCCAGCAGCCTCATTACCAGAGAGGCAACCCGTCGGGTTCCCACGAGAGCCCCGCCATGGATGATCTAGCCTGCCTCTTCACAGAGCAGCAGGCTACATTTAGACGGGAGATGGACGAGTTCCGCCAGGAGATGCGGGACCTGATGAGAGGGAAGGCCGCCATCCCTGCACAGATCGAGCCAAATCCGAATAGCTTGAAGAGGAAATCTGAGCAGGTAGTTCACACTGAATTTACCACTCCTAGTGACCCATTTGATGATACATCTTCGGATTTATTTGATGCTGATTTTGTCACACTTAGGAGCGGTAGAAAACCAGCAGGCGGCGCCTCATCTGAGCGACAACGCGAGGATCCATCTAGAGCGCCAGATGAGGAAGAGGAGAGCGGTACTGAAGCCGCACATGATGATGACGGTGGTACTGATGCCACCAGAGATGCTGATTCCACCGGCGGTACTGAGGCCGCAAGACGTCTAGTTGTAGAGCCAGCTAGAGGTGGTACTGACGCCACCAACATTTATTCTGATAGAAATGTTGTCTTTCCTCGCATGAATGTATCTCAGAACTCTGATTTGAATAAAGGAAAAGGTTTAGTTTCTTCTGATCCCACTGTGGTGAATGATGTTTGTGAGGATCCAGTCATCGAACCGTCTAGGCCTATTCCTAGTCCTTCATCTGAGAAGGACCCTGTGATCCCCTTTCCTAGAGCCCTTGAGTTGGGGAAGGGGAAGAAAAAAGGAAAAGATCCAAAAAAGAGAGAGCAGGAGGAGTTCAGCCAGGGCATGATAGACCGATTTCACATCCAGCTGACCCTCAATGAGGCTTTGCAACACATCCCTCTTCTTCAGCGATCCTTGAGAGATAAGACCACAGTCAGAAGGACGAAGAGGAACAAGACCGAAGAAATTCATGTGTTGACCAAAGCCACGTGTTACGCGATCCAGAACCATCTGCCGACTAAGAGGCCAGATTTAGGGGCCCCGTATGTCAGATGTCAGATTAGTGAGCAGAGGTTCAACCGTACTCTATTAGATAGCGGATCGTCGATCAACCTTCTTCCGGCAGCCCTTCTCGACCACTTAGAGTTGGGCACTCTTAGACAGAGCAGGACATACCTTCAGTTTGCTGTTCGGTCTGTCAAGAGGCCAAAGGGGTTGTTGCGAGACGTTGTCGTCACGATTCAGGGTTTGCAATTCCCCGTGGATTTCGTCGTGCTGGACATGGAGACCCCTGACTCGTTGACCGATTCCCCCATCATCCTCGGTCGCCCGTTCTTGGCCACAGCCAAGGCAGTGACTGACCATGACAGTGGGAAGGTATTCTTTCGCGTTCAGGGCGAGAGTATACAAATAGAGACGGTTAAGGACCACAGAGCCAGAGCTAGATCCCGCTCAGAGGACAGTACAGATTCAGAACAGCTGACAGACGCAGGACCAGACATCCACCAGGACTGTGATTTTGTGATCACAGATGATGAGGCAGTTTGGGCAGATCCTGCAGCACAGACCATCCTCTCATATTCAGATACAGTTGATGCAGAATTGATAGCAGAGGATAGTCTGGAGAGCACAGCCTTGGTTCAGGATACTATTGAGTCAGCAGAGTCGGACCTTGATCGCGACACGATTTTCAGTGATGGTGGTACTGAGGCCACCCTGCTTTACGGTGGTACTGATGCCACCGCAGTTGATACAGATCCCTCGGATTCAGAATCTGATTGGGCCGATTGTGATGATCAGATGCCAGATCTGGATCCACCTGAGCCTATAAATGAGGAGGAGGTAGAGGCAGAGCAGATCAGAGATAATGCAGAGGACCCGCCTTCTCCAGATCCAGTTTGTGAGAGTTCTTTATCATTTTCCCAGGCAGATTTGGCAGAATTGTCTGCATACACACATCTTCTTCAGAAGCCAGATCTGCTAGCACCCAGCTGTCCAGAGCTGAAGCCGCTCCCTACTTCGCTGAAGTATAGATTCCTTGCGGGAGAGTCTGAGATGTACCCAGTCATCATCTCTGCTGATCTGACTGAAGAGCAAGAATCCCGTCTGATGGAGGTTCTTGAAAAGAACCGCAAGGCAATTGGATGGAGCGTAGCAGATCTCCATGGGATTAGTCCCTCATTGTGCTCCCACCATATCTATCTCGAGGAAGGGGCGAAGCCGTCGCGTGAGTTCCAGCGGCGACTGAACCCCAACCTAAGAGAGGTTGTCATGAAGGAAATATCAAAATGGTGGAGTGCAGATTTTATTTATCCCATTTCCGACTCCAAGTGGGTGAGCCCCTTGCATGTGGTGCCCAAGAAGACGGGCATCACGACTGTGATCAGTGAGTCGGGAGAGGAGATCGCTACACGAGTACCCACCTCTTGGCGGGTCTGCGTTGACTACAGGAGACTCAACCAGGCCACCAAGAAGGACCATTTCCCCCTGCCCTTTATAGATCAGATCATTGAGAGACTGGCAGGGAAAAGCCATTACTGCTTCCTGGATGGGTACTCGGGCTACAATCAGGTGGCCATCGCTCCTGAGGATCAGGAGAAGACCACCTTTACCTGTCCCTTCGGTACCTACGCCTTTCGACGCATGCCATTTGGGCTATGTAACGCCCCTGCGACTTTTCAGAGATGCATGCTGTCAATATTTTCGGACATGGTAGGGGAGTGTTTAGAGGTCTTCATGGATGACTTCTCGGTTTACGGCGACGGATTCGATTCCTGTCTTGACTGCCTAGACCGAGTGCTTCAGCGATGTATTGCTACCCGGTTGGTTCTATCTTGGGAGAAGAGTCACTTCATGGTGACTCAAGGGACGGTGCTTGGCCACATCATCTCCAACAGAGGCATGGAGGTTGATCCGGCCAAGGTCGATGTCATTAGAAAACTCACACCGCCGTCCAATTTGAAGCAGCTACGGTCATTTCTAGGGCACGTTGGTTTTTACAGGAGATTCATTCATGATTTCAGCAAGATTGCCCGACCGTTGACTGATCTCTTGACGAAAGACACCGAGTTCCTTGTTGATGACAAGTGTCTTTCGTCCTTTGAGACTCTCCAGCAGTGTGTTATTGAGGCTCCTGTCCTTCAGCCACCCGATTGGTCTCTCCCATTCGAGATCATGACGGACGCCTCTGATTTTGCCGTAGGGGCCGTGCTAGGACAAAGGAGGGATGGAGTGCCATTTGCCATACACTATGCTAGCCGCACATTGGATTCCGCCCAGCGGAATTACACGGTCACAGAGAAGGAAATGCTAGCAGTAGTGTTTGCCCTAGATAAATTCAGATCATATATCATTGGATCTAGAGTGACCTTGTACACAGATCACACCGCCATCAGGTACCTCATGTCAAAGAAGGATGCCAAGGCCAGACTTACTAGATGGATCCTTCTACTCCAGGAGTTCGACATTGAGATCAAGGATAAGCCTGGAGTCAAGAATGTGGTGGCGGACCATTTATCCCGACTAGAGCAGCCTGAGGACTCTGAGCAGATTGATCCCATTTGTGATACCTTCCCAGATGAGGCGATCCTTGCTATCGCCTCACTCCCATGGTACGCTGATATTGTGAACTTTCTCGTTGCTGGGAAAGTTCCACAAGACTGGCCCAAGCAGAGAATTGAGACCTTCCTTGCGAAGGCCAAGTCCTACCACTGGGAGGATCCAATCCTTTACCACGAAAGAGGGGATAGCATCTGGCGTCGGTGTATTCCTCAGGAGGAGCATCATAGTGTCCTCACTTACTGCCACAAGCTTGAGGCAGGAGGACATCATTCTGGGAGGAGAACGGCACAGAAAGTGCTCCAATCCGGCTTGTGGTGGCCTACACTCTTCAAGGACTCTGATGAGTTCGTGAAGAGGTGTATTGACTGTCAGAGGATGGGCACTTGTGGACAGCGTGATATGATGCCGATGCAGCCCATTCACTTCTGTGAGGTTTTTGACGCATGGGGCATCGATTTCATGGGTCCATTCCCTAAGAGTCAGGGATTCGAGTACATTCTGTTGGTCGTAGATTATGTGAGTCGTTGGGTTGAGGCTATCCCCGCCCGAGCCGCAGATGCGAAGACAGTTTGCAGATTTTTGAAGAAGCACATCATCATGCGGTTCGGGGTTCCACGAGTTCTTATTTCTGATGGGGGGTCTCACTTCATCAACGACCAGGTGAAGGCACTTGCTGCCGAGTTCGGCATAGACCATCGTGTTGCTACACCATACCATCCACAGACAAATGGTCTAGCCGAAGTGTCGAATAGGGAGATCAAGACGATTCTGCAGAAAGTCGTCCGCCCTGACCGAAAGGATTGGTCACAGCTATTGGACTCGGTCTTGTGGGCATATAGGACGTCTTTCAAGACACCTTTGGGCACATCCCCCTTTCGCCTCGTGTATGGCAAGCCCTGTCACCTACCAGTTGAGCTGAGGCACAAGTCACTTTGGGCAGTCACAGATATTCTTATGGATCCAGATGGTATAGGAGACCAGAGGAGGGCAGAGTTAGCCGCCTTGGAAGAGCTTAGAGATGCAGCTTTCTCGAGCAGCCTACATTATAAGGAGAAAGTCAAAGAGTGGCATGATTCTCATATCAGCCACAAGCATTTTGAGATTGGACAGAAAGTATGGCTGTTTGATGCAAGGCTTAGATTATTTCCAGGGAAGCTACAGAGCAAATGGAAAGGACCCTATTTGGTCAGAAAGGTACACGATAACGGTAGCATTGATATATCTGAGTTATCTTCTGAGAGTACCTTCCGAGTAAACGGCCAGCGGCTCAAACCATTTCTAGATCATGAGCCGTGGGACGTTATTGCCGCTATTCATTTTGCGTGAGATGTGGTCTTTTGACTCACATCTTTTACATCTCACGCCTGATTTTCACTGTTCCTCCGCCTGTATAGATCCAGTTGTCCATATCATTCTATTCTTTAGTCCCACATCCCGTCTCTCATCTTATGATTATGCTATACTTAGGGTGTACTTTACCCTAAGTATAGGGGGGATGTCGGACCTGTGAGTATTCTTTTCATTCTTTCTGCTCTTGTTTTTGCTGCCTATACTTAGGGATATTTTACCCTAAGTATAGGGGGGGCAGATTCTGTATCTTCTTCACTCGGCTTTCCCTTCATGTACAGCTTTCTATACTTAGGATTAGTTAATCCTAAGTATAGGGGGAGACCACCGAGTTCCTCTCATTTTATTCATTTATTCGTTCCTGTACTTAGCCATTCCTTTTCACTTCCCTTTTACTAAGCACGAGTTATGTCTTCTTCATCGCTCTTGATAACTCTGAGGACATCGTTCGAGCTAAGTATAGGGGGGGTGTGTATATATTTCATATATACTTTAGCCATAACTCGTCCTTTGTGTGAGTGTGTTAATAAATAAAATGGCTAAAAATCACAAAAATTAAAAAAATTTCATGAACATAAACCTCTTTTATTCTTGCACATACATAGCTAGTGTACAAAGTATTTTTGTAAAAATGATTTCAAAAATCTTTTGTGTAAAGCTTGTGTAAATATTTTGTATCAAAATTATGTATATAGTACAAAATTTTTTTCAAAATGTTTTGAAAATCAAAAGTTTGCAAAAATCTTGTGTAAATGTGTGTAAATATCATTTTGCAAAACTTGCACTTCATGCATCATTCATTCATGATTTCAAAACATTTTTCAAAAATTTTGCATGATTGTAAAATATTTGTAAATAGCATCTTTTGTACATATATGTATATAGTTTTTCCTGGATGAGAGTTGACATTTAAACTAAGCCTGGAATTAAATTGAGAAATGGAGCTTGAATAAGATCTTAATTCACTTAACTTCAAGAGGAACCTTGTAGGACTTAGGGTTAAGGCTTTTCAGGTCCATAAGGACTTAATTCTTTGAGTCCACTAGGCGATGAGCATATGTCATCTTGATGAGCCTAAGTAGAGCACTTAACAACACACGCATGACTCTCAGAGACAATGGCTTAACTTGCACCTGCACTTTACACATGGCTCTCCACGGATGAGGTGGTGAGGAGGCAGTTTCCTTTGGCTTGGGGTAGCATATGAGGGTAGTACTTCTAGGCGGAACCTCTCTTCTTCTTATAGTGAAGGAAGTGCACCTCAACTTGGTCTAGTGGTGTTGAAAGCTAAAGACAGAAGCTGTGGGTTGCAATAAAGCTTCAAAAGAGGGATAGTCTACTGGCTCAAGGAGAAATTTCTTATATGCTGCACCATGTAGATATGTTGTACAGAAGTCCTTGAAAAAAAAAATGCAAAAAGAACTCCAAAAAAGTGGTGGGTCGGATTGAAAATTTAATAACCCCACCGGAGTGAAAAGCAAAAGCTTATGGTATCATGTTACATCTCATGAAGCTTGCAGCGGGAGACTTAGCTACACTGGCTAAGCTTCCAAAACTCTATACTTCTACCCCCTCTTCTTGAGCCGGTTGCACTTGAACTTAGAAGGGAATACCCCGCTTCTCGAGGAAAGAGTTGCTAGACTGAGGCATTAGAGTTACCAGGTTGAGGGAGGTTGTTTCTTTGTTACTTCTGAGGTGGGGAGCCACATATCACTTACACTGCATGGAAAGATTCATGGTCATTAGAGTTTGTGTATGTAGACTTGTTCTGATCTGGTTTATTGAGGAGTCTTGTCCATAGACTGGTGGAACTTAGAGGCTGTTGAGTTTTAGGCTTAAGTCCAAATAAGGTTCCGACACATTAATAATCCAAAGATCTGATCAAGCTCCATATTTCAATTTAATGAAGGAAAATTTAATAAGTCAACCTTGATCCATGTACATCCTCTTTTTCTTTTTCTTTTTCTTTCTTTTTCACTTCTTTTTCAAATAAGTGTTTGCTAAGGGACTAGCAAAGTTAAAGCATAGGGGGTGATGAATACCCATTCATCACTCTTTATTCTATTATTTTAGCTACAAAAACCTTTGCAAATACATGTAGATATGTGTAAATACAAATAATTACCAAAAGCATGCATTGTGTAAAAACCTATAATTAGCATGTTTTTGTGCAAAAATAAAAAGAATAAAGAGCAAAAAGAAAAAGAGGGAAATATTTAGAATAAATATTGAGCAACCTAACCCAAGGGAGGGCTCAGCATGGGCCTGACCGCATAAAAGCCAAAGTAGAGGGAGATAGGAGCTCATGTGTATATACTTCTGTAAATACAATAAATTATATTTTCCTCACCCAAAAATATGTTGTAAGTATTTGTATATATCTTATTAAAAACAAAATACAAATAAAAAAATCAAAAATTCAAAAATATACCTTCACCATGTGCATAGACCATCACCCATGTATTTATTTAACCCTATAAATAAATGAAATTATTTTCAGAACTTTTTGTGAATATTCTATGGCATATTTTGTAAATAAAATAAATAAAAAGAAATAAAACAAAAATCAAATAAAAATTACAAAATTAAAATACAAAAATACATTGTATAAATACCATGTATATAAATGTATATATCTATTTATTTCACCCTTATATATATATAATAAAAATAAAATAAAAATATTCTTTTATTCCATATTTTATGGTGTAAATAAATAAAATACAAAATGAGCATAAAAATACATAAAAATAACAAATAAAAAAATCAAAAATAAAAATCCATGTAGTGTACATATACCTATATATATAGCTACCCTATTTCTATTTCCAAAAATTAATTAAAAATCACCAAAAAATAGAAAAAAATAAAAGAAAAATATTTCATGTTTTGAGTTTTTTTTAATTCGGCCTATTTCTGCCTTAAAATAAATAAACAAAAATTGCATCCACGTGGCAGCGTCTGACTGGTCCACGGGGGAATGTTGACCCCGGTCAACTCCCCCGCGGACTCCTTCCTTTTCTGGAAGACGCGCGACGCCCCGCATTCTCCGATTTTCCCACGCGTCTCCAGGCTGTCTCCCATGCATATCCCATGCCCGGATTCTTCGCCGTTCATCCCTCTCCCTCGCCGGATCTTCCGCCATCAAATCCACACCTTCTATAGCTGTCGCCACTCAACCCTAATCGCCCCTGTCACCATTTATATCCCGACCTCCGCCGCCTCCGCGCCCCATCTTTGGCCCTTCTCCTCCTTCCCAGTGACCTCCATAGGCTTCGCGAGAGTGACAGCAAGCGTCTGCCCTTGTTGCAGTGAGGCGAGGAAGCGAATCCATTGATCCGGCGATCTTCGCCGTCCTTGCTCCGCCGCCGGCGTTGAGCATCGAGCTTCAGGCCTTGACGCCCTTCGAAGCTACGACCCGGAGTTAGCCACGCTCCAGCACAGTCTACTGCAGCCATCAGGTAGCCGATTAGACCTTCTATTTAGCGTAATTTTCGATTTCGCCCAATTCATATCTCCGACGCATTTCTCCGATTCCGGCCATTTCACGTAACATCTCGATCCTCCGACCCGACCATCACCTCCGCCAATCCCTCACGCACCTTCTACTCCCTTTCACTCAACCCAGATCGCACAGGATCTGGGAATCGAGCTCCACCGTCCTTCGCTCGCCGGAGCTCGTCCGCTTCAAAGCACCGTCCACCTTCACCCCGCCTTCTTGGGTCGAGGCATTTTGCCCTCGACCCGCGAAGCTTCTTGTCCACTTTGCAGGTCCAAAGGAGGTGTCTGAGCCTCCAGTCCATTCAAGACCAGAGCTTCGTGCCGCCAGGCCTCGCCGGAGCCCCTCCAGGGTTCGGCTGGGCCATCGGCCATCACCATCAGCTGCGGGACAGTGCAGCGGAGCTTCTCCGACCAATTGCAGCAGCTGAGGAGGGGTGTAGCGCACGCAGGAGACCGGCGAAGTTCGCCGGGGATGAGTTCTTGCACCATCCTCCAGAGCCGTCCGATGAAGACCTCGCTCCAGTTCTAATCCTGAGCGTCCATCCTTGAAGGAGCAGCAGCCATCGATCTATCTGAGGAGACATCTTGACCGTTGTAGCCGAGGAGAGAGGACCAGGAGCCCAGCATCGTCAGATCTTCCACGTGGACCTCTCCCAGCCGTTGATCGAGCCGAAGGGACGAAGAGAGAAGAGGCGCAGCACATCCGGACCGTCCAGCCTACACGTGGCGCCTATCCGACCGTCGGCTAATAAAGGGGTAAATATCGTAGGGCCCCCTCGTAGCTTGTTATTTTCTTTTTAGTCCTGTAATTTTTAATTCAAGTTGTTTATTTTCTGGGATATTTGCACCAAGGACCCCGTACTTATTTTTATTTGCACTTATACCCCCGCCAGTTGTGAACCACGTGCTTCGTCACGTGTGTTGTTGGGATATTTGCATAAGACCCCTTGTAGTTCTGGATGTTATTCATTGAATAAAAAGTTTTGTTTATTTGCATATATACCCCTGTGAGCATTGATTATTCGCATGTGCGTTTTATTTTGGGATATTTGCATATAAGCCCCTGGACTTTTGATACGAGTTATCAATAGGTCCTTGGAACTTATTTTTATTACATTTAGGTCCTTGAGTGCCCCAGGCACGTGCTTGGCACGTGACTTCTTGGGTATTTTGCACCAGGACCCCAGAACTTTTGGGTATTTGCACATAGGTCCCTGTGCACAGTGCCCCACCTTTATTTTTGAATAAAATATCAAACGACCTCCAAATCCAATGAGATTTTGACACATGGCTCCTGCCATGGTGTAGGAATTTCTATGATTTTTGAGGACAATTTTGATTTCATTTATTATTTTTAAAAATTCAAAAACCCCTATTTTTGCCACTGTTTGACTTTAAAAATACCAAAAAATTATAAAAACATCTCCAAAAATTCTAAAAAAATCAGGTATTGTAGTTTGCTTGCTGTTTGATTTTCTAGCCAATTTTGGCTATTTTTCATCACTTAAAAACCCTAAAAATTGAAAAAACCCTAAAAACCCATAAAAATTATAATAATTAAATCAAAAATCCAAAAACAATAATTAGGGTGCCTAAATTTTCCTTGTTCTTCATAGATTACAGGAAAATTACCTCCAAGGTTGATTGAAACTCTTAAATATTTTATTTTTGAGTTTCTAACCTTGCTGGACAGTACCTTGGTGTTTCTGCCTTGTTTGATTTTTAGTAAATAATTTACTCATTAGAAAAATCCCAAAAATTCACCAAAAACAGTAAAAAACATTTAAAACATAAAAACAAATTTTCCTTAATTTTTTTTATCATTTTTGGTGTGTTGAATAAATTGTTGAAGTTCCCTTGTTTTCCCTTTCTCTCATTTTCTCATCTTTAAAAAAATCTAAAAAAAATATAAAAACAAATAAAAACCACTAAAAAATATTCCCTCGGATTTCTGACTACATCGTAGGCCGCAAGGCCAATCTGTGCTCCTTGTGTTCGACCCTGGGAGCTATACCAGGTTAATCCTATAGCTAGACCCCTCTATTTTGTGCTTGCTTGATTTTATCTCTGTGAGTGGTTGATTTTTTTTCTTGATTGACTTAGTTGAGTGACTGAGGTCGCAACGACCTAATTTTCTGTACCTTTACCTCTGTCATTTGGTCGGTCATCAACTACCTGGGTGGCTGATGAGACTAGGGATGATCTAAGGATGCTCTGGGTCTTCGCCTCGAGGAGCGTCTCCCTCCGAGGCTCGGGCTCCTGCTGGTGGCGGAGCAAGGCGGCGAAGCTTCACCGGATCAGTGGTCCCACTCCCTCTCCTCGCTTCAACAGCACAGGACGCGAGCTGTCACTCTCACGCACACGCTGGAGCTCACTGGGGGTGGAATCGAATGGCCAAAGATGAGATTTGAGGTGGTGGAGCTCGGCTTTATACGCTGGAAGGGTCCGGGAAGACAGGCGCGGGTAGGGCGTGGAAGCGCGCGGATCCCGATGCAGGAGCTCCGGCGAGGGTCTCGGATATGTCGTGGACGGATCTGACCTGGAGTTTAGGTGGGAATCAATCGGGTTTAGGCGCTAAAAAATGGGGAAATCGGGTCGGGCGCCTAAGCCCGTGAGAAGTGGTCCTGGGGGGGGGGGGGGTAGTTGACCGGGCGGTCAACATCCCCTGGGCCAATAGGGATCGGCCACGTGGATAATATTTGGAAGTGAAATAACAGGTGGCAAACGACCGAATTTGTAAAAAGTTAAAACATGAAATATTTTTATTTTTTTTTCTATTTTTTAGTGATTTTTAGTTAATTTTTCAAAATAAAAATAAGGTATATACATAGTAGGTTATATATATGTATATATACACTCTATGGGATTTTAATTTTTTTGATTTTTGATTGTTACTTTTATACAATTTTATTCCCATTTTATATTTTATTTATTTATATTATAAAATAAGGAATACAAAGACATTTTTATTTTATTTTTATTATTTATCTATATAGGTGAAATAAATACATATGTACATCTATATACATGGTATATTTTTGTGTTTTTAATTTTGCTATTTTTATTTTGTTTTTGTTTTAATTGTTTTTTTATTTTATTTATTTACATTATATAATATAGAATATTTACAAAGATTTTTGGAAATTAATTTTATTTATTTATGAAGCTAAATAAATATAAAGGTGGGTGGTCTATGTACATGATGAGTGATGTTTTTCTCTTCTTTTTGATTTTTATCTTTTTCTTTTTTTATACTTATGAGTATATTCAAATATTTACAAGCATATTTTAAGCTATTTTTGTGAGGAAAATACTTTTATTTATTTACATAAATATTTACACACATGAGCCCCTATCTCCCTCTACTTTGGCTTTTATGCGGTCAGGCCCATGCTGAGCCCTCCCTTGGGTTAGGTTGCTCACTATTTATTCTAAATATTTCCCTCTTTTTCTTTTTAATCTTTATTCTTTTATTTTTGCACAAAAACATGCTAATTATAGGTTTTTACATAATGCATGCTTTTGGTAATTATTTCCATTTACAACTATATACATGCATTTGCAAAGGTTTTTGTAGCTAAAATATAAGAATAAAGAGTGATAAATAGGTATTCATCACCCCCCTATACTTAACTTTTTCTAGTCCCTTAGCAAACACTTATTTGAAAAAGAAGTGAAAAAGAAAGAAAGAAAAAAGAAAAAGAGGGGAATGTACATGGATCAAGGTTGAATATTAAACTTTCCTTCATTAAATTGAAATATGGAGCTCGATCAGATCTTTGGATTATTAATGTGTCGGAACCCTATTTAGACTTAAGCTTAAAACTCAACAGCCTCTAAGTTCCACCAATCTATGGACAAGACTCCTCAATAAACCAGATCAGAACAAGTCTACATACACAAACTCTAATGACTATGGATCTTTCCCTGCAGTGTAAGTGATATGTAGCTCCCCACCTCAGAAGTAACAAAGAAACAACCTCCCTCAACCTGGTAACTCTAATGCCTCGGTCTAGCAACTCTTTCCTCGAGAAGCGGGGTATTCCCTTCTAAGTTCAACTGCAACCGACTCAAGAAGAGGGGGAAGAAGTATAGACTTTTGGAAGCTCAGCCAGTGTAGCTAAGTCTCCCGTTGCAAGCTTCACGAGATGTAACATGGACATCATAAGCTTTTGCTTTATTTGACTATATACACTCCGGTGGGGTTATTAAATTTTCAATCCGACCCACCACTTTTTTGGAGTTCTTTTTGCATTTTGCATATTTTTTTTGCAAAGTGCCTCTGTACAACATTTCTACATGGTGCATCATATATACAAGAAATTTTCCTCTTGAGCCAGTAGACTATCCCTCTTTTGAAGCTTTATTGCAACCCACGGCTTCTGTCTTTAGCCTTCATCACCACTAGACCAAGTTGAGACGCACTTCCTTCACTAGAAGAAGAAGAGAGGTTCCGCCTAGAAGTACTACCCTCATATGCTACCCCAAGCCAAAGGAAACTGCCTCCTCACCACCTCATCCGTGGAGAGCCATGTGTAAAGTGCTGGTGCAAGTCAAGCCATTGTCTCTAAGAGTCATGCGTGTGTTGTTAAGTGCTCTACTTAGGCTCATCAAGATGACACATGCTCATAGCCTAGTGGACTCAAAGAATTAAGTCCTTATGAACCTGAAAAGCCTTAACCCTAAGCCCTATAAGGTTCCTCTTAGAATTAGGTAGATTAAGATCTTATTCAAGCTCCATTTCTCAATTTGATTCCTGGCTAGTTTAAATGTCAACTATCATCCAGGAAAAACTATATACATATATATACAAAGATGCTATTTACAAATATTTACAATCGTGCAAAATTTTTGAAAAATGTTTTGAAATCATGAATGGATGGATGCATGAAGTGCAAGTTTTGCAAAAGTATTTACAAATATTTACACAAGATTTTTTCAAACTTTTGATTTTCAAAACATTTTGGAAAAATTTTGTACTATATACATAGTTTTGATAAGAAAATATTTACACAAACTTTACACAAAAGATTTTTGAAAACATTTTTACAAAAATAATTTGTACACTAGCTATTTATGTGCAAATAAAAGAAGTTTATGTACATGAAAATTTTTTAATTTTTGTGATTTTTAGGGTTTTTAGCCATTTTATTTATTAACACACTCACACAAAGTACGAGTTATGGCTAAAGTATATATGAAATATATACACACCCCCTATACTTAGCTCGAACGATGTCCTCAGAGTCAAGAGCGATGAAGAAGACATAACTCGTGCTAGGTATAGGGAAGTGAAAAGGAAGGTTATAAACAAAGATGAATGAATAAAATAGAAAGTCAAGAGGGTCTCGGGTCTTCCCCCTATACTTAGGATCCAGTGATCCTAAGTATAGCAGGCTGTATACTAAGGGAAAACCGAGTGGAGAATGTACAGGGTCTACCCCCCCTATACTTAGGGTGAAATGTCCCTAAGTATGGGTAGCAAAACAGGGGTAGAAAGAAACAAAAGAAATACCCGAAGGTCTCACATCCCCCCTATACTTAGGGTAAAGTGCACCCTAAGTATAGCATAATCAAAGATGAAGAAAGGGATGTGGGACTAAAGAATGTGGTGATATAGACATCTGGATCTATACAAGGCGGGCGATTAGTGAAACTCAGGCATGAGATGCATTGGATGTGAGTCAAAGACCACATCTCACGCAAAATGAATAGGGGCAAGATCAGCGACCCACGGCTCATGATCTAGAAATGGCTTGAGCCGCTGGCCGTTCACTCGAAAGGTACTCTCAGAAGACAACTCGGATATATCAATACTACCGTTGTCGTGTACCTTTCTGACTAAGTAGGGTCCCTTCCACTTGCTCTGTAGCTTCCCTGGAAACAAACAAAGCCTCGCATCAAAAAGCCATACTCTCTGTCCAATCTCAAAATGCTTGTGGCTGATGTGAGAATCATGCCACTCCTTCACTTTCTCCTTATACTTAGGCTGTTTGAGAAAGCTGTATCTCTCAACTCCTCCAGAGCTGCTAACTCTGCCCTCCTCTGGTCTCCTACACCATCTGGATCCATAAGAATATCTATAACTGCCCATAGTGACCTGTGCCTCAACACAACAGGCAAATGACACAGCTTGCCATAACCGAGGCGAAAGGGAGATGTGCCCAATGGTGTCTTGAAAGACGTCCTATATGCCCACAAGACCGAGTCCAAACGTTGTGACCAATCCTTTCGGTTAGGGCGGATGGCTTTCTGCAGTATAGTCTTGATCTCCCTATTCGACACCTTGGCTAGACCATTCGTCTGTGGATGGTAAGGTGTAGCAACACGATGGTCTATACCGAACTCGCTAACAAGGGCCTTCACCTGGTCGTTATGAAATGAGACCCCCCTTCAGAAATCAGAACTCGTGGAACCCCGAACCGCGTGATGATGTGCTTCCTCAAAAATCTGCATACTGTCCTCGCATCAACGGCTCGGGCGGGAATAGCCTCAACCCAACGACTAACATAATCCACGACCAACAGAATGTACTCAAATCCATGACTCTTAGGGAATGGACCCATGAAATCGATGCCCCATGCGTCAAAAACCTCACAGAAGTGAATGGGCTGCATCGGCATCATATCACGCTGTCCACAAGTGCCCATCCTCTGACAGTCAGTACACCTCTTCACGAACTCATCAGAGTCCTTGAAGAGGGTAGGCCACCACAAGCCGGATTGGAGCACTTTCTGTGCCGTTCTCCTCCCAGAATGATGTCCTCTGCCTCAAGCTTGTGGCAGTAAGTGAGGACGCTATGGTGTTCCTCCTGAGGAATGCACCGACGCCAGACGCTATCCCCTCCTTCCTGGTAAAGGATGGGATCCTCCAAGTGGTAGGACTTGGCCTTCGCAAGGAAGGTCTCAAGCCTCTGCCTGGGCCAATCTTGTGGGACTTTCCCAACAACGAGAAAGTTCACAATATCAGCATACCACGGGAGTGAGGCAATAGCAAGGATCGCCTCATCTGGGACGGTCTCACAAATGGGATCTATCTGCTCAGACTCCTCAGGCTGCTCTATACGGGAGAGGTGATCCGCCACCACATTCTTGACTCCAGGCTTATCTTTGATCTAAATGTCGAACTCCTGGAGTAGAAGGATCCATCTAGTAAGTCTGGCCTTGGCATCCTTCTTTTCCATGAGGTACCTGATGGCGGTGTGATCTGTGTACAGGGTCACTCTAGATCCAATGATATAAGATCGAAACTTATCTAGGGCGAACACTTCGGCTAGCATCTCCTTCTCTGAGACCGTGTAATTTCGCTGGGCGGAATCCAAAGTGCGGCTAGCGTAGTGGATAGCAAATGGAACTCCATCTCTCCTCTGTCCCAGCACTGCCCCTACGGCAAAATCGGAGGCATCCGTCATGATCTCGAATGGGAGAGACCAATCGGGCGGCTGGAGGACAGGGGCCTCAATCACACACTGCTAGAGAGTCGCAAAGGACGAAAGACACTTGTCATCGACAAGGAACTCGGTGTCTTTCGTCAAGAGGTCAGTCAACGGCCGTGCAATCCTGCTGAAATCCTGAATAAATCTCCGATAAAAACCAACGTGCCCCAGGAATGACCGTAGCTGCCTCAAATTGGACGGCGGTGCGAGTTTTCTAATGACATCAACCTTGGCCGGATCAACCTCCATGCCCTGTTGGAGATGATATGGCCAAGCACCGTCCCTTGAGTCACCATGAAGTGACTCTTCTCCCAAGATAGAACCAAATGGCACTCAATACATCGCTGGAGTACTCGGTCTAGGCAGTCAAGGCAGGAGTCGAATCCGTCGCCGTAGACCGAGAAATCGTCCATGAAGACCTCCAAACACTCCCCTACCATGCCCGAAAAGATCGACAGCATGCACCTCTGAAAAGTCGCAGGGGCATTGCATAGCCCAAATGGCATGCGTTGAAAGGCATATGTACCAAAGGGACAGGTAAAGGTGGTCTTCTCCTGATCCTCAGGAGCGATGGCCACCTGGTTGTAGCCCGAGTACCCATCCAGGAAGCAATAATGGCTCTATAGGAACAGGCAATCAATTAAGTGTGGGGATCCTACTAATTACAGCACAGTCAAGCAGAAAATCCTAAATCTAGGGGCTCAAGAAAAACCGCGAAAAACCATAAAAGGCAGCTAAAAAGCTAAATCCGCGAAAAACCGCGAAAAATCTAAATGGGTCCCCCGAACACACCGGTGCTCGGCGAAACAGACCCGAGAGTCCCAGTGTCTGTCCGAATGTACCTGTATTATTACAACAGTTCAAATATACGGGAAATAAATCCTAATCTAAACTATGCTAATCCGCGGCTATTCCGCGGCTCTCGCACTCCTGCTCGCCCTCCTGCGCTCTCCTGCGGCTCTGTAAAGAAAAAGCAGCCGCCTCCGACTCTCGCGGTTGCGTCGGCTTCCGAAGAAGCCGCCTCGATCCTCGGGCCCTTGCAAGAAAACAAGCAAGAATGTCAGACCAAATGAATATATAAACAGATCAAATGTATATACAAGAATATGTACAGAAAACCGCGTAAAAGAAAACCGCGGAAAAACAACTACTAAGCCGTGCTCCCCGGCAATGGCGCCATTCTGATGACCGAATGATCCACTCAGTCAATTCGGGATAAAATATAAGATCACTCAAGGGTCGTTGCGACCCGGATCGAGAGAAATGATTCGATCAATCTAGAAAAATAAAGCAGACCACCAAAATGAGATGAAATCAAATAAATACGATAACGGTCCTGGCTATTTTATTAACCTGGTATAGCGACCAGAGTCGAACATAAGGAGCACGAGTTGGCCTTACGGCCTACGAAGTAGTCAGAAAGGAAATAAAATAAAAGAGGAAAATATTTTTGGTGGTTTTTAAATTATTTTATATTTTTTTGGATTTTTAATGTGTTAAGAAAATGATGAAAGCCAAGGAACTACACATTTCAACAAATTATTAAAAGCACTAAAAATCAACCAAAAATTCTAACAAAAATGTTTTTATGTGTTTTCTAATTTTTAGTGTTTTTGGTGAATTTTTGTGATTTTTCTGATGTTTATTTCATTTTCTAAAAATCAAATAGTGACTGAAAATGTAGGTACTGTCCAGCCGAGCTAAAAGGACCTAGATAAAATATCTAGAGGCCCAAATTAGCTGGGAGGTATTTTTCCTGTATGGAGAATAAAACAAGGAAAAATTAGGCACCTAAATTATTATTTTTGGGTTTTTGGTTTGTTTATTAGAATTTTTATAAGATTTTAAGGGTTTTTCAGTTTTTAGTGATTTTCAGTAATGAAAAATAGCCAAAATTGGTTAGAAAATCAAACACAACAAAACAAGCATTAGACATTTTTTTTGTAATTTTTAGATACTATTTAATATTTTTTTGTGCTTTTAAAGTTAGACAGTAGAAAAATTAGATGTTTTTGAATTTTTGAAATATCAAATCAACTCAGAAATGTCTCCAAAAATCCTTGAAAATTTTACACTATGGCAGGAGCCATGTATCCAATTTTCGTTGGATTTGGAGGTAATTTGCTATTTTATTCAAAAACAAAGAAGGGGCACTGTGCACAAGGACCTATGTGCAAATACCCAGAAGTCTGGGGGGTCTGGTGCAATTAACCCAGCAAAACACGTGCGTCACGCGTGTCTGGGGCACTTAGGGACCCAAATGTAATGAAAATAAGTCCCTAGGGCTATTTGGTAACAGGTACCAAAAGCCCAAGGGCTTACCTGCAAAATACCCAAAAATAAACGCACATGCTCAAATGTTTCACGCACAGGGGTATAAATGCAAATAAACCAAAACTTTCATTCAACTGATAACATTCAGAACTACAGGGCCTATATTGCAAATAAACCAGAAAATCACGTGTCGATGCACGTGTCATACAACGCACAGGGGCATAAGTGCAAGGAAAATAAAGTGCGAGGTCCTTAATGCAAAAGTACCAAAAACTCAACAACTACACTAGGTATTTACAGGACTAAATGCGAAATGAAATAAACAGGAGGGCCTAAGGGTTGTTTACCCTTTATTAATGCGGGCCGCAGGATGGACGCCACGTGGAGTGATCAACGGTGGAGATCGGCGGGCGCTCCAAGGCTGGGGTCCTCGCTGTGATCCGAGGGCTGGGGCTAAGCCACGTGGTGCATCGGACGGTCGTGGCTCTCTGTGGCTAACCCTCGAGCATCGGGCGGTCCAGATCTATCCTCCTCAGATCAAACGGTGGCTGCTGCTCCTGAACGGACGGCCCAGATACAAACTGGAGCTGGAGGTCTGATCGGATGGTGAACGAGGGTCGTGGAAGAACAGTTCGTCGGCGAACTTCGCCGGCCCAAGATGCACGCTCCTGACCTCCCCTGCTGCGCCTGAAGATCGGAGAAGCTCCGACGTGGTGCTCCGCAGCTGCTGGTGGCCTCCGATGGCCCAGCCGAGCTCTGAGGAGCTCCGGCGAGGTCGGCGGAGGCGAGGCTCCTGGCCCGAATGACCCAAGCCCTCAGAGGGGCTAGGTAGTACCTGCAAAGACAACCAGAAGACTCGCGGGTCGAGGGCAAACTGCCTCGACCCGGTTAGGCGGGGTGATGGTGAACGGAGGGTCGAGGTGGGCGAGCTCCGGCGAAGGGGGGACGGTGGAGCTCGAATCCCAGCTCCTGTGCGAGCTGGGTTGGATGGAGCTATGGAGAAGGTGCGCGGGAAGGAGGCGATGGCTATGGTGAAGCCCGATGGTCGGTAGGTGGTCGGAATCGATCGGAATCGGCGGGGGACGGCGGAGCAGCGATTTGGGGGAAATGGGAAATCAAAGAAAAAGAGAAGGCTAAGGGACTACCTGGGTGGCTGATGAGACTAGGGATGCGCTAAGGATGCTCTGGGTCTTCGCCTCGAGGAGCGTCTCCCTCCGAGGCTCGGGCTCCTGCTGGTGGCGGAGCAAGGCGGCGAAGCTTCGCCGGATTAGTGGTCTCGCTCCCTCTCCTCGCTTCAACAGCACAGGACGCGAGCTGTCACTCTCACGCACACGCTGGAGCTCACTGGGGGTGGAATCGAATGGCCAAAGATGAGATTTGAGGTGGCGGAGCTCGGCTTTATACGCTGGAAGGGTCCGGGAAGACAAGTGCGGGTAGGGCGTGGAAGCGCGCGGATCCCGATGCAGGAGCTCCGGCGAGGGTCTCGGATATGTCGTGGACGGATCTGTCCCGGGGTTTAGGTGGGAATCAATCGGGTTTAGGCGCTAAAATATGGGGAAATCGGGTCGGGCGCCTAAGCCCGTGAGAAGTGGTCCTGGGGGGGGGGGGTAGTTGACCGGGCGGTCAACATCCCCAGGGCCAATAGGGATCGGTCACATGGATAATATTTGGAAGTGAAATAACAGGTGGCAAACGACCGAATTTGTAAAAAGTTAAAACATGAAATATTTTTATTTTATTTTTTTTCTATTTTTTAGTGATTTTTAGTTAATTTTTCAAAATAAAAATAAGGTATATACATAGTAGGTTATATATAGGTATATATACACTCTATGGGATTTTATTTTTTTTGATTTTTGATTGTTATTTTTATACAATTTTATTCCCATTTTATATTTTATTTATTTATATTATAAAATAAGGAATACAAAGACATTTTTATTTTATTTTTATTATTTATCTATATAGGTGAAATAAATACATATGTACATCTATATACATGGTATATTTTGTGTTTTTAATTTTGCTATTTTTATTTTGTTTTTGTTTTAATTGTTTTTTTATTTTATTTATTTACATTATATAATATAGAATATTTACAAAGATTTTGGAAATTAATTTTATTTATTTATGAAGCTAAATAAATATAAAGGTGGGTGGTCTATGTACATGATGAGTGATGTTTTTCTCTTCTTTTTGATTTTTATCTTTTTCTTTTGTTTTTATACTTATGAGTATATACAAATATTTACAAGCATATTTTAAGCTATTTTTGTGAGGAAAATACTTTTATTTATTTACATAAATATTTACACACATGAGCCCCTATCTCCCTCTACTTTGGCTTTTATGCGGTCAGGCCCATGCTGAGCCCTCCCTTGGGTTAGGTTGCTCAATATTTATTCTAAATATTTCCCTCTTTTTCTTTTTAATCTTTATTCTTTTATTTTTGCACAAAAACATGCTAATTATAGGTTTTTACACAATGCATGCTTTTGGTAATTATTTCCATTTACAACTATATACATGCATTTGCAAAGGTTTTTGTAGCTAAAATATAAGAATAAAGAGTGATGAATGGGTATTCATCAACCACCCCCAGCCCGGTATCCGACGAGACCATCTCGGATTCCGTTGGGCGGCCGGAGGTGCTCAGCCCCAGCAGCAGTCGTCAGGACAGGGTGGCTAGTACAACCATCAGAGGGATCACCAGTAGCAACAACCCCCAGCATATACCCAGCCACAACCACAACAGTCACCACAGTATGGTCCTCGTCCCCATCAGCAGGGACAGTCTTGGAGGCGTGATCAGCCATAGCCGCAATATCATCCCCAGCAGTACCCCTCTCACCCACAACAACACCACCAGCAGCAGCAGCCTCATTAGTAGAGAGGCCACCCGTCAGGTTCTCATGGGCCATCCTATGAGAACCCCGCCTCGGATGACATAGCCTGCCTCCTCACAGATCAGCAGCTACCTTTCGACGGGAGATGGATGAGTTTCGCAAGGAGATGTGGGACATTGTGAGAGGGAAGGCCGCCATCCCTGCCCAGATAGAGCCCAATCCGAACAACCTCAAGAGGAAGTCTGAGCAGGTAGTTTGTACTAAGTATGCCACTCCGAGTGATACTTTTGGTGATATTTCTGCATATCTTTTTGATACTGACTTTGTCACACTTAGGAGCGGTAGGATGCCAGCAGGCGACGCCTCGTCTGAGTTACACCACGAGGACACTTCTAGAGCGCCAGATGAGGAGGAGAGCGGTACTGATGCCGCTAGAGATGATGACGGTGGTACTGATGCCACCATGGATGCTGATTCCACCGACGGTATTGAGGTCGTCGTGTCACCAGTTCGAGGAGGTGGTACTGAGGCCACCCATGTTACCGAGCCAGAGCGCGGTACTGAGGCCGCGAGTCATCCAGTCGATGGTGGTGCTGATGCCACCGATCTTACTTCTGAGATTCCTGTAGTTTTTCTTTCTTTTGCACCTGTATCTCGGAACACTTATGTGAATAAAGGAAAGGGTTTATGTTCTTCTGGTCCCACTGTGGTGCTTGATGTATGTGTGGATCTGGCCGTCGAGCCGTCTAGACCCCTTCCTAGTCCTTCATCTGAGAAGGACCCTGTGATCCCCTTCCCTAGAGCCCTTCAGTTGGGGAAGGGGAAGAAAAATGAAAATCCAAAAAAGAGCCAGCAGGAAGAGTTCAGCCAGCAGATGATAGACCATTTTCACATACAGCTGACTCTTCAGGAGGCTTTCCAGCACATCCCTCTTCTTCAGCGTTCCCTTAGAGACAGGACTACAATCAGGAGAAAGAGGAGGAACCACAACTCAGATATTCATGTGCTAACGAAAGCCACTTGTTTCGCGATCCAAACTCGTCTGCCGGCCAAGAGGCCAGATTCAGGAGCCCCATATGTCAGATGCCATATCAGTGAGCAGAGGTTCGACCGTACTCTATTAGACAGCGGATCGTCGATCAACCAACTTCCGGCAGTCCTTCTCGACCGCTTCGAGTTGGGCACTCTTAGACAGAGCAAGACAGTCCTTCAGTTTGCTGATCGATCTGTCAAGAGGCTGAAGGGGTTGCTCAGAGACGTTGTCGTCACGATTCAGGGCCTGCAATTCCCCGTGGACTTCGTAGTGTTGGACATGGAGATCCCTGAGTCCGTGACCGATACCCCCATCATTCTCAGTCGCCCGTTCTTGGCCACAGCTAAGGCAGTGACTGACCATGATAGCGGGAAGGTATACTTTCACGTCGAGGGCGAGAGTGTACAAATAGACACGGTCGAGGACATCAGAGCCAGAGACAGAGCATGCTCAGAGACTACTTCCGATATAGAGCAGATGACAGATGTCGGGCCAGACATCCACCAGGACTGCGACTTTGTGATTACAGATGATGAGGCAGTATGGGAAGATCCAGATGCACATGCCATCCTCTCACCTTCAGAGTCCGCTGATGCAGAGACACCAGCAGAGGAGAGATTGGAGAGCACATTCCTGGTCCAGGATACTTTTGAGGCAGCAGAGTAGGTACTCGTCCGCGAGACTGATTTTTGTGATGATGGTGGTACTGAAGCCACCATGGATGATACAGATCCCTTGGAGTCAGATTTTGATTGGGCAGATTTTGATGATTACATTCCAGATCTGACTTCCACTAAGCCTGTAGTTAGGGAGGAGGTAGATGCCGAGCAGAGCAGAGATAGTCTATCAGGGCAGCCTTCTCCAGATTCAGAGAGTGACAGAGAGTTTTAGTTCTCCCATGCGGATTTGGCAGCCTTCACGCAGAGTTTTCAGAGGCCAGATCCACCAGCACCCAGTTGTCCAGAGCTGAAGCCGCTTCCTGCGTCGCTGAAGTATAGGTTCCTTGCGGGTGAGCATGAGATGTACCCAGTCATTATCTCTGCCGATTTGACTGGAGAGCTGGAATCCCGTCTGATGGGGGTTCTCAAAAAGAACCGCAAGGCGATAGGATGGAGCGTAGCAGATCTCCAGGGGATCAGTATGGCCCTGTGCTCCCACCATATTAATCTAGAGGATGAGGCGAAGCCGTCGCGTGAGTTTCAGAGGCGGCTGAACCCGAATCTGAGAGAGGTTGTCATGAAGGAAATTTCGAAGTGGTGGAGCGCCGATTTTATCTATCCCATCTCCGACTCCAAGTGAGTCAGCCCTTTACATGTGGTGCCCAAGAAGACGGGCATCACTACAGTGGTCAGCGAGTCTGGAGAGGAGATTGCTACACGGGTACCCACTTCTTGGAGGGTCTGCGTTGACTATAGGAGACTCAACCAGGCCACCAAGAAGGATCATTTCCCCTGCCCTTTATAGATCAGATCATTGAGAGACTGGCATGGAAGAGCCGCTATTGTTTTCTGGATGGGTACTCGGGCTACAACCAGGTGGCCATCGCTCCTGAGGACCAGGACAAGACTACCTTTACCTGTTCCTTCGGCACATACGCCTTCCGACGCATGCCATTTGGGCTATGCAATGCCCCTGCGACCTTTCAGAGATGCATGCTGTCGATCTTTTCGGACATGGTAGGGGAGTGCTTGGAAGTCTTCATGGATGATTTCTCGGTTTACGGCGACAGATTCAACTCCTGTCTTGACTGCCTAGACCGAGTACTTCAGTGATGTATAGAGGTTTGCTTGGTTCTATCCTGGGAGAAGAGTCACTTCATGGTGACTCAAGGGACGGTGCTGAAGGATATTGTGAATCCTTAAGCGCATCACGGAAGCGTGTCGATCGCATCGTATGCAATCGGAGCAACTAGTCGTACTAGATGCCAGATGCAGCGGAAATTAAATTTTTTTTTAACTTAACGATGAAACCACATGATCACGAGAACACTTCTCGGATCGTTTCATCAAACCACAAAGTACAAGGAATACCTCTTGAAGCGTGGTTGTGATCGCGAGATCCCAAAGTAGAGATCCTCCTATCTTAAGTCCGACCCACGGAGAATGCGCTTGCGGGCACGATGATGAGTCGCGTCCTTCCCGCAATCCTTGACGAAGATCCAAGCGTCGAAGGCGAAGCAAGATGCTCTCCTCTTCAATATGCAAAGTGGACGGCCTCTTGGATATTAAGAGAGAGACCACACGAGAATTAGAGAGAGAGAGAGAGTAGTAGTCTTCTACAACTCTAGATGATGTACCTTGGAAAGGCTACCCTAGCCCTCCTTTTATACTAGTTTAGGATCCAATGGATCTCAATCCATGGGACACATGGATCCAAGGGCTATGCTTGGTCCATGATAAAGCAATGGCTAGGATTTGTTGTTGGTTAAAACCAACAACATCAATTTAAATATTAATTAACTAAGAGATAATATGATAAATGAAATGGAGTTAACCACCCTCCTAAAAAGGGGGGGGGCGTCACCCATGAACAATTCATGGGTGACGCCACCCATGGAGGTGGTTTTTCTCTATTTTATTTATCACATTATTCCTTAATTAATCACAATAAATATTCACCAAATTAATTCCAAATTAATTTGTGAATATTTCAATCTTGCCATTGAATATTGTGTGAATCATATTCACAACCCAAACTAGTTTGTAAATTGCATTTCCAATTAATTAACAAATGTGAATCCAATCCACATTATTAATTAACAAATGTTATTTACACAAATTCTCTCTCTTATATATGTATATTATAAATCATATTTATAACACACATTTATCATGGATAGTGTTATCCACATTCTCTTAATCCTTGATAATTAAATCTCATTTAATTATCTTAGATAATCATTTTCACAATATGAATCATATTCATATTTAAGCTTGATAATTAAATCACATTTAATCATCAAGTCCTTGCTTGGATATTTCATCAAAAGAATTATTCTTGAACCCTTTCAAGAATAATGTGCTTTCTCCGCAGATACTTGGAGATAAGGACAGGGCGATTGTATTATTCCATGTATAGTGACTTGGATGTTGAGATATTATCTCAAATCCAGATCGAACGAACCTCCCACAGATGCTTAATTAAATCAAGACCGCAAATCCAATCTTCTCATTGAATCTGAATCCCATTTAGACCAATGTCCAACACTTGGACTAAGATCGGATTGCTTCTCTACTGAAAGGAGTCACTAAAATCCAGACCTGTTTCATCACTCCCTCGGAATGGAAGCGTCATGGATATACAATCGTTTATGATCACATCACCCTTCAGGTATTCCCAATACCTGTACATCCTGCATACTGGAAGACCCATGATCAACCCGAAGATCAAGATCATTTTATACTGTCTTCTTCAGGGTTTAATCATTAAGTTTTTCAATCTTGGTCATTGGGATTTGGTATCGATCATATATGCTTTCCCAAAGCATATATCATACCTTCAAATTCATGTCATGCTTCCAAAGCATGACGACCATGCATGGAATTTGATCGGTCCAATACCTCATGAGTGAGCTCATGTCTTCCGGTTCACAAGTGAACCTGTATGATCCCTTTGAGAGATCATATTGCTCATATACCCTTATATGCACACCAGCTCGCCGGTGTATAGACCTTGGTTAGGTCATCAACCTATTGGTCTGCCAAATGTACATACTTAGATATATAGCAATATATCTGTCTCCGGTCAGAGGATGCATGCCTATGCTGTGACAGCATTCAACATAGGACTTAGGTTATCTCGATCTCGCTAGGTCAACCCATTGACCTAACTAATCTGACACCTCCGAATCACTATTCCCATGCAGAGGACCTGCATCAAGAGGTCGGTCAGATATCAGCCTATGTGAGAAAGGATTGCCATCTCCTACTCAGGCTGGAGATCTCCACTTGACAATCATTTGACGGTGTTTGATGAGTCCTCCATCTAACTCCTTAGATATTCATCCAAACACCAGCCTCTATGATTTATTTAATGAAACAACAGCTATATGATCATCAAGCTGGCCATGGTACATAACCCTAATTGTACAGAGGGACCTTATAGTGCATTCATTCATATAATTTCAGAAAGGGAGTGAAACATCAATAACTTTTATTGATAAACTTAAATATTACAATAACATTTATTGTAAGAATGGTTCGCCAGGGCTCACAAGTCTAACAATCTCCCACTAGCCCTCAGAACCATTCAGGTACAATCCGTAAACCCATAGTCATTACATGCTGGTCAAAAAACCTTCTGTGTCAGAGGTTTGGTAAGAGGATCAACAATGTTGTCGGAAGAGGCCACCTTGGTGATGATGATATCACCACGCTTTTGAATCTCCCGAATGATGTGGTATTTCCTTTCCACGTGCTTGCTCTTCTGATGCACCTGGGCTCCTTTGCTTGGGCAATGGCTCCAGTGTTATCGCAGAGTAACGGGACGGGAGTATCAGAGGAAACTACGCCAAGCTCCAAGATGAACTTGCGCAACCACACCGCCTCCTTTGCAGCATCCGATGCGGCAATGTATTCGGCTTCTGTTGTTGAATCCGCCGTAGTGTCCTGCTTCTTGCTTCTCCAGCTCACAGCACCACCGTTCAACAGGAATACAAACCCTGATGTCGACTTTCGATCATCAATATCTGACTGGAAGTCTGAATCTGTATATCCCAAGACTTGGAGATCACCATCCCATAGACCAAGATGTAATCTTGCATCCGTCTTAGATATTTGAATATGTTCTTTACTGCATTCCAGTGTTTTTCTCCATAGCAGGATTGGTAACGACTTACCACTCCCACTGCATGGCAGATGTCTGGCCTAGTACACATCATGGCATACATCAAGCTTCCTACGGCTGATGCATAAGGGCATCCAGCCATGGCCTTCTTTTCCTCAACACTTTGAGGAGCCATCCCTTTGGACAGATGGATACCATGTCCAAAGGGGAGGAATCCTTTCTTCGAACTATCCATACGGAATCGTTCAAGAATCTTCTTGATGTATCCATGTTGTGATAATCCCAATATTCTCTTTTCTCGGTTTCTGAACAACTTCAGGCCTAAGATGTAAGAGGCTTCTCCAAGATCTTTCATCTCGAAGGTATGGGATAGCCAAATCTTCACACTGGTCATCATTCCTGTATCATTCCCAATGATAAGGATGTCATCTACATAAAGCACGATGAACACAATGGCGCTCCCACTAAGCTTCTTGTACACACAAGGTTCATCAAGGTTTTGCACAAAATCATAACTCTTTATGGTTCGTCAAATCTGATGTTCCAACTACGAGAAGATTGTTTGAGCCCATAGATGGATTTCTTCAGCTTGCATACTTTATCGTCCTCAGCTATGAAGCCCTGGGGCTGCTCCATATAGATATCCTCCTCGAGGTATCCATTGAGGAAAGTCGTCTTGACGTCCATCTGCCAGATGTCGTAGTCAAGATATGCAGCTATAGCTAGCAGTGTCCTGATGGACTTAAGCATGGCCACATGAGAGAATGTCTCATCGTAGTCGATGCCTTCTCTCTGTGTGTGTAGCCCTTGGCTACGAGCCGTGCCTTGAAAGTCTCTACTTTCCCATCAGGTCCCCTCTTTCTCTTGAAGATCCATTAACACCCAATGGGTTTTACCCCTTTAGGTGGATCCTCTAGGGTCCATACACCATTCTTATGCATGGAGTCAATCTCTGACTTCATTGCTAGCATCCATCTATCCATGTCATGATCCGCAAGTGCTTCATCATATGAAGAAGGATCATTGTCAGTCTCACCTGACACATGGAATCCATACCTTTCAGGTGGCGCAACCACCCTCGAACTCCTTCGAAGAGGTATGGGTGTTTCATCTTCATTTATCTCTTCAGTTTCTGGTTCAGGAATCTCAGAATCCTCAGGGGATTCAATGAGCTCCTCTACTTCATTCTTGTCTTGACCTTTAAGGAAATCATCCTCTAGAAATTTCACATCCCTAGAGACAAAAACCTTTTGGGTCTCAGGGTTATAAAGTTGGTATCCAATACCATCTTTAACATACCCAATGAAGTAGCACTCACGAGTGCGAGATTCTAGCTTACTTGCATCCACGTTCTTCGCATGAACCAAGCATCCCCAAACCCTCAAGTGATTGACAATAGGTTTGGTTCCATACCAGAGCTCATGAGGAGTCTTTGGTATAGACTTGCTAGGAATCTTGTTTAGGATATATATTGCAGTCTCTACTGCATATCCCCAGAAACTAAGAGGTAAATGTGCTTTACTCATCATTGAACGGACCATGTCCATGATGGTCCTGTTGCGTCTTTCAGCAACACCATTAAGTTGGGGAGTTCCAGGAGGAGTGAGATTGGAGACAATTCCACTCTCTTTAAGGTATTCCTTGAATTCATCTGAGAGGTATTCACCACCTCGGTCAGATGGAATCCGTTTAATCTTCCTGTCGGCTTGGTTCTCAACCAAAGCCTTAAACTCTTTGAACTTTTCAAAGGTTTCAGATTTATGACGTAACAGGAAGATAAACCCATATCGCGAATGGTCATCGATAAACGTCAAATAATATCGATATCCATTTCTAGTCGCGGTATTGAAGGGACCACATACATCAGTATGTATTAGGTCGAGAATACCCTCGCATCTCGTAACCTTGTTACGGAAAGGCATCCTGGTCATTTTACCTCGAATACAATGTTCACAGGTAGGTAAAGTTTGAACCTGTAGAAAATCTAAAGGTCCATCCTTTATCAATCTATTGATCCTATCAACAGATAAATGACCGAGCCTTTGATGCCAAATCATATTCGAATGATTTCCATTCTCCCTGGATCTCTTGGGGTTTTTATTATCAGTGGTAGTGACATTATGACACATTCATTAATGCACAATTCATAGAGTCCACCAGAAGTCAGAACACCTTCCGCAACAAATTTACATATTGATTAATGACTAATTTATTACAGAACAGGAAGGAGTACCCATATCTAACAAGCTTAGACACAGATATCAAGTTCCTCCTGACCTCAGGTACATAAAGACACTCTTTAAGTACTAGGACTCGACCACTAGATAACGACAGTCTGCATGTCCCGATGGCGACTGCTGCAACACTTGCATCAGATCCCATCTGGATAACTATCTCCCCATGCTCCAGATTCCTAGTTTCCTGAAACAAATGCAATGAATTGCATACGTGAACAGAAGCACCAGAATCTATAACCCAACTTCCTTCTCGTCCAACGAGAAAGCTAGTTTCAATGATGAAAGTAGATTTCATACCTGCTGGGGCTTTACCTTTGTCAGTGGACTTCAGGTAGTCTGGGCAGTTACGCCGCCAGTGCCCCGGCTTCTTGCAGTGGTGACAGACATCGGTCTTTTTCGATGTCATCAGAGTGGAAGCACTAGAAGATGAACCAACTCCTTGATTCTTCTTCTTTCTCTTCGAGGCTGGGCCCTTCTGAGCTTCCAGGCTGTTCCGCCTGCGCCTTTCCTCTCACCTGTGCAACCATTGCACTAGCAGAGGGCCGTCCTTTTTCATGACGTCTTCTGCAGACTTCAATGCAGCTAACAACCCAGCGTTTGTGAAGTCACCTTTGTTCATGTGGTAAGACACAACAAAGTTGTTGAAAGACTTAGGGAGCGACAGGAGAAGAAATCAGCTTGCATTTCAGAATCCAAGTATGCTCCCAGGGTTTCCAGCTCAGAGAGGTACCCAAACATTTTGAGTACATGTTCTCTGACAGAGGTCCCTTCCTGCATCTTGCAGCGAATAAGCTCTTTCATCACATTATAACGCTGTGTGCGGTTTATGTCACCGAACATTTCTTTCAGATTCAGCATAATCTCTTGGCAATTGTTCATTTCCACATATTGCTTCTGAAGCACATTGGACAATAATCCAAGGATGTAACACCTTGCCAGATTATGGTCTTCATCATATTTATCATTATATGATTTATCTTCATCAGTCATAGGGTTTGCTATCTTGTCCTTGCTAAGCACGTAGGAGATGCGCTCTGCAGAGTGAACAAGATCCAAATTTCGGATCCAATCCGAATAATTTGGTCCCGGTCAACTGGTTGACCTCTAGAAGCCTGCTAAGTGGGTTCATGGACTTCATTTTCTGAAATTAAGAATGCACTATATTAGAATAATTATATATTCATTTTAAGATTAATTTGATTAAGGCATTTTAAATCAAAATTGTCTTGCTAGGTCAACTTTGAAAGATTATTCCCTTATTTTTCTTTCAAAGTAAGAGATATACTTACCGCTATATCTCAAGCAAGATCTGGGATCTCCTCTCTATCCTTATCACATCTCAATAATATGAGAACCTGTGACTCGAATAAGAGAGCGGGAACATATTCCGCCTTGCAATTCCAACTTGCATTTTCCCAATTCGAGTCTTTAACACCCGGGCCCACCACCCCTAAGATGATGTTGACCCGTTGTTAATTGAACCACCGTCAACAGGCTTAATACTCGCTATACGCAATCCAATATCGCCCCAATAATATGAGGACCCGATATTGGGCCACTACGTATACGACCTTACTCTTTCGAAAAGCAAAGAACCCGAACCAAATTAAATCATGCACAGGATCTGTCACTTCGGACAGGCGCTCCCAACACAACAACTGGCGACGAAATCCTTTGCCTTGACAGGAGACCATGGATGTCACTTATGTGATCCTCCACCTCATATTCAAATTTTATAATTAATTATCGTGAATCACATTCACATAATTAATTCTTCCAAGGGAAATACACATCTATTCAAAATAGAGTGTTTATTGGATATAATTAATTTAATCACATTAAATTAATCATTAATCCAATCATCAACAAACATGTCTTTTACTTGAATAGTAGGTATATTCTCAAAATACGTATTATTCGAATTTTAATAATTAGAAAAATACATATTGTCTGTCTCCGGTATTATACAGTCCCTACCCGCTGTCATGGCCAGTACCGACGAGAGTGGGACGGACCACATACGTTGCAACCCACGACCCCAATGCTCTCCGACTAGGCACCACATCCGCCTCGGGAAAGGATAATACCAGATAGACCATCATGTACTTTGAGATGTTCATCGGTTCTTCAACCGAAAATTATACCATATAATATAAATCAAAACATTTTTGATTATAAGGAGATTTTCTAGACAAATTCCAATCCTATTCAAGCAAAAGGGTTTTTCATGTAAAATTTGTCCTACAACTATTGTAGGATAAACTATTGTTTTCATGAAAGCAATGTTTGTGATGAAACAATGATCAAGATCTAATATCTCATCATTGTAGTTTAGGCAAGTGTCATTCAATGAAATAATTATTTCTTTAAATATTTCACAAATATTTATCACTAATTATTCCAGAAAATTAACAATTAATTTTCATCATGATAATTGAATGACATATCACAAGGTTCAAGATCAAAATTGTTAATTTCCAGCAGTGACCCCCAATCACTAAAATTAACTTATCTTGATCAATTTAAATCCAAAAAATGCAAACTCAGTTTCCAAAGATTGCCTATTTGATTTATTAAAGAACCCAAGTGATTCAAGGTGGATTAAAACCGTAATCATCTCATTAATTACGTTCAAATCCGCAGTTCGCCGCAACAGTGAATATAGTCATATTCAAAAAGCCATATCTTGAGCAAATAAAGTCCAAATTTAGTAAACTCAAGTCCTATGGTTTCCTTGTTTAATGGGGAACAAAATCCAATTGAAAATTTCGTGTTTAAACATTTTAAACAGTACAGAAAAATTCAATTAGACAGAGGTGCGAAAATTGAAATGCAGTAAAAATTTCGCAACCCTTTCATGAACCAAATCGTCTAAGGTGTATGGATCATATCCAAAACCTTATTCGACCTATGGCTCTGATACCACTTGAGGATATTGTGAATCCTTAAGCGCATCACAGAAGCGTGTCGATCGCATCGTATGCAATCGGAGCAACTAGTTGTACTAGATGCCAGATGCAGCGGAAATTAAAAAATTTTTTTAACTTAACGATGAAACCACATGATCACGAGAACACTTCTCGGATCGTTTCATCAAACCACAAAGTACAAGGAATACCTCTTGAAGCATGGTCGTGATCGCGAGATCCCAAAGTAGAGATCCTCCTATCTTAAGTCCGACCCACGGAGAATGTGCTTGCGGGCACGGATGATGAGTCGCGTCCTTCCCGCAATCCTTGACGAAGATCCAAGCGTCGAAGGCGAAGCAAGATGCTCTCCTCTTCAATATGCAAAGTGGACGGCCACTTGGATATTAAGAGAGGACCACACGAGAATTAGAGAGAGAGAGAGTAGTAGTCTTCTACAACTCTAGATGATGTACCTTGGAAAGGCTACCCTAGCCCTCCTTTTATACTAGTTTAGGATCCAAATGGATCTCAATCCATGGGACACAATGGATCCAAGGGCTATGCTTGGTCCATGATAAATCAATGGCTAGGATTTGTTGTTGGTTAAAACCAACAACATCAATTTAAATATTAATTAACTAAGAGATAATATGATAAATGAAATGGAGTTAACCACCCTCCTAAAAGGGGGGGGGGCGTCACCCATGAACAATTCATGGGTGACGCCACCCATGGAGGTGGTTTTCTCTATTTTATTTATCACATTATTCCTTAATTAATCACAATAAATATTCACCAAATTAATTCCAAATTAATTTGTGATTATTTCAATCTTGCCATTGAATATTGTGTGAATCATATTCACAACCCAAACTAGTTAGTAAATTGCATTTCCAATTAATTAACAAATGTGAATCCCAATCCACATTATTAATTAACAAATTTATTTACACAAATTCTCTCTCTTATATATGTATATTATAAATCATATTTATAACACACATATATCATGGATAGTGTTATCCACATTCTCTTAATCCTTGATAATTAAATCTCATTTAATTATCTTAGATAATCATTTTCACAATATGAATCATATTCATATTTAAGCTTGATAATTAAATCACATTTAATCATCAAGTCCTTGCTTGGATATTTCATCAAAAGAATTATTCTTGAACCCTTTCAAGAATAATGTGCTTTCTCCGCAGATACTTGGAGATAAGGACAGGGCGATTGTATTATTCAATGTATAGTGACTTGGATGTTGAGATATTATCTCAAATCCAGATCGAACGAACCTCCCACAGATGCTTAATTAAATCAAGACCGCAAATCCAATCTTCTCATTGAATCTGAATCCCATTTAGACCAATGTCCAACACTTGGACTAAGATCGGATTGCTTCTCTACTTAAAGGAGTCACTAAAATCCAGACCTGTTTCATCACTCCCTCGGAATGGAAGCGTCATGGATATACAATCGTTTATGATCACATCACCCTTCAGGTATTCCCAATACCTGTACATCCTGCATACTGGAAGACCCATGATCAACCCGAAGATCAAGATCATTTTATACTGTCTTCTTCAGGGTTTAATCATTAAGTTTTTCAATCTTGGTCATTGGGATTTGGTATCGATCATATGCTTTCCCAAAGCATATATCATACCTTCAAATTCATGTCATGCTTCCAAAGCATGACAACCATGCATGGAATTTAATCGGTCCCAATACCTCATGAGTGAGCTCATGTCTTCCGGTTCACAAGTGAACCTGTATGATCCCTTTGAGAGATCATATTGCTCATATACCCTTATATGCACACCAGCTCGCCGGTGTATAGACCTTGGTTAGGTCATCAACCTATTGGTCTGCCAAATGTACATACTTAGATATATAGAAATATATCTGTCTCCGGTCAGAGGATGCATGCCTATGCTGTGACAGCATTCAACATAGGACTTAGGTTATCTCGATCTCGCTAGGTCAACCCATTGACCTAACTAATCTGACACCTCCGAATCACTATTCCCATGCAGAGGACCTGCATCAAGAGGTCGGTCAGATATCAGCCTATGTGAGAAAGGATTGCCATCTCCTACTCAGGCTGGAGATCTCCACTTGACAATCATTTGACGGTGTTTGATGAGTCCTCCATCTAACTCCTTAGATATTCATCTAAACCACCAGCCTCTATGATTCATTTAATGAAACAACAGCTATATGATCATCAAGCTGGCCATGGTACATAACCCTAATTGTACAGAGGGACCTCATAGTGCATTCATTATATAATTTCAGAAAGGGAGTGAAACATAAATAACTTTTATTGATAAACTTAAATATTACAATAACATTTATTGTAAGAATGGTTCGCCCAGGGCTCACAAGTCTAACAGGTGCTTGGCCATATCATCTCCAATAGGGCATGGAGGTGGATCTGGCCAAGGTCGATGTCATTAGAAAACTCGCACCGCCATCTAATTTGCGGCAGAGTTACGGTCATTCCTGGGGCACGTCGGTTATACCGACGATTCATTCATGATTTCAGTAGGATTGCCCGACCGTTGACTGACTTGCTGACGAAGGACACTGAGTTCCTTGTCGATGACAAGTGTCTTTCGTCGTTTGAGACTCTCAAGAGATGTGTCGTTGGGGCTCCTGTTCTTCAGCCACCTGATTGGTCTCTCTCATTCGAGATCATGACGGATGCCTCTGATTTTGTCGTGGGGGCCGTGCTGGGACAGAGGAGGGATGGAGTCCCATTTGCTATTCACTACGCTAGTCGCACATTGGATTCCGCACAACGGAACCTACACAGTCACAGGGAAGGAGATGCTAGCTGTAGTTTTCGCCCTAGATAAGTTCAGATCGTACATTATTGGATCTAGAGTGACCCTGTACACTGATCATACCGCCATCAGGTACCTTATTGGCAAAGAAGGATGCCAAGGCCAGATTGACTAAATGGATCCTTCTACTCCAGGAGTTCGACATTGAGATCAAGGATAAGCCTGGAGTCAAGAATGTGGGGGCAGATCATCTCTCTCGATTAGAGAATCTTGAGGATTCTGACTTGATTGACCCTATTTGTGAGACCTTCCCAGATGAGGCGATCCTTTCTATCGCCTCTACTCCATGGTATGTCGATATTGTGAACTTTCTCGTTGTTAAGAAAGTTCCACAAGATTGGCCCAGGCAGTGGCTTGAGACCTTCCTCGAAGGCCAAGTCCTACCATTGGGAGGATCCCATCCTTTACCACGAAGGAGGGGATAACGTCTGGCGTAGGTGCATTCCTCAAGAGGAGCACCATAGCGTCCTCACTTACTGCCACAAGCTCGAGGCAGGAGGACATCACTCTGGGAGGAGAACGGCACAGAAAGTGCTCCAATCTGACCTACGGTGGCCTACTCTCTTCAAGGACTCTGATGAGTTCGTGAAGAGGTGTACTGACTGTCAGAGGATGGGCACTTGTGGACAGCGTGATATGATGCCGATGCAGCCCATTCACTTCTGTGAGGTTTTTGACGCATGGGGCATCGATTTCATGGGTCCATTCCCTAAGAGTCAGGGATTTTGAGTACATTCTGTTGGCCGTTGATTATGTGAGTCGTTGGGTTGAGGCCATCCCGCCCGAACCGCAGATGCCAGGACAGTTTGCAGATTTTTGAGGAAGCACATCATTACACGGTTCGGGGTACCTCGAGTATTGATATCTGATGGGGGGTCTCATTTCATCAACGACCAGGTGAAGGCCCTTGCTAGCAAGTTTGGTATAGACCATCGAGTTGCCACTCCATACCATCCACAGATGAATGGTCTAGCCGAGGTGTCGAACAGGGAGATCAAGACTATATTGCAGAAAGTCGTCCGCTGACCGAAAGGATTGGTCACAGCTTTTGGATTCGGTCTTGTGGGCATATAGGACGTCTTTCAAGACACCTTTGGGCACATCTCCCTTTCGCCTCGTATATGGCAAGCCGTGCCATTTACCTGTTGAGTTGAGGCACAGGTCACTTTGGGCAGTTACAGATATTCTTTTGGATCCAGATAGTGTAGGAGACCAAAGGAGGGCAGAGTTAGCAGCCTTGGAGGAGCTTCGTGATACCGCCATCTCAAACATCCTACCGTATAAGGAGAGAGATGAGGGTGGCATGATTCTCATATCAGCCACAAGCATTTTGAGCCTGGACAGAGAGTATGGCTGTTTGATGCTAGGCTTCGTCTATTTCCAGGGAAGCTACAGAGCAAATGAAAGGGACCTTATCTTGTGATAAAGGTACACGACAATGGGAGAGTAATTGACATATCTGAGTTGTCTTCTGAGAGTACCTTTTGAGTGAACGGCCAGCGGCTCAAGCCATTTCTAGATCATGAGCCCCGAGTCGTTGATGTTGCCCCTATTCACTTTGCTTGAGATGTAGTCTCTTGACTCACATCTATTGCATCTCACGCCCGATTATCACTGTTCTTCCGACCTGTATAGATCCAATTGTCCATATCACTCGATTCTTTAGTCCCACATCCCTTTTCTCATGATTATGCTATACTTAAGGTGTACCTTACCCTAAGTGTAGGGGGGATGTAGGACCTTCGGGTATTCTTTTCATTCTTTCTACCCCTGTTTTGCTGCCTATACTTAGGGATATTTCACCCTAAGTATAGGGGGGGGGCAGACTCTGTACATCCTTCACTCGGATTTCCCTTCATGTACAACTGCTATACTTAGGATTACTTGATCCTAAGTATAGGGGGAAACCACCGAGTTCTCCTCATTCTATTCTTTCATTCATCTTTGTATCTAGACATTCCTTTTCACTTCCATATACTAAGCACGAGTTATGTCTTCTTCATCGCTCTTGATCACTCTGAGGACATCGTTCGAGCTAAGTATAGGGGGGTGTGTATATATTTCATATATACTTTAGCCATAACTCGTACTTTGTGTGAGTGTGTTAATAAATAAAAATGGCTAAAAACTCATAAAAATTAAAAAATTTTCCATTGTATATAAAATTCATCTTGCATATACCTATTTATTTATACAAATTATTTTTGTACAACTGATTGTAAAATGAATTGTGTAAAGGATTTGTAGATATTTTCATAGCAAAATTATGTATATAGTACAAAATTTTTCCAAAATGTTTTGAAACAAAACGTTTGCAAAAACCTTGTGTAAATGTTTGTAAATATTTTGCAAAACTCGCATTCATGCATACATCCATGTTTTCAAACATTTTTCAAAAATTTTGCACGATTGTAAATATTTGTAAAGTGCATATTTGTATAGTTTTTCCTGGATTATAGTTGACATTTAGACTAGCCTGGAATTAAATTGGGAAATGGAGCTTGATTAAGATCTTAATCCACCTAATTCTAAGAGGAACCTTATAGGGCTTAGGGTTAATGCTTTTCAGGTCCATTGGGACTTAATTTTTTGAGTCCACTAGGCTATGAGCATATGTCATCTTGATGAGCCTAAGTAGAGCACTTAACAACACACGCATGACTCTTGGAGACAATGGCTTGACTTGCACCAGCACCTCACACATAGCTCTCCACGGATGAGGTGGTGAGGAGGCAGTTTCCTTTGGCTTGGGGTAGCATATGAGGGTAGTACTTCTAGACGGAACCTCTCTTCTTCTTCTAGTGAAGGAAGTGCGTCTCAACTTGGTCTGGTGGTGATGAAGTCTAAAGACAGAAGTTGTGGGTTGCAATAAAGCTTCAAAAGAGGGATAGTCTACTGGCTCAAGAGGAAAAACTCCTTGTATATATGTTGCACCATGTAGATATGTTGTACAATTACACAAAAAAAGTGCAAAAAGAAAAGAACTCCAAAAAAAGTGGTGGGTCAGATTGAAAATTTAATAACCCCACCGGAGTGTATATAGTCAAATAAAGCAAAAGCTTATGGTATCCATGTTACATCTCACGAAGCTTGCAGCGGGAGACTTAGCTACACAGGTTGGGCTCCCAGTGATACGTGGCTACACTGGCCACGGTCCATTCTTCATCTTCTTCCCCCTCTTCTTGAGCCGGTAGCACTTGAACTTAGAAGGGAATACCCCGCTTCTCGAGGAAAGAGTTGCTAGACCGAGGCATTGGAGTTACCAGGTTGGGGGAGGTTGTTTCTTTGTTACTTCTGAGATGGGGAGCTACATATCACTTACACTGCATGGAAAGATTCATGGTCATTAGAGTTTGTGTATGTAGACTTGTTCTGATCTGGTTTATTGGGGAGGCTTGTCCATAGATTGGTGGAACTTAGTGGCTGTTAAGTTTTAAGCTTAAGTCCAAATAAGGTTCCGACACATTAATAATCCAAAGATCTGATCAAGCTCCATATTTCAATTTAATGAAGGCAAGTGTAATAATCAGCCTTAATCCATGTATATTCTCCTCTTTTTCTTTTTCTTTCTCTTTTCCACTTCTTTTTCAAATAAGTGTTTGCTAAGGGAATATCAAAGTTAAGTATAGGGGGTGATGAATACCCATTCATCACTCTTTATTCTTATATTTTTAGCTACAAAAACCTTTGCAAATACATGTACATTCATGTAAATACAAATAATTACCAAAGTGCATGCATTGTATAAATTTTAATAATTAGCATGTTTTTGTGCATAAATAAAAGAATAAAGAGACAAAAGAAAAAGAGGGAGATATTTAGAATAAATATTGAGCAACCTAATTCCATGGGAGGGCTCAGCATGGGCCTGACCGCATAAATGCCCAAGTAGAGAGAGATAAGGAGGCTCATGTGTAAATATACCTGTAAATATAATAAAAATATTTTCCTCTAACATAAAATAAAATGGGATTACATATATTTGTAAATATATGCAAATACAAAAATCACAATAAAAATTAGAAAATTAAAAAGAAAATAAAAGTTACCTTATTTGTACATATTCGCCATGTATATAAACCCACACTTTTAATTATTTTACCTTGTAGATATATAAATTAATTTCTATAAAAATTTGTATATATTCTATATTTCATGTTGTAAATAAATAAAATAAAAACCTAAAAACAAAAATAAAATAAAAAGAACAAAAATAAAAACTAAAAAGAATATTGTATATATACCAAGTATATAAATGTACATATCTATTTATTTTAACCTTGTAAATAAATAATAAAAATAAAATAAAAACATCTAAATATTCCAAATCTTATTCTATAAATAAACAAAATATAAAATTGGAATAAATTGCATAAAAATAAATAATTAAAAATCAAAAATCAAAAATACATATTGTATATACCTATATAAAATAATAATATTTTGTAAAAACCTAAATTAAATTTCAAAAAAAATAAATAAAAATCGCAGAAAAATAGTTTAAAATAAAATAAACATTTTTTATTTTGTGAGTTTTTCAAAATTCGATCATTTCCTATTTATTATTTAATTTTTAAAACCTTGAATTCCTATTGGTCCACGGGGGATTGTTGACCCCCGGTCAACTCTCCCCCGCGGACCAAACCCCCGCAGATCTCGCGCTCGACCCGCCTTTCTCCGAATTTTCCTCGCGTGATCCGAGACCCATTCGACTAAACCACAGGTCCCATTCTTCCCTCTTGCATCTGAGACCCTCGCCGACACCTCCGCATGGGGATCCGTGCTTCACGGAACCCTGCCCGATCTCGTCTTCTCGGACCTGCACTCGTATAAAGCATCGCCTCCGGCCAGCTTTTCTCGCATCTTTGGATCGATTCACGCCACCCTAGGACCTCCACAGCCACCGCGAGAGTGACAGCTTGCTTCCGTCCGTGTCGCAGCGAGGAGGGAGTGGACAGACCTCTGATCCGACGACTTTGCGCCGCCGTGCGCCGCCCAGAGGTGGTGCTCGAGCCTCGGGCACCGACAGTCCTTGAGGCTAGGACCTGGAGCATCCCCATCTCTCCCACAGTCGATTCCATCCAGTAGGTAGCCTTCGTTTCTTCTCTATTTAGCTAATTTTGCTTTCCCCCAATTCATCCCGTCGTCGTCCATCATTGATTCCGACCACCCTCGCTCTCGTTTCGATCATCGGAGTCACCCATCATCGCCGCCCTTCCTCCACGCATATTCTCCGCCCACTCATCCAACCCAGTTCGCACAGGAACTGGGATTGGGGCTCCTCCACCATCGCTTCGCCGGAGCCCCTTCATTCCGACGCACTGTTCACCTGCACCACCCCTAACTGGGTCGAGGCACTTTGCCCTCGACCTAGGAGCTCGTTGCTTGGCTTTGCAGGTTCATCCGAGCCCATATGAGGGCTTCGACTCTTTAGAGCAGCTGCTCCTCCTTCGCCGTCGTCACCTGAGCTTTTTGGAGCTCCGTTGCGTCATCGGAGAGGACCTTTAGACGCGGGAGGCCCAGGCGAACCTTCTCCGATCTTCAGCAGCCCGCGAGGAGTGTCACCGTACGTCCACCGGTCCGGCGAAGTTCGCCAGCCGCTTGTTCTTCGTGCACCCTTCGCAGCCGTCCGATCATTCCCCAGCTCCAGTTCAGATCAGATTCGTCCGTTTGAGGAGCTGCCAGCACCGTTAGATCCTTGGAGGAGTGATCGTGACCGTCGACTCAGCGAGGTTCATCCACAGCGTACGAGGACTGTCAGATCAGCCACGTGGTGAGCCCGCAGCCGTTCGATCCGAGCCGAGGACCCTGCGGTGAGGCGTCACCTCCCCTGACCGTCGGATCTCCACGTGGCGCTCATCCGTCCTTCGGATATAATAAGGGGTAAATTTCTTGTAGGCCCCTGTTTGTTTCTTTTATTAGTTAGTCCTGTAAATATCGCATTTAGTTGTTTTTATTTTGGTATATTTGCACTTAGGACCTCGTACTGTAGCTTATTTGCTTTTATACCCCTGTTTGTAGTGGAACACGTGCTTCGACACGTGCGTTTGTGGGATGTTTGCATGTATGGACTTATGGTTTCAGGGTGTTAATGAGTGAATTTATATTTTTGATATTTGCCAAAATACCCCTGTGAATGCTTTATTTGTGCTTGTGCGTTATATAGTGGGTAATTTATAATTACACCCCTGGACTTTTAGTACGAGTTACTAAATAGTCCAGGGACTTAAGTTTTCATACAAATAGGTCCCTGAGTGTCCAGGTCACGTGCCTCGCATGAGTTCCTGGAGAAATTGCACCGGACCCCCTGGAACTTGTTATAATTGCGTACAGGTCCTTGTGCATTGTACCCTTGTTTTTAATTTTAATAAAATAGCAAACCTACTCCAAATATGATGAAAATTGGATACATGGCTCCTGCCATGGTGTAAAATTTTCTCTAATTTTTGGAGACATTTCTGAGCATTTTTGATATTTTTAAAAATTCAAAAATACGTAATTTTCTTACTGTCTAGTTTTAAAAATTACAAAAACATATTAAATCAACTTTAAAAATTACAAAAAAAATTAGATAGTGTTTTTTTGTGTTGATTGATTTTCTGACCAATTTTGGTCATTTTTAGATTAATAAAACCTATAAATATCACAAAACCCCTAAAAAACCATAAAAATTCTAATAATTAAAAGAAAAATCTAAAAATAATAATTCCAGTGCCCAATTTTTCCTTGTATTTTCTTCTTTACAGGAAAATTACCTTCAGACCTTGATAGGGCCATTTTGCATTTTAATTTGGCTCTTTAAGTCTGACTGAACAGTGCCTTTAGTTTTCAGCCTTGTTTAATTTTTATAAAATTCAATAAAAATCAGAAAAATCATCAAAAAATTAACTAAAAACAGTACAAAATATAAAAAACATAAAAATATTTTTTTTGAATTTTTGGAATAATTTTGAGTAGTTAAATAATTGTGTATAGTTGCTTGTTTCCTTGTTTTCCTTATTTTCTTTATTATTTGAAAATCTAAAAAAATATTTTTATATTAAAAATCCACCAAAAAAATATTTGCCTTTTATTTTTCACTATTTTTGTCTACTTAGTAGGCCACAAGGCCATTACGTGCTCCCTGAGTCCGACCCTGGTCGCTATACCAGGCTAATCTAATAGCCAGGATCACTATTGATTTTATTCGATTTTTATCTCTGTTTGGTGGTCTAATCCCTATATTTTCTTATTGAGTCGATTTATCTCTCGATCCGAGTCGCAACGACCCTCCGAGTGATTATTTTATCCCGGATTGATTGTGGTTTTTCGGCTCATCATGGAGGAGGACAATAGTTGGTGAAACCTAAGTGATGGGCGTATAGTTGACATGGGGTCAACGAAAGAAAAGATACGGTTGCTCTAACAGATGATTCCAATTAAAAAACCCTTAATAAAATAAAACAAATAATATATGAGTTTATTATATAAAAAGAAAAACATTAAAATGCTTGTTATTTTATGTACTATTTTTAGAGTATTTTTATTTATTTTTACAAGTTAATTTATTTTGTGTTAATATTTACATGTTTATATAGGTATATATACATGTATTTAATATATTTTATTGTTATTTTGAAATGTGTATTTTATTTTTATTATACCTAATTTATATATTTATAACTTATTTAATTTTATATTTACATGTTTTTATTATATTTTTTCGTGATTTTATTTATTTAATTAAATAATTATGTGTATGCATTATATATGAATAATTTACCTATATATTATATAGATTTATTTATTTTAAGAATTTCAAAAGGATTTAATTTAATTTTATTATTTATATGTATCTAAAATAATATTAATAAATTTATAAGAATATGAAGAAGCTAAAAATATAAAGAATAAATATACTGATTATTATATATAGGTACACAGTACAATAGGGACCCAAACGCCAGCTTTTGCATCTCAACTCCAAATTAAATGAAACAATATTCATTAAATAGATAATTTTTTATGAACAATAAAGGTGAGTTTGGTTAGTTTTGAGTCTGTATGGAGGAGATAAATGTCTGGGATGTTTTCTTTGCAGCTTTTGTTCTGTATCTAATGACACGAATTTTGCGAGGGTTAAAAAATTATCCTCACTTAAAAGCGAAGACAAAATATCGCTGAGGCGATCACTCACAAGATCACATGCAACAATTAACCCACACAATGTGAAGAAAAATCACTGCAAGCAAATGTAAAGAAAATTTATTATACCCTACAATAAAATGTATAGTGGACAAGTAAAGTAGGGGTCGAACTCAGGGAACAACAGGGAATAAACAATCAAAATTGACTAAAAGAATACAATAAATGATTTTGGGGATTTTAGAGATTTTTGAATTTTTGTGGGTTTTTAATTTTTTTTGTAATTTTTTATATTTTTAGATTTTTAATTTTTAATTTCTAATTTTTAATTTATTTTATGTTTTATGTTTTATAAGTTTATAATAACTAATAATGATAATTCTGGTATAAATAACTATACATAAAGTGGTAGCTTTTTTATTTTATAAATATAGCTACAAATACTCAAAATTTACAAAATAAAATAATTTTAGATTTTTTGTGTTCTACTCTATTTTTGGTATTTTTCTTCTAATTTATACTATTTTGTATTTTAATTGAAAAAATAAAGAAAAAATGACTAGACTAAATAAGCTGAATTTTTTGGAATTTGAAAATATCACAAAGTCTCAAAAGTTTCCTAAACTATTTTTAATACATAATAAATGTAATAAATAAAATTCCGAAAAAATAAATATTTTTTATTTTTTTATAATTTTCATAACTTTTATGATGATTTTGGAGAATTTTTTAGTTGTTTTCTTTTTCTATTTTTAAGGATTTTTGGTCTGTAAGAAAAAACACAGTAATAAATAAACTAATTTTTTGTAATTTTTTAAAATATTTTATAATTTTTTGTTTTTTAAATGCAAATATGGACAAATAGATTTGGTTTTTCTTTTTATTAAATACAAAATAACCCTAAAATACTTAACGAAAAAAATATATGATATATATATATCAAGTATTTGAAGTAATTTTCTTAGAATTTTTAGAGGTATGGAGCTATTTCTAATAACACAGAATTTATAAAAATAAAATACACTTTGGCATAGATATTTATACAAATATTTAAAGTATATGGACCAGTCCTGAAAAAAAACAGAGAAGCCTGGGCTAAAATGTTGTTTTCTAAGATATTTGCAATAATATATACTCGAATGGGTATTTTGCAATTACTATAGAGTATAAGGGCTGTTGAAGAGGATTTCGTAGAAGATTTATCAATCCACAAGGCAGATCAACATTCGTCGAAGCAACCTCACACGAAACCTAGATTCAATTAATAATTAAACCACAATATGTATAAATAAATGAAAAGAAAAATATGTGGAGCTAAAATTTATTATGGCTCTATAATGGATGTGTATAGTTGTAAGTATGTAGAGTGTCGAACACAGAGAGCAAATGGTAGATCGCAAAAAAATAGTTCCAAAAATGTGTGTTCTTCTTATCTTTTTATTTTTGTGTGGGTTTTTATTATATATTTTTATGGATTTTTAATTTTATATTATTATTATTAAATTTTTATTTTCTTTTCCTTTTTCCGATTTTTAATTTATTTTACTTTTTAAATATATAAGGTATATAAGTAATGTATAAGGTTATATATACAAGATAGGGTAATATATGTATATATATATGCTAACATAAATAAATAAAATATAGGAAATAAAATGTTTTAAGGTTTTAAATAACTTTTTATTGTTTTGTGATTTTTTTAGATAATTTTGCTAATTCGTATATATTAGTAAAGTTAAAAATATCCCAAATCAGGAAATAAATAAATAGTTTGGATTATTTAAAATTTAAAAATAGAAAATGAAGTCAAAATTTTCCAGAACTATATTTAATTAATAATACAGAATATAATGAAAATTCAAAGAAAAAAGAAATATTTATTCATCATTTTTGAGTTTTTTAGATTTTTATAAATAATTTTTGAGCTTTTAATTTTTATGTATTTCTTTTTATTTTTTTAGTTATTTTTGGTTTGAAGTCAGGAAATAAAACAACAACAACAACAACAGAGCATTTTCCCACAATTAAGTAGGGTCGGCTACATGGATTCTTCGCCTCCATTCAGATCTATCTTGGGTCAATCACATGCTTATATCCACAAAACTAAGATCCCTTTGTATGGTCTCTTTCCAACACTTCTTGGGTCATCTTCGCCCTCTCTTAGCTGGTTCAACATCCCAACGTTCGCATCTTCTAAAGGAGCATCAACTGTTCTTCTTTGCAAATGACGAAACCATCTTAAGCAGTTTTCTTGCATCTTATCCTCGATCGGAGCTACACCAACTTCCTTTCTGATTGCATCATTCAGAATCCGATCTTTACGTGTGTGTGTCCTCACATCCACCTTAGCATTTTCATTTCTACTACATTCATTCTCTGCACATGTCTATGGTTCACAGGCCAACATTCTGATCCATAAAGCATAGCAGGTCTCATGGCTGCTTTGTAAAATTTTCCTTTAATTTTTAAAGGAATTTTGTTATCACAGAGAACAACAGAGGCTCCTCTCCACTTTAGCCAGCCTGCATTTATTCTATTATTAACGTCTCCATCAATTTCCCCATCATGTTGCAGAACAGATCCAATATATCTAAAGGAATGTCTCTTCTGAATGTTATCGTCACCCATCTTCACCTCAATGCCTTCACCATTTCTTCCATCAAAGATGTACTCCATATATTCCGTCTTAGCCCTATATACGAAATCCTTCAGTCTCCAACTCATGTCTCCAGACCTCAAGCTTCTCATTTACTCCATCTCTAGTCTCGTCAATTAACACAATATCATCATCAAATAACATACACCAAGGTAAGTCATCCTCAATGTGACTTGTTAACTCGTCCATAATCAAAGTAAAAAGAAATGGGCTCAAAGCAGAACCTTGATGTAAACCAATGTTGATGTCAAAATATCCAGTCTTCCCATACGGGGTCCTTACACAAGATAAAGCCCTATCATACATGTCCTTTATGAGATTAATGTATAGGACGTGTACTTATCTCGTCTCCAATACTCTCCACGATATCTCTCGTGGGACAGAATCATAAGCCTTCTCCAAATCAATAAAGATCATAAGGAGGTTCTTCCTTTTAGCTCTATATATCTCCAATGTTCTCCTCAACAAATGGATGGCTTCAATCATTGAGCATCCTGGCATGAATCCGAATTAGTTTTCTTTTATGTTGGAAACTTGCCTCAACTTTCTTTCGATCACACGCTCTCAAATTTTCATAGTGTGACTCATCAACTTGATACCTCTATAATTTGAACAATTTTGAATGTCTCCTTTATTCTTATAAAGAGGCACCATGATACTCCTTCTCCAATTTTCAGGTATTTTCTTGCTTCGCCAAACAACATTGAATAGATTCATAAGCCAAGTCGAACCACGCTCACCTAAAACTCTCCATACTTCTACAGGGATGTCATCCGGTCCTACACCTTTCATGGGTCTCATAACCTTCAAAGCCTCCTCTACTTCCTTTCTTTGTATGGGTCTATAGCTTTCATGATTCAAGTAACTTTCATTACTAGCTAGATCACCCAAAGTTATCTCTCTATTTCCTTCCCCAATGAAAAGTTTATGGAAGTGCTGCTCCCATCTAGTCATTATATCCTTCTGAGTAACAAGCACATGACCTTCCTCGTCCTTAATGCATCTCACTTGAGAAAGGTCTTTCGTCTTTCTTTCTCTCACCTTGGCCAACCTGAATATATCCTTCTGTCCCTCATTAGAGTCGAGATTTTTATATAAAACTTCATAAGCTATTGACATACCTTCGCTTACAACCTTCTTTGGTTCCTTCTTCGCTATTCTGGGATATAAAAGAGAGTAACATAAATAAAAGATAAACAAAATATATTTTTTGGGAATTTTTCAAAAAAAATTATATTTTTTTATTATTTAATAAATAAAACATGAACAAAAATGTGCTATTTTGATTTTTAATAAATAATAAAATTGCCTAAAATTGAAATCCAAAAATTTAACGTGAATCTACACCCTAGTAAGAGTCTATCCTTATTTTTTGAGGATTTTTGGAGAAAGGATGATATATTTAATGAATAGAGATAACATATAAAATTAAAGAACTACAGGGACATTGATACAAATAGAAATAAATACGAGGGAATAACTACAAATATCCTGAAGTTTTTAAACTGCCAATGAATGTTTATAAAGCTTAAATATAAAAAATCGTATGGTCATCCACTTAAAATGCCCACCTCATGTGGGACAACACATGAGGTGAACTGGACAGGACCCAAGTACAAATAACAAAAACTCCAGGGGTCTACTTGCAATTTTATAAAAGGCTTTTAGACTAAAATACAATATATATAACTAAATAATAAATGACAAAAAATGGGGTGAGATATGCAATTTACCCTCTCCTTTATGCGATCTTACGGTTGAGAGACACTCACTTACCCTAAAGATGCACCTAAAATGCGTGATGTCACTTCGTAGCTGATGTCTCCGATTAGATCACCAATAGAGATCAAACGATGGAGGTGCGCTGGATCCGACATTGGTTGTAGCTTCTGGAGACAACGCTCGATCCAACGACTCTAGACCTCCCTGTAAGAACAGGGAAGAACATAACCGGTGGCGAGCTTCGATCGAGGATCTGGTGCAACTCTGGTCATCTGAAGCTGCTCCAAGGGATAGAAAATGGAGCTGGGTGTCCGTCTAACTGCTGGAGGCTTTAGAAAGCTCTGGGGATCACCAGAGTGCTCCCAAAAGATGGAAGGAGCTATCGAGCTTTAGGCACCTCCAATGAACAACAAAATCACCCCAGTTGGGCATTGGACTCAAGGTACCTGCACAAAAAACAAGTAGGGTCAAGGGTAAACTTCTTCGACCTTTAGGCGATGAAATGGAGGCGTAGAGGGACGAGGCAACAAAGGTACGAAAAACAAAAAAAATTGGAGTCACTAAGTAATGGCCTGACAATTCAGGCCCACTACCGCTGAGGCGACTACTCGAATCCTCTCGTTGTTCAACAATTAACCCACACAAGTAATTAAGCAATTAAAAGCAAGAGTTAAAATTTATTATATCCTACTAAGAATGTATAATGGCAAGCAAGTAAGGGTCGAATGCAAGAAGCAAAGGAATAGAGCATGTGAGAAAGAAATCAAAGCACCAATTATCTCTACAAACACTTAGCCAAGTTACAATTTTTGTGGGTTTCTATTTTTATATATTTTTTATTTTTGATTGTATAATTTTATATTTTGAATTTTAATATTCTGATTTTGTATTTTCTTTGTATATTTTTATCTTTTTATATTTTCTTTTCTTCTTTAAATATATGTATATATAACTATATATGGGGTATATATACAATATGAGCTATACTAGATCTAATAGGTGATAAAATAATAAAAAATAATAGAAGAAAATATTTATGGTTCTAGATAAGTTTTTACTATTTTTGTGAACGAAAACATGGTTTAAATTAAATAGTTGAATTTAAAATGGATATTAAAAAAATAAAACAGAGTCAAAAAATCCCCAAATTATTTTTCTAAAAAATATTTTAATAAAAATAAATTCAGAAACAAAAACTATATTTTTATGGATTTTTTAAGTATTTTTTTATATTTTTAAGAAGGTTTTAGGGGTTTTTAATTTTAGGAGTTTTCTTTTATAGTTTATAGTGATTTTGAGTCTGAAGTTGTAAATAAGTAAATAAACATGAAATATATCTTTTGGAATTTTTCAACAGGGTTTTATACTATTTATGTATTTTCTTTTGCAAATTGGGATAAAAACTTATTTTTTATTTTTTTTATAAATAATAAAAAGCTTCAAAATGTAAAATAAAAAATTATGCGTGAAATATCAATGTGATAGGAAATCTATTTTTTTGATATTTTTTTCGAGTTTTGGAGATATATGAAATAAATAGAGATAACAAAGATAAACTACACTCCTAGCAAGGCTATATATGTAAATAGCAAAAATTCTAGGGGCCAAAATGCAATTTTCACAGAGATATACAACATGCACAAAAAGTTACAAAACTAACATAAAATAGCAAAAACCACGAGGGCCTCCATACAAAATTTGTGAACTCACGTGTTCGCGAACGTGAACCACGTTGGTAGGGGCCTAATCGTAATTATCAAAACTCTAGGGGCCTAGTAGCAAATTTACCAAAAAGTTATACCTTAAATCTAAAAATATCCGACTAAATACAAATATTCCAAACCTGTAAGGGTTTGGTTGCAATTTATCCAAGTTGTGTCGGCTGACTCAGTCAGCACAGGGCCATTATGCAATTAATCTAAAGTTCCAGGGTCTTGGTGCAAGTATTACAAAATAATTGAACGATAGATGAAAGATTAAGTGCTAGGTAATAAATACGAAATTCAGTGAGGGCAAGGTTGCAAAATGCCCTAACCTTGAGCACGGGCAGACGGTTCTGATGAGGTCACTTATGCACACGTCAACACCCGGGCGCTTGATGATGCTTCGTGAGCTACGATTGGGATTACATCCCAGAGTTGGATCAGATGGCTTTCGTGAGCTGCATCCTAGACTGCTGGAGGGTTTAGAAGAACTGGCGCAGATCAATGACAGTGGAGACTGGAGGAAGAACACCGGAAGAACTCGTCACGGGCGAGTTTGAAATCGAGGCAGGGGGCACCTTCTGTAGGGCCTCCGACTGTTGATAAACCCGAAAGGTTGCTGGCGGGATCCGACATCGATGGATGGTTTCAAAATAGTGTGACAGGATCTGGTTCGAGCTGGCAGAGGACCGCACCTGGGTTAGTCGCAAAAGAATTTCGGAGCTCGAGCAAGCTCCAGAAGGAGTGGATGGCTGGTGTGGTGGTTGGGCAAAGCCTCTCCGGCGAGCGGCAGAGAAGAAGAGGCGGCGACCTTGCTCTTTGCGAGAACAAGTTGAACGGATGTACATCGGGTGATAAGAGAGCGGTGAGGGAGAGGATGGAGGTGCTAGTTGAGTTAGAGTGTGACGGAGGCGGCCGGGAAGAAGCGATGGAGCCGGGGCTCCGACGATCAAGAAGTTTTTTTGGATTTTTGAATGATAAACACGAGACTTAACGCTATAAAAGAGCTATACTATACTATTGTGCTCTAGAGTATTCAAACGACAAAAGAAGAGGATAAGAAGCTTACTAGGGCACGTCGAAAGCAAGCTCCAATGAACTTGGATTGTCCTCGATTCGATGCCACACACTAAGAAAAGGTCCGCAGGGTCCTCCTGTCGTCACCAGGAAGTCGGGGGGAAACTTAGATCTAGGGCAAAATTACGGAAGAAGGATCAAAATTCAAATGGAAAGTCATAGGTGTTTTTTTACACGTTGACGAGCGGGCTCAAAGACCGAATAATATCGCCCGAATCGCGTCTCCAATCCTCGAGATTAAGCCTGGGTGTGTAAGGTGGTAGAACGAGGAGCAAAAATCGGAAGGGATCGACTTGAAATGGTTCAAGCTTTGGCCTCGAAAAATATGCAAAATCGAACAAAAATGAGGCCTGACAGGGAGCAGACATCGGTCAGAGGGATGACCGAGCTCAACCAATGGGGAGCTCGGGTTGGTCCACGTGGACCAACCAGAAAAATCCCTGGCAAAAAGATTTAGAAATTTGATAAAAAATAATTAAAAAATTATTAATTTTAGGTTATAAAATAAAAAATAATTTGTATTTTATAAAGTATTTATTATGATTTTTATTTATTTATTCGAGTTCTATAATTATAAGTTACTTTTTGAGGACTATATGTAGGCATATTCATCTATGTATTTTAATCTTTTATTTTTATTTTGTATTTTTTAATTTTATTAATTTAGGTTATTATTTTATATATTTATAACTTAATTTTATATACTTAAATATATTTTTATTTTATTTTTCTGATGTATTGTATGCAATTAAAAAAATAGATGCATTAATTCTATAAGTATAGATATAGATATTTTACCTATGTATTTTCTTTACCTATTTTATTTTTGCATTTTCTATATATTTTTATTGTTTTTTAATATGTACATATGTTATAAATAAAATTTACAAAATTATAAAAATATAAAATTATAAAAATAATGAATAATAAATAGAATGAATATTTTAATCGGGTAAAGTATACAATAGAGGTCCAAAACGTAACTTTCACTCCGTAGCTCCAAAAAATATGAAACAACCTTCATTAAATAGCTTATTAAAAGTTATATATAATTAAAGGTGATTTTGATATATTCTAAGTATTTATTTGAGAGATATGGTTCTGAGAAGTTGGGAATTGGAAACTTATTCAAACTGTAACTTTTTATCTGTATATTATTTTTGTGGGAAATCAATTTATGATTTTCTTTATTCAATTACCTAAAATTTCATGTTCATAATTTCTTTATTTGAGGTATAAAAAGTGGAACTAAAAATAGGTCCCAAAAATGAAGGAAATGAATAAAATAAATAAGGATTTTACAATATTTTGACCCCTTATCTCCCCCTACTTTATTCCTTATTGATCTAGTCATCGAGATGCCTAAGTCTCGGGGTTTCGGGTCATAAAATAATTTAATATATTATTCTTTTTCTTTTCTTTTCTTTTCTTTCTTATATAATTTTGGTTTTAAAAACCATACTTTATACACTATTTACACAACAATGCATGAATGATAAAATGCATGATTAAGGGTATTTATACGCATTTACTAGGGTTTTTAAGGCCAAAATGATGGAATAAAGATTATGAAATGGAGATTCATCATCCATATATACTTGCCTTTGCTGGTCCCTAGAAAACACTTATGCAATAAGTGCAGAAAAGAAAAACAAAGAAAAGAAAAAGAAAGAAAATGGATTAAGTTTAATTATAAAACTTGTCTCCACAAAATCAAAGTTTGGAGCTTACGTCGGACCTTTGGAATTTTAGTGCATGTGGAACCTTAGTGGGAATCGGATTTGAAATCCAACAGCCTTCGAGAATCTTGAAACTCTGCTCAAGTCCCCTTAATAGCCCTCTCGGAATACTTCAACTCATACACAAACCCTTATGACTATGAATCTGACTCATACAATGTAAGTGTTAATGGCTCTTTCCAACTAAAATGACAAAGCGACTAACTTCTCCATCATGTCAATCCAATGATTCCCCAATCCAATAACTCCTTCCTTGAGGAGCGGGGTATTCCCTTCTAAGTTCAAGTAGCAACCAGCTCAAGAGGATGGGGTGACGAGAAGAATAGATGGTAGTCAGTGTAGCTACCTATCCTAGGATGCATGACTAGTGTAATCAAGTCATCCAGTTACAGGCTCACATGATTTGACTTTGAAGCTCAATCTTGCTTATTAACTGTACACATAAATACACTCCGACATGCATTTTATTTTTATACAAGCATGCCCACTTCTTTGGAATTTTTGCATTTTTCTTTTTTTCTTTTTTTTCTTTTTTTTGAAATACTATTCACAATAGCATTTACATAAGGAGTTTTTACTCTTGAGCCATTAGACTATCACTCTTTTGAAGCTTTATTGCAACCCACACTCTCCTATCTTCAAAATTCATCATCACTGGACTGGATGGGGTGCACTTGCCTCCCTATTGTTCGACATGCGAGCCCACGGTGAGCCATTATGCAATAAATGTTATTGCGAATATCATTCCATGATCTGAAATGAAGAATGAATAATTTGCATAATAGGTCCCTTAGTACAATTAGGGTTATGTACCATGGCCATCTTGATGATCATACAGCTATTGATTCAACTATTGAATTATAGAGGCTGGTGTTTGGATTAATATCTAAAGTGTTAGATTGAGGACTCATCAAGCACCGTCAAATGATTGTTAAGAGATGATCTCCAACCTGAGTAGGAGATGGCAATCCTTTCTCATTTAGGTTGATATCTGACCGACCTCTTGATGCAGGTCCTCTGCGTAGGAATAGAGATTCGGAGGTGTCATATTAGTTAGGTCAAAGAGTCACTTAACGAGATCGAGATAACCAAAGTCCTATATCGTAAGATGACACGATACTGGCATGCATCCTCTGACCGGAGACAGATGTGTTATTATATGTTTGAGTATGTACATTTGGCAGACTAATGGGTTGATGACGTAACCAAGGTCTATACACCGACACGCTGGTATGCATATAAGGGCATATGAGTAATACGATCTCTCAAAGGGATCATACAGGTTCCGTTACTGAACCGGAAGACATGAGCTCACTCATGAGATATTGGGAAGAATCAAATTCCATGCGCATGGTCGTCTCTCTTTGGAAGCTTAACTGAATTTCTAGGTTTGATATATACTTTTGGAAAGTATATGACCAAGACCTAGGTATGATATATGCTTTTGGAAAGTATATGATCGACACCGACTCCCAATGATCGAATGAGAAAACTTAATGATAGAACCCTGAAGTAGACAATGTAAAATTGATCTAATACTTTGAGTTTATTCTAGGTCTTCCAGTATGCAGGATGTACAGGTATTGGGAATACCTGAGGGAGATGTGATCATAAACGATTGTATAACCATGACGCTTCCATTCCTAGGGAGTGATGAAACGGGTCTGGATTTTAGTGACTCCTCTCAGTAGAGAAGTAATCTTATCTTGGTCCAATTATTGGACATTGATCTGAATGTGATTCAGATGCAATGAGAAGATTAGATTTACGGTCTTGATTTAATCAAGCATCTATGGGAGGCCCGCGATATGGATTTGAGATATGATCTCAATATCCAAGTCACTATACGTGGAACAATAAAATCGCCATGTCCTTATCTCCAAGTATTCATGGAGAAAGCGCATTATCCTTGAAAGGGTTCGGGATAATTTCATTGTTGATAATATGTATCTGAGAATTGAGAAAATGGATAATCAAATGTCATTTAATTATCATGATTAATATGAATTTGATTCATATTATAAAGAGAGATGTCTTAGATAATTAAATGTGATTTGATTATCAAAGATGAAGATAATGTGAATGTGATTCATATTATTTGGGAACATGAGAATAGAGATACAAGATGATTAAATGTGATTTAATTATCATGGATCTGAATAATGTGGATAGCAATATCCATATTAGTTATATATATTATAAATGTGATTTATAATATATATATAAGAGAGAGATATTTGTAATTTACATTTGTTAATTAAATGTTAATATGAATTGGATTCACATTGGACATTAGATTGAAAATGTAATTTACATTTTATTTTGGGTTGTGAATGTGATTCACAAAATTTCCAATGGCAAGATTGCAATATTCACAAAATAATTGTGAATTATTTTTGTAGAATAATTTACAACAATTGTTGTAAAATTGGAGATATATGGAATTATGTAATCTAAGAAGATTACATTTGAGAGCCTCCTTCCATATTGGATGGAAGGGACGGCCACCTATTCCTATTTGGAAAGGGTGGCCGTCCACTCCATATACATGGAAGGAGGCACTCTCCTTTCCATTATCTCCATATGTTGTTGATTTAATTTGGGATTTAATTTATATTGATTTATTAATATATATTTAATCAAAATTAAATTAACTGTTGTTGGTTTTTACCAACACAAATCTTGGCCATTAAAAGAAACACAAATCAATGTGAACCATTGGATTTGTGTTATCCCATGGATTGAGATCCATGGATCCCGAAATGTTATAAAAGGAGAGGCACCCCTTTGCTCTTCTTTACACAAGACACAATGCTTGAGAAGCACATCTCTCTCTCTTTCTCTCTCTCTCTCCCTCTCATGGTCGTCCACCATGGATGCCCTAGAGTCATCGTTATGATGCCCGATGATTTGTTCGTGGAACTCCGTCTACTTCGACGTGCCTTTCTCGTGAAGAAGACGTCGGATCTCATGTGTCGAGATCAGGAGATACGTCGCTTGGATCATCAACATGGATTGCGAGAAGCATGCGGTTCATCCCCGCGCTCGCAAGCGTCTCCTCTGTCGGATCGGACTTGAGACAGGAGGTCTCTTCGTTTAGAGACTCGATCGCAACCATGCTTCAAGAGGTAACCCTAATACTTGTTTGTGGTTTAGACAAAATGATCCTAGAAGTGTTCTTGGATCAAGTGGTTTCGTCGCATGAAATTTTTTTAATTTCCGCTGCATAGAACAACTAGTGCGACTAGTCATTCTTCATCGTATTTGATACGACGATCACGCTTCCGTGATGCGCTTGAGGATTATACCATATCCTTAAAGTGGTATTAGAGCCTTAGGTTGACGGTTTCGAATATGATTCGCAAACCGAGGACGACTTGGGTTCGTTAAGTTCGCAAAAGTTTTTTATCGCATTTGATTTCGCAGATCTGTTTAGTAAATAATTTCGGCCATGTTTAAAATGTTTAAGCGCGAATTATTTACTTGGATTTTGTTCCCCATTAAATAAGGAAACCATAGGATCTGAGTTTGCGTAAATCGGATTTCGTATGCTCGAGATACGATTGTTTTAATGAACATTATGCACTGTTGCGGGAACTGTAGATCTTAACATTATTAAATAGTTAATTACTGTTTTGATCTGCCTAGAAATGCGTGAAACATCACTTGGGTTCTGTCCTAAATCAAGGTATCAATCTTTGAAAATTGAGTTTGTCTAATTTGGATTTAAATTGATTGTGATATGTTAATTTTAGAACGTAGGGGTCACTACTAAAATTGCAGTCCTAATATAGAACCAAGTGATTGTCAATTAGTGAAATTAATTGTTAATTGCATGAAATAAGCATGAAAATATTTGTGAAATATTGGGATATGGTTATTTACTTAATTGACTTGGCCTCAACCAATTAATTGATTAGATTTGATCTAAATCTTAATTGGAAACACAATCATCAAACTTGATGCTTGAATTGGATTAGGAATTTGTGTAGCAAATTTCTTTATAATAAAAAATGTTTTGATTATTACTATATGGTATAATTTCGGTTGAAAAACCGATGATCATCTCAAGTTCAAATTGATATATTTGGCATTATCCTTTCCCGAGGTGGATATGGCTTCTAGTCGGAGAGCATTGGGATTGATTAAATTGATTATGTCCAATTAAAACACTCTATTATGAATAGAGTTGTCAATTCCCTTGGAAGAATTAATCGTAATGAATATGATTCATAATGATTAATTAAAATTTGAATATGATATGGAGGATCACATAAGTGACATCCATGGTCTCCCGTCAAGGCGGAGGGTTCTGTCGCCAGGGATTGTATGTAGGAGACGCCTGTCCAAAGTGACAGCTCCTGTATACAAGCGCATCTGGATCAGGCTCTTCGCTTCTCAAAGGAGTAAGGACGTATGCGTAGTGACCCCAATATCGGATCCTCATATTATTGTGGTGATATTGGATTGCACATAGCGAGTTGTATTCCTATTGACGGTTGGTTCAATTAATGACGGGTCAACATTGCCTTAGGGGTGGTGGGCCCGGGTGTTAAAGACCGCATTGGGAGATGCAAGTTGGACTTGCAAGGCGGAATGTGTTCCAGCTTCTTTTTATCCGAGTTGCAGATTCTCATATTATTGGGATGTAACAAAGATAAGGAAGGAGATCCCAGATCTTGCTTGAGATATAATGGTAAGTATATCTCTTACATTGAAAGTGATTAAGGGAATGAACTTTCAGTGTTGACAAGGCAAGACAACTTTGATGTAAAAATTCCTCAATCAAAGTAAAATATGTATATATACAAATATGTACACTTATGCAAATTTCTTATTTCAGATAATCCTTCATTAAACCCACTCAATGTTATACTCAATAATAACCAGTAAAATATCATGGATTGGACTCATGATCCAGATATTGTGCTTGTAGTTGGACACATAATGTATGTGGTAGCAATATGCAAGTCTCCTCATACTAATGAGGAATGACAATTAAATGGATAATAGGACTACAACCATAGGGTTTGTATGTCTATAGTCTTCATCTCATCGGATGTACTTTGGAAGTGACATGTCAATGATGATCACAATTGTCAATTAATCCTTATAAAATCTAACAAGATGTTATGGCATACATATGTGCTCTTGACATTTAATCATGAATGACGTGGTTCTCTGCATCATGCAGAATGGTGGCTCTATAAGAGATGATGTATTCAATTGTTTGAATACCTACCTGAACCAATATTTTAAGAGTTTAGATGGATGTAGATGATGAGTGTCATCATTCTACTATCTATACTCTAGTCATTCATGAAGCTTCATAATATTCATATTTTATGAATTTAATGAAGCGTGTATAAATGTTGAAATGGTCTTACATTGAATTCTTTTAAATTTAAAGTAAGAGATCCTTAGTCTTAAGCAATGGTTGTTTATAGATAAAGGGAGCGCAGTGGAAGCATGGGTCAGACCCGAGTAAGATAGAAAGTCAAAGAGTTGACCTACTTCTATGACTTCCATATGAAATCCAAAGAGTTGGATGAATGCCAATACTGCAATAAGTTGATGTGTTGATAGTATGATTATCAAGTCTGTCTAGAATCCTTAGAGACGGACTCGGATGGAGCGTCAGAATAATCTACATAAATCATTGATACTGACTTGCTTATTGAATAAGATAAAGTCCTGTAATTGTATCTCAATCTTCTACAACACTTGCAATGGGTTGCATATATTTAAGAAGACTGGAAAATTTGATCTTAAGGTCTATAGTTATCATGGATTTTGATGCAATTGTTGCAACAATCTCTGTTGGATTGATAGACTTGTTAATTTCGGTGGGAGAGCCCTTAGTCTTAGAGAATGTCTCTATGACTTAGATATTAGAATACACTCATTGTTTAATTCTAAATGTTGGAAATAAACATGAATTCTGTAATAAATCCATCACGAAGAGTTATGATGGAGATATTTTGGATAGTAATCTAGAATCTAATGGACTCCACTAAATTAGAAAATTGATGAATGGTTCATTAACATTTCTAAATACTGAAATTGAACCTTAAGATCAATAGGAGGATGAAGATCATTTGACAATGATCTAGCATCAATCCTTGGACATTTGTTTATTGATTTGATCAAATGACTAGTAAGAGATGAAACTTTAGAATGTCTAAAATTTCAAAACTTACATACTTATGAATATTGTATTCAAAGTAAAATGTCCAATACACCCTTCTTAGAGAAAGGTGTAAGATGTCAAGGTATTTAAGATCTAATACATATTGATGTATGTGTATCATCTATATCAGAATTAACATTATGGATATGTGATATCTATTAATGATTATTGGTGATATAATATTTCTTCTCTTCACTCAGAAACCTTTGAAATGTTCAAAGATTTTACAAGTTTGATTTAGAACCAAAGTTTGAAGGAAGATTAAATGAATTTGATCTAATATAGGTAGTCAGTACCTATTAGATGAATTCATGGAATACCATGGAGATATGAATATTATTTTTTATCTCACTCCTCCTGATAAACCTAAACTCAATAGAGTTGTAGGGAGATACAATTGGATCATGTGTGACATGATCTTATCAATGATGAATTTTAGCATATTTATCCCTTAGTTTCCAGGTATATATGTGTAGAAGAGACTACAATGTATATCCTTAATAAGGTTCCATGCAACATGGAATCTAGCACTAGAGAGTGCTGCTTCATTAGGAAAATAAAGGATGGTATTGGTTACCTACTTTATGACCTTGAGATTCTTAAAGTATCTCATCTCTGAGAATGTAATTCTTAGAGGTTGAGACTCTTGAGAATCAAGATGAAGATGAAGTGTAGGAACTCATTTAATCTTGAGAAGATAATGAGGCTCCTGAAATTGGAAACTGAAAGGACAATTAAAGATGAAACACTAATACCTATTCAAATGAGTCTGAGGATGGATTCCATGTCTCAGAGAAATCTGACAATGATCGGATTTCATGTGATGAAATTCCTGAGGATCATAACATGGAAAGATGGATATTAGCAATAAAGTCTAAAGTAGACTTCATATACAAGTGTTGTATATGGACCCTAGAGGATCCACCTATATGGGTAAGACCTATAAAGGTGTAAATGGATCTTCAAGAGAAAGGGAACCTGATGAGAAGGTAGAGACCTTCAAAGCACAGTTCGTAGCCATGAGTTACACACTGGAAGAGAAGAAATTGCTTGCGATGAGACTTTCTCTTCGGTGATCATGCTTAAAACCATTAGAATATTGCTAACCTTAGCTACACAACTTGACTATTGTATCTTCAAGATGTAAGTCAATATTGCATTCCTCTATGAATACCTCTCTGAGGATATTCACATGATGTTGCCCCAGGGCTTCATGGTTAAGGAAAGCAAGGTTTGCAAGCTAAGGAATCCATCTATGGGCTCAAATAAGCTTCTTGAAGTTGGACCATAAGATTTGATGAAATTATAAATGTTATAATTTCAGATAGAATCTTGATGAGCCATGTGAAGCTTAGTGGGAGTACCTTTGTGTTCATCGTGCTAAATGTAGATTATATCCTAATCATTAAAAATGATATAAGGATAATAATAAGTGTTTTTTAATCTGGTTGTTCCATAACTTGAGATATGATTTCAAGGATATCTCTTAGTTCTTAGTTTTGAAGGTGTTCAGAAGCAGAGAGAAGAGGGTATTGGGACTGTCACATTAATGGTACACCTTGGACATATTCCATTTTCTGGAAAAATCTAAGAAAGGCTTCCATCCCTTAAGATATGGTACTGACCTATCTAAAGGGATAGCACCTCAAAGAGTTGAGGAAGTGAATGCTAGAACTGCTTGCACTTGTGCATCAGTTACGAGAAGCTGAGTTTATGCTAGATGTGTACAAAAGCTAGATATCTGCCATGCAGTGGGAATAGTAAAGTGTTGCTAACCTACTATGGAGATAAAACACTTGATTGCAGTAATAACAATATCTTCGGAGATGACAAAACTTTAGAGATAGTGATCTCTGAGTCTTATGTTCAAGTACCTAAGACTTCATAGATAGTGATCTAAAAGGTCTTAACCCTATGAATACCTTAGGAGATAGAGATCTCCAGGAATAAGGGTATTCCGATAAGGATTACAGAAATACTGGTTATGATAATTGTTAAGTTGTAGTGTCAAGGACACTGTAACTAACAAAATTGAGTATTGGTTGCACAAGGTGCAACATTCACATTAGATGCGAGCAATGTTACTGGGGATATGCAAGTGCCGTAAAAGGACTTGGCGTAGTCTCAGGGAACAAAGTGACTGATCAGCTTACCTAGCTATTTTCTAAATAGGCTATGATTATCACATGAGTGTGGGTTTAAATGATTAGCCCATTAATGGCTCTTTGGGCTAGTGGGAGATTGTTGGACATGCGAGCCCACGGCGAGCCATTATGCAATAATTGTTATTGCGAATATCATTCCCTGATCTGAAATGAAGAATGAATAATTGGCATAATAGGTCCCTTAGTACAATTAGGGTTATGTACCATGGCCATCTTGATGATCATACAGCTGTTGATTCAACTAATTAATCATAGAGGCTGGTTCTTGGATAAATATCTAAAGGGATAGATTGAGGACTCATCAAGCACTGTCAAATGATTGTTAAGAGATGATCACCAGCCTGAGTAGGAGATGGCAATCGTTTCTCATTTAGGTTGATATCTGACCGACCTCTTGATGTAGGTCCTCTGCATAGGAATAGAGATTTGGAGGTGTCAGATTAGTTAGGTAAAAGAGTTGATTTAACGAGATCGAGATAACCAAAGTCCTATATCGTAAGCTGTCACGATACATGCACGCATCCTCTGACCGGAGACAGATGTGTTATTATATGTTTGAGTATGTACATTTGGCAAACCAATAGGTTGATGACCTAACCAAGGTTTATACACTGGCACGCTGGTGTGCATATAAGGGCATATGAGTAATACAATCTCTCAAATGGATCATACAGGTTCAGTTACTGAACCGGAAGACATGAGCTCACTCATGAGATATCGGGAAGAATCAAATTCCATGCGCATGGCCGTCTCGCTTTGGAAGCTTGACTGAATTTGTAGGTTTGATATATACTTTTGGAAAGTATATGATCAAGACCTAGGTATGATATATGCTTTTGGAAATTATATGATCAAGACCTAGGTATGATATATGCTTTTGGAAAGTATATGATCGATACCGACTCCCAATGATTGAATGAGAAAACTTACTGATAGAACCCTGAAGTAGACAGTGTAAAATTGATCAAATACTTCGGATTTATTCTGGGTCTTCCAGTATGCATGATGTACATGTATTAGGAATACCTAAGGGTGATGTAATCATAAACGATTGTATAACCATGACGCTTCCATTCCTAGGGAGTGATGAAACAGGTCTGGATTTTAGTGACTCCTCTCAGTAGAGAAGTAATCTTATCTTGGTCCAATTATTGGACATTGATCAAAATGTGATTCAGATGCAATGAGAAGATTAGATTTACGGTCTTGATTTAATCAAGCATCTATGGGAGGCCCGCAATCTGGATTTGAGATATGATCTCAATATCTAAGTCACTATACGTGGAATAATACAATCACCATGTCCTTATCTCCAAGTATTCACGGAGAAAGCGCATTATCCTTGAAAGGGTTCAGGATAATTTCATTGTTGATAATATGTATCCGAGCATTGAGAAAATGGATAATTAAATGTGATTTAATTATCATCATTAATATGAATTTGGTTCATATTATAAAGAGAGTTGTCTTAGATAATTAAATGTGATTTGATTATCAAAGATAAAATAATGTGAATGTGACTCATATTATTTGGGCACATGAGAATAGAGATCCAAGATGATTAAATGTGATTTAATTATCGTGGATATGAATAATGTGGATAACAATATCCATATTAGTCATATATATTATAAATGTGATTTATAATATATAAGAGAGAGCTATTTGTAATTTACATTTGTTAATTAAATGTTAATGTGAATTGGATTCACATTGGACATTAAATTGAAAATGTAATTTACATTTTATTTTGGATTGTGAATGTGATTCACAAAATTTCCAATGGCAAGATTGTAATATTCACAAATTGTGAATTATTTTTTTAGAATAATTTACAACAATTGTTGTTGTAAAATTAGAGATATATGGAATTATGTAATCTAAGAAGATTACATTTGAGAGCCTCCTTCCATATTGGATGGAAGGGACGGCCACCTATTCCTATTAGGAAAGGGTGGCCGTCCACTCCATATACATGGAAGGAGGCACTCTCCTTTCCATTATCTCCATATGTTGTTGATTTAATTTAAGATTTAATTTATATTGATTTATCAATATATATTTAATCTAAATTAAATTAATTGTTGTTGGTTTTTACCAACACAAATATTGGTCATTAAAAGAAACACAAATCAATGTGAACCATTGGATTTGTGTTGTCCCATGGATTGATATCCATGGATCCCAAAATGTTATAAAAGGAGAGGCACCCCTTTGCTCTTCTTTACACAAGACACAATGCTTGAGAAGCACATCTCTCTCTTTCTCTCTCCCTCCCTCTCATGGCCGTCCACCATGGATGTCGTAGAGAGGTTCTCCATCGCCGCAGCGTCGTCGTTATGCTGCCCGATGGTTTGTTCGTGGAACTCCGTGTACTTCCGGCGTGCCTTGCTCGTGAAGAAGACGTCGGATCTCGTGTGTCGAGATCAGGAGATCCGCCGCTTGGATCATCAACACGGATTGCAAGATGCACGCGGTTCATCCCCGCGCTCGCAAGCGTCTCCTCCGTCGAATCGGACTTGAGATAGGAGGTCTCTTCGTTTAGAGACTCGATCGCAACCACGCTTCAAGAGGTAACCCTTATACTTGTTTGTGGTTTAGACGAAACGATCCGAGAAGTGTTCTTGGATCATGTGGTTTCGTCGCATGAAAATTTTTTAATTTCCGCTGCATAGAACAACTAGTGCGACTAGTCGTTCTTCGTCGTATTCAATACGACGCTCACGCTTCCGTGATGCGCTTGTGGATTATACCATATCGTTAAACCTAGAGGATGACAAATGTTTCCACTTGTGTGCATCTCATACCGGCAAATCCAATCCCCTCACCACTACAACTGAGTTGAGACAAGTGAAAGGTGCAGGTGTCCAAGTGTTAGTCCATTATCGACAAGAGTCGTGCGTGCTCTGAAATACTCTACTTAGGTCAGTTAAGAATCCATTGAAACCAAGTATTGTAATCCTCAAAGAATTAAATCACTAAACCTGAAGTACCTCAACTCCAATTTATAATATTCATATTAATTAGGTATAGTTAAGGTCCAACCAAGCTCCAATCTTCAGATTTTACTTGGGCTTATTCAATTATCAAACTCAAGCCGAAAATGCGAATGCTATGCAAATGCAGAAAATATTTTTTTGATGAAATTTTCAAAGATTTCGAACTTTTATGGATTTTTGGAAAAGATGATGCATATGCATTTTTTGTATTTTCAAAAAGATTTTTCAAATGTTTTGGTACTTTAATTATGCAAATATTTTTGGATTTTTGAAAACGAACGATTTTAGATAAAAAAATAGGTTCAAATATTTACATAGGGATGCATCTTATATTTACAAGAATAAGATTTTTAAGAATTTACAAAGGGTTAAGTGATCAATTTTATAGGTATATATATAAAGAATTTTAGTCTGAAACGTATATTCCTCAAACTTATTTGAAAAAGGTTTTTCAAATAACTTTGAAAAGAATAGTCAAAATATTATTATAAAGAATTTTTATAAACATGTACACACATTTGAAATCATTTTGCAAAGGTTTTTCAAATAGTATATATAGATCTTTTTTCTAAATATTTTTGCAAACCATTTTTTTCAAACCTTTTTATTTCACACAAAGAAAATAAATTTTCAAAAAAAACATTTTACAAAGGTTGAAAATATTTAACAAAATATTTTCCAAATAGTTTTCAAAAGATTTTTCAAAAGGATTTTCAAACTATTTTTCAAATATTTTACAAAAAATATTTTACCTGATTTAATAATCAATAAATACAAAAAGAAATTGAGGAATGATAATGTCTTTTTATTAAGTGTTTTAATGAATTTTAATAATATAGATAACTATAATTATTAATAAAAAATACAAAAGTATGAGTTATGGATAAAGTATATACAGAGTATATACGACCCCCTATACTTAGCTTGAGTTATGTCCTCATAGATCAGAAGGAAAAATAGAAGACATAACTTGTGTTGAGTATAGATCAGTCTAAAAATAAATAAATGGAGAAATGAATGAACTAATGAGAAGTTGACCATCGCCCTATACTTAGGATCAAATAATCCCAAGTATAGTAGATTGTACATAAAGCAGGGAGGGTCAAGTGTGGGAATGAATAGATCGCACTCAGGCTGTTTCCCCCTATATTTAGGGTAAGATATCCCTAAGTATAGACAAGAAGAGGAGACAGTAAAGAGGATCAAAGAATAGAAGAAATCGGCGTGCATACCCCTATACTTAGGACTTACTAGGACTGACAAAAATGGGAGATACCTTTTTGGTAGATAAAGAAAATAGAAAAGGAAAAGAAGAAAAGAAGAAAGAGATAGAAGAAGAAATATGAACAACTCGGGGTGCACATCCCCCTACAGGTAGGACAAAGTACATCCTAAATGTAGCAATGATGAAGGGCATGACACCTTTTCGGTATAATAAGAGAGGAAAGCAGGAAAAGAAGAAAAGAAGAAAAGTTATTCAAAAATGTTTTGATTTGCTTTGTCTTCAATTGCCTCAACTGAAGTATTCAACTCATCCTCAAAAATTACTTGAATGGAGTCAACGACAGAAATAAACGTATCATGTTCAAGATAAGGCTTCAGAAGTTGTCCTTTGACTACGAATGGTTGTGCATCAGTTGACAAACTATATATCATTATGCTTCCATTGTCACGCACATGCCTCACTATAAAATGGCCCAGTCCATTTGCTTTTCAGTTTGCCTGGAAAGATCTTTAGTTTTGCATCAAATAACCACACCTTCTAACCCGGCTCGAAGGATTTGAGGCATATGTGCTAATTGTGCACCTTCTTCACCTTATCCTTGTATATCAGGCTGTTGTCATATGAGTAATCTCTAAATTCCAACAATATCTTCTGTTCCACTTTTCGGTACTTACCAGCTTTCTCAGAGTGCAAATTGCAGATGTTGATTGCCCATAAAGATTTGTGAATTAGCTCGACGGGCAGATGACATGGCTTGCCATATACAAGGCAGTAGGGAAAACATACCCAAAGGTGACTTGTACATGGTTCTATAGGCCCAAAGAATTAAATCAAGAAGTTGAGACCAGTTCTTGCGATCGGGACGCACAAGCTTATGTAGAATCATCTTTATCTCCATATTTGAACATTCAACCAAGCCATTAGACTCTGGTTGGTATGGTGAAGCAATGCAATGTTAGATACAGAATTCCTGAGTCATCTTCTTCACCCCTCTATTTATGAAATGTCCATCCCCATTTGATATGAGAACTTTGGGAATCCCAAACCGTGCAATGATGTGATCTATTATGAATCAACAGACAGTCTGACTGTTAGCGGTTCGGGTGGGAATAGCCTCCACCTAGCAACTCACATAGGCAACAGCATCAGAATATATTTGTAGCCCTAGATGTTTGGAAATGGACCCATAAAGTCGATGCCCCATCCGTCGAAAATGTATGATATATGAATGAATTTTAGAGGCATCGTATCTCTCATTCCCACGGTGTCGTCCATCTTCCTGTTAGTTAGTATAACACTTGACATACTCTTTTGCATCCTTAAATAATGTAGGCCACCAAAGTCACCAAAGGCCACTCTGATGAACCTACGGTGCCGTCTGTTTGCCTGAATGATGTCCTCCGGAGTCTCGATCATGGCATAATGCGAGGACACTTGGAACTTCCTCTTGAGGAATACACCTCCTCCAGATGCAGTCTGCCCCCTCACGAAATAGATATTCATCCTCCCATTGATAGAAATGTATTTTAGATAAAATTTGTCCACTTTCAGCTTCGGACAATCTTGTGGGGTTCTCTTGGTCGCAAGATAATTCACAATATCAACATACCAGAGGAGCAAGGTCACTGATAGAATTGCCTCCTCTGGAAAGGATTCTGTGATTGGTTATAGGCTCAGCTCAGGAGATTCAGGTTTCGGCAATCTAGATAAGTGATCGGCTACCACATTCTTTCCTCTAGGTTTATCTCAAATTTCTAGGCCAAATTCCTAAAGGAGAAGGATCTACCGGATGAGGCATGGTTTGGAATCCTTCTTTCGCTGTAAATACCAGATGGCTGAGTGATCTATGTAGATAATAACTTTGGACCCGAGGAGGTAGGATCTGAATTTTTCCAAAGACTACTGCTAGCAGCTCCTTTTCATTCATTGTGTAATTCCATTGGGCTTCATCGAGCGTTCGACTAGTGCAGTGAATTGCAAATGGTACATTATCTTTCCTCTGTCCGAGCACGACACCGATAGCGTAATATGATGCATATGTCATTATCTCAAACGGTTGTGTTCAAATCGGTGGTTGTAAGACAGGAGCCTGAGTATAAGTTCCTTCAATTGATTAAAGGCTAGTAGCACCGATGAATCCACATTTCATCATCTTTAGTCTATCATTTTGGAATCAAAAACCCTAGTAAATGCGTGTAAATAACATTAAATCCAGCATCTTAGCATTCATGCATGTGCATGTAAATAACGTATAAAATACTGTAATTAAAGCCAAAATTATAGAATAAATAAAAGAAAAGAAAAAGGATAAAATATTATGAATATTTTATGACCCAAAACCCCAAGACCTAGGCATCTAGATGAATATGTCGACAAGGAATAAAGTAGGGGAGATAAGGGTCAAAATACAATAAAATACCTTTTATTCAATTCATTCTTTATTCATTTTGGAACCTATTTTTGGTTCCACTTTTTATGAAGCAAATAAAGAAAATTTGAACATGAAAGTTGTACATAATTAAATAAAGAAAATACAAAATTGATTTCATACAAAAATAATGTACAGACAAAAAGATATGATCTAAATAAGATTCCAGAACTCCAACTTCCCAGACCCGTATCTTGCAAATAAAAACTCGAAATGTGCCAAACTCACCTTTAATTTTATATAGCATAAAATAATCTATTTAATGAAGATGGTTTCGTATTTTTCGGAGTTACGGTTTGAAAGTTGAGTTTTTGACCCCTATTGTATACTTGTACAGATTAAAATATTCAATTTATTTACTATTCATTATTTTTATAATCTTATATTTTTATAATTATGTAAATAGTACTTATAACAAATATGTATATAGAAATCAGAATAAAAACACAAAAGAAATACAAAATACTTGTATATTATACATAGGTAAAATACCTATATACATACCTGTATATTTTATACTTATATTTTATTATGTGTACAAAATACTTCATAAAAATAAAATAAAAATATAATTAAGTGTATAAAAATATCTTATAAATTTGTAAAATAATAAACAAAACAAATAAAATTAAAAATACAAGATAAAAAAAATAAAATATTAAAATATATAGATAATATAACTATATAGGGAATAAAAGGTAACTTGTAATTATATACCTCATAAAAATAAATAAAAATCACTATAAAATTCTTTATAAAATAAGAATCATTTTTTATTTTATAACCTAAAATTAATAAATTCATTTACTATTTTATTTTGAATTTTCAAATAATTTCAGCCTAGAATTTTCTGGTTGGCCCACGTGGACCAACCAGGCGCGGTCTAGAGTTGACCTCAGTCAACTCCCTGACCGAGACCTGCCACCGTCTGACAGCTCGATTCGAGCCTGATTTCGACCAATTTCCGAGCCTGATTCTTGCATCTTCTTCCCTCGACTCCTTCTTGGGAATTTTTCCCTTATCATCACTCTCCCACGCCGTGCCTTCAGATCACGCAAAACCCTCATGATGCGCGCGTGGCCCTCGCTTGAAGAAGACGCCATCACCTTCTACTTAATGGACCCGCCACCTTCAAGTTCAATTTTGAACCCCTTTAGCACCCGCTTCGCTCCAATTTTCGTGCCCTTGAGTGAGGGGAAGGTGACAACTTCCATCTCTACGCTTCAGATTGGTCGAGCAAGCGTCAAGGCGGTCTCCACCGCCTCCGCCATCTCCAGCGTCGAGGTTCTTCCACCTCAGGTCCTACACCTTTGAGGTTTGCCTCTCTTCCCCTTTTTATTCGCGCTTTTTATTTCCTATCATCGTAGGAGTATCTTAGGCTCTTTAGATCCCGTCGTCGACCCATATTTCCCCTTCCATCGTTCCTCGCCGGAGCGCACCTCCAGGCATATCTCCTCCGCACTCCACCGTCCATCTCCGACTTCCACTACGCTTCTGCGGGGTCCAAGCAGTTTGCCCTGGACCCTCTCACCCCTTTTCGCAGGTCAAAGAGCAGTCAAAGCCACTGGGGGCCATTTTGTGAGGTTCGCCGGAGCTACCTGGAGCCACGAGCTCCACCGCCTCCGCGACAGCGCCTCGACGCTTCTCTGATGCACCTGAGCACCCCCAGCATCTTCTTCGACCTCCAAGGAGAGCGCAGCTCAATTTTGGAACACATCCACCGCTGGAGACCCGAGATCGAGCTCGGGGAAGTTCGCCTCGCCGACGTTCTTCCAAGTTCCTCCACCTCGCTCCTCCGTTGTTCGATCGAGCAACCGCCCCAGTTCTGATCACAGCCGTTGGATCGCGTCGCATCACCACCGTCGGATCTTCAACCAAAGATCTAATCTCGTCCGTCCAGCTGCGAACCGTCATCGTGCGTTGTGCGTGCGCCACATGGATTAGTGAGCGGATCTCCACCATTCGATCGCGCACGAGGATATTAGGCGTGGGTATTTTGCACCTACACCCTCGCTATTTTAGTATTTTCATTTCAGTCCATAAAATTGTAGTTGTAGTTTGAATATTTCAGTAATATTTGCAATTAGACCCCCGTAGTTTCCATATTGCACTTAGGTCCTATCCACGTCACCTCACGTACCCGTACGCGTGAGGGGGCTGGATATTTTGCAAGGACCCCCCTAGGGTTTGCTTATTTCGTTTCAGTCCTTGAACTTTTTAATTAAGTTGTAATGTTTTGGAAAAATTGCATATGCGCCCCTGGAACATAGTAATATTGCAAAATACCCCTGCCAGGTCACGTGCCCAGTGCGCGTGAGTTGGACATTTGCAACGAACCCCCTCCAGGTTTGGGTATTTTCTTTTAGTCCAAAACTTGTATTTAACGTTATATAACTTTGGCAAAATTACAAGTAGGCCCTTGAACTTCTGTGTATTTACATATATGCCTTTGCTAGTATTGTATTTTTTCTTAGATGTTTGTATTTATTTCATGAATCACTTTAACTCGAAAAATAACCAAAAAAATACCATAGGCTCTTGTTGCATCATATTTTCACGCCATATTTTTGCATTGCATTTTTATTGCATTTTAATATTCATTAAAAATCAAAAACATGCATTTTTACTACTGTTTGCATTAGAAAATCCACAAAAATTATAAAAAAATTTTGAAAAATTCAAAAAAATTATATTTTGCTTGTCTTGTCATATTTTAGTGTCAGTGCAAAAACCACTAAAAATTTCAAAGCAAAACCTTAAAAATTAGAAAACACCTAAAAACTTCATAAAAATCCAAAAAATTATAGAAAAACCCTAAAAATACAATTTCAATTTGTGTAGTTTCCCTATTTTAGTGTCTTTGATTTAAAATTAATTTCGGAAAATTTTGTCACTGTTTGCTATTTTTCATTCCCATTTTAATTTCGACCAGAACCTTTGCTCATTGTTTCCTTGTATTTTTTATTTTCAAAATACCAAAAATATTATGAAAAATTCCCAAAAATCAACAAAATACTAGAAAATTACAAAAAGACCAAAAATATTTTATTCCCTGACTTTTGATCATTTTTACCTATTTTTATATAAGTACTCTATTCCTCTCTCTCTTACATTATACACATATCCCATTATTAAAAAAAGAAAGAAAATATAAAAAATATAAAATATAAAAAGAAAACTATAAAATCAGAAAAGTAAAACAAGAAAAATAAATAAAAAAATATATAAATTAAAGCCACAAAAACATTGCATCTTTGTAGACATTTATTCACATTCATATTTTGTGCATCATTGCCTTGTTCTATCGTGCTTGCTCCCTGTGTTCGACCTCTACACACTTGCACACTATACACATTTTTGTAGAGTTAAAAATAAATTTGACTCCATATCTTGCTTTACATTGTTTTATCATTATTATGGGTCCATTGTTGATTAATACGGGTTTTGTGAGCGGTCGCCGCAGCGACATTGTGGTCCCGCCTTGTGTGGACTATTTAGACCCTTGCAAAAACTACGTTATCAAATGGCACCATAGTCGGGGAGCAACAGCATATAGAGCATTCTTTTGTGATTGATTGTGGATATTTGGCTACCTTTTTATACATTTATTGAACTCTACTGTTAATTGGTCTAATCACCCTTTTTGTTGAATTTTGTGCGAGGTACCACGTGAAGGCTTGCTTAGCACCAAAGAGACTTGGAGGCTTGAGAAGATCATCATTTTGTAGAATTTTTGTAGTTTAAATTTTTTTGTAATTCAAAGTGGGAGAGAGACTTTATTTGTAATAACTTGGACTCTCCGGGACACTCGGGCCTAATTTCCAAGTGTTTGTTCACTTGGGGGCTCACCGTGGTTTTGTATTTTTCGCGGCTTTTCTCGCCTTCATTTCTATTTGTTTCACGAGGATTTAGCCCCTAGACATAAGAATTTTTGTTGACTGTGACGAACTACGAAGCTAAGGCCCAATCCCTAATATCTTGCCTGCACCTATAGAACGTAATTGGACTTGGCTTAAAATCAATTGAAAAAGCTATTTGACCTAGACTAGAGACCATGTGCTGCGAGCCCACCCTGTCGAGCGCTACTCCTGAACTCGATGTGCCGAGAAGAGGAAGGGTGAACCTAGACCGGACTCCGAACTCTCTTCTTTGTCATAGCTACTTGTTCTTCACGTTAATAGAAGTTGCTCATCTTAGGATGATTTCCTCGTGCATGCATTTAGGTAGTTTTATTTATTGTCTTTAAATTATGTGCAGATCACTTTGCATGTAGAGTGCTGGCGGAAAGGTACGCATTTCTATCCCTGCATGCATCATAGATTTTGACCGTGCATCGGCTTTTCCATTTTCCTCCACCAATTTTATTGGACTCTTAAATAACAAGGAAATTGGAAAATTCATTAGACGATGGTTGCTCAGAAAAATACATAAAAGGTGAAAACAATAAAAATTAGGACTGCTAATGCAAACTTGACCTTAAAACTCATCCCACCAAAAACTTTGTCTTGGGGAGAGTAACCCCCTCCTTGTTTGATTTATCTGCTGCGAGAGAGTGACCCGACATTAGGATAGAGCCACATTTGAAATTTTGGTTGACTACTGGTCGTGGTTAGTCGTTCTCCAGTGAGGATCTCTCCGGTAACCGGTAAAGCGGACCGCGATGTCCTTAACAAATTAAATCAGTGGGAATAACCGGGTTACGGTCCGCAATTCATACTGGCTAGGAAAGATCTGACGTGGATTGGGCAGTCGGCTAGGAAAATAGGATACCTAACAGCTCGCTTTAACGCTCTGATAGATTGACTGATCAAATAAAATTTGACGAGATAACAGATCGAACTCTCACGGTCATCAGCTCAAGAGTTGTGTAGGTGAATTGGGGGTTTGATTGATCATCTTGTTTGCATTCCAGATCTCATCCGTCGTTCTCTAAGATCAAGATGATGGGATGGAGATCCCTTAGGCCACGTCTGGTGGCACCACTATCGAGCACACCTCCTTTTTCATCTAGATCGGCTTCGGGGAGTCCAGACCCACTCCCCGAGCCTGAATTTACATCCACCTTGTTCCCCCTCGACCACCCTTCTTCTTCTCTCAGCCCAGTGGTGTCAGAATTTGGTACAGAACAGAGTTCAGAACATTTGATGACACCTGAGATGGATTCTTTTGTCTTTGCAGATCACCAAGAAATGGAAGGCAGAGATGAACATCCAGATGAGCAGAGACCACCTCCATACCTATTTGATCAAGCTACCATCAACAACTCACTGTTAGCCTCCCTGGAAACTATGCAGAGGCAGATCCGAGACCAGGGAGTGGTCATGGGTGAAATCATGAGAGAAATGCGCGAGGGATGAGATGAAAGAAATGAGGGCAGAGATATACCTGATGCAGATGGAGGAGGGACCTGATCAGGAACGACCGCCACCAGCAACCATGAGGCAGTTGCATAACTCAGCTACAATACTCACTCACCGATGGATCAGACTCCCACCCATATATGGAGACTTCGAGCTTCGCCCACCTACTATTCAGTTACTGCCTAAGTTTCACGGACTGGCTACCGAAGAACCGCACCTCCATCTGCAAGAATTCGAGATGATATGCAGTACTATCCATGATAGATTTGTGACTGAGGACACAATCAAAATGATTGCCTTCCCGTTCTCCTTGGTTTATAGAGCCACCTATTGGCTCAAACACTTGGGAAGGTACATCGATACCTAGGAGCAACTCCGTACCGCATACTTAAACAAGTATTACCCACTCAGCCGGACGAACGCAGCAAGAGCTATGATCAGCAACTTCACTATGATCCCAAGTGAACAATTCCATGAAGCCTGGGATCGATTTAGAGATCTCATTAACCGGTGTCCACATCATGACATATCAAAGCCCAACTTGGTTCAGAGTTTCTTTTGCGGGCTAACACCGGAGCTGCAGGAGCTTGTTAATGCCTCTTGTAGAGGGTCCTACTTTTCAAAGGGTGAAGATGATGTTTGGGCCATTTATGAGGGAATGGCAGAGAACTCTACAGTCATGGCCCAGGCTAGAGTCTACACACAGCAGAAACCTCCCCAAGGAGCGGGATCATACCAGAGGATCGCCCGCATCGATGCTGGTCTCCAAACTTCGTCAGCAGCAGCAACACAAGATGAATCATCAGCAGCTGATATGGGCATAATCAGTGAAAAGTTGGACCGCCTTGAGATTTTAGAGAAGAAGCAGGGCCAGGGCATGGCACAAATAGACCAGTTGGCTAAGTCCATGAGTGACCTGAAGACTCACATCTTGAGTATTCAGGAGGCACAATCATTTTCACATCAGCCTCCCAAGTCACTGGTTAAGTCCAGAGGTAGCCGTTCTACCCCACCACCTCCCGCATACCGCCAAGTTCACCACGTGCAGGAGGTGTCGGTACAACATTCACCGCAGTATTCACAGCAACCACCATCTCAGGACACTCAGATAGTGGTTTATCAACCGGATCAGCCATTGGCAGCACTACCACCTCCACCCTTTGAGCAGGAGTCGTTGATGGAAGTCAACGGGATATGGTACGACCGGTACTGATGACCGCAAAATGACCACTTGGATATAAGGTGCTAATCGGTCGTTGCGACCCAAGCAATCAAGTGCGAACAATCAAGAAAAATAGACCACCAAGAGAGATAAAAATCAATCAAAATGCGAAATAGCGGTCCTGCTATTAATTTAACCTGGTATAGCGACCAGGGTCGAACACAAGGAGCACGGATTGGCCTCACGGCCTACGAAGTAGTCAAGAAGAGAAGAAAAGGTGTTTTTGGTGGTTTTTAAATCTTTTTATATTTTTTTGGAGTTTTAATTAATTAGGAAAATAAGGAAAACAAGGAAACAACACACTTCAACAATTTATTTAATGTATCCAACCTCAAGCAAAAACTCCAGAAAAAATATTTTTGTGTGTTTTATAATTTTTACTGTTTTTAGTAAATTTTTGGGATTTTTCTGATGTTTATTTAATTTTCTAAAAATGAAACAGTGACTGAAATGAAAGGTATTGTCCAGCCGAGTTAAAAGGGCCTAGATAAAATATCTAAAGGCCCCAAATTAGCTGGGAGGTAATTTTCCTGTAAAGAGAATAAAACAAGGAAAATCTAGGCACCTATATTATTATTTTTGGGTTTTTAATTTATTTACTAGAATTTTTTTGAATTGTAAGTATTTTTCAATTTTTAGGTGTTTTAGATAATGAAAAATAGCCAAAATTGGCTAGAAACTCAAGCACACATAAACAAACAGTAGACAATTTTTTTGGAATTTTTAAATGAGTTTTAATATTTTTTGTGATTTTTAAAACTAGACAGTAGCAAAATTAGAGGTTTTTGAATTTTTAAAAATATCAAATCAACTCAGAAATGTCTCCAAAAATCCTTGAAAAATTTACACTATGGCAGGAGCCATGTATCTAATTTTCGTTGGATTTGGAGGTAATTTGTTATTTTATTCAAAAATGAAAAGGGGGCACTGTGCACAAGGACCTATGTGCAAATACCCGGAAGTCTGGGGGGGTCTGGTGCAATTAACCCAGCAAAACACGTGCGATGCGCGTGTCTGGGGCACTCAGGGACCCAAATGTAATGAAAATAAGTCCCGAGGGCTATTTGGTAACAGGTACCAAAAACCCAGGGGCTTATCTGCAAAAAACCCACAAATATTCGCACATGCTCAATTAAAATACGCACAGGGGTATAAATGCAAATAAACACAAACTTTCATTCATTCATTAACATTCAGAACTACAGGGGCATGATATGTAAATAAACCAGAAACTCACGTGTCGATGCACGTGTCATACAACACACAGGGGCATAAGTGCAAGGAAAATAAAGTGCGAGGTCCTTAATGCAAAAGTACCAAAAACTCAACAGCTACACTAGGTATTTACAGGACTAAATGCGAAATGAAATAAATAGAAGGACCTTAGGGTAGTTTACCCTTTATTAATGCGGACCGCAGGATGGAGGCCACGTGGAGTGATCAACGATGGGGATCGGCTGGCGCTCCAAGGCTGAGATCCTCGCTATGATCCGACGGCTGGGGTTAAGCCACGTGGTACATCGGACGGTCGTGGCTCTCTGTGGCTAACCCTTGCGCATCGGACGGTGGAGGCTCCTCGCAGGCGAATGGCTGTGATCAAATCTGGGCGAGTGGAGACGATCGGACGGTCGGTGACGATGGAGGACGAACAGCTCGCCGGCGAGATTCACCGGCCTCGTGCTTGCGCAGAGGTCCTCCTGGAAGCACGCTGAAGGTCGGAGAAGAAGCGTGGGGTGCTCCCGCGTCTGCTGGTGGGCTCCGATGATGGCGGGGAGCTCGGGAGAGCTCCGACGAAGCGGATGACCTGGAGCTGTTGTGCTCGAACCTTGGACCTCCAGATGAGGTCCTTCGGACGATCTAACCTGCACAAGCAAAACACGGGGTCGAGGGCAAACTGCCTCGACCCGTCAGAGCGAGCGGGAGGTGAAGGATGAGGTGGTATGAGGGCTCTCCGGCGAGCGGCGGAGGGGGAGAACCAGTATCCATGCTCTGGGACGAGACAGGGGGAATGGAGGCTCGGAGAAGATGGAGAGAAGTCTGGTGGACGTGGTGGCGGTGTCGGATGGATGAAATGGTGATCGGAAACGACAGGCGGAGGTGGCGGAGCTACTCTACTGAAATCAGAAAAATCCTAATCTACGCTACTCTACGGCCTAAGAAGGTTACCTGGTGGATGCTGTCGACTGTGCTGGAGCCCGGGGAGCTCCGGGGTCATTGCCTGCAAGGGGGCGTCATCTCCCCGAGGCTGGGTGCGCTCACGGCGGCGCACGGCGGTGAAAACCACCGGATCAGTGGCTCCCGGCTTCCCGGGCCTCGCTGCTACTCTAAAGCACTCGGCTGTCACTCAGGCACTCCAGAGGAGGTCACATGCGTCGAGGGGGAGATCCAAAGATGGAAGAATAGGTCGCCGGTGATGACAATATATATGCTCAGGGATCCGGAAAGGTGATGGTCGGGTGAGTAGCGCGGAGCTCGGATCCATCAAACCCACCCCGGGCGAGGGTCCTGGATGTCCAAAGATCAATCGGAGCCCGGGGTTAGGTTAATCGGCTGTCGGATCGAGTGGGGAGAAAATGGAGATATCGGGTCGGTCCCCAGATCCGCAAGAGAAGTGGTCCACAGGGGGGAGTTGACCGGGGTCAACAAACCCCTGTGGACCAATCAGAATCCGCCAAAAACCTTTTATTTGATTATTTATTTTGAAATAGAAAATGATCGAATTACTAAAAACTTAAAACATGAAAAATATTTATTTTATTTTTTTTCTATTTGTAGTGATTTTTAATTATTGTTTTGAAATATATTTTAGGTATTTACAAAATATTATTATTTTATATAGGTATATACAATATGTATTTTTTTATTTTTGATTTTTAGTTGTTTATTTTTGTATATTTTATTCCAATTTTATATTTTATTTATTTATATAATAAAATTTGGAATAATTTGATTTTTTTATTTTATTTTTATTATTTATATACAAGGGGGAAATAAAGAGATATGTACATATGTATACATGGTATATATACAATGTAGGTTTTGATTTTTAATTTTGTTCTTTTTATTTTGTTTTTATTGTATTTTTGATTTTTTATTTTATTTATTTACATTATGGAATGTGGAGTATGTACATATTTTATTGGATTTTTATTTATTTATTTATAAGAGTAAGTACATAAATAAAAGGATCTATGTACATGGGTTTATACAAAGGTGAAGGGATTTTTAATTTTTCTTTTTTTATTTTTATATTTTTATTTTGATTTTATATTTACAAATATTTACAAATAAATACAATCCATTTTTATTTTTATTTTTAGAGAAAAATATTTTCATTTATTTATTTATAGGTATATACAAAAATGAGCTTCCTTATCTCTCTCTACTTGGGTTTTTATGCGGTCAGGCTCATGCTGAGCCCTCCCTTAGGATTAGGTCGCTCAATATTTATTCTAAATATTTCCCTCTTTTTCGTTTGACTCTTTATTCTTTTATTTTAGCACAAAAACATGCTAATTATTAGTTTTTACACAATGCATGCTTTTTGCTAATTATTTGTATTTACACCTATCTACATGTATTTGCAAAGGTTTTTGTAGCTAAAATATAAGAATAAAGAGTGGTGAATGGATATTCATCACCCCCCCTATGCTTAACTTTGCTAGTCCCTTAGCAAACACTTATTTGAAAAAGAAGTGAAAGAGAAAGAAAGAAAAAGAAAAAGAGGGGAATGTACATGGATCAAGGTTGAATATTAAACTTTCCTTCATTAAATTGAATTATGGAGCTCGATCAGATCTTTGGATTATTAATGTGTCGGAACCTTATTTAGACTTAAGCTTAAAACTCAACAGCCTCTAAGTTCCACCAATTTATGGACAAGACTTCTCAATAAACCAGATCAGAACAAGTCTACATACACAAACTCTAATGACTATGGATCTTTCCCTGCAGTGTAAGTGATATGTAGCTCCCCACCTCAGAAGTAGCAAAGAAACCACCTCCCTCAACTTGGTAACTCTAATGCCTCGATCTAGCAACTCTTTCCTCGAGAAGCGAGGTATTCCCTTCTAAGTTCAAGTGCAACCGGCTCAAGAAGAGGGGGAAGAAGTATAGACTTTTGGAAGCTCAGCCAGTGTAGCTAAGTCTCTCGCTGCAAGCTTCATGAGATGTAACATGGATACCATAAGCTTTTGCTTTATTTGACTATATACACTCCGGTGGGGTTATTAAATTTTCAATCCGACCCACCATTTTTTTGGAGTTCTTTTTGCATTTTGCATTTTTTTTCAAGTGCCTCTGTACAACATATCTACATGGTGCAGCATATATACAAGAAATTTTCCTCTTGAGCCAGTAGACTATCCCTCTTTTGAAGCTTTATTACAACCCACGGCTTATGTCTTTAGCCTTCATCACCACTAGACCAAGTTGGGACGCACTTCCTTCACTAGAAGAAGAAGAGAGGTTCCGCCTAGAAGTACTACCCTCATATGCTACCCCAAGCCAAAGGAAACTGCCTCCTCACCACCTCATCCGTGGAGAGCCTTGTGTAAAGTGCAGGTGCAAGTCAAGCCATTGTCTCTAAGAGTCATGCGTGTGTTGTTAAGTGCTCTACTTAGGCTCATCAAGATGACATATGCTCATAGCCTAGTGGACTCAAAGAATTAAGTCCTTATGGACCTGAAAAGCCTTAACCCTAAGCCCTATAAGGTTCCTCTTAGAATTAGGTGGATTAAGATCTTAATCAAGCTCCATTTCTCAATTTAATTCCAGGCTAGTTTAAATGTCAACTATCATCTAGGAAAAACTATATACATATATATACAAAGATGCTATTTACAAATATTTACAATCGTGCAAAATTTTTGAAAAATATTTTGAAATCATGAATGGATGGATGCATGAAGTGCAAGTTTTGCAAAAGTATTTACAAATATTTACATAAGATTTTTTCAAACTTTTGATTTTCAAAACATTTTGGAAAAATTTTGTACTATATACATAGTTTTGATAAGAAAATATTTACACAAACTTTACACAAAAGATTTTTGAAAACATTTTGCCAAAAATAATTTGTACACTAGCTATTTATGTGCAAATAAAAGAAGTTTATGTACATGAAAAAATTTTAATTTTTGTGATTTTTAGGGTTTTTAGCCATTTTATTTATTAACACACTCACACAAAGTACGAGTAATGGCTAAAGTATATATGAAATATATACACCCCCCCCTATACTTAGCTCGAACGATGTCCTCAGAGTGATAAGAGCGATGAAGAAGACATAACTCGTGCTTAGTAAAAGGGAAGTGAAAAGGAATGGCTAGGTACAGAAATGAATAAATGAATAGAATGAGAAGAACTCGGTGGTTTCCCCCTATACTTAGTATTAACTAATCCTAAGTATAGCAAGCTGTACATGAAGGAAATCCGAGTGAAGAATGAACAGAATCTGCCCCCCTATACTTAGGGTGAAATATCCCTAAGTATAGGCAGCAAAACAGGGGTAGCAAGACAGGAAGAAAATCGACACATATATGCAAGGTGGAGGGGCATCACTCCCCCTATACTTAAGGTAAATCACCTTAAGTATAGGCAACACAACATGAGTGATGGAACAGAACGAATGAACAACCCGGAGTTTCCACCCCCCTATACTTAGGATGAGGAATATCCTAAGTATAGCAAAGATAATCCTAGGTGAGACCTGGGGTAAAAACAAGAATGGAAGACAGAAAGATCAAACTAAGACAAAACACGTATATACAAAAGAGTACAATGTTGAGGTGCCTCTCAACAAGCGCTAGATTTTACGCCCCTAGCTGGGCGCAAAGGCTAGGATAATGCAGTATCAAGGTTCAGGACGGCATCGGTAAGTCGAATGTCGTACTGTCGTCGCACTCTCGGTATGGGAACTACGACGAACTCAATAGTGTAAACAAAGACACCCAGGTATGCAATCAAGCGGGTTTCTGCTACCGGCCAGTGATTTGGAAATAAGTGATCGGGATCCGGTAGCACAAAAGAAATCAGCGTCTCTAGGTCAGATTGGAGTGAGAGTGTGGACCCGAAGAAATCAAACGTGGAGAAGGATGGATCAGTAATAGAATCCTCCACATCAATCAGTGTCTCAAACAGGTGTGGACAATCAAGATCAGGAGACTCTCTAAGCAGACTGATATCCAAAGCATGAAATAGAATCAGATCGGGCAAATCATCGAATATCTCCAGAATGGTCTCATCCTCGCGAGGGTCGTCAAGGTGAGAAGACTCATAATAAGAATGATCTAAAGACTCAGTTTCGTGTTCCGCCAGACCGGAAACACTCTCAGTAGGTGAAATCGAGTACTCATCGAGTGCGGCATCCTCCCGCAGATAACCCTCGGGGAGAGATGCGAGATCAGGAGTGACAAGAAGAGGATCAAGATCTAGATGGGCAACTGCAGTGCTATCAAGTATCCACTCGGTGCACCAGGCTGCATCATCATCGAAAGTGTAGGTATCAGCAATCTGGAAGCAGGAGAAGGTACTAGTCCACACTGCGGAAGCTGGCAAAGTGTATGCGGCTGATCCTCGCTCTGCAACTATGCTGGCTGTCAGCTGGTCCTCAGGAAGTGTATCTCTCTCAACAAAGTGGAGGACAAAAGGCTCGAAGACGGGACTCTCTGTGTCTGTGCTCTCAAAGTGGTGTCCCTCATCGAGCTGTGGTTGATGGGCTGAGTCCTGGTAGCTGTCTGTGTCCAAGAAGTATCTCTGCAGAAAGGAAGCTGACTCCTCCGGGACTGGAATATGAAGTGTCTGAATCAATGTCTGCAAAAGCGGGGGCTCCTCCAGTTCCAGGAGTATCAGAAGGTCTGATATCCAAGACTCGTCAACTGTGAACTCTGGGGCTGACTCGAACTCCAGCTGGAAGACCAACGGGAATTCAAGTAGACTCTGGGTCCGAACCTCTGCTATGGCAATCATATCCTCTGTCAGTGGTGCTATCTGCTCCAAGTCCTCGGGCTGGTGTGTAGAAGCTGACTCATCATGTAAAGTAACACACCTCACTGGTACAACATCGTCCACATGTGTTGTCCTGACTACGGCATCTCGTGAAGAAGATCTCTGTGAAAGTAAACTCGAGATGGTGTCCAGTAAGTGAATGTCCGAACTGCGGTGTGAACCGCCACATGTGGTAATCACCAGTGCTATCTGCTCCGCGGTCATCCCCCGCATGGAGATCTCTATCAAGTCTGTCAGTGGAAGTTCGTGCTCAGGAAATCTCCTCAAGAGGTCATGAAACCTCGGCCATGCCTCGTGCAATGGCTCCTAGGGATCTACTGAGAAATCGGTGATTAAAGACCGCATGAAATCTGCTCTACGTGGAGGGAAGTATCTCTGTAGAAACTCTCGGCGTAGATCTCCCCACGTATCGAATGTCCTCCCCAATCGGCGGTGCCATCTCATGGCTCTGTCCTGAAGTGTGAAGGGGAAGGTCCTAGTCATCAGCTCCTCTGTCGTGATATCTGAATATCTCTGTGCTCTACAAAACTCCTCAAATGCGGACAGGTGAAGATACGGCTCCTCGTGCGCCTCTCCTGAAAATGTCGGCAGTCGCTGAATATAATCCATCTCCAAGACGAATGGACGTAAAGTAGAAGCTGACTCAGCTCCCTGTGCTATATGCTCCTCCATCCTTCTGGAATAAGATATGTCTGTTGATCTCCACTGCTCTCTCTGGTCACCCACGGAGTGCGCTCTCAACTCAGCAATAGCATCGTCATGATCTCGCATCTGCTCTAGCTGGAATCCTCGGACGTCTAGCACAGCATGCCCAGAGTAGTGAGATGAAAGGGGGGAAGGGAGCGGGAGGCTGGTCGGAGATCCGACCTCCCTGGAAGGTGGACTGGAGTGATGGTCAGAAGATGGAGAAGAAGCCGTAAGAGTCGGCTCGAAGTGAGGTGGATCCATCATCCAGGGGTAAAGGAGAAGAAGAGGGAGACTGAAGGGAGGGAGGGTGGGAAAGATCGAAGGGATCTGGCAATCACATAAGATGAACAAGCAAACCCCCAATTCTCCTACGCACACAAAGCTGAAGACCGAAAGGGATCGGTCAATTATCTTGTCGATTTTATTTTAGGTGATCATTCAGTCTATCAGAGCGATTACGTGAGGTAAATAGGTATCCAGATATTTCTCAATCGACTGTCCCGTACTGAAAGCCGGTAATCAGTCAAGAAAGATCGGAGGCTCTATCCTAATGTGCGGGTCACTCTCTCGCTCATCCAAACCAAACAAGGAGGGGGTTACTCTCCCCAAGACAGATTTTCAGTGAAGTGTCTTTTAGGTCAAGTATGATTAGCAGTCCCGATTTTATTGTTTTTGTTTTTAGATGTTTTTAATGCAAGTAAAGATGCCTAACGAATTTTTGGTTCTCATGGTTATTAAGTCAAAAACAGGTGGGAGAAGACGAAAAAGCCGATGCGCGATAAATCAATGATGCATGAAGAGATAGAAATGCGTACCTGACTCCAGCAGTCTACATGCAAGATGATCCGCGCATAAATGTAAAGACTGAAAAGAAACTACCTATATGGTGCAGCGATGAAAACCGAGTCCTAAACGGGCAATTTCTACTCGACAGAACCGTCTAGCTTAGTTACTCGCCCTCGATTCAAAGAGTCCGGTCTAGACCCACCCCTCCTCTTCTCGACAGGTCGAGTTCAGGAGTAGCGCTTGATGGGGCAGACTCGCGGCGCGTAGGCTCTTAGTAAAGCGACTAAGCTATTTTTATTAATGATTTATTAGTAGGTCCCATTATTGCTCTATAGGAACAAGCATGCAATTAAGTGTGGGGATCCTACTAATTACGGCACAGTCAAGCAGAAAATCCTAAATCTAGGGGCTCGAGAAAAACCGCAAAAAACCGTAAAAGGCAGCTAAAAAGCTAAAACCGCGAAAAACCGCGAAAAATCTAAATGGGTCCCCCGAGCACACCGGTGCTCGGCGAAACAGACCCGAGAGTCCCAATGTCTGTCCAAATGTACTTGTATTATTACAATAGTTCAAATATACGGGAAATAAATCCTAATCTAAACTATGCTAATCCGCGGCTATTCCGCGGCTCCCGCACTCCTGCTCGCTCTCCTGCGCTCTCCTACGGCTCTGTAAAGAAAAAGCAGCCGCCTCCGACTCTCGCGGTTGCGTCGGCTTCCGAAGAAGCCGCCTCGATCCTCGGGCCTTCGCAAGAAAACAAACACAAGAGTGTCAAACCAGATTATTTAAAGAATGTCAGAAGAAATATAGCTACAAAAATCTATACAAAAAGCCGCGAAAAGAAATGCCGCGGAAAAACTCAAAAATCAACTACTAAGCCGTGCTCCCCGGCAACGGCGCCATTCTTATGACCGCAAAATGACCACTCGGATATAAGGTGCTAATCGGTCGTTGCGACACAAGCAATCAAGTGCGAACAATCAAGAAAAATAGACCACCAAGAGAGATAAAAATCAATCAAAATGCGAAATAGCGGTCCTGCTATTAATTTAACCTGGTATAGCGATCAGGGTCGAACACAAGGAGCACGGATTGGCCTCACGGCCTACGAAGTAGTCAAGAAGAGAAGAAAAGGTGTTTTTGGTGGTTTTTAAATCTTTTTATGTTTTTTTTGGAGTTTTAATTAATTAGGAAAATAAGGAAAACAAGGAAACAACACACTTCAACAATTTATTTAATGTATCCAAACTCAAGAAAAAATTCCAAAAAAATATTTTTGTGTGTTTTATAATTTTTACTGTTTTTAGTGAATTTTTGGGATTTTTCTGATGTTTATTTAATTTTCTAAAAATGAAACAGTGACTGAAATGAAAGGTACTGTCCAGCCGAGCTAAAAGGGCCTGGATAAAATATCTAAAGGCCCCAAATTAGCTGGGAGGTAATTTTCCTGTAAAGAGAATAAAACAAGGAAAATGTAGGAACCTATATTATTATTTTTGGGTTTTTAATTTATTTACTAGAATTTTTATGAGATTTTAAGTGTTTTTCAATTTTTAGGTGTTTTCGATAATGAAAAATAGCCAAAATTGGCTAGAAAATCAAGCACACATAAACAAACAGTAGACAATTTTTTTGGAATTTTTAAATGAGTTTTAATATTTTTTTTATTTTTAAAACTAGACAGTAGTAAAATTGGATGTTTTTGAATTTTTAAAAATACCAAATCAACTCAGAAATCTCTCCAAAAATCCTTGAAAATTTTACACTATGGCAGGAGCTATGTGTCCAATTTTCGTTGGATTTGGAGGTAACTTGCTATTTTATTCAAAAATGAAGTGCACAAGGACCTATGTGCAAATACCCAGAAGTCTGGGGGGTCTGGTGCAATTAACCCAGCAAAACACGTGCGATACGCGTGTCTGGGGCACTCAGGGACCCAAATGTAATGAAAATAAGTCTCGAGGGCTATTTGGTAACAGGTACCAAAAACCCAGGGGCTTATCTGCAAAATACCCACAAATATTCGCACATGCTCAATTAAAATACGCACAGGGGTATAAATGCAAATAAACACAAACTTTCATTCATTCATTAACATTCATAACTACAGGGGCATGATATGCAAATAAACCAGAAACTCATGTGTCGATGCACGTGTCATACAACACACAGGGGCATAAGTGCAAGGAAAATAAAGTGCGAGGTCCTTAATGCAAAAGTACCAAAAACTCAACAGCTACACTAGGTATTTACAGGACTAAATGCGAAATGAAATAAACAGAAGGGCCTAAGGGTAGTTTACCCTTTATTAATGCGGACCGCAGGATGGAGGCCACGTGGAGTGATCAACGGTGGGGATCGGCTGGCGCTCCAAGGCTGAGATCCTCGCTATGATCCGACGGCTGGGGTTAAGCCACGTGGTACATCGGACGGTCGTGGCTCTCTGTGGCTAACCCTTGCGCATCGGACGGTCCTGATCAAGTCTCCTACAGATCGGACGGTGGAGGCTCCTCGCAGGCGGATGGCTGTGATCAAATCTGGGCGAGTGGAGACGATCGGACGGTCGGTGACGATGGAGGACGAACAGCTTGCCGGCGAGATTCCCCGGCCTCGTGCTTGCACGGAGGTCCTCCTGGAAGCACGCTGAAGGTCGGAGAAGAAGCGTGGGGTGCTCCCGCGTTTGCTGGTGGGCTCCGATGATGGCGGGGAGCTCGGGAGAGCTCCGGCGAAGCGGATGACCTGGAGCTGCTGTGCTCGAACCTTGGACCTCCAGATGAGGTCCTTCTGACGATCTAACCTGCACAAGCAAAACACGGGGTCGAGGGCAAACTGCCTCGACCCGTCAGAGCGAGCGGGAGGTGAAGGATGAGGCGGCATGAGGGCTCTCCGGCGAGCGGCGGAGTGGGAAAACCAGTATCCCTACTCCGGGACGAGCCAGGGGGAATGGAGGGTCGGAGAAGGTGGAGAGAAGTCTGGTGGACGTGGTGGTGGTGTCGGATGGATGAAATGGTGATCGGAAACGACAGGCGGAGGTGGCGGAGCTACTCTACTGAAATCGGAAAAATCCTAATCTACGCCACTCTACGGCCTAAGAAGGTTACCTGGCGGATGCTGTCGACTGTGCTGGAGCTCGGGGAGCTCCGGGGTCATTTCCTGCAAGGGGGCGTCGTCTCCCCGAGGCTGGGCGTGCTCACGGCGGCGCACGGCGGTGAAAACCACCGGATCAGTGGCTCCCGGCTTCCCGGGCCTCGCTGCTACTCTAAAGCAATCGGCTGTCACTCAGGCACTCCAGAGGAGGTCACAGGCGTCGAGGGGGAGATCCAAAGATGGAAGAATAGGTCGCCGGTGACGACAATATATATGCTCAGGGATCCGGAAAGGTGATGGTCGGGTGAGTAGCGTGGAGCTCGGATCCATCAAACCCACCCCGGGCGAGGGTACTGGATGTCCAAAGATCAATCGGAGCCCGGGGTTAGGTTAACCGGTTGTCGGATCGAGTGGGGAGAAAATGGAGATATCGGGTCGGTCCCCAGATCCGCAAGAGAAGTGGTCCACAGGGGGAGTTGACTGGGGTCAACAAACCCCTGTGGACCAATCAAAATCCGCCAAAAACCTTTTATTTGATTATTTATTTTGAAATAGAAAATGATCGAATTACTAAAAACTTAAAACATGAAAAATATTCATTTTATTTTTTTCCTATTTTTTAGTGATTTTTAATTATTTTTTTGAAATATATTTTAGGTATTTACAAAATATTAATATTTTATATAGGTATATACAATATGTATTTTTTTATTTTTGATTTTTAGTTGTTTATTTTTGTATATTTTATTCCAATTTTATATTTTATTTATTTATATAATAAAATTTGGAATAATTTGATATTTTTATTTTATTTTTATTATTTATATACAAGGGGGAAATAAAGAAATATGTACATATGTATACATGGTATATATACAATGTAGGTTTTGATTTTTAATTTTGTTCTTTTTATTTTGTTTTTTTTTTGTATTTTTGATTTTTATTTTATTTATTTACATTATGCAATGTGGAGTATGTACATATTTTATTGGATTTTTATTTATTTATTTATAAGAGTACATGGCTTTTATACAATGGTGAAGGGATTTTTAATTTTCTTTTTTTATTTTTATATTTTTATTTTGATTTTATATTTACAAATATTTACAAATAAATACAATCCATTTTTATTTTTATTTTTAGAGAAAAATATTTTCATTTATTTATTTATAGGTATATACAAAAATGAGCTTCCTTATCTCTCTCTACTTGGGTTTTTATGCGGTCAGGCTCATGGTGAGCCCTCCCTTGGGATTAGGTCGCTCAATATTTATTCTAAATATTTCCCTCTTTTTCTTTTGACTCTTTATTCTTTTATTTTAGCACAAAAACATGTTAATTATTAGTTTTTACACAATGCATGCTTTTTGCTAATTATTTGTATTTACACCTATCTACATGTATTTGCAAAGGTTTTTGTAGCTAAAATATAAGAATAAAGAGTGATGAATGGGTATTCATCAGGTACCCCCAGCAGCCTGGGATTCGTCGCGATCACCTCGAATTTCGTTGGTCCAATGGAGGTAATTCATCCCAACAGCAGGCTCCAGCTCAGGGCAATCATAGTGACCAAAACCAACAACACCAATACTCCCAACAACAGCAGCAGCAATATCAGCACAATCCTCGTCACGCCTATCAAGGACAACAGTGGAGGCAACGACAACTGCCTTACCAGCAGCAGTACCCTCAGTCTCACTAGCAACCTCAGTTCCAGCAAGGGAACACTCCCGATTCTCCCACACCTGCCATGGAGAACCCAGCTCTTAATGATCTCGCCCGCTTGCTCTATGAACAACAGGCATCCTTCCGGCGAGAAATTGATGAGTTCCGGCAGGAAATGAGGGACATTATGAAAGGCAAAGCCGTCATACCTACACAGAGCGAGCTGAATCCGAATAACATGAAGAGAAAGTCTGAGCAGGTACAGTTTGCAGAGGATACCCCTCCTAGTGCTTATTTGAATGACATGCATTCTATGTTTGATACTCACTTCGTGTCACTTAGGAGCGGTAGGGAACCAGCCGGTGGCAGCTCAACTGAGGGACAACACCATGGAGATTCTAGAGCCCTAGATGAGGAGAGAAGCGGTGTTGATGCCGCTAACAACAATGATGATGGTGGTGGTGCTGATGACACCAAGGATGACCTTCCAGATGACGGTACTGAGGCCGTCGTAATACTAGATGCTGACGGTGGTGCTGAAGCCACCATTTTTTATGATGAACCAGACTGCAGTACTGAGGCCGCAAAGAAGAATCTTTTGGGTGGTGCTGATGCCCCCATTTTGAATCCATCTGTGCTCCAACCTTCTGTACTACCAATTTCTGTATCTCTAGACTCCATGAAAAAGAACAGAAAATTGAATAAAGGAAAGGCTCCTCCATCTATTCCAAGTCCATGCGTGATGAATGATGATGCTTGCATGGATTCCAGTCCTTCACAGTCCCAGAAGCCCTCTCCTAACCCTCTGTCTGAGGAGGGCCCTTCTATCCCCTTCCCTTAAGCACCCGGTTTGACTATGGGGAATAAAAAAGAAAATCCCAAAAAGACCTAGCAGTCAGAGTTCAGCCAACAGATGATAGAAAGATTTCAGATCCAGCTGACTCTATAGGAGGCACTTGAGCACATCCCCCTCTTCCAAAAGAATCTAAGAGAGAAGACCACTGTGCGCAGGAAGAGGCGGAACAATAGAGGAGAGATCCATGTGCTCACCCATGCCACATGTTCTGCCATTCAGAACCAGCTGCCACCCAAACGCCCAGATGCAGGAGCTCCTTATGTCAGATGCCAAATTAGTAAGCAGCAATTCGACCGTACTCTATTAGACAGCGGCTCTTCTATCAACCTCCTTCCGGCAGCCCTACTCGACCGATTCGAGTTTGGCCCTCTTCTTCGAAGCAGGACAGTCCTTCAGTTTGCTGATCGATCGATAAAGAGGCCGAAGGGGTTGTTGAGAGACGTGGTCATCACCATTCAGGGCTTGAAATTCCCCGTGGACTTTGTTGTACTGGACATGGAGATCCCTGAATCGGTGACTGATGCCTCCATCACACTAGGATACCCATTCTTGGCCACAACCAAGGCAGTGTCCGACCATGATAGTGGGAAGGTGTACTTTCGCGTAGAGGGTGAGAGTATACAAATAGAGACGATCGACGAGATCAAAGCGAGAGATTCAGCCTGCTCAGAGCAGAACAGTGATGTAGGGCAGATGACAGATGCCGAGTTAGACGTCCACCAGGAGTGTGATTTTGTGATGACCGATGACGAAGCAGTTTGGGAAGATCCAAAAGCACGAGCATTCTCCTTGTCTGTAGATCCGGAGTACACACCTCTTACGGCATACGAGAGTTCGAAGAGCACACCCTTGGCAGAGGACACCATATAGGTTAACAGTTGCATACTGAGTGGTAACATTGATGATTGTTCTGATTCAGATCCCTCGGAGGCAGACTTTGATTGGAAGGATTTTGATGCGTATTTGCCATGTCTGTTTTCCGATGAGTCGACAGATAGGACAGAAAGCGAGCCAGCACAGATGACAGACACGCCAGCAGGGTTCTCTTTGTCATATGATCACATACAGCGAGAGTTCTCACATTCAGATCTGGTTGCTTTTACACAGACATATCAGAAGCCAGATTTGCCAGCTCCCACCAAGCCAGAATTGAAGCCTTTGTCGCAGTCGCTCAAGTACATATTCCTTGCGGGTGAGCCTTTAATGCACCCAGTCATTATCTCAGGAGACTTGACTGGAGAACAAGAATCTCGTCTGATGGAGGTTCTTGAAAGAAACCGCAAGGCGATAGGATGGAGTGTGGCCGATCTCATGGGGATAAGTCCGGCCTTGTGCTCCCACCATATCTACCTCGAGGAGGACGCTAATCCTTCGCATGAGTTCCAGCGATGGCTGAACCCGAATCTTCGAGATGTAGTGATGAAGGAAATATCTAAATGGTGGAGCGCCGATTTTATCTACCCCATCTCCGACTCCAAGTGGGTTAGTCCTCTACATGTGGTGCCCAAGAAGACGGGTATCACTACAGTTGTGAATGAGTTTGGAGAAGAGATCGCCACCCGAGTACCCACTTCTTGGAGGGTCTGTGTGGACTACAGACGATTGAGTGAGGCCACCAAGAAGGATCATTTCCCGCTACCATTTATTGATCAGATTATCGAGAGGCTAGCTAGGAAGAGTCATTACTGTTTTCTTGACGGGTACTCCGGATACAATCAAGTGGCCATTGCGCCCGAAGACCAGGATAAAACGATGTTCACCTGTCCATTTGGGACATATGCTTTCAGACGGATGCCCTTTGGTCTATGTAACGCCCCTGCGACATTCCATAGGTGCATTTTGTCCATCTTTTCGGACATGATAGGTGACTGTTTAGAGGTCTTCATGGATGATTTCTCGGTCTATGGCGACGGGTTTGATGCTTGTCTTGACTGCCTAGATCGAGTGGTGCAGTGCTGCATAGAGGTAAACCTTGTACTATCTTAGGAGAAGAGCTACTTTATGGTGACTCAGGGGATGGTCCTTGGTCATATCATCTCCAACAGGGGAATGGAGGTTGATCCGGCCAAGGTGGATATCATTAGAAAACTCAATCCACCATCCAATTTGAGACAGTTGCAGTCTTTTCTGGGGCATGTCGGTTTCTATCGACGGTTCATTCAGGACATCAGCCGAATTGCCCGACCGCTTACAGGTTTATTGACTAAAGACACCGAGTTCCTCGTAGATGATAAGTGTCTTAAGTCCTTCGAGACTCTCAAGAATTTAGTTGTCGAGGCTCATGTCCTTCAGCTACCCGATTGGTCTCTTCCCTTTGAGATCATGACAGACGCTTCTGATTATGCCATTGGGGCTGTGCTTGGACAGAGGAGGGATGGAATACCTTATGCCATACACTACACTAGTCGGACTTTGGATGCAGCTCAAAGGAATTACACAATGATCGAGAAAGAGATGCTAGCGGTAGTCTTTGCTTTGGATAAGTACAGATCTTACATTCTTGGATCTAGAGTGACAATTTTTACATATCACACTGCCATTCGGTATTTGATGTCGAAGAAGGATGCCAAGGCCAGGTTAACCAGATGGATCCTTCTCCTCCAAGAATTTGATATTAAGATTAAGGATAAACCTGGAGATAAGAATGTTGTGCCAGATCACCTCTCCCGTCTAGAGAACCTTGAGGAATCTGAGCCCATGGCACCTATTACTGAGACTTTTCCAGATGAGGCGATCCTTGCTATCACCTCTCTTCCATGGTATGCCGACATTGTGAATTACATTGTTGCCAAATCCATTCCACAAGGTTGGCCCAGACATCGGCTTGAGACCTTCCTTGCGAAGGCCAAGTCGTACCATTGGGAGGATCCCATCCTTTATCACGAGGGAGGGGACAATATCTGGAGATGGTGCATTCCTCAAGATGAGCAACATAGCGTCCTCACCTACTGCCACAAGTTTGAGGCAGGAGGACATCATTCTGGGAGACGGACAGCACAGAAGGTGCTCCAATCCAGCCTTTGGTGGCCTACCCTTTTCAAGGATTCTGATGAGTTCGTGAGAAGGTGTACTGACTGTCAGAAGATGGGTACTTGCAGACAGAGAGACATGATGCCCATGCAGCCCATTCACTTTTGTGAGGTTTTTGATGCATGGGGAATTGATTTCATGGGCCCATTTCTAAAAGTCAGGGATTTGAGTACATTCTGCTCGCTGTGGATTATGTGAGTCGTTGGGTTGAGGCCATCCCCGCCCGAGGCCATCCCCGCCCGAGCTGCAGATGCTAAAACCGTATGTCGTTTCTTGAGGAAAAATATTATTTCACGGTTCGGGGTGCCTAGAGTCTTGATTTCAGATGGGGGGTCTCACTTTATTAACGACAAGGTCAGGGACCTTACAGACGAGTTTGGTATTGACCATCGTGTTGCCACATTGTATCACCCTCAGACCAATGGTCTTGCTGAAGTATCGAATAGGGAGATTAAGACAATTTTACAGAAGGTAGTCCGCCCAGACCGAAAGGATTGGTCACAGCTTTTGGACTCGATCTTGTGGGCCTACCGAACTTCTTTCAAGACACCATTAGGGACATCTCCCTTTCATCTCGTCTATGGCAAGTCGTGCCATCTACCAGTGGAGATAAAGCATAAGTCACTTTGAGCAGTTACAGAGCTATTGTTGGATCCCAAGAGTGTAGGAGAACAGAGGAAAGCAGAGTTGGCAACCCTGGAAGAATTGAGAGATACAGCCTTCTCAAGTGGCCTACAGTATAAGGAGAAAGTAAAAGTGTGGCACGATTCCCGAATCAGCCATAAACAATTTGAGCCAGAACAACAAGTATGGTTATTTGATGCAAGGTTGAAATTACTCCCAGGGAAACTACAAAGTAAATGGAAAGGACCATATGTAGTCCGGAAGGTGTATGATAATGGTAGCATTGATATATCCGAGCCTTCATCATCTTCCACTTTTAGAGTCAATGGTCAGCGCTTGAAACCATATCTAGATCATGACGTGCCAACTGTTGACGTTGCCCCCATCCTTCTGGTATGAGATGTTTCTTTGACTCACACCTTCTGCATCTCATGCATGATTATCTCTGAGATCCGACATTGTATATATATTCATCTGTACATCGATCACTTATTCTTTATGGTTCACACTCCATCGTCATCTTATGATTTTGCTATACTTAGGACGTACTTTATCCTAAGTATAGTGGGGTGTGCACCCTGAGTTTATTCTATTTTTTGATCCTCTCCATTGTCTCCTCTTCCTCTCTATACTTAGGTATATCTTACCCTATGTATAGGGGGAGACAGTCTGAGTACGATCTGTTCATTCCCACCCTTGACCCTCCATGTTTTGTGTACAGTCTGCTATACTTAGGATTATTTGATCCTAAGTATAGGAGGATGGCCAACTTCTCATTCATTCGTTTATTCGTTCTTTAGGCTTTTCTATATTTAGTACGAGTTATGTCTTCTCTTTTCTCTCCGATCTATGAGGACATAGCTCAAGCTAAGTATAGGGGGGTCGTATATACTCCGTATATACTCTAGCCATAACTCGTACTTTCGTATTTTTACTAATAAATATGGCTAATTATACGTGTTAAAATTTATTAACAACCTTAATAAAAAGATGTTTAAACTCCTCAAATTCTTTTTGTATTTACTGATTAATAAATCTGGTGGAAATATTATCTGAAAAATGTTTGAAAAATAGTTTGAAAATCTGTGTGAAAAATCTTTTGAAAACTATTTAGAAAATGTTTTGTACATGTTTTCAACCATTGTAAAAATATTTTGATTGTAAAATTATTTTCTTTGTGTGAAATAAAAAGTTTGAAAAATGATTTGCAAAGGGTTTGGAAAATGGTTGCAAAAATATTTGAAAAATCTATATATACTGTTTGGAAAACCATTGTAAAATGATTTTCAAATGTGTGTACATATTTGTAAAAACTGTTTGTAAAAATTAGTTCGGACTATAGTTTTCAAAATTGTTTGAAAAACTTTTGTCAAATAAGTTTGAGGAATACATACATCTCACCAAAATTCTTTATATATACCTATAATATTAACCACTTACCCTTGTAAATTCTTAAAATCCACTTCTTGTATATATAAGAAGCACTCCCATATAAATATTTGTACCTAGTTTTTAGCCAAAACTTTTTGTTTTCAAAGAATCCCAAAAACATTTGCAAAAATTAAAATACAAAAACATTTGAAAAATCTTTTTGAAAAATACAAAAATTGCATATGCATCATCCTTTCAAAATCCATAAAAATTTCAAAATCTTCGAAAATTGCATCACAAAAATATTTTCTGCATAGCATTTGCACGACATTCACATTTTTCGGATTGAGTTTGATAGTTGAACGAGTCTAAGTAAAATCCGAAGATTGGAGCTTGATTGGAACTTAAAATCTACCTAATAACAGGAACCTTATAGGAACTGGGTTTGAGGTACTTCAGGTCTAGTTGACTTACTTCTTTGAGGATCACGGAACTTAGTTCAATGGATTCTTGACTGCCTAAGTAGAGTATTTCGGAGCACACGCAAGACTCTTGTTGATAATGACCTAACTTGGACATCTGCACCTTTCACATGGCTCAACTCAGTTGGAGTGGTGAGGGGGTTGGATTTGCTGGTATGAGACGCACACAAGTGGAAAAATTTGTCCTCCTCTAGGGAGGGAAGTGCATCCCAACCCGTCCAGTAATGATGAGTTTCAAGGATAGGGGATCATGGGTTGCAATAAAGCTTCAAAAGAGGGATAGTCTGCTAGCTCAAGAGGAAAAACTCCATATGTAAATGCTACTGTATATAGTATTCAAAAAAATGCAAAAAGCAAAAACTCCAAAAAAGTGGGCAGGCCTGTACAAAAAAAAATGCCGGCCGGAGTGTACATATGTTGTATAGTCAAATAAGAAAGCTTGAGCTTCAAAGTCAAATCATGTGAGTGAAGGATATTGAGAAATCCTCAAGCGCATCACGGAAGCGTGATCGTCGTATCAAATACGACGAAGAACGACTAGTCGTACTAGTTGTTCGGTGCAGCGGAATTTAAAAATTTTTAAACCGATGAAACCACATGATCCGAGAACCATTCTCAAATCGTTTCATCTATAACCACAGCAAGTATAATGCAATACCTCTTGAAGCGTGGTTGATCGAGTCTCTACGAAAAGAGACCTCCTGTCTCAAGTCCGATCGTCGGAGTAACGGCTTGCGAGCGCGGAGATGAGTCGCGGTGTCCTCGCAATCCAAGTTGATCCAAGCACGGTTGCTCCTGATCTCGTCGCACGAGATCAAACGTCTCCTTCGTGAGTGAAGCACTCCAAGAAGACAAAGAACCGCAGAGAGTCGAAGCGGCAGCACGATGGCGCGGGCGTCGACGTTTCTCTCCACCAAGGTGGACGGCCACCAAGAAGAGAGGGAGAGAGGGCTGTCGTGTATATGAGAAAGAGAGAGAGAGAGAGTTTGTGCTACAATAGCATGTGTAAAGAGAGAGCCAAGCATGCCTCTCTATTTATAGGGTTTTGGGATCCATGGATCTCAATCCATGGGACACATAGAATCAATGGATGAGATTGATTTGTGTTCATCCAATGGCTAAGATTGTTGTTGTCAAAAGCAACAAATTTAGGTCCAAATATATTTGATAAAATCAAATATAATTCATTCCTAAATCAACCCAACAAATAAGGAGAGAAGACACATGGAGATTTCATCTCCATGTGCCTTCCATGTAGGCGCACACCCACTCCAATTAGGAGTGGTGTGCCGTCCATGAGATGCATGGAGATTGCAATCTCATGGAAATCCATGAGATTGCATATCTCCATGAAATCTCTCTTATTTATTTGCACCAAATTTATTTGGGTTTTATTCTTCAAAAATAATTCACAATTATCTTTGAGAATATTGCAATCTTGCCATGGAAAAATTGTGAATCATATTCACAACCCAAAACAACATGTAATTCATATTGTTAATTAATTACACAATGTGTATCCAATACACATCATAATTAATCAACACATATAAATTATAATTAACTCTCTCTAATACATTATAAATCATATTTATAATATATTAAGAATAATTGGATATCTCTATCCACATTATTCTTATCCAAACTAATTAAATCACATTTAATCATATTGGATAATTTCTCATACATTATGATAATTAAAACACTTTTAATTATCAAATTCTCTTTGCTTAGATCTTATGGAATTGTTCTTAAACCATTTAAGAACAATGCTATTTCTCCTCAGATACATGGAGATAAGGACAGGTCGATTGTATTGTTCCACGTATAGTGACTTGGATGTTGAGATCATATCTCAACTCCAGATCCTATGGACCTCCCACTGATGCTTGATCAAATCAAGACCGTAGACTTAATCTTCTCATTGCATCTGAATCTTATTAAGATCAATGTCCAGTTCATGGACTAAGATTAGGTCACTTCTCTAATGAGAGGAGTCACTAAAATCCAATCCTGTTTCATCACTCCCTCGGAATGGAAGCGTCATGGTTATACAATCGTATATGATCAAATCACCCTTCAGGTATTCCTAATACCTGCACATCCTACATACTGGAAGACTCATGATCATCCTGAAGATAAAGATCACTTTTACACTGTCATCTTCAGGGTCAGATCATTAAGTTTCTCAATCTTGGTCATCGGGATTTGGTATAGATCATATTCTTTCACAAAGCATATATCTTACCTTCAAATTCATGTCATGCTTCCAAAGCACGACGACCATGCATGGAATTTGTTCAGTCCCAATACCTCATGAGTGAGCTCATGTCTCCCGGTTCACAGGTGAACCTGTATGATCCCTTTGAGAGATCGTATTACTCATATGTCCTTACATGCACACCAGCTCGCCGGTATATAGACCTTGATTAGGTCATCAACCTATTGGTCTGCCAAATGTACATACTCAGACATATAGCAATACATCTGTCTCTAGTCAGAGGATGCATGCCTATGTTGTGACAGTATTCAACGTAGGTCTTTGGTTATCTCGATCTCGTCAAGTCAACCATTGACTTAACTAACCTGACACCTTTGAATCACTATTCCCATGCAGAGGACCTGCATCAAGAGGTCAGTCAGATATCAGTCATATGAGATAATATTGCCATCTCCCACTCAGACTGGAGATCATCACTTAATGATCATTTGATGATGCTTGATGAGTCCTCTATCTAACTCCTTAGATATTCATCCAAGCATCAGCCTCTATGATCCATCCAATGAATCAACAGCTGTATGATCATTAAGTTGGCCATGGTACATAACCCTTATTGTACAGAGGGACCCTATAGTGCATTCATTCATTAATCTCAGAAAGGGGAGTGAAAAATAATCAATAATTTTCATTGATAATTTATTCATTACAATAACATTTATTGTAGAAATGGTTCGCCCGGGGCTCACATTGCCAACAATCTCCCACTAGCCCTCAGAACCATTCAGGTACAATCTTTAAACCCATACTCATTACATGCTGGTCGAAAACCTTCTGTGTCAGAGGTTTGGTAAGAGGATCAGCAACGTTGTCGGCAGAGGCCACCTTGGTGATGATGATGTCACCACGCTTTTGTATCTCCCGAATGATGTGGTATTTCCTTTCCACGTGCTTTCTCTTTTGATGCCATCTAGGTTCCTTTGCCTGGGCAATGGCTCCCGTGTTATCGCTGAGTAACGGGATGGGAGTATCAGAGGAAACTACGCCAAGCTCCAGCACGAACTTGCGCAACCACACCGCCTCCTTTGCAGCATCCGATGCGGCAATGTATTCGGCTTCCGTTGTTGAATCAGCAGTAGTGTCCTGCTTCTTGCTTCTCCAGCTCACAGCACCACCATTCAACAAGAACACGAACCCCGATGTCGACTTTCGATCATCTACATCCGATTGGAAGTCAGAATCTGTATATCCCAAGACTTGGAGATCACCATCTCCATAGACCAAGATGTAATCTTGCGTCCGTCTTAGATATTTGAATATGTTCTTTACTGCATTCCAGTGTTGTTCTCCATAGCAGGATTGGTAACGACTTACCACTCCTACTGCATGGCAGATATCTGGCCTAGTGCACATCATGGCATACATTAAGCTTCCTACGGCTGATGCATAAGGACATCCAGCCATGGCCTTCTTTTCCTCAACAGTTTGAGGAGCCATTCCTTTAGACAGGTGGATACCATGTCTTAAGTGTAGGAATCCTTTCTTTGAACTATCCATACGGAATCGTTCAAGAATCTTCTTAATGTATCCATGTTGTGACAATCCCAAAATCCTCTTTTCTCGGTTTCTGAACAGCTTCAGGCCTAAGATATAAGAGGCTTCTCCAAGATCTTTCATCTCAAAGGTATGGGATAGCCAAATCTTTACACTGGTCATCATCCCTGTATCATTCCCAATGATAAGGATGTCATCTACATAAAGCACGATGAACACAACAGCGCTCCCACTAAGCTTCTTGTATACACAAGGTTCATCAGGATTCTGCACAAAATCATAACTCTTTATGGTTTCGTCAAATCTGATGTTCCAACTACGAGAAGCTTGCTTGAGCCCATAGATGGATTTCTTCAGCTTGCATACTTTACCATCCTCAGTCATGAAGCCTTGGGGCTGCTCCATGTAGATATCCTCCTCGAGGTATCCATTGAGGAAAGCCGTCTTGACGTCCATCTGCCAGATGTCGTAGTCAAGATATGCAGCTATAGCTAGCAATGTCCGGATGGATTTAAGCATAGCCACAGGAGAGAATGTCTCATCATAATCGATGCCTTCTCTCTGTGTGTAGCCCTTGGCTACGAGCCGTGCCTTGAAAGTCTCTACTTTCCCATCAGGTCCCCTTTTTTCTCTTGAAGATCCATTTACACCCAATGGGATTTACCCCTTTAGGTGGATCCTCTAGGGTCCATACACCATTTTTATGCATGGAGTCAATTTCTGACTTCATTGCTAGCATCCATCTATCCATGTCTTGATCCGCGAGTGCTTCATCAAATGAAGTAGGATCAATGTCAGTTTCTCCTGACACATGGAATCCATACCTTTCAGGTGGTGCAACCACCCTCGAACTCCTTCGAAGAGGTATGGGTGTTTCATCTTTATTTACTTCTTCAGTTTCTGGTCTGGGGAGCTCAGAATCCTCTTGGGATTCAATGAGTTCCTGTACTTCACTTTTATCTTGACCTTTAAGGAAACCATCCTCCAGAAACTTCACATCTCTAGAGACAAAAACCTTTTGGGTCTCAGGGTCATAAAGCTGGTATCCAATACCATCTTTAACATACCCAATGAAGTAACACTCACGAGTGCGAGATTCCAGCTTACTTGCGTCCACGTTCTTTGCATGGACCAAGCAACCCCAAACCCTTAAGTGATTTACACTAGGTTTGGTTCCATACCATAGCTCATGAGGAGTCTTAGGTACAGATTTGCTAGGAATCTTATTCAGGATATATATTGCAGTCTCTACTGCATATCCCCAGAAACTAAGAGGTAAATGTGCTTTTCTCATCATTGAACGGACCATGTCCATGATGGTCCTGTTGCGTCTTTCAGCGACACCATTAAGTTGGGGAGTTCCAGGAGGAGTGAGATTTGAAACAATTCCATTCTCCTTAAGGTATTCCTTGAATTCTTCTGATAGGTACTCGCCACCTCGATCAGATCGAATCCGTTTAATCTTCCTATCGGTTTGGTTCTCAACCAAAGCCTTGAATTCTTTGAACTTTTCAAAGGTTTCAGACTTGTGACGTAATAGGAAGATAAACCCGTATCGCGAATGGTCATCGATAAACGTCAAATAATATCAGTATCCATTTCGAATCGCGGTACTGAAGGGACCACATACATCGGTATGTATTAGGTCAATAATACCTTCGCATCTTGTAACCTTGTTACGGAAAGGCATCCTAGTCATTTTACCTCGAATGCAATGTTCGCAGGTAGGCAAAGATTGGACCTGTAGGAAATCTAAAGGTCCATCCTTTATCAATCTGTTGATCCTATCAACAGACAAATGACCAAGCCTTTGATGCCAAATCATATTTGAATGATTTTTATTCTCCCTGGATCTCTTAGGGTTTTTATTAGTGGTTGTAACATTCATGACATTCTCATTAATGCACAATTCATAGAGTCCTCCAGAAGTTAAAACACCTTCTGCAATATATTTATCATAATGATTTATGACTAATTTATTACAGAACAGGAACGAATATCCACTTCTAACTAGCTTAGATACAGATATCAGATTCCTTCTAACTTCAGGTACATAAAGACACTCTTTAAGTACTAGGACTCTTCCACTAGATAAGGATAGTCTGCATGTCCCGACGGCGACTGCTGCAACACTTGCATCAGATCCCATCTGGATGACTATCTCCCCTTCCTCAAGACTTCTAGTTTCCTGAAACAAATGCAACAAATTGCATACATGAATAGAAGCACCAGAATCTACAACCCAACTTCCTTCTCGTCCGACGAGAAAGCTAGTTTCAATGATGAAAGTACATTTTATACCTGCTGGAGCTTTACCTTTGTCTGAGGACTTCAGGTAATCTGGGCAGTTACGCTTCCAGTGCCCCGGCTTCTTGCAGTGGTGACAGACGTCGGTTTTCTTCGACGCCATGAGAGTGGATGCATTGGAAGAAGAGGCAACACTTTGTCCCTTCTTCTTTCTCTTCTGGGCCGGGCCCTTCCAAAAACCATGCTTCCGACCGCGCTTCCCTTTGACCTGTGCAACCATTGCACTGCCATTGGGACCATCCTTCTTCATTACGTCCTCTGCGGACTTTAATGCAGCAAGGAGAGCAGCATTTGTCAATTCCAACTTGTTCATGTGGAATGACACTACAAAGTTATTAAAAGACTTGGGCAATGACAGCAGAATGAAGTCAGCTTGCATGTCTGCATCCATCGTTGCCCCAAGAGTCTCCAGCTCCGACAAGTACCCAAACATTTTGAGTACATGTTCACGGACCGAAGTCCCTTCCTGCATTCTACAGCGAATGAGGTCTTTCATAACATTGTACCGCTGAGTGCGGTTAATGTCACCAAACATATCCTTAAGATTCTGCATTATATCCTGACAGGTATTCATCTCCACATGTTGCTTCTGCAGAACATTGGAGAGAGAACCTAGGATATAGCACCTAGCCAAAACATGATCTTCATCATACTTGTCATTAAATGCTTTTTCTTCCTTGGACTTAGGGTTCTCAAGCTTGTCCTCGGATAACACATAACTAATGCGCTCAGCAGAGAGAACAAGCTCCAAATTTCGGATCCAATCCGAGTAATTTGGGCCGGTCAATTGGTTGACCTCAAGAAGCCTACTAAGTGGGTTCAAAGACTTCATTTTCTGAAATTAAGAATGCACTATATTAGAATACAAAAATTATATATTCAAATTTATAATATTTGATTAAGGCATTTTTAAATCAAATTGTTCTTGCTATGTCAACCTTGAAAGTTTATTCCCTTATTCACTTTCAAAGTAAGAGATATACTTACCAATATATCTCAAGCAAGAACTGGGATCTCCTCCTTATCTTTGTCATATCCCAATAATATGAGAACCTATGACTCCAATAAAGAGAAGCGGGAACACATTCCGCATTGCAAGTCCAACTTGCATTTCCCAATTCGGTCTTTAATACCCGGGCCCACCACCCCTAAGGCGATGTTGACACGTTATTAATTGAACCAACCGTCAACAGGAATACAACTCGCTATGCGCAATCCAATATCGCCCCAATAATATGAGGACCCGATATTGGGGTCACTACGCATACGTCCTTACTCTTTCGAGAAGCGACGAGCCCGATCCAAACGGATCGTATGCAGGAGCTGTCACTTCGTACAGGCGTCTCCTTCATACGATGTCTGGCGACGGAACTCTTCGCCTTGACGGGAGACCATGGATGTCACTTATGTGATCCTCCATATCATATTCAAATTTTAATTAATTATTATGAATCACATTCACATAATTAATTCTTCCAAGGGAATTAATAACTCTAATCATATTAGAGTATTTCAATTGGATATAATCAATTTAATCATATTAAATTAATTATCAATCCAATTCAATCAATCAAACTTGATTATTTTACTTGAATACATATATGGTAATATCTCAAAATACGTATTAATTCGAATTTTAATAATTAGAAAAATACATCTTAATCCCTCGGACATTATCCCGGCCCTACCCGCTGTCATGGCCAGTACCGACGAGAGTGGGACGGACCACATACGTTGCAACCCGCAACCCCAATGCTCTCCGACTAGGCACCACATCCGCCTCGGGAAAGGATAATGCCAAATTGAATAATTTGTACTTGAGATGATCATCGGTTTTTCAACCGAAATTGTACCATATAGTAATAATCAAAACATTTTTGATTATAAGGAAATTTGCTAGACAAATTCCCAAATCCTATTCAAGCATCAAGTTTGAAGATTGTTGTTTCCAATTTATGATTTAGATCACATCTTAATCAATTAATTGGTTGGGGCCATGTCAATTAGGCAAATAATCATGTCTCAATATTTCACAAATATTATTCAAGATTATTTCACGAAATTAACAATTAATTTCACTAATTGACAATCACTTGGTTCTAGATTAGGAATGCAATTTCAGTATAGACCCCTATTCACTAAAATTGGCATATCTCAATCAATTTAAATCCAAATTAAGCAAACTCAATTTTCATAGATTGCTAACTTGATTTACAACAGAACCTAAGTGGATTTGCACGCATTTGAGGCAGATGATAACAGTAATTAACTCTTTAATCATGTTAAAATCTATTGTTCCCGCAACAGTGCATACATGTCCATTAAAACAACCATAACTAGAGCATACGAAATCCGATTTACGCAAACTCAGTTCCTATGGTTTCCTTATTTAATGGGGAACAAAAACAAGTATTAAATTCGTGTTTAAACAATTTAAACAGTGCCGAATTTATTTACTAAACAGATCTGCGAAATCAAATGCGATGAAAACTTTCGCGACCTAAACGAACCCAAGTCGTCCTCGGTTTTTCGAATCATATTCGAAACCGTCGACCTAAGGCTCTGATACCACTTGAAGGATATTGAGAAATCCTCAAGCGCATCACGGAAGCGTGATCATCGTATCAAATACGACGAAGAACGACTAGTCGTACTAGTTGTTCGGTGCAGCGGAATTTAAAAATTTTTAAACCGATGAAACCACATGATCCGAGAACCATTCTCAAATCGTTTCATCTATAACCACAGCAAGTATAATGCAATACCTCTTGAAGCGTGGTTGATCGAGTCTCTACGAAAAGAGACCTCCTGTCTCAAGTCCGATCGTCGGAGTAACGGCTTGCGAGCGCGGAGATGAGTAGCGGTGTCCTCGCAATCCAAGTTGATCCAAGCGCGGTTGCTCCTGATATCGTCGCACGAGATCAAACGTCTCCTTCGTGAGTGAAGCACTCCAAGAAGACAAAGAACCGCAGAGAGTCGAAGCGGCAGCACGATGGCGCGGGCGTCGACGTTTCTCTCCACCAAGGTGGACGGCCACCAAGAAGAGAGGGAGAGAGGGCTGTCGTGTATATGAGAAAGAGAGAGAGAGAGTTTGTGCTACAATAGCATGTGTAAAGAGAGAGCCAAGCATGCCTCTCTATTTATAGGGTTTTGGGATCCATGGATCTCAATCCATGGGACACATAGAATCAATGGATGAGATTGATTTATTTTCATCCGATGGCTAAGATTGTTGTTGTCAAAAGCAACAAATTTAGGTCCAAATATATTTGATAAAATCAAATATAATTCATTCCTAAATCAACCCAACAAATAAGGAGAGAAGACACATGGAGATTTCATCTCCATGTGCCTTCCATGTAGGCGCACACCCACTCCAATTAGGAGTGGTGTGCCGTCCATGAGATGCATGGAGATTGCAATCTCATGGAAATCCATGAGATTGCATATCTCCATGAAATCTCTCTTATTTATTTGCACCAAATTTATTTGGGTTTTATTCTTCAAAAATAATTCACAATTATCTTTGAGAATATTGCAATCTTGCCATGGAAAAATTGTGAATCATATTCACAACCCAAAACAACATGTAATTCATATTGTTAATTAATTACACAATGTGTATCCAATACACATCATAATTAATCAACACATATAAATTATAATTAACTCTCTCTAATACATTATAAATCATATTTATAACATATTAAGAATAATTGGATATCTCTATCCACATTATTCTTATCCAAACTAATTAAATCACATTTAATCATATTGGATAATTTCTCATACATTATGATAATTAAAACACTTTTAATTATCAAATTCTCTTTGCTTAGATCTTATGGAATTGTTCTTAAACCATTTAAGAACAATGCTATTTCTCCTCAGATACTTGGAGATAAGGACAGGGCGATTGTATTGTTCCACGTATAGTGACTTGGATGTTGAGATCATATCTCAACTCCAGATCCTATGGACCTCCCACTGATGCTTGATCAAATCAAGACCGTAGACTTAATCTTCTCATTGCATCTGAATCTTATTCAGATCAATGTCCAGTTCATGGACTAAGATTAGGTCACTTCTCTAATGAGAGGAGTCACTAAAATCCAATCCTGTTTCATCACTCCCTCGGAATGGAAGCGTCATGGTTATACAATCGTATATGATCAAATCACCCTTCAGGTATTCTTAATACCTGCACATCCTACATACTGGAAGACTCATGATCATCCTGAAGATAAAGATCACTTTTACACTGTCATCTTCAGGGTCAGATCATTAAGTTTCTCAATCTTGGTCATCGGGATTTGGTATAGATCATATGCTTTCACAAAGCATATATCTTACCTTCAAATTCATGTCATGCTTCCAAAGCACGACGACCATGCATGGAATTTGTTCAGTCCCAATACCTCATGAGTGAGCTCATGTCTCCCGGTTCACAGGTGAACCTGTATGATCCCTTTGAGAGATCGTATTACTCATATGTCCTTACATGCACACCAGCTCGCCGGTATATAGACCTTGATTAGGTCATCAACCTATTGGTCTGCCAAATGTACATACTCAGACATATAGCAATACATCTGTCTCTAGTCAGAGGATGCATGCCTATGTTGTGACAGTATTCAACGTAGGTCTTTGGTTATCTCGATCTCGTCAAGTCAACCATTGACTTAACTAACCTGACACCTCTGAATCACTATTCCCATGCAGAGGACCTGCATCAAGAGGTCAGTCAGATATCAGTCATATGAGATAGGATTGCCATCTCCCACTCAGACTGGAGATCATCACTTAATGATCATTTTATGATGCTTGATGAGTCCTCTATCTAACTCCTTAGATATTCATCCAAGCATCAGCCTCTATGATCCATCCAATGAATCAACAGATGTATGATCATTAAGTTGGCCATGGTACATAACCCTTATTGTACAGAGGGACCCTATAGTGCATTCATTCATTAATCTCAGAAAGGGGAGTGAAAAATAATCAATAATTTTCATTGATAATTTATTCATTACAATAACATTTATTGTAGAAATGGTTCGCCCGGGGCTCACATTGCCAACAGTGAGCCTGCAGCTGGATGACTTGACGACACTGGTCTTGCATCCTAGGATAGGTAGCTACACTGGCTACCGTCCATTCTTCTCTTCACCCCCTCCTCTTAGGTCGGTTGCCACTTGAACTTAGAAGGGAATACCCTGCTCCTTGAGGGATGAGTTGCTGGATTGGGGAATCATTGGGTTGTCATAGTGGAGAAGTCAGTCTCTTTGTCATTTCAGTTGGGGAGAGCCACTATCACTTACACTGTACAAGTCAGATTCATAGTCGTAAGGGTTTGCGTATGAGTTGAAATATTTCTGACCTGGCTATTGAGGAGACTTGAGCAGAGTTTTGGGATTCTCGAAGGCTGTTGGATTTCAAATCCGGTTCTCATTAAGGTTCATCCTGCATGAAAATTTCAAAGGTCCTACTTATGCTCCAAACTTTGATTTTGGGAAGACAGGTTTGAAAATCGAATTTAATCCATCTTCTTCTTTTTCTTTTCTTCTGCACTTATTACATAAGTGTTTGCTAGGGACTAGCAAAGGTAAAGTATAGGGGGATGATGAATCCACATTTCATCATCTTTATTCTATCATTTTGGCATCAAAAACCCTAGTAAATGCGTATAAATAGCATTAAATCCAGCATCTTAGCATTCATGCATGTGCATGTTAATAGCATATAAAATACTGTAATTAAAGCCAAAATTATAAAATAAATAAAATAAAAGAAAAAGAATAAAATACTGTAAATATTTTATGACCCAAAACCCCGAGACCTAGGCATCTAGATGAATAGGTCGACAAGGAATAAAGTAGGGGGAGATAAGGGTCAAAATACAATAAAAATACCTTTTATTCAATTCATTCTTTATTCATTTTGGGACCTATTTTTGGTTTTACTTTTTATACAGCAAATAAAGAAACTTTGAACATGAAAGTTGTAGATAATTAAATAAAGAAAAATACAAAATTGATTTCATACAAAAATAATGTATAGACAAAAAGATATGATCTGAATAATATTCCAGAACTCCAACTTCCCAGACCCGTATCTTGCAAATAAAAACTCGAAATGTGCCAAACTCACCATTAACTGTATATAGAATAAAATAATATATTTAATGAAGGTGGTTTCATATTTTTTGGAGTTACGGTTTGAAAGTTGAGTTTTTGACCCCCTATTGTATACTTGTACAGATTAAAATATTCAATTTATTTACTATTCATTATTTTTATAATCTTATATTTTTATAATTATCTAAATAGTACTTATAATAAATATGTATATAGAAATCAAAATAAAAACACAAAAGAAATACAAAATACTTGTATATTATACATAGTTAAAATACCTATATACATACCTATATATTTTATACTTATATTTTATTAAGTGTACAAAATACTTCATAAAAATAAAATAAAAATATAATTAAGTGTTTAAAAGTATCTTATAAATGTTTAAAATAATAAAAAAATAAATAAAATAAAACACAAAATAAAAAATAAAATATTAAAATATATAGATAATATACCTATATAGGGCATAAAAGGTAACTTGTAATTATATACCTCATAAAAAAAATAAAAATCACTATAAAATTCTTTATAAAATAAGAAACATTTTTTATTTTATAACCTAAAATTAATAAATTAATTTACTATTTTATTATGAATTTTCAAATAATTTCAGCCTGGAATTTTCTGGTTGGCCCACGTGGACCAACCAGGCACGGTCTAGAGTTGACCTCGGTCAACTCCCTTACCGAGACCTGCCACCGTCTGACAGCTCGATTCGAGCCCGATTTCGCCCAATTTCCGAGCCTGATTCTTGCGTCTTCTTCCATCGACTCCTTCTTGGGAATTCTTCCCTGATCATCACTCTCCAACGTCGTGCCTTCAGATCACACAAAACCCTCATGATGCGCACGTGGCCCTCGCTTGAAGAAGACGCCATCACCTTCTACTTAATGGACCCGCCACCTTCAAGCTCAATTTTGAACCCCTTTAGCACCCGCTTCGCTCCCATTTTCGTGCCCTTGAGTGAGGGGAAGGTGACAGTTTCAGTTTCCATCTCCGCGCTTCAGATTGGTCAAGCAAGCGTCAAGGCGGTCTCCACCACCTCCGCCATCTCCGGCGTCGAGGTTCTTCCACCTCAGGTCCTCCACCATTGAGGTTTGCATCTCTTCCCCTTTCTCTTCGCGCTTTTATTCCCTATCATCATAGGAGTATCTTAGGCTCTTTAGATCCCGTCGCCGACCCATATTTCCCCTTCCATCGTTCCTCGCCGGAGCGCACCTCCGGGCATATCTCCTCCGCGCTCCACCGTCCATCTCCGACTTCCACTACGCTTTTGCGGGGTCCAGGCAGTTTGCCGTGGACCCTCTCACCCCTTTTTGCAGGTCAAAGAGCAGTCAAAGCCACTGAGGGCCATTTTGTGAGGTTCGCCGGAGCTACCTGGAGCCACGAGCTCCACCGCCTCCGCGACAGCGCCTCGACGCTTCTCCGACGCACCTGAGCACCCCAGCATCTTCTTCGACCTCCAAGGAGAGCGCAGCTCAATTTTGGAACCCATCCACCGCCGGAGACCCGAGATCAAGCTCGGGGAAGTTCGCCTCGCCGGCGTTCTTCCCACTTCCTCCACCTCGCTCCTCCGTCGTTCGATCGAGCAGCCGCCCCAGTTCTGATCACAGCCGTTGGATCACGCCGCGTCACCACCATTGGATCTTCAACTGAAGATCTAATCTCGCTCGTCCAGCTGCGAACCGTCATCGCGCGTTGTGCGCGCGCCACGTGGATTAGTGAGCGAATCTCCACTGTTCGATCGCGTACGAGGATATTAGGCATGGGTATTTTGCACCTATACCCTCGCTATTTTCGTATTTTCATTTCAGTCCATAAAATTGTGGTTGTAGTTTAAATATTTCTGTAATATTTGCAATTAGACCCCTGTAGTTTCCATATTTGCACTTAGGTCCTATCCACATCACCTCACGTGCCCGTGCGCGTGAGGGGGCTGGATATTTTGCAAGGACCCCCCTGGGGTTTGTTTATTTCGTTTCATCCTTGAACTTTTTAATTAAGTTGTAATGTTTTGGAAAAATTGCTTCTAAGCCCCTGGAACTTTGTAATATTGCAAAAATACCCCTGCCAGGTCATGTGCCCAGTGCGCGTGAGTTGGACATTTTGCAACGAACCCCCTCCGGGTTTGGGTATTTGTTTTTAGTCCAGAACTTGTATTTAACGTTATATAACTTTGGCAAAATTACAAGTAGGCCCTTGAACTTCTGTGTATTTACATATATGCCCTTGCTAGTATTGTATTTTTGCTTGGATGTTTGCATTTATTTCATGCATCACTTTAACTCGAAAAATTACCAAAAAATACCATAGTCTCCTGTTGCATCATATTTTCACGCCATATTTTTGCATTGCATTTTTATTGCATTTTAATATTTATTAAAAATCAAAAACGTGCATTTTTTCTACTGTTTGCATTAGAAAATCCATAAAAATTATAAAAATATTTTGAAAAATTCCAAAAAAAATATATTTTGCTTGTCTTGTCATATTTTAGTGTCAGTCCAAAAACCACTAATATTTCAAAGCAAAAACCTTAAAAATTAGAAAACACCTAAAAATTTCATAAAATTCCAAAAAATTATAGAAAAACCCTAAAAATACAATTTCTGTTCCTGTAGTTTCCCTATTTTAGTATCTTTGATTTAAAATAAATTTGGGAAAATTTTGAAACTGTTTGCTATTTTTCATTCCCATTTTAATTTCGTCTAGAAACTTTGCTCATTGTTTCCTTGTATTTTTTATTTTAAAAATACAAAAAACATTCTAAAAGTTCCCAAAAATCAAAAAATAGTATAAAATTACAAAAAGACCAAAAATATTTTATTCCCTAACTTTTGAGCATTTTTACTTATTTTTATATAAGTACTCTATTCCTCTCTCTCTCTTACATTATACATATATCCCATTATTGAAAAAAAGAAAGAAAATATAAAAAAATATAAAATATAAAATAAAACTATATAATCAGAAAAGTAAAACAAGAATATATATATATAAATTAAAGCCCACAAAAACATTGCATCTTTGTAGACATTTATTCACATTCATATTTTGTGCATCATTTCCTTGTTCTATCGTGCTTGCTCCTTGTGTTCGACCTCTACACTCTTGCACACTATACACATTTTTGTAGAGTTAAAAATAAATTTGACTCCACATCTTGCTTTACATTTTTTTATCATTATTGTGGGTTCATTGTTGATTAATACGGGTTTTGTGAGCGGTCGCCGCAGCGACATTGTGGTCCCGCCTTGTGTGGACTATTTAGACCCTTGCAAAAACCACATTATCAAGCACACAATCATCCACAATGAAATCATTCTCCTTTCCTCGCATCTCAGTAAATAGTCCGGCCAACTTGTTGAAATCTTTAATAGATTGCAGGTAAAAACCAACATGGCCTAAGAATAACCTGACCTGCTTGATGGTTGCGGATCTGCAGGGCGGAATAAACCATGATAAATCTCTAAACACCAACTGCGGATAGTAATATGGAATTAAGGTAAATCCCATGTTGTTGTGAACGGAGCAAAGGATATTGACTGAAATCAATCTATATCCACAATGGGTTAATTCTGGGACTAGAGTAGTCCCGGTTTATTTGGAGTGGAAGAGCAAGTTCAGGTTGTGAGTCCATCCCGAACAACATATTTATTGAATAAAGGCAAGTATTGAAGGAAGAGAGAATTGGGGAGTCCAAGGATAAGTCCGCAAGATCCGAACTAATTTCCTGGAGATCACCCTGTCTTATTGAAGTTGTTGGCGACAGGGAATCGATATGGACATCGACAGGGTCCCGACTAAACCATCTGTGTGACGGCATCTCGAGAGGGTCAAAAGAGATAGATGATGGATGAAGAGTACGTAGGCAAATAAGGAATAAAAGAAGTGTAAAACATAAGAAGGCTTACAGTGAGCAAGGGTCAAATGAGAAGGAGATCAAAAGTGCGCAAGTACGCAATGTTTTTGATCTTGACCTTAATAAGACTAATCAATCAAACCTCAAAACGATGGATTCACCAACTCGACCCATGAGGCCGTGAAGGTTCGACAGTTATCTTTGTTGGTTTTAGATTTCAATTCAAGCAATTTGTCTTTTCAACGATTCCTTAGAGCGTTATGCCTATAGGAGAGAGAGTACTACCCAAAAAGTATCTCGTACTTGTCCTCCTCCTTTGTAACATGTAGTCTGCACTTGTTAAGGTCCTTGTAACCCTTCATGGATCCCTACTCAGCCAAAGAAATAGAGGGAGGAAGCCGATAGAAGAAACCAATACTTTGGATATCGCTCGCAATGGAATCACCTGTGAGCGTGCAAGAACCTACTCGGATGCAAGACGATGAGACAGACACCCCCTGAAGGCGTGTCCTATGCTCGATACTACGGACGAGGTCGGCTATCTACACAACAAAGAGCATCATTGCTGACCAAGCTCTACTCGTCCACGTACGATAAAAGCGACAATACTTCGGAAATCCAGGCGATACACATGGCAGCCACAGACTGGGTTTGGGCTATAATCCTTATGAAGCCGCTCTCTTATTGGGAAGGAGACCATCCAATTCAATCTAAAAACAAATGAGAGCTTTGCTGACCCAAGGCAAGGAGTCCAATTAATCAATTTTATTTAGGTCAACTATTTTTAACAGTCCCTTTTCAATTTTTTTGTGTTGTCACTTGATTTGAGTAGATTCAATACAAGCGCCTAACGTCTTTGGTATTTTCTTTGATTCCTAATTGATCCAAAAACAAAGGGAGAAGGTCGAAAAAGTAATGCAAGGAGACACTAAGATGGAAATCTCACCTTCATGCCTAAATGATGAATGCTCAGTTAGAAGACTTACAGTGCTTCCCAGCTCTCTCCATGTGGGATGCAAAATAGGAATTTATAAACCTATATTATATGCCAATATGCACTCGGAAATCATCGTGAGCAAGCAATTACTAGCGTGAAGAACCAACGCGAAGAGTGAAACTGAAAAGTCCGATCTTGGAGCCTCCTCTGTGCCCACCACAATGGGTCCTACAAGCGTTATATGGAGGACTCTCATGGTGCGCAGTTTCAAACTAAGTGTCAAGCAATTAAGTAATTTCTAAGTCCAAATGTAAAGACTATATGTACATGCAATATAGTTAGGTGTTTGGCCTTAGATTACACGATCAAGCAAGCCTAAAAACTAAGGTCTCATTCCATAAAACAAATAGAAAAAAAAGGCAGAAAGCACAAATCACGGGTAATAAAATGAAAAAAAGCGATAAAAACTCGGAAATCCATGGTGAGCCCCTAGGTGAACAAATATTTGGAAATTAGGCCCGAGTGCCCAAAGTCCCAAGTACCTATATTATTACAAATTAATAGTCAAATAAATATCTCTCTCTCTCACCAAAAGATAAAAATCCTAAACTATGCTCACTCTCTCTCTCACCAAAAGATAAAAATCCTAAACTATCCTCTCTCTCTCTCTCAAGAGCCTTCTGCTCTATCCCGCTGGCTAGGTCGGAATAGCTGGCTCCTCATCCTAAGACTACATAGAATCACCTAAGCGATCCTCCTCGGTCCACGGTCCCTTCTAAGAAGAAAGGAGAAAAGATGCCAGATAGTTCAAAATTAATAATCAAGCAAAGAGAGATAATCAAAAATCGTTAACAAAGTGAAGAGATACAATCTACTCTATAGGCCGATGCTCCCCGGCAACTGCGCCATTTGAAAAACAAAAAGATTGGAGTCACTAAGTAATGGTCTGACAATTCAGGCTCACTATCGCTGAGGCAACTACTCGAATCCTCTCGTTGTTCAACAATTAACCCACACAAGTAATTAACCAATTAAGAGCAAGAGTTAAATTTATTATACCCTACTAAGAATGTATAATGGCAAGCAAGTAGGGGTTGAACACAGGAAGCAAAGGAATAGAGCATGAGCGATAGAAATCAAAGCACCAATTATGTCCACAAACACTTAGCCAAGCTACAATTTTTGTGGGTTTTAAATTTTATATATTTTTATTTTTATTTTTTGATTTTATAATTCTATATTTTTATTTTTAATTTTCATATCTTGTATTTTCTTTACATATTTTTATCTTTTTATATTATCTTTTTTCCTTTTAATATATATAACTATACATTGGGTATATATACAATATGAGCTATACTAGATATAATAGGTGATAAAAACAATTTAAAATAAGAGAATAAAATAGTTTGGGGTTTTAGATATTTTCTACTATTTTTGTGATTTTTTAAGAAATTTTTATTATTTGTATATTGATGAATCTCCATTTCATCATCTTTATCTATCATTTTGGCCTTAAAAGGCCTACTAAATGCATGTAAATAACTTAATTTAGGCTTTTTATCATTCATGCATCATTGTTTAAATATTGTATAAAATACTATTTTTAAAGCTAAAATTATAGAATAAAGAAAAAAAGAAAAATAATAAAATATTGCAAATATTTTATGACCCAAAACCCCGAGACCTAGGCATCTCGATGACTAGGTCGACAAGGAATAAAGTAGGGGGAGATAAGGGCCAAAATACAATAAAAATACACTTTATTTAATTCATTCTTATTCATTTTTGGGACCTATTTTTAGTTACACTTTTTTATACTCCAAATAAAGAAACTTTGAACATGAAAGTTGTAGATAATTAAATATAGAAAAATACAAAATTAATTTCATACAAAAATAATGTACAGATAAAACATATGATATGAACAATTTTCCAGAATCCCAACTTCCCAAACCTGTATCTCTCAAATAAAAACTTGAAATATATCAAAATCACCTTTAATTGTATATAACTTTTAATAAGCTATTTAATGAAGGTGGTTTCATATTTTTTAGACTTACAGTTTGAAAGTTGAGTTTTAGACCCCTCGTATATACTTGTACCAACTAAATATTCATTTTATTTATCATTCATTATTTTTGTAATTTTATATTTTTATAATTTAGTGAATATTACTTATAATATATGTGTATATTAAAAAAGAATAAAAACACAAAGAAAATACAAAAATAAAATACATGTATACAATACATAGATAAAATACCTATAACTGCATCTATATAGATGATTCTCCTATCTATTTAATTATACAAAATACAACAGGAAAATAAAATAAAAATATATTTAAGTTTATAAAAATAAGTTATAAATATATAAAATAATAAACAAATAAATAAAATTAAAAATACAAAATACAAAATAAAAAATATTTAAATATACATATAGATATACCAATAAATAGCCTTAAATGGTAATTTGTAATTTTATACATCTCAAAATAAATAAAAATCATAACAAAATACTTCATAAAATAATAAATATTTTTTTAATTTAATAACCAAAAATTAATAAATTCGTTTGCTATATTTAAATGATTTTACAAAATACTTGTCCAGGCTTTTTCCTGGTTGGTCCACGTGGACCAACCAGGAGGGTTGGAGAGTTGATCCGCGGGTCCACTCTCTGACCCACGCCTGCCCATTGTCAGACACCTCGTTTTTCGCCATGTTCACGGATTTTTCGATGCTCTGTCTTTCATCCATTCATGTCGCGCCCTTGACGACTTTATCTCCTCGTGGATCCACCTTTCACGCCCACATCTCTCCAGGAGATTGGATCACCGAGGCTCCTGATCTCCCTCGTTCTTTGAGTCGTTAGACCTCTCTGTACAAAACACAACCCGACCTTCCCTCTCAAGTTTGAACCCTCTTTTGAACATTTTTTCCCTCTCTTTGGTGAGCTCTAGATTGGAAATCGTGGCCAGAGATCCTCCATCTCCCTAGAGGAGAGGTTAGGCGGCCTTAGAGCGGCTTCCAACACCTCCGGCGGGCCACCGTCATCGAGGTCCATATCTCTGGCTCCCAGCCATCGAGGTATCTGTTTTTCTTTATTTTTCTTGCATTCTTTTATTCACTGTAGTCTTAGGAGTAGTTCTACACTTCTGTTTCGATTCACACCCGACCATCCACCTTCACTGATCACCTCGCCGGAGCGTGCTCCGGCTAGCTCTTTTTTCACCTTCCCAGCCCCATTCCACCCCGTTGCGGGGTCAATGCATTTTTCCCTCAACCCCTTCACTCTATTTTGTAGGTCCGCGCATTCTAGACATAGCTGGAACTCGTTTCGCAAATGGGCCAAGGTTGTTGAAGCTCCATAGCTCCATCAGCCTTTTGCTCGCTCTCCAGTCTCCGCCGGAGCTTTTTGGAGAATCCAACCTCCAGAGTGACACCCCAGGAAGCCTCCCGGCTGTTTTGGAGCATCATCAAACCACGGGAGAGGAGGATCAGATCCAGAGAAGCTCGCCTCACCGGAGGAGCTTCCACCGTACGTCATGTGCACCTCTCCATCGTTAAATTGAATGAAGGTCGTTCTTCCTGGCGTACAGCTGTTGTTTGATCTAGTCGCACCAGCACTGTTGATCTCCAGCCGGCGATCTATTATGGCCTGACGATGCACGAAGGGGTATCGACCCTCTCTGTGCCGACACGTGTCAAGTGAAGGAGCCTCAACCGTTGATCCGTAGGACATGGGTAATTTTGCGTTATACCCTCACCCATTTTTGTATTTCGATATTAAGAGTTAAACATTCATCTGTCGTTTATTTACTTTGTAAATTTTGCAAAAAAACCACGCCTTTCTACTATTTACATCGAGGACCCCATCCACGTCACCTCACGTGCCTGACGCACGTGAGACGTGGACATTTTTTGCGGGAGCCCTCCCTATTTTTATTATTTCGATTAGGTACAGAAACTTTTTTACGCAGTTATATATTTTGGGACATTTTGCATGTTAGCCCCTGATATTTGTGATAATTGCATATCGATCCTTCCTCGTAGCGTACGTGTTGAGACACGTGATTTTGGTCATTTTGTTACGAAGCCCTCGTGGCTTTGGATATTTCTATTTAGTCCCGTAATTTGAATATCGCGTGTATTATTTTTGTGGAAAAATTACATTGTGGCCCTAGAATTTTGCTTATTTACAAAAATGCCCTTGCTAGTAGTGTAGTTTCTCTTTGTTGTCTCTATTTATTTCGTCCATCTATAAATCTCTAAAAAAATAGACAAAAATATCATTGTGTGCCTGTTGTATTTCTCTATCAGCTATATTTTTATTTTGCATTTTTGTTGCATTTTAATATTTATAAAAATTTAAAAACATGAATTTTCATCTCTGTTTGCATTAGAAAATACATAAAAATTATAAAATGTTTTTGAAAAATTCCAAAAATATATATATTTTGTGTGTTTTTTTCCTCTTCTACCTTCAGGATAAAAATCACTAAAAAATATAAAAGAAAACTAATAAAAATAGAAAATATCTAAAAACCTTCATAAAAAATAATAAAATCCATAAAAAAATCAAAAAGTTGTGTTTTTTGTTCCTAAATTTTCTTTATTTTATTATATGAAGTTTTGAATTAATTTAGAATTTTTGACACTGTTTGATATTTTCATCTTTATTTTAATTTTGATTAATTACTTTAATCACTGTTTTCAGTATTTTTGCATTTAAAAACACCAAAAAATTAGCAAAAATATAGAAAAATAAAAAAAAACATTGGAAAAATATGAAAAGTACAAAAACATTTTATTCTCTATATTTTGGTTATTTTTACCTATTTTTTCTCTCTCTCATCTCTTATATATATCTTATATAGTTTATATCCTTTTTAAAGAAAAATAAATTATAAAAATATAAAATATAAAAAGAAAATACAAAATCAGAAAATTAAAAATCAAAATATAAAAATATAAAAATTAAAAATTAAACTGAAAATATAAAATTTAAAACCCACAAAAATAGCACGTATAGGCACTTGATCACAATCATTTTTTAGCATTATTGCCCCGATCTACCTGCTTGCTTCCTGTGTTCGACACTCTACATACTTGCACCTATACACATCCTTGTTGTAGAGTTATAATAAATTTTAACTCCGCAACACTTTTCATTGTTTGATCTTTGTTGTGGGTTAATTATTGTTTTAATCTGTATTTCGTACGAGGTCAACTCAACGACTATTGATTCGCCTTGTGAATTAACGCAACCTCCTGATTTTCGGGTTATATATATATATATACATACATATATTTAATGTCTAAAATACCCAGATTAGGGTTTAAAATAAATAATTAAATTCAAAATGGAGATTAAAAATATAAAAATATTAAAAAATTCTCCAAATTCTTTTAATAAAGATAATAATAAAAATAATTTAGAAATAAAAACTATATTTTTGGGATTTTTTCAGGATTTTTTATGTTTTTATGAAGGTTTTAGGGGTTTTTCAATTTTTATGAGTTTTCTTTTATATTTTTTTAGTGATTGAAATATATTTTTGTTTTGAATTTTTCAAAAGGACTATATAATTTTTATGTATTTTCTTTGCAAATAGGGACAAAAACATATATTTTTATATTTTTTATAAATGATAAAAAGCTCCAAAATGTAAAATAAAAAAATTACGTTAAAGATCAATGCAACATGAAGCTATGTCTATTTTTTTGAGATTTTTTTGAGTTTTGTAGATATATGAAATAAATATAGACAACAATGAGAAATTACACTATTAGCAAGGGTATAAATGTGAATAGCTAAAATTCCAGGGGCCAAAGTGCAATTTTTGCGTAAATATACAACATGCACAAAAAGTTACAGGACTAAAATGAAACAACAAAAACCACGATGGCCTCCGTACAAATTCGCGAACTCGCGTATTCATACACGTGAGACACGCTGGCGAGGCCTAATCGTAATTATCAAAACTCTAGGGGCCAAGCAGCAAATTTACCAAAAAGGTATACCTTGAATCTCAATATATTTGACTAAATACAAATATTCCAAACCTGTAATGGTCTGGTTGCAATTTATCCAAGTTATGTTGGCTGACTCAACATTGGACCATTATGCAATTAATCTAATATTCTAAGATCTTAGTGCAAATATTATAAAAGAATTGAATGGCAGATGAAAGATTAAATGCTAGATAATAAATACAAATTCGATGAGGACAAGGTTGCAAAATGCCCTAACCTTGCACGTGGGGTGGTGGTTCTAATGCGGTCACCTATACACGCGTCAACACCCGGGCGCTCGATGACGCTTCGCGAGCTACGGCTGGGATTAGATCCCAGATCTGGATCGGACAGGTTTGGCTAGCTACATCCAATGGCTGCTGGAGGGCTTGGAAGAACTGGCACAGATCAACGACGGTGGAGACTGGAGGAAGAACACCGGAAGAACTCGCTGCAGCGAGATTGAAATCGAGGCAGGGCGCTCCTCCTACAGGGCCTCCGACTATTGATACACCTATAAGACTGATGGCGGCCTCCTGCTCCAATGGACGGTCTCAAAATTGTGCGGGTGGATCTAGATTGATGACGACCGAAAGATTCGCTGCTCAGTCCGGGATAAAATATAAGATCACTCAAGGGTCGTTGCGACCCGGATCGAGAGAAATGATTCGGTCAATCAAGAAAAAATAAAGCTGACCACCAAAATCAGATGAAATCAAATAAATACGATAGCGGTCCTGGCTATTTTATTAACCTGGTATAACGACCAGGGTCGAACACAAGGAGCACGGCTGACCTTGCGGCCTACAAAGTAGTCAGAAAGGAAATAAAATAAAAGAGGAAAATATTTTTGGTGGTTTTTAAATTATTTTATATTTTTTTTGGATTTTTAATGTGTTAAGAAAATGATGAAAGCTAAGGAACTACACACTTCAACTAATTATTAAAAGCACTAAAAATCAACCAAAAATTCTAACAAAAATGTTTTTATGTGTTTTATAACTTTTAGTGTTTTTGGTGAATTTTTGGGATTTTTCTGATGTTTATTTCATTTTCTAAAAATCAAACAGTGACTGAAAATGTAGGTACTGTCCAACCGAGCTAAAAGGACCTAGATAAAATATCTAGAGGCCCCAAATTAGCTGGGAGGTATTTTTCCTATATGGAGAATAAAACAAGGAAAAATTAGGCACTTAAATTATTATTTTTGGGTTTTTGGTTTATTTATTAGAATTTTTATAAGATTTTAAGGGTTTTCAGTTTTTAGTGATTTTCAGTAATGAAAAATAGCCAAAATTGGCTAGAAAATCAAACACAACAAAACAAGCAGTAGACAATTTTTTTGTAATTTTTAGATACTATTTAATATTTTTTGTGATTTTTAAAGTTAGACAGTAACAAAATTATATGTTTTTGAACTTTTATCAAATCAACTCAGAAATGTCTCCAAAAATCCTTGAAAATTTTGCACTATGGCAGGAGCCATGTGTCCAATTTTCGTTGGATTTGGAGGAAATTTGCTATTTTATTCAAAAATAAAGAAGGGGCACTGTGCACAAGGACCTATGTGCAAATACCCGGAAGTCTGGGGGGTCTGGTGCAATTAACCCAGCAAAACACATGCGTCGCGCGTGTCTGGGGCACTCAGGGACCCAAATGTAATGAAAATAAGTCCCGAGGGCTATTTGGTAACAGGTACCAAAAGCCTAGGAGCTTACCTGCAAAATACCCAAAAATAAACGCACATGGTCAAATGTTTCACGCACAGGGGTATAAATGCAAATAAACAAAAACTTTCATTCAACTCATAACATCCAGAACTACAGGGCCTATATTGCAAATAAACCAGAAAATCACGTGTCGATGCACGTGGCATACAACGCACAGGGGCATAAGTGCAAGGAAAATAAAGTGCGAGGTCCTTAATGCAAAAGTACCAAAAACTCAACAACTACACTAGGTATTTATAGGACTAAATGTGAAATGAAATAAATAGGAGGGCATAAGGGTAGTTTACCCTTTATTAATGCGGGCCGCAGGATGGACACCACGTGGAGTGATCAACGGTGGACATCGGCGGGCGCTCTAAGGCTGGGGTCCTCGCTGTGATCCGACGGCTGGGGCTAAGCCACGTGGCGCATCGGACGGTCGTGGCTCTCTGTGGCTAACCCTCGAGCATCGGGCGGTCCAGATCTATCCTCCTCAGATCAAACGGTGGCTGCTGCTCCTGAACGGACGGCCCAGATGCAAACTGGAGTTGGAGGTCTGATCGGACGGTGAACGAGGGTCGAGGAAGAACAGTTCGCGGCGAACTTCGCCGGCCCAAGATGCGCGCTCCTGACCTCCCCTGCTGCGCCTGAAGATCGGTAAAGCTCCGGCATGGTGCTCCGCAGCTGCTGGTGGCCTCCGATGGCCCAGCCGAGCTCTGAGGAGCTCCGACGAGGTCGGCGGAGGCGAGGCTCTTGGCTCGAATGACCCAAGCCCTCAGAGGGGCTAGGTAGTACCTGCAAAGACGACCAGAAGACTCGCGGGTCGAGGGCAAACTGCCTCGACCCAGTTAGGCGGGGTGATGGTGAACGGAGGGTTGAGGTGGGCGAGCTCCGACGAAGGGGGGACGGTAGAGCTCGAATCCCAGCTCCTGTGCGAGCTGGGTTGGATGGAGCTATGGAGAAGGTGCGCGGGAAGGAGGCGATGGCTATGGTGAAGCCCGATGGTCGGTAGGTGGTCGGACTTGATCGGAATCGGCGGGGGACGGCGGAGCAGCGATTTGGGGGAAATGGAAAATCAAAGAAAAAGAGAAGGCTAAGGGACTAGCTGGGTGGACGAGGAGACTAGGGCTGAGCTAAGGATGCTCTGGGTCTTCGCCTCGAGGAGCGTCTCCCTCCTAGGCTCGGTCTCCTGCTGGTGGCAGAGCAAGGCGGCGAAGCTTCGCCGGATCAGTGGTCTCGCTCCCTCTCCTCGCTTCAACAGCACAGGACGCGAGCTGTCACTCTCACGCACACGTTGGAGCTCACTGGGGTGGAATCGAATGGTCAAAGATGAGATTTGAGGTGGCGGAGCTCGGCTTTATACGCTGGAAGGGTCCGAGAAGACAGGCGCGGGTAGGGTGTGGAAGCGCGCGGATCCCGATGCAGGAGCTCCGGCGAGGGTCTCGGATATGTCGTGGACGGATCTGACCCGGGGTTTAGGTGGGAATCAATCGGGTTTGGGCGCTAAAAAATGGGGAAATCGGGTCGAGCACCTAAGCCCGTGAGAAGTGGTCCTGGGGGGGGGGGGTTAGTTGACCGGGCGGTCAACATCCCCAGGGCCAATAGGGATCGGCCACGTGGATAATATTTGGAAGTGAAATAACATGTGGCAAACGGCCGAATTTGTAAAAAGTTAAAACATGAAATATTTTTATTTTATTTTTTTTTCTATTTTTAGAGATTTTTAGTTAATTTTTCAAAAATAAAAATAAGGTATATACATAGTAAGTTATATATAGGTATATATACACTATACGGGATTTTAATTTTTTTGATTTTTGATTGTTATTTTTATACAATTTTATTCACATTTTATATTTTATTTATTTATATTATAAAATAAGGAATACAAAGACATTTTTATTTTATTTTATTATTTATCATACATATGTACATCTATATACATGGTATATTTTTGTGTTTTTAATTTTGCTATTTTTATTTTGTTTTTGTTTTAATTGTTTTTATTTTATTTATTTACATTATATAATATAGAATATTTACAATGATTTTGGAAATTAATTTTATTTATTTATGAAGCTAAATAAATATAAAGGTGGGTGGTCTATGTACATGATGAGTGATGTTTTTCTCTTCTTTTTGATTTTTATCTTTTCCTTTTGTTTTTATACTTATGAGTATATACAAATATTTACAAGCATATTTTAAGCTATTTTTGTGAGGAAAATACTTTTATTTATTTACATAAATATTTACACACATGAGCCCCTATCTCCCTCTACTTTGGCTTTGATGCGGTCAGGCCCATGCTGAGCCCTCCCTTGGGTTAGGTTGCTCAATATTTATTCTAAATATTTCCCTCTTTGTCTTTTTAATCTTTATTCTTTTATTTTTGCACAAAAACATGCTAATTATAGGTTTTTACACAATGCATGCTTTTGGTAATTATTTCCATTTACAACTATATACATGCATTTGCAAAGGTTTTTGTAGCTAAAATATAAGAATAAAGAGTAATGAATGGGGTATTCATCACCCCCCTATACTTAACTTTTGCTAGTCCCTTAGCAAACACTTATTTGAAAAAGAAGTTAAAAAGAAAGAAAGAAAAAGAAAAAGAGGGGAATGTACATGGATCAAGGTTGAATATTAAACTTTCCTTCATTAAATTGAAATATGGAGCTCGATCAGATCTTTGGATTATTAATGTGTCGGAACCTTATTTAGACTTAAGCTTAAAACTCAACAGCCTCTAAGTTCCACCAATCTATGGACAAGACTCCTCAATAAACCAGATCAGAACAAGTCTACATACACAAACTCTAATGACTATGGATCTTTCCCTGCAGTGTAAGTGATATGTAGCTCCCCACCTCAGAAGTAACAAAGAAACAACCTCCCTCAACCTGGTAACTCTAATGCCTCGGTCTAGCAACTCTTTCCTCGAGAAGCGGGGTATTCCCTTCTAAGTTCAAGTGCAACCGGCTCAAGAAGAGGGGGAAGAAGTATAGACTTTTGGAAGCTCAGCCAGTGTAGCTAAGTCTCCCGCTACAAGCTTCATGAGATGTAACATGGATACCATAAGCTTTTGCTTTATTTGACTATATACACTCCAGTGGGGTTATTAAATTTTCAATCCGACCCACCACTTTTTTGGAGTTCTTTTTGCATTTTGCATATTTTTTTTTGCAAAGTGCCTCTGTACAACATTTCTACATGGTGCAGCATATATACAAGAAATTTTCCTCTTGAGCCAGTAGACTATCCCTCTTTTGAAGCTTTATTGCAACCCACGGCTTCTATCTTTAGCCTTCATCACCACTAGACCAAGTTGAGACGCACTTCCTTCACTAGAAGAAGAAGAGAGGTTCCGCCTAGAAGTACTACCCACATATGCTACCCCAAGCCAAAGGAAACTGCCTCCTCACCACCTCATCAATGGAAAGCCTTGTGTAAAGTGCCGGTGCAAGTCAAGCCATTGTCTCTAAGAGTCATGCGTGTGTTGTTAAGTGCTCTACTTAGGCTCATCAAGATGACATATGCTCATAGCCTAGTGGACTCAAAGAATTAAGTCCTTATGAACCTGAAAAGCCTTAACCCTAAGCCCTATAAGGTTCCTCTTAGAATTAGGTGAATTAAGATCTTAATCAAGCTCCATTTCTCAATTTAATTCCAGGCTTAGTTTAAATGTAAACTCTCATCCAGGAAAAACTATATACATATATATACAAAGATGCTATTTACAAATATTTACAATCGTGCAAAATTTTTGAAAAATGTTTTGAAATCATGAATGGATGGATGCATGAAGTGCAAGTTTTGCAAAAGTATTTACAAATATTTACACAAGATTTTTGCAAACTTTTGATTTTCAAAACATTTTGGAAAAATTTTGTACTATATACATAGTTTTGATAAGAAAATATTTACACAAACTTTACACAAAAGATTTTTGAAAACATTTTTACAAAAATAATTTGTACACTAGCTATTTATGTGCAAATAAAAGAAGTTTATGTACATGAAAAATTTTTAATTTTTGTGATTTTTAGGGTTTTTAGCATTTTATTTATTAACACACTCACACAAAGTACGAGTTATGGCTAAAGTATATATGAAATATATACACACACCCCTATACTTAGCTCGAACGATGTCCTCAGAGTCAAGAGCGATGAAGAAGACATAACTCGTGCTAGGTATAGGGAAGTGAAAAGGAAGGTTATAAACAAAGATGAATGAATAAAATAGAAAGTCAAGAGGGTCTCAGGTCTTCCCCCTATACTTAGGATCCAGTGATCCTAAGTATAGCAGGCTGTATACTAAGGGAAAACCGAGTGGAGAATGTACAGGGTCTACCCCCCCTATACTTAGGGTGAAATGTCCCTAAGTATGGGTAGCAAAACAGGGGTAGAAAGAAACAAAAGAAATACCCGAAGGTCTCACATCCCCCCTATACTTAGGGTAAAGTGCACCCTAAGTATAGCATAATCAAAGATGAAGAAAGGGATGTGGGACTAAAGAATGTGGTGATATAGACATCTGGATCTATACAAGGCGGGCGATCAGTGAAACTCACACGTGAGATGCATTGGATGTGAGTCAAAGACCACATCTCATGCAAAATGAATAGGGGCAAGATCAGCGACCCGCGGCTCATGATCTAGAATAGGCTTGAGCCGCTGGCCGTTCACTCGAAAGGTACTCTCAGAGGACAACTCGGATATATCAATACTACCGTTGTCGTGTACCTTTCTGACTAAGTACGATCCCTTCCACTTGCTCTGTAGCTTCCCTGGAAACAAACGAAGCCTCGCATCAAACAACCATACTCTCTGTCCAATCTCAAAATGCTTGTGGTTGATGTGAGAATCATGCCACTCCTTCACTTTCTCCTTATACTATAGGCTGTTTGAGAAAGTTGTATCTCTCAACTCCTCCAGGGCTGCTAACTCTGCCTTCCTCTGGTCTCCTACACCATCTGGATCCATAAGAATATCTGTAACTGCCCATAGTGACCTGTGCCTCAACTCAACAGGCAAATGGCATGGCTTGCCATAAACGAGGCGAAAGGGAGATGTGCCCAATGGTGTCTTGAAAGACGTCCTATATGCCCACAAGACCGAGTCCAAAAGTTATGACCAATCCTTTCGGTCAGGGCAGACGGCTTTCTGCAGTATAGTCTTGATCTCCCTATTCGACACCTCGGCTAGACCATTCGTCTGTGGATGGTAAGGTGTAGCAACACGATGGTCTATACCGAACTCGCTAGCAAGGGCCTTCACCTGGTCGTTGATGAAATGAGACCCCCCATCAGAAATTAGAACTTGTGGAACCCCGAACCGCGTGATGATGTGCTTCCTCAAAAATCTGCATACTGTCCTCGCATCAGTGGCTCGGGCAGGGATAGCCTCAACCCAACGACTAACATAATCCACGGCCAACAGAATGTACTCAAATCCCTGACTCTTAGGGAATGGACCCATGAAATCGATGCCCCATGCGTCAAAAACCTCACAGAAGTGAATGGGCTGCATCGGCATCATATCACGCTGTCCACAAGTGCCCATCCTCTGACAGTCAGTACACCTCTTCACGAACTCATCAGAGTCCTTGAAGAGGGTAGGCCACCACAAGCTGGATTGGAGCACTTTCTGTGTCGTTCTCCTCCCAGAATGATGTCCTCCTGCCTCAAGCTTGTGGCAGTAAGTGAGGATGCTATGGTGTTCCTCCTGAGGAATGCACCGACGTCAGACGCTATCCCCTCCTTCATGGTAAAGGATGGGATCCTCCCAGTGATAGGACTTGTCCTTTGCAAGGAAGGTCTCAAGCCTCTGACTGGGCCAATCTTGTGGGACTTTCCCAACAACGAGAAAGTTCACAATATCAGCATACCACGGGAGTGAGGCAATAGCAAGGATCGCCTCATCTGGGAAGGTCTCACAAATGGGATCTATCTGCTCAGACTCCTCAGGCTGCTCTATACGGGAGAGGTGATCCGCCACCACATTCTTGACTCCAGGCTTATCTTTGATCTCAATGTCGAACTCCTGGAGTATAAGGATCCATCTAGTAAGTCTGGCCTTGGCATCCTTCTTTGCCATGAGGTACCTGATGGCGGTGTGATCTGTGTACAGGGTCACTCTAGATCCAATGATATAAGATCGAAACTTATCTAGGGCGAACACTACGGCTAGCATCTCCTTCTCTGTGACCGTGTAATTCTGCTGGGCGGAATCCAATGTGCGGCTAGCGTAGTGTATAGCAAATGGAACTCCATCCCTCCTCTGTCCCAGCACTGCCCCTACGGCAAAATAGGAGGCATCCGTCATGATCTCGAATGGGAGAGACCAATCGGGCGGCTGGAGGACAGGGTCCTCAATCACACACTGCTGGAGAGTCGCAAAGGACGAAAGACACTTGTCATCGACAAGGAACTCGGTGTCTTTCGTCAAGAGGTCTGTCAACGGCTGGGCAATCCTGCTGAAATCCTGAATAAATCTCCGATAAAAACCAACGTGCCCCAGGAATTACCGTAGCTGCCTCAAGTTGGACGGCGGTGCGAGTTTTCTAATGACATCAACCTTGGCCAGATCAACCTCCATGCCCCTGTTGGAGATGATATGGCCAAGCACCGTCCCTTGAGTCACCATGAAGTGACTCTTCTCCCAAGATAGAACCAAATGGTACTCAATACATCGCTGGAGTACTCGGTCTAGGAAGTCAACACAGGAGTCGAATCCGTCGCCGTAGACCGAGAAATCGTCCATGAAGACCTCCAAACACTCCCCTACCATGTCCGAAAAGATCAACATCATGCACCTCTGAAAAGTCGCAGGGGCATTGCATAGCCCAAATGGCATGCGTCGAAAGGCATATGTACCAAAGGGACAGGTAAAGGTGGTCTTCTCCTGATCCTCAGGAGCGATGGCCACCTGGTTGTAGCCCGAGTACCCATCCAGGAAGCAATAATGGCTCTTCCCTGCCAGTCTCTCAATGATCTGGTCAATAAAAGGCAGGGGGAAATGGTCCTTCTTGGTGGCCTGGTTGAGTCTCCTGTAGTCAACACAGACCCTCCAAGAGGTGAGTACTCGTGTAGCAATCTCCTCTCCCGACTCACTGATCACAGTCGTGATGCCCGTCTTCTTGGGCACCACATGCAAGGGGCTGACCCACTTGGAGTCGGAAATGGGATAAATAAAATCTGCACTCCACCATTTTTATATTTCCTTCATCACGACCTCTCTCAGGTTGGGGTTCAGTCGCCGCTGGAACTCACGCGATGGCTTCGCCCCTTCCTCGAGATAAATATGGTGGGAGCATACTGATGGACTAATCCCATGGAGATCTGCTACGCTCCATCCGATTGCCTTGCGGTTCTTTTCAAGAACCCCCATCAAACGGGATTCTTGCTCTCCAGTCAGATCGGCGGAGATGATGACTAGGTACATCTCAGGTTCACCCGCAAGGAACCGATACTTCAGCGAAGTAGGGAGCGGCTTCAGGTCTGGATAGCTGGGTGCTGGCAAATCTGGCCTCGGAAGAAGGTGCGCGAATGCTGCTAAATCTGCCAAATCTGCCTGGGAGAAAGAATACGAGCTCTCGCAAACTGGTTCTGGAGAAGGCTGCTCAACTGTGCTGTCTCTGATCTGCTCTGCCTCTACCTCCTCCTCATCTGTAGGCTCTGGTGGACTCAGGTCTGGCATCTGATCATCACAATCTGCCCAATCAAACTCTGAATCCGAGGGATCTGCATCAAACAAGGTGGCATCAGTATCACCATCACACAAGGTGGCCTCAGTACCACCATCACTAAGAACCGTGTCGCGGTCGAGAACCGGCTCTGTTGCCTCTGTATTATCCTAGACCAGGGGTGTGCTCTCCAAGCTCTCCTCTGCTGTCATCTTTGCATCAGTGGTGTCTGGAAATGAGAGGATGGCCTGTGCGGAAGGGTCTTCCCATGCTGCCTCATCATCTGTGATCACAAAATCACAGTCCTGGTGGATGTCTAGCCCGACGTCGGTCAGCTGCTCTGTATCTGTGCTGGTCTCTGAGCATGCTCTCTCTCTGGCTCTGTAGTCCTTGACCGTCTCTATTTGTACACTCTCGCCCTCGATGCGAAAGTATACCTTCCCGCTATCATGATCAGTCACCGCCTTGGCTATGGCCAAGAACGAACGACCGAGGATGATGGGGGTATCGGCCACTGAATCAGGGATCTCCATGTCCAACACTACGAAGTCCACGGGGAATTGCAGGCCCTGAATCATGATGATAACGTCTCGCAACAACCCCTTCGGCCTCTTGACAGATCGATCAGCAAACTGAAGGACTGTCCTGCTCTGTCGAAGAGTGCCCAACTCGAAGCGATCGAGAAGGGCTGCCGGAAGGAGGTTGATAGATGATCCGTTATCCAATAGAATCCGGTCGAACCTCTTCTCACTAATCTGACATCTGACATATAGGGCTCCTGAATCTAGCCTCTTGGCCGGCAGACGGTTCTGGATCGCGAAGCACGTGGCTTTCGTCAGCACATGTATCTCTGAATGATGGTTCCTCCTCCTCCTGACTGTGGTCCTATCTCTCAAAGATCGCTGAAGAAGGGGGATGTGCTGCAAAGCCTCTTGAAGGGTCAGCTGTATGTGAAATCGATCAATGATGCTCTGGCTGAACTCCTCCTGCTCTCTCTTTTTTGGGTCTTTGTCTCTTTTCTTCCCCTTCCCCATCATAAGGGCTCTAGGGAAGGGGATCACAGGGTCCTTCTCAGATGAAGGACTAGGAAGAGGTCTAGACGGCTCGATGGCCGGATCCGCACATACATCAATCACCACAGTGGTACCAGAAGAAACTAAACCTTTTCCTTTATTCAAAACAGTGTTCTGAGATACATCAACAGAAGGAAAAACAACATCTCTCTCAAAATGAACACCGGTGGCCTCAGTACCACCACGGGCTGACTCTGCTAGACGTCTCGCGGCCTCAGTACCGCGTGCTGGCTCGGCTACTCTGGTGGCGTCAGTACCACCTCGTCGAACTGGTAAAGCGGCAGCCTCAGCACCGCCGGTGGGATCATCATCCTTGGTGGCATCAGTACCACCATCATCGTCATGAGTGGCCTCAGTACCGCTCTCCTCCTCCTCATCTGGCGCCCCGGATGTGTCCTCATGGTGTAGCTCAGACGAGGCACCGCCGCCTGCTGGTGTCCTACTGCTCCTAAGCGTAACAAAATCAGCATCAAACAGATCCGAAGATGTATCAACAAATGGATCACTAGGAGTGCCGTGCTCAGTGTAAGCTACCTGCTCAGACTTCTGCTTCAGGCTGTTGGGATTCAGCTCAATCTGGGCAGGAATGGCAGCCTTCCCTCTCACAATGTCCCGCATCTCCTGGCGGAACTCGTCCATTTCCCGTATGAAGGTAGCATGCTGGTCCGTGAGGAGGCGGGCTATGTCATCCAAAACAGGGCTCTCGTGGGAGCCCGACGGGTAGCCTCTCTGGTGATGAGGCTGCTGGAACTGGTGCTGCTGCTGGTGAGAGGGGTAAGAAGGAGGGTGCTGCTGGTGTGGCTGGTGAGCCTGCTGCTCACATCTCCAAGACTGTCCCTGCTGCTGATAGGGACGAGGAACGAAGGATGACTGCGGCTGTGACAGGTAAACTGGGGGCTGCTGCTGGTGATCCCTCTGCTGGCTATACTGGCCTCCCTGGCCAGATGGCTGCTGCTGGGGCTGGGTACCTCCATTCCCCCACCTGAATCCAGGATGGTCTCGTCGGATCCCAGGCTGAGGACGGTCATACCAAATCCCGTTGACATCCATCAACGGCTCTGCATCGTACTGGGCTGGCGGGAGTAGTGCCAGAGGCTGATCCGGCTGGTATACCACCATCTGCATGTCTGGAGATGGTGGTGACTGGTAGGAGGGTTGTTGCTGCTGGTACGGCTCTGCCTGTACAAGGTGAACCTGTCTAGGCTGCTGGTGTGAGCTAGAGCGCTGGAACGAGTTGCTGCTGCCGCCGGTATCGCCTCGCGACTGAAGACGGGGCTGTGAAGCCGTCTGTGCCTCCTGGAGACACATGAGCTGGGTCTTCATGTCGCTCAGAGTCTGTGCCATCTGCTCCATCTGAGTGATGCCCTGGCACTGCTTCTTCTCAATCAGCTCCATCCGATCCAACTTCTCACTGATGATCCAACTTCTCCATGCCTGTGTTGCTGCTACTGCGGATGAACTGGAAGGACCGGCATCGACCTGTGCTTTCCTCTGGTACTGCACGGGTCCTGGCTGCTGGGGTCTGCCCTGAGAGTACAACCTGGTCTGGGACATCACCATGTAGTTCTCGGCCATCTCCTCGTAGATGGCCCAGACCTGGTCGTGATCCTTGGCGAAGTAAGACCCACGACAAGAAGCATTCACCAAGCCCTGGAGCTCTGGTGTCAGCCCGCTGAAGAAGCTCTGCACAAGGTTCGGCTTCGAGATATCATGGTGCGGGCATCGGTCAGTAAGCCCACGAAACCTCTCCCATGCCTCATGGAATTGCTTGTTGGGGAGCATGGAGAAGTTGCTGATAAGGGCCCTCGCTGCATTGGTCCGCCCGAGTGGATAGTACTTGTTCAAGTACTCGGTGCGGAGCTGCTCCCAGGTGTAAACAAACTTCCCCAAATGCTTCAACCAGGTGGTTGCTCTGTCTGCTAGGGAGAAGGGGAAGGCGATCATCCTGATCGTATCCTGGTCCACCTGACGGTCGTGGACAGTGCTGCAAATCATCAGATTCTCCTAGAGGTGGAGATGGGGCTCCTCAGTCGCGAGCCCGTGGAAGCGGGGGAGTAGCTGCAAGGTGTTCGGGGGGAACGTGAAGTCCCCCACGATGGCTGGAAGTACGACCCAGTGGTGCGTCAGCGTCGATCCGGGGTTGTGCAACTCCCGCATCAGTCTCGGTGGCCTCCGGCCGCGGCTGCTGCGGCTGCTGCTGCGGCTGCTGCATCTGCATCCTCTGGAATCCTCGGTCCCTCTCTGTGCTCCTCGCGCTCTGCTCGCATCTGCTCCATCTCTCTCCTCATGTCGAGCATGAAAGCTCCCTGATCTCTCAACTGCTGCTGGACGGTCTCTAAAGAGGCAATCAGGGTGGAGTTGATCGCTCCCTGATCCAATACGAAGTGCTCAGGCTGATGGGAGCGATCCTCAGAAATGTCGGCCATGACGTCTGCAAAATCAAACGAGCCAAACTCAGGTGCTGTCAAATATGTGAGTCTCTCCTCTGGCTCATATCTCTCAGAATCGAAAGAAAGGGGGTCGAGGGGGAACAGGGCGGAATCGTACTCGGGCTCAGAGAACTGGTCTCGGCTCTCGCGGGCCAACCTAGATGACTGGGTAGACGTGCCCGAAAGCGGTGCAGCCAGAGGCTGCCTAAGAGAGCGTCTACCCATCATCGTAATCTGGTCGAGTAGTGCGGATTGGATCTGGAGAAACTATGATCAAAATGCAAACCCCTCTGTTCACCAACGCAACACGAGCTGAAGACCGTGAAGGCTCGGTCAAATTATCTTGTCAGTTTTTATTAGGTGAACAAACAGTCTATCAGAGCGCTTACGTGACCTGTTGGGATACCCGATGCTACTCCAACCGACTGGCCCGCACGGAAGAGTCGGTAGTCAGCTAGAAATAGCACCGGAGGGCTCTACCTAGGGTGCGGGTCACTCTCTAGCGCAAGCAAACCAAACCATGAGGGGGTTGCTCTCCCCAAGACAAATTTTTCAGTTAAGTGTCTTTTAGGGTCAATAGCTTAAACAGTCCCAATTTTATGGTTTTCTTTTTAATATTTTTCAATAAAAACAAAGTCCTAACGATTTTTTCGATTCTCCTGGTTATTTAGTCCAAAACAGGGGGGAGAAGACGAAAAAGCCGATGCGCGAGAAATCAATGATGCATGCAGAGATAGAAATGCGTACCTGACTCCAGCAGTCTACATGCAGGATGATCCGCGCAGAATTGAAAGACAGGAAATAAACTACCTAAATGGTGCAGGCGGAAAGCAGAGTCCTAAACAGGCAATTTATACTTGATAGAATCGTCTAGCCTAGTCACTCGCCCTCGATCCAAAGAGTCCGGTCTAGACCCACCCCTCCTCTTCTCGACTGGTCGAGTTTAGAAGTAGCGCTTGACGGGGCAGGCTCGCAGCGCGTAGGCTCTCAAGAAAGCGACTAAACTATTTTTATTATTGATTTATTAGTAGGTCCAATTATCGCTCTATAGGAACAGTCAATCAATTAAGTGTGGGGATCCTACTAATTACGGCACAGTCAAGCAGAAAATCCTAAATTTAGGGGCTCGAGAAAAACTGCGAAAAACCGTAAAAGGCAGCTAAAAAGCTAAAACCGCGAAAAACCTAAATGGGTCCCCCGAGCACACCGGTGCTCGACGAAACAGACCCGAGAGTCCCAGTGTCTGTCCGAATGTACCTGTATTATTACAACAGTTCAAATATACAGGAAACAAATCCTAATCTAAACAATGCTAATTAGCGGCTATTCTACGGCTCCCGCACTCCTGCTCGCTCTCCTGTGCTCTCCTGCGGCTCTGTAAAGAAAAAGCAGCCGCCTCCGACTCTCGCGGTTGCGTCGGCTTCCGAAGAAGCCGCCTCGATCCTCAGGCCCTCGCAAGAAAACAAGCAAGAATGTCAGACCAAATGAATATATAAACAGATCAAATGTATATACAAGAATATGTACAGAAAACCGCATAAAAGAAAACCGCGGAAAAACAACTACTAAGCCGTGCTCCCCGGCAACGGCGCCATTCTGACGACCGAAAGATTCGCTGCTCAGTTCGGGATAAAATATAAGATCACTCAAGGGTCGTTGCGACCCGGATCGAGAGAAATGATTCGGTCAATCAAGAAAAAATAAAGCAGACCACCAAAATCAGATGAAATCAAATAAATACGATAGCGGTCCTGGCTATTTTATTAAACTGGTATAGCGACCAGGGTCGAACACAAGGAGCACGGGTTGGCCTTGCGGTCTACGAAGTAGTCAGAAAGGAAATAAAACAAAAGTGGAAAATATTTTTGGTGGTTTTTAAATTATTTTATATTTTTTTGGATTTTTAATGTGTTAAGAAAATGATGAAAGCTAAGGAACTACACACTTCAACAAATTATTAAAAGCACTAAAAATCAACCAAAAATTCTAACAAAAATGTTTTTATGTGTTTTATAATTTTTAGGGTTTTTGGTGAATTTTTGGGATTTTTCTAATGTTTATTTCATTTTCTAAAAATCAAACAGTGACTGAAAATGTAGGTAATGTCCAGCCGAGCTAAAAGGACCTAGATAAAATATCTAGAGGCCCCAAATTAGCTGGGAGGTATTTTTCCTGTATGGAGAATAAAACAAGGAAAAATTAGGCACCTAAATTATTATTTTTGGGTTTTTGGTTTATTTATTAGAATTTTATAAGATTTTAAGGGTTTTTCAGTTTTTAGTGATTTTCAGTAATGAAAAATAGCCAAAATTGACTAGAAAATCAAACACAGCAAAACAAGCAGTAGACAATTTTTTTGTAATTTTTAGATACTATTTAATATTTTTTGTGATTTTTAAAGTTAGACAGTAGCAAAATTAGATGTTTTTTGAATTTTTAAAAATATCAAATCAATTCAGAAATGTCTCCAAAAATCCTTGAAAATTTTACACTATGGCAGGAGCCATGTGTCCAATTTTCGTTGGATTTGGAGGTAATTTGCTATTTTATTCAAAAATAAAGAAGGGGCACTGTGCATAAGGACCTATGTGCAAATACCCGGAAGTCTGGGGGGTCTGGTGCAATTAACCCAGCAAAACACGTGCGTCGCGCGTGTCTGGGGCACTCAGGGACCCAAATGTAATGAAAATAAGTCCCGAGGGCTATTTGGTAACAGGTACCAAAAGCCTAGGGGCTTACCTGCAAAATACCCAAAAATAAACACACATGCTCAAATGTTTCACGCACAGGGGTATAAATGCAAGTAAACAAAAACTTTCATTCAACTGATAACATCCAGAACTACAGGGCCTATATTGCAAATAAACCAGAAAATCACGTGTCGATGTACGTGTCATACAACGCACAGGGGCATAAGTGCAAGGAAAATAAAGTGCGAGGTCCTTAATGCAAAAGTACCAAAAACTCAACAACTACACTAGGTATTTACAAGACTAAATGCGAAATGAAATAAACAGGAGGGCCTAAGGGTAGTTTACCCTTTATTAATGCGGGCCGCAGGATGGACGCCACGTGGAGTGATCAACGGTGGAGATCGGCGGGCGCTCCAAGGCTGGGGTCCTCGCTGTGATCCGACGGCTGGGGCTAAGCCACGTGGTGCATCGGACGGTCGTGGCTCTCTGTGGCTAACCCTCGAGCATCGGGCGGTCCAGATCTATCCTCCTCAGATCAAACAGTGGCTGCTACTCCTGAACGGACGGCCCAGATGCAAACTGGAGCTGGAGGTCTGATCGGACGGTGAACGAGGGTCGAGGAAGAACAGTTCGCCGGCGAACTTCGCCGGCCCAAGATGCGCGCTCCTGACCTCCCCTGTTGCGCCTGAAGATTGGAGAAGCTCCGGCGTGGTGCTCCGCAGCTGCTGGTGGCCTCCGATGGCCCAGCCGAGCTCTAAGGAGCTCCGGCGCGGTCGGCGGAGGCGAGGCTCCTGGCCCGAATGACCCAAGCCCTCAGTGGGGCTAGGTAGTACCTGCAAAGACGACCAGAAGACTCGCGGGTCGAGGGCAAACTGCCTCGACCCGGTTAGGCGGGGTGATGGTGAACGGAGGGTCGAGGTGGGCGAGCTCCGGCGAAGGGGGGACGTTGGAGCTCGAATCCCAGCTCCTGTGCGAGCTGGGTTGGATGGAGTTATGAAGAAGGTGCGCGGGAAGGAGGCGATGGCTATGGTGAAGCCCGATGGTCGGTAGCTGGTCGGACTCGATCGGAATCGGCGGGGGACGACGGAGCAGCGATTTGGGGGAAATGGAAAATCAAAGAAAAAGAGAAGGCTAAGGGACTACCTGGGTGGACGAGGAGACTAGGGGTGAGCTAAGGATGCTCTGGGTCTTCGCCTCGAGGAGCGTCTTCCTCCGAGGCTCGGGCTCCTGCTGGTGGCGGTGCAAGGCGGCGAAGCTTCGCCGGATCAGTGGTCTCGCTGCCTCTCCTCGCTTCAACAGCACAGGACGCGAGCTGTCACTCTCACGCACATGCTGGAGCTCACTGGGGGTGGAATCGAATGGCCAAAGATGAGATTTGAGGTGGCGGAGCTCGGCTTTATACGCTGGAAGGGTCCGAGAAGACAGGCGCGGGTAGGGCGTGGAAGCGCGCGGATCCCGATGCAGGAGCTCCAGCGAGGGTCTCGGATATGTCGTGGACGGATCTGACCCGGGGTTTAGGTGGGAATCAATCGGGTTTAGGCGCTAAAAAATGGGGAAATCGGGTCGGGCGCCTAAGCCCGTGAGAAGCGGTCCTGGGGGGGTAGTTGACCGGGCGGTCAACATCCCTAGGGCCAATAGGGATCGGCCACGTGGATAATATTTGGAAGTGAAATAACAGGTGGCAAACGGCCGAATATGTAAAAAGTTAAAACATGAACTATTTTTATTTTATTTTTTTCTATTTTTTAGTGATTTTTAGTTAATTTTTGCAAAAATAAAAATAAGGTATATACATAGTAAGTTATATATAGGTATATATACACTATATGGGATTTTAATTTTTTTTATTTTTGATTGTTATTTTTATACAATTTTATTCCCATTTTATATTTTATTTATTTATATTATAAAATAAGGAATACAAATACATTTTTATTTTATTTTTATTATTTATCTATATAGGTGAAATAAATACATATGTACATCTATATACATGGTATATTTTTGTGTTTTTAATTTTGCTATTTTTATTTTGTTTTTGTTTTAATTGTTTTTATTTTATTTATTTACATTATATAATATAGAATATTTACAAAGATTTTGGAAATTAATTTTATTTATTTATGAAACTAAATAAATATAAAGGTGGGTGGTCTATGTACATGATGAGTGATGTTTTTCTCTTCTTTTTTATTTTTATCTTTTTCTTTTGTTTTTATACTTATGAGTATATACAAATATTTACAAGCATATTTTAAGCTATTTTTGTGAGGAAAATACTTTTATTTATTTACATAAATATTTACACACATGAGCCCCTATCTCCCTCTACTTTGGCTTCGATGCGGTCAGGCCCATGCTGAGCCCTCCCTTGGGTTAGGTTGCTCAATATTTATTCTAAATATTTCCCTTTTTCTTTTTAATCTTTATTATTTTATTTTTGCACAAAAAACATGCTAATTATAGGTTTTTACACAATGCATGCTTTTGGTAATTATTTCCATTTACAACTATATACATGCATTTGCAAAGGTTTTTGTAGCTAAAATATAAGAATAAAGAGTGATGAATGGGTATTCATCAATCGAGCGGGCAGAGGATCGCATCTCGGGTGAGGTTCTCGAGCTTCAGCGAGTAGCGAAGGGGATGCTCCTTTTCTTTCTTCTGCAAGGGTTAGTCGTAAAAGAACTAAGGAGCTCGGGTGAGCTCCAGAAGGGGTGGATGGTTGGTGCGGTGGCTCAACGAAGCCTCTCCGACGAGCGGCAGAGAAGAAGAGGCGATGTCCTTGCTCATTGCGAGAGCAAGGTGAACGGAGGTGCACCGGGTGATAAGAGAGTGACGAGGGAGAGGGTGGAGGTGCTAGTTGAGTCGGAGTGTGACAGAGGCAGTCAGGAAGAAGCGACGAAGCCAGGGCTCCGGCGATCAAGAAGTTTTTATGATTTTTGTACAAAACAAACGAGACTTAATGCTATAAAAGAGCTGAGGATTCAAACAACGAAAGAAGAGGATAAGAAGCTCACTGGGGCATGTCGGAAGAAAGCTCGGGTGAAGTAGCTCCGACGAACTTGGGTCATCCTCGATTCGACGCCACACACCAAGAAAAGGTCCACAAGGTCTGATGAATCTTGAATTCATCATGCTAAAAGCCATAAATTAAACCCATGTCTTGACTAATCCAATAAAAACCACCTTCAATTCTTTATTTGTATCATGTACCATATTGTGTATAATTAACCCTAATTAATTGTATTTAATTTCTCTTATTTTTCTTCTATTTATTTTATCATCAAAAACCCCTAAAAATTAGGTATAATAATTTTCTATAAATCACTGACCTTTAAAAACACTAAAAAATACAAAACCAACTCAAAGATAAAAATCAGGTATTTCTATCCCCCTAAAAATACCCCCAAAACACGTTTTGTACAAATGACATCTTTTGGCTTTTCGACCAACATGAAAGTTGTAGATCTCGTCGAGACGAGCAACTTTCACGTTTTGACTTTTTCTCATTTTGCCTCTAACTATTTCTTTTGTATTTTTCTTTTTATTTACCATTCTGAATTTTTTGATTGGGCCACGTGGCACCCTCTAGGCCGTCCACGTGGTCGCTCCTCCTTCCGCCACCCGACGCCCATCTGGGCCGTGGGATCCTCTCCATCCCGCCTTCATCTGAGCCATCCACCACCGCTCCACTTCCCAGCCGTCAGATCTCTCCTGAGATCTAATCTCATCCACTCGCTCTTGCCCAATTCTCAACCACTCGATCCCCGCCCCATCCTACGGCCTCCCGCGCGCCACGTCGCATCTTCACATCAGCCATCATATCATCAAGTCATCCAACTCCCTTTCATTTGCCACCTCATCCCACTCTCGACCGTCGTAGGATGAAGCCTCCAGATCAAATCTCAGCCACTCATCAGCGCCTGATTCCCCACTGTTCCATCCTGAGATCTAATCATCGCCATCTACCTACGCTCGATTCTTCACTGTCGGATCAAAAGATCCAACGGTTGGAAAGTCATCTTCCACCTCCGTAACCCCTCTCCTCAGTTGTTTCACCTCTGGCACCCTCTGCCCCCTTCCATTTTTAGTCACTCATCCGACCACCCCCTCGATCTCCTAACGCCTTCCCCGCGTAGCCATAGCTTCCTCTTCCCTCGCGTAACTCCCATCGACCACCTCCTTTAATCCTCCTCCATTAAAAGGCCCATTCAAAACCCTTATAACCGTCAGCCTCCGCCTCCTATAAATCTCCTTCCTCCGCCACTGTCATTCCCCATCCACCATTCTGGGGCTTCAGCCCAGCCTTTGGCCCTCCGGTGACAATGGAGGGGCCCTCGCATTGAGGCGACGACGGCCGAAGCCCCGGTGTGATCCATGGCATCTCCACCATGTAAGCTCCGCCTCACCAGCGGTAGCCAAGCTCCCTGGACCGGTCAACCAGGTCGAGCCATGACCGGAGGATCGAAACGATCCTCAGCCTAGACCACCTCCTCCACCTAACTCCCCTCTCTGACGAGGTCTTCACTTCCCTTCTTTTCCTCTTTGTATTTCCTAATTTTCTTACCCGCTACAACACCGTCCACCTCCATATGACCATATCCTTAGCTCCGCCCAACCACCAGCATCTTTGCCGACCCATCCCCTCTTCTCCAGAACCTCCCCCGCTCTGACTTCTCTCTTCCCCTACTCCGTCGGAGAAGAGACCTCTGGCCATCACTCTCGTCACTCACCACGGCCATCCACTCACCTCACAAGCACTCGCACACATCGTGCTTCTGTTGTACTAACGTTTGCAGGTACTCAAAGTTCAATGGTCGGATCTCAAGCCACATCGCCGATCTCCAGCTCTCACACCGATCACCTGCCTCTGCCTCGCCATCCCAAACATCGACGGAGCTTCGCTTGGCTTCCACGGGCTTCGCCATGAGATTAGCGATCTTCGTCAACCTTCAGGCGAGCCTATGGCGGGTGGCGGAGCTCCTTCCAATACGCCGGAGCCCCGCCTCCTCCGGTGGAGCCGCGGCGGAAGAAGACGATGCAGATACCGTCCGATCGTTTTGATCGGACGACCAAGATGATGGCACGTGGCGTCTTGAGCCTCTTCTCCAAACGATTAGGCTCAGATCATCCGAACCTCAAGCCGAGCCACAACATCCACCACGTTGTCCCGAGCCAGAGGGTAGTCCCGAGCCTAGGCGCCTCACGTGTGACGTACGTGAGGGCTTGGGATATTTGCAAGAAAGACCCTGATACTTTTGGTAATTGCAGAATGGTCCCCAGGCACGTGCCTTACATGCGTGCATGGGTATTTTATAAGGAGCCCTCAAACTTTTCTGAAATTGCATAATGCCCCCGCATGCATGGAAAAATTACACAGAGGCCCAAGCGGTTTTTGGTATTTGCATTTAGGTCCTTCTAGGTATCCAAATCAATATTTATCCTTTTATTTCTTGCATTTTTATTACAATTATGCCCCTGCATTGTTTTCTTCATAACTTGAGCATCGTAGGTTCAAATTGCATGATTTTAGTGTCGTTTTGATCCTTATTTTGTCCTCTACATCTTAGCATATCTAATTTTCTCATTCGCCACTGTTTTTAATGAAGTAATTTTTCATGTGATAAATGAGACCCGGTTATCCTTGTTCTTGCTCTGATTTGATGACTGCTCTTCATGGCGGGATTAAAATGACTCTGATTTCCTTCTATGCTGTGGTTCTCATATTTTTAGGATTTAATTGTAATCTTTTGTTTGGCATACATGAAAATTTGCATAGTCATGCATCTATCACTTTATAATTGCATAAAAACCGACTAAAATTTGCATGCATATTAGTATTGCATTTTAAATTGTATAGTTCATCATGTGGATCTACAATTGAAAATTGTTCACACTTGTGCTTAATGAATCGAAATTTTATAAACATATTAAGTAGTCGTATCCCTGTGTTCGACCTTGGTAGACTTGCCAAGTATAAATACTCCACAGCATTAAAGGACTGTGGTTTTTGCTGAACAAAATTCGCCTCCTATACTATGACTATAAGGAGGCAAATTTCGCATTCATCAAGGTCCTCCTGCTGTCACCATGAAGTTGGGGGGAAACATAGATCTAGGGAAAATGGCAGAAGAGGGATCAAAATTCAAATGGATGGTTGGAGGTGTTTTTGTACACGTTTATGAGTGGGATCAAAGATCGAAGAATATCTCCTGAATCGTGGCTCCAATCCTCGAGATTAAGCCTTGGCGTGTAAGGTGGTAAAACGAGGAGCAAATGTCACAAAGGGATCGACATGAAATGGTGCAAGCTTTAGCCTCAAAAAATTCGTGAAATCGGATAAAAAAGAGGCCTGACAGGGAGCAGACCTCGGTCAGAGAGTTTACCGAGGTCAACCAACGTGGAGCTCTAGTTGGTCCATGTGAACCAACCAGAAAAAATCCATAGCAAAAAGATTTACAAAATCGATAAAAAATAAATGATTTTATTAATTTTAGTTTATAAAATAAAAAATAAATATTAATTTATAAATTATTTTATTATGATTTTTATTTTTTTTTCAAGGTTAGAATTAGAAGTTACTTTTTGAGGACTATATATAGGTATATTCATCTATGTATTTTAATCTTTTACTTTTATTTTGTATTTTTTTAATTTTTTTAATTTAGTTTATTATTTTATATATTTATAAATTAATTTCATATATTTAAATATATATTTTATTTTATTTTTCTGATGTATTGTATAAAATTAAATAAATAGATGTATTAATCCTATAGCTATATATATGTGTGTGTATTTTACCTATGTATTTTTTTACCTATTTCATTTTTACATTTTATTTATGTTTTATTCATGTTTTAATATGTACATATATTATAAATAATATTTACAAAATTATAAAAATTATGAATAATAAATAAAATGAATATTTTAATCGGGTAAAGTATACAATAGGGGTCCAAAACCTAACTTTCACACCATAACTCCAAAAAATATGAAACTACCTTCATTAAATAGCTCATTAAAAGTTATATACAATTAAATGTGTTTTGGTATATTTTGAGTTTTTATTTGAGAGATATGGGTTTGGGAAGTTAGGATTTTGGAAACTTATTCAGACTGTACCGTCTTATTTGTATGTTATTTTTGTAGGAAATCGATTTTGTAATTTTCTATATTCAATTATCTACAACTTTCATTCACAATTTCTTTAATTAAGATATAAAAAGTGGAACTAAAAATAGGTACCAAAAATGAAGGAAAATGAATAAAATAAATAAGGATTTTATAATATTTTGATCCCTTATCTCCCCCGCTTTATTCCTTGTTGATCTAGTCATCGAGATGCCTAGTCTCGAGGATTCGGATCATAAAATATTTTCAATATTTTATTCTTTTTCTTTTCTTTTCTTTATTTTATAATTTTGTCTTTAAAAACTATATTTTTATACAACAATGCATGAATGATAAAATGCATGAATTAAGGGTATTTACACGCATTTACTAGGGTTTTTAAGGCCAAAATGATAGAATAAAGATGATGAAACGTAGGTTCATCAAGGTGGAACAACCAAGATCTGATCCAACGAGGATCATGTGAAATGGAGGGGGTAGGAGCATAGGGAATCGACTGGGGAAGCAAGGTAAGGTGGTGGGTGGTCGGAAAACAAGGCAAAGTAAAGTGGAGGGTTCACTATAGCGGAGCTTCAACGATCTATGAAATGTGATTTTTAAGCTAAATCAAGCAATAAAAAGGGAAAACAAAGTGCGGGGATTATAGGCCTAGAGTAAGTCTAACTAGAATGCAAAAGAAATAACCTTGAGTGGTGTTGGGCCATGAGATGGACCTCACGATGACGGAGGGCAGTCGGAAATGGTGGAGATCACCATAAAACCACTCCCTCGACCCTGCGAAGGCTAGGAGAGCAAGCCGTCACGTTGCTCGAACCACTGGGTGCAATAGGAGGGGAAGAAGGTGACCAAAAGGGATTCAAAAAATGAAGGAAAGAGGATGCAATGGTTTTGTACATGGAGTGAACCGATGACAAAGAATAAGGCCAACAACTTGATGTAGACATCCAATCCCCGAGAAATCGATTAGGCGTGATAGAGGACAAAAGTCATGAAGAAATAATTCTGAAATGGTGTTTAAATTGAGCTCTAAAAATTGAAGAAAAATGGGTCAAAGCTTGATATGTCAGAGCATGCGCTCCTGGGGAGAAGAGTTGGTCAGAGTCAACTCTTGACTCCCTTGATTGGTCTACATGGACCAATCAGAAAAAAGGCAGGTCAGAATTATTAGGAAATCCATTAATAAATAATAAATGATTTTATTAAATTAAAGTTATAAAATAAAAGGTGTTTCTTATTTTTTGTAGTATTTTAATATGATTTTTATTTATTTTAAGGAGTTAATTTATTACAAGTTCATTATTAGGATTTTATTTGTAGGTATATCCGTCTATGTTTTATGTATTGTAGTTTTTTTTAGTTTGTATTTTATTATTTTGTTTTATTAGTTCATAAAAGTATAACTTATTTTTATATACATAAATATATTTTTGTTGTATTTTTCTTATATAATATATACACTTAAATAAATGGGGGTATTAAATATATAAGTATAAGTATTTCATCTATGTATTTTGTATAGTTATTTTATTTTAATATTTCATATACAGTTTTATTCTATTTTAAATATGTACACATACTATAAGTAATATTTACAAAATTATAAAATTAAAATAAAATTTCAAAAATAATGAAGAATAAATAAAATGAATATTTTATTCAGGTATACTATACAAAAGGGGTCCAAAGCCTAACTTTCACACCTTAACTCCAAATTAAATGAAACACTCTTCATTAAATAGAATATTAGAAGTTAGATTATTAAAGGTGATTTTGATAAATTTTGAGTTTTCACAAAATCAAAGCTTTGAGCTTAAGTCGGACCTTTGGATTTTAGGTGCAGTAAAAGCCTTATTGGGAAATGGATTTGAAACACAACAACCTTCGAGAATCCCAAAACTTTGCTCAAGTCTCCATAATTACCAGGTCAGAATACTTCAATTCATATTCAAACACTTATGATTATGAATTTATCTTGGACAGTGTGTGAGATATGTATCTCTCCTCGACTGAAATGGTAAAAGTCAATCTTCTCCAACATGATGACCCTAATTCACCAATTCAACAACTCTTTCCCGAGAAGCGGGGTATTCCCTTCTAAGTTCAAGCGACAACCAGCTCAAGAAGAGGAGGTGGAGAGAAGAATCGACTGTAGCAAGTGTAGCTACCCTTCCTAGGATGCTTGACCAGTGTAGCCAAGTCACCCAACTGCATGCTCACATATATACGGCTTTGAATCTCAAGCTTGCTTATTGACTGTACAAATATATACACTCCGGATGGTATTTTATTTTCAATCAGTCCTGTCCACTTTTTTGGAGTTTTTATAATACTATATACAACAACATTTACATAAGGACTTTTTCTTCCTGAGCTAATAGACTATCCCTCTTTTTAGACTTTATTGCAGCCCTCAACTTCTATCTTTTGACCTCGTCGCCATTGGATCGGGTTGGGGGTAAAATGGTCACAATTATGTGACTTCCGATGCTTCCATTGGCTTGTGTGCCATGCCAAATCCAACCCTCTTCTACTTCAACTGATACGAGCAAAGTGAAAGGTGTAGGCCTACAAGTTAGGTCATTATCAATAAGAGTTGTGAGTGTGCTTCGAAATACTCTACTTAGGAAAATAAAATGACATTGAACTAAGTCACGTGATCTTAAAGAATCAAGTCAACTAGATCTTAAGTACCTCAATTCCAGTTCCTAAAAGGTTCTTGTGATTAAGTATATTTAACGTCCAATCAAGCTCCAATCTTCGGATTTTATTGACTTGCCCAATTATCAAACTCAATCCGAAAAATATAAATTCTATGCATAATGTAGAAAATATTTTTTTCATGTGATTTTCAAGTTTTGAACTTTTTGTGGGTTTTTGAAAAGTTTTTTCACATATTTATCAATTTTTGAAAAGATTTTGCAAATGTTTTTGGGATTTTTCAAAACAAAAATTCTAGCAAAGAAAAAGGTACAAACATTTACACGGGAATGCATATTATATTTATAAGAGTTGGGTTTTTAAGAATTTACCCCAGGTATGTTAATTGATTTATATACATAAAATTAGTAAAGACTTTTTGTTTGATGTATATATTCCTCAAACTTATTTGAAAATAATTTTTCAAACATTTTTGAAAAATATAGTTCAAAATAATTTTTGCAAATAATTTTACAAACATGTGAAATCATTTTGCAAAGATTTTTCAAATAATATATATAGACTTTTCAAAAAAATTTGCAACCATTTTACAAACCTTTTGCAAATCGATTTTCAAAATATTTTATTTCAAATAAAGAAAAGAAATTTCTATAAACAAAATATTTTTACAAATGTTGAAAATATTTTACAAAACTTTTTTAAACAGTTTTCACAAGTTTTTTTAAAAAGCTTTTCAAACATTTTGTAAAATATTTTTACCTAATTTATTAATCAATATATATAAAAAGAACGTGAGGAATAATAAAAATCTTTTTATTAACTGATTTAGCGAATTGTGTATGTATATGTCAGATTTTAGTTATTAAAAATATGAAAGTATGAGTTATGTCTAAAGTATAGGACCTCTCGTACTTAGCTTGAGCTATGTTCTCATAGATCAGAGAGAAAAAGAGAATACATAACTCATATTGAGTATAAAAAAGCCCAACGAATAAGGAATAAATGAAAGAAGAAATTAATGAATAGGAAGTCGACAGTTCCCCAATACTTAGGATCAACTAATCATAAGTATAGTAGAATGTACATAAGGTAGGGAGGGTCGAGGGTGGGATTGAACAGATCACGCTCAGACTGTCTCCCCCATACTTAGGTTAAGATATCCCTAAGTATAGAAAAGAAGAGGATATAGTGGAGGAGACCAAAGAATGAACAACTCAGGGTGCAGACCCCCCTATTATTAGGACAAAGTATGTCCTATGTATATCAGTGAAGAAGGGGTGGCACCTTTTGTAAGAAAAAGGAAATTGAAAATGAAAAGAAGAAAAAAAGAGAGATCACACGACTCATCTACCTCCCCTACACTTAGGACGTAATACATCCTAAGCAAGGCAAAACATGATGAATGAGGTAGATGAGAAAAAATGGTAGATGAAAAGAAGAAAATGAAAGCTGATATACAAAGAGGTGGATGTACATAGATCAAGAAAGTAGAAAGGGAACCTTCTTGCGTGATCGTTGAGGAATGGATATGACAACGTGTAGGTCGATATCGGGGTCATCCATAGATGCAAATCGATAAGGATCGACCTGGTGAAGATCCTCAATGATCTCAAAGATGAAAGGCATGAACTTATAAGTGGAAGTGATGTGGTCGCGTTCAGTCTTGGGGGTCTTAGCTAGGTCAAGAAATAAAAGAACAAACTCATCTATGGAAGTTGTTTGGTCAAGTTCGTCCTGTGAGGTCTCACCTAGGTCATCATCTAAAGGCTCGAATTCATTTATAAAGCAATCAGATCAACTTCGACCTCTACAACCTCTATTGTGTTTGTCCTCCACTCTAAAGTGTCAATTGTGTAAATCCCTCCGATATCATCAATGCATCGCCACACACTGGAAAGAAGAACTCCAAGGTCTATGTGTTCCGAGTCTTCCTCCTTGGAGAGGAATTCTCATGTCTCAATGTCATCCAACATACATCAAAATTCTCTGATATCATCATCAAGGACATAGTCCCCACGGTCGTCTAACACATGCATGCTCTTGTGGGATGTATGTCTTCGGTCAATAGTGAGTGCAGTGATCAACACATCGCTCTCGATATCCGAACGAAAGCGAATCTTCCTTGATCCTATAATCTATAACAGCTCTCAAAGAGTGAGGAAAGGTCTTTATTTTGAGGTTAAATATATTTATTTATACAATATTTATAAGTTAAATAACGAATGTTATTTTGTACCAATTAATGCTTTGTAAATGCATTTAGCTAGGTATTTAAGGCCAAAATAAAATAATAAAGGTGATGAAATGGAGATTCATCACCCATCATCATGCCTAAGAGAGAAGCAAGCACCATCAGACTTGATTCTAGACTACTTATGCTTCAAGAGGAAACAATGATTTCTTCCTAATATTCTTAAGAATAATTGAAACCAAGTTTGGAAATTGTTTCCTTAAGAATATGGTTTCACTTTGCATAAATTTTGTATTATATGCTAAAAATAGCATTCATGCGTTCAACACTTCGAATCTGCAAAATTGTTTGATATTCTTTTTTGCATTCCTGTAATGTGAAGCTAAGATGGCAAATTCCTTCATGTATCACTCTATTTTTTTCATTCTTAATGGTTGAATGCAGATTCCTCCTAATCAAGTCATATATGACCTTGGTTGTTCTTATGGCTGAGTCTCCTACTCTACAACTCTCATGATTTGTCATTTTTGGGATGCATTCCTTACAATCCTGAAATTGTTGCTTCCATCACATAAAGGTCGTTGATGTACTTCTTCCCTTGAGTCGCAAGTGAAGTACCCTTTGTGTGCTTCTATTTCCTACCACCAAATATGTTGCAATAAACCTTGCATATCAAGTTTAGATCCATAACAAGAGCATGCCTAACATCGTTTAGCTTCCGAACAAGATTTTAGTATCATTCTTCAAAATGATGTCTCCCTTGCTATGGATACTAGGCAAGGAAACATTCGCTATTGTAAGAATGTTAGAATCATCGGAAGTATAAAGATGTGAAACACTCTTTGTTGGATGTCATATGTATGACTGAGCCGTTATCAACTAGCCAACAAGTGTCATTTGTGGGTACATTCACCATATTCATGTCGAGCATAATGAGCAAATCATGTTTAGTAGTGACAAACATAATATTCTCATCCTCATCATTTCTTTCTTATTCTCTCATCTTTTATCTCTTTTGAGTTGAAAGTAATGTTTGTTGATGTGACCTTTCTTCCCATGATGATGACACTCAAAATCGATATGAATCTGCTTCTTCTTTGATTTTTTTCTCTATCATTTATGAATTTAATCATCTCCCTATTTTACATGACCAAAATCTATCTCTATGGTGAAGAACCTTGATATTTCTTCTTGTCTATTCACTTAAATCACCATGTCAACGGTCTCCGAGGAAACAACTCAATCATGTACGAAGTTAGTGAGATATATTAGAAAGACGAAAGGGAGCCTACTTTGTGAAGTAGGTAACTTACCTATTTCACATTTCATTTTTTACAAATTTTTTTATTTTTTTCAAAAATACCACCATGGATTTTCATAATTATATCCCTCTAATATGTCATTCAAATTTCGTCAGAAACAGAGACTCCTACGGCCTCCATCCAGATAGTCATTTTTTAACGGTCATAGATTTGTTGTATTTTACATGTTCTGGATGAAGATGAAGGCCGTAGGAGTCTCCGTTTCTGATGAAATTTGAATGACATATTAGAGGGATATAATTATGAAAATCTACGGTGGTATTTTCAAAAAAATAAAAAAATTTGCAAAAATTGGATGTGAAGTAGGTAAGGTTATCTACTTCACAAAGTAGGCTCCCTTTCCTCTATTAGAAAAGTCTCTAAACTGTCGGGACAAGTAGAAAGTAGCAACGAGCTTAAGACTTCATCTTTAAATATTATTCCCTGCTAAAAAGATGATCAAATATACCTTGAAATTCATTTGGATGATCTGAAAGAAGTATTATCCTTGAATTTCAACTACATTAGCATCTTGATTAGAAACAATTTGTTGTTCCAAGTCTTCAAAAATTATAGGTTCTCCAACTTGGATCAAAATTTCCACGCATAATTCTCATTTTGAATAGTATTATACATGTTATCATTCACCAACTACATAATAGATTTGCATAGTTCATTCTCAAATTCTCATTCCTCGTCCCTCTTGGATTCAGGCATTTGGCGACAGAAATTGGAAGATGTATGACCTTTACAAATAGTGACTTCTTTGTCTTATTTTTTCATAATATGTAGTTGTTCTCATTTAGATTGAATATCCCACTCATGATATACGTACTCCATCTTTCCAACCACCCTTGTTTTGATACCACTTATTATGAGTGGATTCTTCTGTATAAATTGAATTGTGGAAAAATACAAAGTTTATAAGCAAATCTAACATGATATATCAAATCCAAGATAACTAAAAACACAATTTAAATTCAAATACAGAAAAATCAACCTCAGATACATGGAAATTATAGAAAATCTTGAATAGGAGGGTAGAAAATATCGAAGCATCATCACAACCGAAAATCAAACATAATCAACGATGTAACTCATAAGGGACTTACATAAAGTGAACCCTCTCTAAAATGGTACAAATTATCAAAAACATAGATAATTTAAGGCAAACCTATCGCCAAGATCACTGATGAATTAAAGCCTTAAAATTGTAGAAATCCAAAAATCTGACAATGTGGATATGCTTCGATCTTTGATTTTGCGCCACGATGTGCCAATGAGAAACTTCTTTTCTCCTTACTATCATTCTCTCTTTGATTTCTCTCTTGAGTCAGATGCCTTAGATGATGGGGCAATGATCCTTTTTATAGGCATTGATATGAGACATGAAGTCCTCAATCCCATTGGATTAGGATTATTGTAGTCATATTCTTTAGAAGGATTGCTCTTCTCATCAAATGAGGACTCCTTGCAATTAATACAAGGAACTTTTCTTGTCCTCTTAAGTTCCCACATAGAGGATAACCCACCCACGAAAAATATCTTGATGACCAACATCTGCTAATCATGGACTAACTTCAGCAACCCATCTCCATGATTCATTGGATTAGATCCTCTAGTGGAACAATAGAGTTACTGAAGATGATCTCAACATAAGGAGAGGACTTCGTGAAGAAGTGCTTGGAAAAGGACCCAAATGAGCTTCGGAGAGTTTGACTGCCTATGAGCTTCTTTTTTAGTGATTAAGGAGGGGAGGGGAACCTTGGTCTTTAGAGTGAGAACTCACTGCTTCTACCACCGGACCATAAGGTAAGACTCAATGATGATGATGAGCTTCCTTGCCACCCTATTATTTCCAATTTTCCATTGGATGGATCATCAAAAATCAATTAGAAATCACTCAAAGGCATCCTTGATTAGGATTTCTAGAATTTGCTCCATGAAGGTGACATGGAAACCGGTGATGAATAATAAGCGACCTTCATGATATCTGACCTATCATATCTACCTATTTGTGTCTGCTACTGAAGCATCGATTCTGTCTTCGAAACTCAACTAATACAACATGCAACACCAATGATGAGGACAGATATGCCACCACTACGGTGTATGGAGATGAGAAGTGTACAACTATTCCTCACACTCGACGGTGGAAGAAGACACATTTTGGGGGGGGGAGGGGGAGTCAAGCATGAAAATGAGGATGAGGGTCACGATGGTGAGGATGGTAACACATACCTAGATGGTGTTGCTTTGGACGCTCCCCTCAAAGAAGAGAAATGAGAGAACGGTGGAAAGGCATGATTTTCGAATGTCATAGACTTTAGAAGGGTACATATATGTAAATATTTAATATTTAACAACTCCCATAAAAGGAAATAAATAGAAGCAAATGCAAGATAACTCAAGGGTATGCATTATAACGGTTATTTATTATGTAGGGCCTAGTATCTTGTAAATACAAGTGTTTCTACCAGTTCTACGCCTTTGAGATATTACAATTTTAGTTATGCCCCTCCTTTTTTGGAAATATTATTTTTGTTAGTGACTTATTGTCGTTCTATCATGAGTTCCCTTTCATAATCTTAGTTGTCATTGAATTGTACTTAACCATGATTTTTCAAATCATGGTAAGGTTAAGAGGGGCATAGCCATCCAAATACCCCAACCAATATTCCCCCCACCTCATCCTCCTATTCATCATCTCCCTCCTCCTCCTCCTCATCCTTGAGAAGTCGAAGCTCAGATGAGCATCATGAGACTTTGGCGAAGGGGATCATTGTGTGATGGTTCGAACCTTACCTTGGGGTGGAGGAGGAAGAGTTGGGGGGCAGAGGGGGAGGTGCGATGAAAAGAGATGGGGGTCAAGTGGAGGACCTCGGGTTGGAGAAGGTGACAAAGGAGGAGGAGTGGTAGAGGGGGAGGCGTGGGGGCGGAGAGAGAACCAGGGGGAGGAGCTCGTAGTGGAGGAGGCAATGGAGGAGGAGTGGGGGTAGAGTGAGGAGGTGGGGGCGAGGGGAGGAGCTCGGGGTAGAGGCAACAGTAGAGGAGTTGGTGGAGGAGCAGGGGCGGATGGGGAGGCGTGGGGGCAGATGGAGGAGTAGGGCGAGAAGCTCATGCAGAGGAGGCTATAGAGGAGGAGCGGGGTGGAGGGGGAGGCTTCGGGCCACGGGAGAGGAGCTGGGGGCAGGGGGAGGAGGTGATGGAGGAGGAGCAGGAGGCTGAGGAGGAGGAAGATAATGGGAGGATGAGGAAGAAGATGGGGAAGGAGAAAGAGGATGTGGATAACTTTTGATCCTTCCTTTTAAAATTTATTTTCGCTTGTGTCCCTAAAGTTAACGTCTATTTACGTTGGGGATGAACGACAACTAATCTGAGGGACACAAGTTATAGAACTGTAAGAAGTCATTGACATAACTAATATTCCCAAAAAGAGAAGGGTGTAACTAATATTGCAATATATCGAAGGGGCACACGTACGGATCGATCAGCCAGCTGAACGATCTCTCTTGACTTTCTGATTGGCCTGAGTTTGAGCTTGTCAAACACAGAGGTCGGGAGGATATTTATTGAAGAGTCATCATCGATTCTTGCATGGGTAAAGATGGTATCTTTGATTTCACATTCCACTCTAGGCAACTGCTTCACTCTGCAGCTCTTGGTCTTTCTCCCTATCACCAAGGAGGTGGCCATAGACACTATGTATTTCTCAGTCCTTGTTCTCTTATTACTCGACCTCCCTTGTTCTCTTATTACTCGACCTCTTTGGCATCAATTTACTCTTTATAAATCTCTTGAGGTCGGGGAAGTGATCTATGGCCTTTATTAAGGGATGTTTGAAAATCAATTCTTCATGGAGTGCTTCCCTTAGGGTAGGATCTAATTTTTCTAAGTATTTTTCATTTTTATATTTTATGGATTTTTCTGATTTCTCAATTTTTTGGTGTTTTTGGTGGATTAATGATCAAACCCTGGATTAGAGGGTGAGGGATTAGTAGAAGAGGGAGGTAGAATGGACTCCAACTGTACAAAATCTGTGGGTTCCCTAATGCTCGCTTGGTTTTCAACATCAAATCTACTTACTTTCTTTTTCACTTTCATACCCAGGATGGCAGAAATTGAGTCCAACATTTCCATGACACCTCTCAATCGTTACTAATTAATTCATTTTTCTTAATAAATATAGAGATGTCATCCTCCACAAAATTCTCATGACAAATCATGGGAGAGTTCTAATAAACCATAAAAATAAATTATAGACGTCTCAACATGTAAAAATGTAATTGTACGCGATAAGAATGTAAAAATACATAGGTCCACTCAAACATACATATACAAATTAAATTTCCACCATTGTCTACGTCCACATTTTTTCACTTATAATTTTATCCCTATTTTTTTGCAATTACACTTGAGCCTGTACATTCTTACAAAATCACAGTAGTGATCTTCCTCTGTTACTAATGAAAGGGAACTAGTGTGAGATTTTATAAGAATATAGGGGGCACGTGTGGAATTGCAAAATGGTTATGTGTAGAATTGTTAATGGAAAATCGCCAAAAGCAAGATACTTAAAATCCATGCACATGCATACATACACACATACATAATGATATACATGCACTCAATCAATTACCATCTGCTGGAATCTATTCCGCTGACACAAAACAGACGACTTCCACACTATTTTCTCGGCTTGCAAACCACTCAAAGGAAGCTTTGACCTTAAGCAGATCATATGCCCTCCTTGGTATCTAACATTGTTACTTATTTAAACCCCCTTCTTTTCCACCATTATGATTATATAACTAATCCCAACACATCGAAGTAACCCTCAGGTAGAATCAATTACATGGGATGGGGTGCAAGTTCGCATTCCATTGAGGGGGAAGTAGAGCTCCTTGCTCCATTTCATTGCTCGTAATCCCAATAATCCCGCAGCTTCTCCTCCTCCTGCTCGACCTTCTGCGACGATGGCTCGTACAACAATATTGAAAATGCCGAGGATGGCGGTGATGGCCTTGTTGCTTCTCTTTCTTGGACTAGCACTTATCTACTACTACTGCAACAATACGGTGAGGTTTTTTTTGTCGCCTTGGTTTCGCAGCATTCTTCCTATTATTTTTATACAATTATTAGAGTTTCTTTATTTTAAAAACTCAAAAATCATTCATGTTCATTAGAATCATATATGGCAATAGTTGTCATTAAACCTTGTCATGTGTCTGCACTAGAATTTCTTTAATTAGTTGTTATACTGTGAAATCATATGAGACTAAAACATAATAACAGACCAATTTATTTGTCCTAACCATGTTATTCGTGACTAATTACTATAATCGAACTCATTGCAAATGATAGAAACCAATCATCAACGTAAAATTTAAACATTACGTCTCAACTAATGGCTTCGTAACAGTGGCAGCAGTTCTAACGTATTAGGATAAGTCATAAATTTATTATTTTTTAAAAGGCAACCTCAAGATGATGCTTTCATATATAGAATGGTATATGTGCACGGACTTCATTGATCTTAATGGAGGTAAGGGACTTCCCCAATTTGAAGGAATAAGCTCTTATTGATCAGTGCAACACGAGGAAAAACTCTAATCAAGACAAATTGTAAATGTGTGTGCAACATGTATACAACTATATTTATTTTTAGCTCGAGCAAGCTCCAAGGTCAAACTCAAGGAGATAACATACAATGATCAAGAAATCAAACCTTGTTTTTGGTTCACTTCTATCAAAGCTGATTTATGTGTTTTTTCTATTTTTAGGCACTTTTATTTTTTAGGCACTTTTATTTTTTTTAAATTATTTTAATTTTTATTCTTTTTTTGTTTTTTTTTGAATTTTAATAATTTATAAAATAAATATAATATAATTGAAAAGAAAATATATGAATAGTCTAGATATATAGGTGGGCACTATACAAGTCCACCCATATAACTCAACAAAACCGTTGAAAATGTGTCTAAATAATTTGGGTCATTTGGGTTTTGGGTCGGGTTGGATCCAGACCATATTCCTTCAATGGATATTGGGTCGGTTAATAGGTCAAATGTGTTCCACTCATCCCACCCAAATAATACAAACTATTTTTTTGGATGACCTAAGGTTTAATGCTAGCCAATCCAGTCAATATATACTTAATATATGATGTCAAGAATTCTAAACCTTTATACATTTCTAATGTGCAATTTACAGAATCTATTCAAGTTATCTGCTCCTTAACCAACATTGTCTCACTAAACATTATTTCAACTGTTATTATGTATTGTAGTCAATGTATTTTTTCTTAATAATCCTTAATATACTCAATGTGTATTATAAACAAGTGAGAGCCTGCCTTATTACCACACAAGTATGATCCAATCCAAATCCACTTCAGATGATATAAATTATTCTTGAAAATCCCTTAGCCTTAATTGAATAATTCCACATCAATTTGAATATATCCCAACCTTCTTCATCCATATCGACCTTGATTCTTCCAACTTTCTTCTTCTCTATCAACAACTCCATCAGCCAAAACCGGTAGGGATGAAAAGGGGTACCAATATATTTGAATATCTGCTTACCATATTCAAAAAATCACCAGAAATCTGTATCCGAATATTAATCGAATACGGATCGGATATGAATATGGAATGTAAAAAATTTTCGGATACGGATATGATAATGGCTTGAATATCCGGATTCAGATATGGATCTCCGAATACACTATTTACTATTATTTTATATACTAGTTAATATAACAAAAATCGCAACCCTATGCTATTATATTAGTATTAGATATTATATAATACAATATATTAATGATATTAATAAAATTTTGTTTCTTTGGGGATGAGAAACAAAACTTATGAAATCCTATCCTTTTTTTCTTTTGGTCAAGAATGTAGGTCACATCGATACTTCCTTTTGTCATGATGCAATTTATTTATATTTCATCCTCATTTTTAAAATTATTATGAACTTTGACAAAAAATCAATTCATTTTCGTATGTGGTCTTTATTCATATGTATTCGGATTCCATGTTTATTGGATACATTTTTGGATTTCACTCTTTATCCGATTCATATATGGATCAACTCTTCACTCGATCTGTATTCGAGTCCGCTCTTTATTCGATTCGTATTCAGATTCGATAAATATCCGATTTGGATTCGTATTCGTATTTTTAGGATATGATTTCCATAATGCATATCCGAATCATATATGTATTAGTATTCGATAGAGGTAAAGCGAATATGGTATGGAAATAGGCATATTTGATTTGTATCCGATCTGTTTTCTTCCCTACAAACCGGTCACCCAAACATCTCAACCTAGTCTAATTTGATCGAGTGATGGATGTCATTTTTTTCAACCCAAATCGAGTAACACAAACACACCCAAATCAATCGAATGCTCATCCCTATCTTTATACATAAATAAGAAATGGAAAATAAGGGATTTAAAATTAGAATTAGATAATGCAAATAAAAAATATATTTTTTGTTTCATTTTACAAACGTGTTTAGTTTTTTAAACTAAGGAAAATTTGAAATAAAAATAAAGATACAAAGCAAGTTTTAAAAATAAAATGCATGTAATATAAGGGAACATAAGAAAATAGATTTTTTGCTCAAAAGGAGGTTATATAAAAAGGGGACTATTTTTCCTTAAAAATTTTTGTTTTCCAAACTTCCCAAAACACCGTTATTTTGTATTTTAAATTTGCATGATTTTTTAAATTATTTTTCAATGTTTTTTAGTTTTTTACATTTTATAACAGTAGGCATGCTTTTTTTAGTGTTTGGATATGATGAGCTACAAGAAAAAATGTGTCTTGCATAGTTTTTATACAAAATTTAGATACCAGATGAATACATGAAATATACAATAGGAGAGAATGCTGGAAACTCATTTTTATTTATTTTTTGTTAAATATTAAATAGTGACAATAAATTCCTCAAAAAAATCTCAGATACTCCTCACACTATAGGGTAGACACAAAAAATTAATTTCAACGTATATTAAAAACGATACTCATAATAAATTAATAAACCTTATGCTTGTAAAAACTCCATGGAGCAAAATATGCCAAGTATTAGTCAATAATTAGAATTTTCACCTCAAATTTACATGAAATGGATCTACTATGAATTAAACAAGTCCATATGCCAAGTATTAGTCAATAATTCATAGTTAATTGCAATGGTATCCAAAAATTCCTAAACTTTAATACGACATAGAGCTCAAAACAAGGAATCCAGCACAATTTAAGACATTTAAAAATATATGAGAGCCGAAGAGAAATAAGGCCTCAAAATATGGGTGTCCAGTGCAACTTTTACAACATAATAAAAACTTAAATAAAGATAAAAGGATGCTTTGGAGTCGAGGACACAACGGTGTCTTTACGGAAATCACCAAAAGGTGGCACCTGCTTTGTGAATCTCTGCTATGATGCAGCCCGCAGAAGATCCGCCGGATAGAGATGGACGATCCTGATAAGGGGAGACCATCAGAGCCATCCATCTACCATCTGACGTATCCTCTGCATCACAACAGAGGATATCACAGCAGATGATTCTCGCTGCTTGCTTTACATATGAAGGCAGGGTGTGCATGCAACAAAGGATGAGGCCAAGGATCTTAGCAATGAGATGAGTGGCCGAGATTGGTTCTAGGTGCTTGATCAAGATGGTTGAGATGATTCCACGTGGTCATCATTAATGAGTGTGTCTACAACACTTGATCAATGATGGGAATTGTTAGGATTATAGTCATATTAGGACTAGAAATCCTAATGGAGGAGGACTCTTAATCTTAATAATAATTGACCTGTACTCTATTAATAGTCCTAAAGAGAATAAGACTATGGGGTTGTAAATGAGCTATGTATACAGGGGGTGGAGGCAATTCCTCAACACCATCACAGAAAGAAGAATGTAACCCGTAGAAAAAGGAAGAGAAGGGGAGAGAAGAGAGAAATGAGAGAGTGAGTGAACGGAGAGAGTTGCACTCGTTCTAATTATAGTGATATTTCTTCTCCGGTAATCGTGAGAGGTGACCGACCACCGTTATATCTGCAGGTTGTTTTTTCTTTCACGTGCTTTCATGGTAGTGATTGATTGTGTATCCGCATTTGTATCTGGTGGGTTCATGGTCCCATCAACTGGTATCGGAGTAGAGTTGATATTGCTTCCGTGCTCGTCAAGTGGTATTAGTGTTGAGTTGGTACCGACAGATCGTGTCCCAACATCTATCAGTTGAAGCTCTTAATCGGGTACACTTGTACACCCTTTCTCCTCTCTTCTTCTTCTTATGAAAGGTGAGGAGGGGGATGCGGCTATGGCAAGACTTTTGAGAAGGTTTCAATAATATTGTTGTTGCTATTGGTTGCCTCCATTTGAAAGCATGGCTCGAGCTCTCGAGCATGGTCAGAGGTCATACAAATCCAAAAAAGAAATGTAAGGTAGATAGTTAGGGCTCATCAACCTACGCGAAGGATAGGAGAAAACTCTGATCACTGATTGTAAATCAGATATCAAGGGGTTGCGAGATGAAGAATGGACCAAAACTTCAACTAATCAATCAAAGTCTTCAAATATCCCAAAATAACATTGACGGGTTAGAAAAAACGGAGAAAAAGAATGGAACTTGCCCAACACGTAACATCGGTCTTGTCTAAAGTTATGATAGATTTTTTTCTGCCATTCTTTCATCGATATTATCATCAAAACGTCCCTAAAAATTTTCATTTCACATATTTTATGGACAAATACTAAAAGAAACTGGACTTAAGGTAACAAATAATTTGAATATTCGATGTCATATCTTCCGATGTAAAAAATATAGTAACGAATATTATCCGTTATCAAATCATATTTTGTACTTGTATTTAGTAATGACTGTCATATTCGTTGTTAAAGGTCTATATAATGGCGATTTCTTGTTGAATTATTCGTTAAAATTCACACTAATCGTTGTCAAAATTAGCAATGATTAGAAGATAAAGTCAACGAATAACCGTTGTTATATAATTCGTTGTGACGAAAATAGCAACATATACTATTATTCGTTGTGAATTTAAAGAAGTAAGCAACAAAAAACATTCGTTGTTATATATTTAACTACAGAAGATATGCCAACGAATATTAAGTTATTCGTCTCTTTCGATCACTTTTCTTGTAGGGAAATCAAAGTCTTTTGACAATTTAAGAAACGATTCAGTGATTGACATGACTGGAAACTCTTAGGGTGCGTTTGGTACGCGGGTTAGGGTGCATTAAACTGGTAGAGTGTAACCCATTTTGTGTTTTGATGTTTGGATAGAGGGTTAAACTGGGGGGTGTTTATTGTGGGATTGTTGTGATGTGATTGTATTGAAGTTTGAAAAAGTGAGTAGTTATTGTGATGCGACTATATTGAAGTTTGAAAAAGTAAGTAGAAGTTGAGCAGTTTATAATTTTTATATGATATGATGGTATAATATATTATTTTTTGATGGAGTGGAAAAAATTAATTATTAATGTATTAAAAAAGAGAAAATATGAAACCCACGTTAGAAAGAGTAAGGGTGAGTTAGGGAGGGTAAACCCCCCAAAACATGACCTTAGTAGTTGCATTTTGACCTCTACTAGTCTGTGGAGTGAAGTAAATCTTGACTGCATTTTTTTCCAAAAAAACTTAAGTTTCAATTTCGAGATCCTTCGTATAATACTTGTCATCAAGTTCTTTTTTTGAACGTCTCTTGATTTAGTAAAATGCATCATTGCGGTACATGGACTCAAACATTGTCTTTTGGCTTTCATGAGTAGGATTTTCCTTATCTACTTCGATGCTTAGTTTCTAGCTTGTATACAAATACACTGGTGGTTAACATGATTTTTAGTTGTTATTAAGCAACGCTAAAGTTCTAAACCCGGAAGTATCGAAAATACTTGTGTTATCAAGCCTCGACTCGAATATTGTATCTAATATGTTTTTTGCAAAAAAAAATATTATCATAATCTTTTAGAAGATATACGAATCAGTCACAGATCTTCTGTTGTAATGGGAATCACACAATGTTACTTTAATTGCAAAAAAAACTTTTACGATTTCGATCTCCAAAATCCAACGTTATGAATTATATCTTTAACTAATGTTCCCCATATACTCCAAATTTCGTTCAAATCTAATAATATTTGCTATTTATCTTAATGATCAAAGATCCGACTCATTTAAGCAACTTAAATCTCCTTTAAAAAAGAAACACATTTTTTACCATTAAGATAAAATAACAAATGTCATCGGTGAACGAAATTTAATGCATGTGTTAACATTATTCGATTATATAATCCATAAAGTTTGATTTTAGAAATCGAAATCGCAAAAAGAAACTCCAATTACAGCACTCCGTGCCTATACGAACTTTACAAAGGTTTTATTCACGAGAAATCCAGAATGCATAGAGATCGAAGTACGTAAATGTATCCACTGAAGTGTTAGTTGCCGCCAATTATTGCAGTAAGGTTCTTCTCCCACAGTAAGTAATCCATGAGAAAAGTTGCATCGAATCTCGTAACGTCACAACAAATCCAAATGGGACGCATATTCACGCGAGAATTGCAAGACATGAGTTTGTTATGCTGTTTAATTTCAACTGCAGTACGCATTCGAGGTTGTAGATTTATACTCAGATCGATCAACACCCCTCTCAAGGAAGACCGGTCCAAGGCCCATCCCGCGAACTCCTTTCTCCTGTCCTCTTCTCAACACCACCTTCCTCTCATGTCATGCTCCCGAAAAATTGCACCGCAATGGAGGCATCTTCTCCTTTCTAGGAGCGGAGAACTCAGATCCACGACCACCATCATGCCCGGAGTACTTCAGGTGGATCCACGAGGACCTCCGACCATGGAAGGAGACCGGTATCACGAAAGAGATGGTCGAGAGGGCCGGGAGGACCGCGAACTTCAGGCTAGTGGTGGTGAAGGGGAGGCTCTATGTGGAGTCCTACGGGAAGCCCTACCAGACAAGGGACTTGTTTCAGTGGTGGGGCTTTGTGCAGTTGTTGAAAAGGTAATATAAGCTGCTCGTAATCTTATAGATAGAATTAGATGGAAATGTATCATACATTCCTTTTAACTGTACTGATACAACGATGCTCATCATCTCAATAGGTATCCAGGCCAGCTCCCTGACCTCGACCTCATGTTCGATTGCGATGACATACCGGTCATCAAGGCCGGCGACTTCGCGCCTAAGGACAAGAACAAGAGCAAGGATGCACCGCCGCCTCTCTTTCGGTATTGTAAGGATGAATGGACTCTCGACATACCTTTCCCAGATTGGTCCTTCTGGGGATGGTAGGTGTCCTGTATGTGCAACTCTATTGAGTCTACTCTACTTGATTGTGTAGGATTTATGAACCAGAAGGAAATTTATCATAATCGTTTTTATTGCTTTTAGAGATAAATAATATATACGAGTCGATTTGAATGCTTGTTTGTTGGTAGGTCGGCAATTAACATAAAACCATGGGCGAGATTGAGGGAGGAGATAAGGGAAGGCAATAGAAGGAAGAGTTGGGTCGAGAGGGAACCCTATGCCTTTTGGAAAGGGAATCCCTCAGGTTATAGGGAAAGGAAGGACCTCCTCCGATGCAACTGGTCTCCACAACATGACTGGAAAGCTCGCATCTTTATCCAGGTAATTATTATTGACTTGCTTTAGTAATAGTATTTTTTTGAAGAATATATGTTGTTGTCGTTTCCCAATTCACTGGAAGCCATCAATATTAATCTTCAATCTAAAGAGTTTGAAGTGGGCAATTACGGAAGCACTTTGCTTGCAGAATTGGGGACGAGAAGCTCGAAAAGGTTTTCGAGACTCCAACTTGGCCGATCAGTGCACATACAGGTGTGTGTACTATCTTTTTTTTCTTAGTAAGCTTTCGTATATTGCGTTCAAAAATTAGAGCTGTGGTTACAAGGGGGCCGGAGAGCCACAATTTGGCTTCATGGCCAGAGATACACTATGCCAAAGCAGACCAATAAAGTTAGAACAACAAAAAGTAGCCTGATGTAATTAGTTTAGAGAGGTTGTCACCATTCTTGAGACTCTCAAGATCGTATCAGAAGCAATGGTGGCACGCCCAGCAGACCACCTGGAATTACGCTCCTCCCAAATAGCCCAGGTGGACGCAGCTAGCGCGACGACAATCTTCATTTTCAAGTTGCAGCAGGGAATCCTTAAGCAGCTTTCCAGCATCGAGTTTAAGCCTTGTGTCCCGGAAATTGGAATTTGTTGGGCTGAAGCTACACCAGCCCAAACCTCTCTCGCAAAGGGGCACGAGTAGAATAGATGGGAAGTTGTTTCCTCAGCTTGTCCACAGAGACAGCAGGGTCCAACAGTGATCAGTCCGTGCCTTGAGAGTCTTTCCACAGTTGGGAGGTGATCCAAAATGGCCCTTTAATGCACGCAAGCATGCTTTGTAACTACCTTTGAGTTCCATAGAATAGGCGCCAATGGGGCGTTGTCTGCTCTTTTTCTCACCCTATCATATGCATCCCTGAACTTGATGCTCCAATTAGCGGCAGCTTGGGCTGGACCATCGATGCTCCCACCAATATGATTAGAAAATATGTGTCGAATGCCCAGGATGCTTTTCCAAACGAGAGAGTCCCCCGAGGCTTTCTCAAGGTGCATGAGATCGCCACCCTTTAGGTATCTTTCCCTCGTGTATCAAGGCCATAAAGAATTGTCATTAGACAGTATTTTCCCACACCAAGTAACATGCATGGCCTCATGTATGGAGCATGAGGAACGAAATCCCATTCCCCCTCCCTTCTTATGGAGGCATACAGACTCCCACTTAACATGATGGATGCCATAAGCCAAAAGAAAATCAACAAATATTGAATCCACCTTCTTTGCAGGCCCAATCGGGATTAGCGTTCTCGTGGCCTAGTAGAGGGACACCAAAGATCACAAAAGTAAGTAGTTGCAAGCGGCCGGCCATGGTTAAGGACCTTGCTCTCCTGACATAGAGCAAGGTCCTAACCCCATCCGTGAGAGGTCGTGCCGCCGCCATTCTTCCCTTTGCAGAAGTTAGGGGATGCCCAAGTATTTCGCAGGTAGGGGTTGGGTGAGCAGGCCCACTTCAAGGCATAGCCTATAATCCGCAGAAGAGAGTAGGGGGAGGATAAGTTTGCTTTTTCTCACATTCGTCAATAACCCAGACATATCCTTGAAGGCCTTCAGAATATTCATGATGAATCCCTGATTCTCACTCTTTATTCTTTAATTTTAGCTATTTATCTTGGCAAAGCATCATGTAGGTAAGTGTAAAGGCAATAAGTCAGTATTATGCATGCATTTGTTTATATTGCATATTTAGCATGTATTTGTGTAAAAATAAAAGAATAAAGTAACAGAAAAAGGAAGGAGGTATTTAGAATAAATATAGAGTGACCCGAACTTGGGACATTGACCTGATCGCTAAATAAAATAAATAGAGAGAGATAAGACCTACTCTATATTGTATATTTCATTTATATATGTAAATAATTTTTTGGATAAAATAAAAATAATATGTGCTTCTTACCTCCTTATATATAGTCCTAAAAATAAAACAGAAATCATAAAAGTAAAATCAAAATTAAAATAAAATCCTCTCCCACTTATACAAAATACATGTATATATATCCTTCACTCTCTATTTATTACATACCTGTAAATGAAGAATAAAAATAAAATAAAAAATTATTTTATACTCCAAAAATTATGTTGTAAATAAATAAAATATATAAAATTGGGGTATTTGTGAAAAAATAATAAAACAAAAATAATTGTACAAAACACGTAAGTATATTATACATGTATATAATACATTATACTGTACAAAGATAATTTATTCTTTCTACAAATAAATAAAAATCATATTCTTTGAAAAATAGTGAATAATTTTCATTTTATTCATTTTTTCATTTAAATTCATTTATTATTTTTAATTTAATTATATTTATTTAACTCGTTATTTTATCCTCTAGCGGTTTTTGTCCTTATCCTAGGTTGTCCCTGATTAGTCCACGCTAGCTTTGTTGACTCCGGTCAACTGGTCCCCTCGGATCCCCTTTTCGTCAAAACAGGTTTTGGCCGATTTTCTCCAAATTTCCTAGACTCGACCCGATCTCATCTCCGCCTGAACTTTCGTTCCGATTCAAGGTGGTGGATCCCTAACATTCGCCCGATTATCTTATGGTCGATCCGCGCCTCGGTTCACAGGCTTCATCCGCATGTTCCCGGACCCTTGTACTTATATAGCTTACACCTCTTCCTCTCATTTGCGATACCTTTGGCTGATCCACCTCTTTGATTGCGTCTGCTTCCCCTTTTCTAGAGTGACAACGAGAGAAGGCGAGGATAAGGTTATCATATGGAGGGTGGAAACCCTAGGTCCAGCGAGGTTTATCCTAGCTCCGCCGCAAGGAGTACTAACATCTGGCAACGCCAGCCATCGAGGACAAGACCCCCATGGGTTGTCGTCTACATTCCAGAAGTACTCCTCCACTTCCAAGTTCATCATTTCCCACTTATTTCCCATCGATTCAATCTTCTCCCTGCGAAACAGAGCACCTTCGATAACCATACCCATCTCGTTGCTTCCGCCACGTCGACCGACTTACACCCCATCTTCGATGTCCTTTCGTTTCTCCGACTGCTCCGCAACCCTCACGCTGCTCCAGCCATCGGTCTGGAGCATCCACACCGATCAAATCCCCCACTCGTTGGAGACCTGCTGGTCCATCTATACCCCCATTTGGTTTTTGAGCATTTTAGCGCCCTAACCCCCGTCGGAGGATCCCCTTCTGAGCATGTGTTATACATCACAGGGGTTGAATGCATCCAAACCTCATCTGGAGGTCGACTTGAGGAGGCACAACAGCTCTAGCTCTTCACGCCTCGTCGGGCCCTTCTCGGAGACCTCAACTCCTTATGAGCCCACCAATAGTTGTGGACCACCTGCGCCGACTTTTCTCCTACCACAGCAGCTCCGGAGGATGCCAAATTAGTGTGATATCGTCGATCAGAACTCGCCGGCAGTGAGTTCTTCAGCTGATCATCCAGGTGTCGTCTCCACCGTTGGATCGAGTCCTCCCCTAGATCTAATCATCGCCATCCACTATCTGGGAGCCGCGGACCGTTGGATCCATCCGAGGATCTCCTCAAGTGCCCTTCATCGCCGAAGGGGTATCCAGCCATCCTGACTGTCCACACATTAGTGGGTCTCCATCGGTCGTTGGATTGCTCGTAATAAAGGGTAAATTGCACTTAGGCCCTTGTTGTTTTGGCTTTTCTTGTTTAGTCATGTAATTATTAGTAGTAGTTTAAAATAGTTTGGATATTTTGCATGTAGACCTTTGCACTTTTCATATTTACATCTTAGTCCTGCATAGTTGAACTCAGGTGCAGTCTCACGTGCTCATCTGGGTTATTTATATATAGTTCCCTAAACTTTCGAGCCGTTATGGATTGATATTTATAGTTATACCCTTGTGAACCGAGATCACGTGTGGTGTGCGTGTTTAACTAGGATTTTTGCAACTTGTGCCCCGACGCTTTTCATTATGTTATTGATTGGCCTACAACTTTGGGACAATTGCAAGTAGGTCCATGTGTGTTGTGTGCTTTGTTTTTATCAAATAATTATTAAATCGACTTCAAAAATTCCACAAAAATTACAGTTAGCTCTTGTTAGTGTATAATAATTATGGTAATTTTATGATTCGATTTAATTTTATTTGATATTGCTAAAAATAAAAAAACCATAAAAATGTGTCTGTCTATTTTATAAAATACCAAAAAATATAAAAACGGTCCTAATAATTCCATAAAAAATCCTGATTAGCTTGCTTTTGCTCCAGTACCATTTTTGTGCTAATATCTTTTATAAAAACCATAAAAATCACAAAAGACTAAAAATCTTGTAAAAATCATTAAAAATTATAAAAAATAAAAAAATGAGATTTCAGGTTCTGTATTTAGATATTTTTATCTATTTTATCATAAAAATTACAACTAGGACATTTGGGCATATTTGACGTTTTAAATTTGCTCTACAATCTTGACTGTACATTCCCTAATTGTTTTGTGTTTATTTCATTTTTGAAAATTGTATAAAAATCAGAAAAAAACTGCAAATCACCAAAAACATCTACATATTTGAAAAACATAAAAATATCTTTATTTCTGAATTAGGTGTATTTTTAGCCTAAATAAAAATTGTGAAGGCCTCCTTGTGCCTTAGCTTGTGTGTGTTTGTTTTCTATTTTGAAAAATATAAAAAATTTGAAAAATTAATAATTAAATACAAATTAGTTTTTATTTTCTGATCTCGACTACTTCGTACATTTTATGCTCTTTGTGTTCGACCCTGGTCGCTATACCAGGTTAAATAAGTAGCGGAGACCGCTTACATTGGATTTTGTGCCTTAATTGATTGATTTGTGTGGTCTTGATTTTCTTATTGACCGAGCCTTATGATTCAAGTCGCAACGACCATTAGAGACACTACTTAACCCGAGTTGCATGGCCAGTCATCAATGACTAACTTCCTTCAAAGCGGCCGTGGATTTTTTGTAGAATAAAATGAGGTCGTCCGCGTAGATTAGGTGCGAGGGCACCTTTGCGCCTCCCATGCGAATGGGAAGAAAGGTTCCATCACGCACCACCTACTCAGCCATTGAGGAGAGAGAGTCTATGGAAATAGCAAATAGAATATGGCAAAGGGGGTCCCATTATCGCACCCCTCTTACCGAAGGGAAAAATCCATGCGGGGAGCCATCCACAAGGACCGAGAACATAGGAGTAGAAATGCAGCTCGAAACCCAACCAATCCATTTCAAATCGAATCCTCTCAGCTTCAGGATTTCAATTAGAAAATTGTTATCCACCGAATCAAATGCTTTTGAGAGATCTATTTTTACACAAGCCTTGTGTGCACTTGCTCTATGCTCGAACCCATGAATCACTACTTGTGCAAGCTTGATGCAATCCCCCATTGACCTCTCTTTAATGAATGATGTTTGGTTGGGCGCAATCAACTACATGATTACAGGGGAAAGCCTCGAGGTAAGGATCTTTGAGAAAATTTTGTAAAGCATGTTACAACAAGCAATCGGCATAAAGTCACCCAAGTTTGTCGGAGTTGCCACCTTTGGTACAAGGGTTAGGAAAGTGCGGTTAAACCCACGAGGGTGGGATCTCCCATCCCACAAATATTCTATAGCGAGGATAAGATCAGCCTTAAGCAATGCCCAGTGCCTTTTAAAAAACCCCGCATTGAAGCCATCCGGGCTCGGTGCTTTAGAGGAATGTATGCTCATTAGCACACCCTCAACATCTTTCTTAGAAAAAGGACACGACAACCATTGGCTGGCCATCGGACTAAATACAAATCTAGGCTCCACATGACTAATTGTCACGATTCTAGAATGATTCATCGCGAGCAATCTCAAGAAATATGATACCGCTTCTGTAGCAACCTTGGAGTGAGTGTCGAAAATATTTCCCATCCCATCCTGCAAGAATGGTACAGAATTCCTGCTTCTTCTCACACACACCTCCATATGGAAGAATTTGGTGTTCCTGTATCCCAATTTGAGCCAATTGGCTCTGATCTTTTGCCTCAACATGGATTCCACATCCTCTTCGAGCCTGAGCGAGTAATCCTTAGCATCTTTTCTAGTTGCGCAAGGTACTGGTCAAGCAGATCAACCGAGCGGGCTTCATTTATCTTGTCAAGGATCATAGTCATTTGTCTTATATCCCGGCAGACGTCCCATGCGATTTAGCCCATAGTTTAAGCGTATTTTTGACAACCCCCAACTTCTGCTGGACCCTGACAACCGAGTTCCCACGGGTAGGAGTTGCCTAGGCACTCAACACCGTGTCCTCGTAGCCCACACGCGTCATCTAGTAATTGAAGTAGCGAAAGGGCTTCATGAGCGATGGCTGCTCCCTAAGTGTCACGGTCATGGTAAGATGACCTGAGTTTGGAGATGCTGAATACCTCATTTTTAGCAGTGGGAGGGTGGTTCTCCATGTTTCATTCACCAGGTCTCGATCTAATCGCACCACAATACGACCTCCCAATTACAGAGTTGGACTAGCTCCATGGGTTCCCAGTGGCCTCAAGGTCTTCCAACCCCTACTCTGTTTATGCAATCATTAAAATCATTTATTGCCACTGCATTGGGAGGGTGCCACTCCCCCCCCCCCCCCCCCGCGTGCTTTTCGTTGTGGAATCTCACCACATTGAAGTCGCCTATGACAAGCCATGGTGCATTAGCGTAGTTACAGAGGCTATCTAAGTTACTCCATATCCCTCTCCTAGATGAAGTAGAGTTCGAACTATATACAACTGAGAGAAGGAAGTCCAAGCCTCTTGCGTTGTTTCACCTTAGAGGGACCATCTGATTAGGAACCTTTATAGTGCTGCAAGTCCAGCTGGCGGTCTTCCAGAGCGCTAGTATCCATGAGGGATGTGTTTGGTGATGGTGGCCCAATTCTCCAGCTGAATTTTTGTCTCCACCAACCTAATGATGATGCCCGCATTAAGGCTTAGGAGGTCACAGAAGACCTTCTTAATTTTCGCTGGCCTGTTTAGGCCTTTAGCGTTACAAACGACCACCTGCATCAGATTGAGGTCGATAATGGGGGTTGGGCCCCTCCCGAGACAGTATGCACCTTCGTGCTACTCTTTTTTTCTTCTTATGCGAACTGATTTCCCATTTCAGATTCTACTGAACGGCTGAGACCTTAGGTAGATGTGGTCGATCCAAGTCCACTGCCAGATGATTCAGATCCAAGGCAGAGGTAGACAGTTGAATGCAGTTCACCGATGTGTGCACTATCGATTTCCCATTATGTGTTTGTTTGCTTACTTTAGGCCATGTTTGTTTGGAGAATAAGCATTGAAATAATGGATTAATTTTCTTCCTAGCACTATTTCCAAGAGTACTACTAATCCCATCTACATCCCATAATTTCACCTTATTTCACCATTGTTCATATCTTTATTTCACCTTACCTACCCTTGTTTTCATCTTATTGTCCTTATTCTTATCTTTCCAACCGAATAGAGAATAGACCCCTATTATGGTTATTCTTCATCTTTATTCATGCTTATTCCCAAATTGAACACCCCCTAAAGTTAGTTTATATTATTAGAAGGAAAGTATATCGTAATTTGATATTTTAATTAAATCAATGGCTACTTCCATCACACATAATTTAGTATTTTATGTTTTGATTTTTTTTTTATTTTAAGGTATTCTGCTATTTAATTCGACCATATTTTCATTGGAAAAATTTCTCTTTTTTGTGATTGGTCCACGTAGACATGAGGACACCTATTAGAGTCAAAAATTTTGAAATAATCCACTCCCATTAGTGGATACCCCTTCATCTCATCTCTTCTCCTACTTGTGGTTTGTTGACCACAAGTCAACTTGTCATCGTCTCCTTCCCCTTCCTTTTATATGCAAGAACCCACCAACCACCATACACATTCTTCCACTTCTAGCTTCCCCCATCACCTCTCGTCTTCCATGCCTCGATGCCACCGCCTCCTCCTCATCCAGACCTCCTCCAATAACCATCCTCTCTTACATCTTATCCACCACAATAAAAATGACTTAACTCCAATTTTTTGAACCCATCCACCAAGTTTTAGATCTAAGCCCTAGCTTCCTTCCTTCTTGATTGGTGACAGTGAGTTCGAGAGAGAGTTGAAGCCACTACGAGTTGTGCGTCATGATTTGGGTACGATCCAGTGGTGCACCACCACCGTAGGAGATCTTGATCAAGCCTCTTTTCTATCGGAATCGAGGTCTTGATCGGTCATTCTCATTGGAGAATCGACAACCACATTTTGTTGGGAACGGATTCCCTGTGCAAAAAATTATCAAAGTTGATAAGAGGATCCTACATAATATATCACTACAAGTATGAGAAAAATATCTCAACCATGGAAAAAAATCAACTACGGATGCACGAAGAATTTTTTTATTGGAAAACCCTCAATGTGAGGGGAAAATCATAGGGTTGATCGCAACCAAAATCAAGCAGTATAATCGAAGTAATCTTCCATGAGGGGCTTACAAAAGGTCAGCCCTCAATACAGTGCTACATATCACCAAACAAGAGATAATAGTAGAGAGGAGAAATATCACCCAATAGTAAATCTGTCGTCAAACTGTAGGGAAGAATGCTAGAAAAGAACTGCTCCAATGGGTACTCGTTCCAAACTACGCAGCATCCACTAACCTTCTTTCTTCTTCCTCTTTCTTATTTCTTTCTTGTTCTAGGAGAGCTTGTATTAGGATGATCCTGGTATGCACCCCATTCCCCCTATTTATACTCCATGGAGATGAGTAAATAAGGAAATATGAATTCCTACTTCCAATTGGATTAGGAAAAGATGATTCCTAATCCTAAAAGGTAATTGATATCATCCTTTAATTAGTAATTGATTTTTCCCTTTTCAAATAGGACTACTGATATCCTATATACATGGACTAAGTTCCCACAAGGAGGGGAACCCATCCAACAAGTCTCCCCCCTCACCGACGATGTGGGAACTGCTCCAAACCTGCAAGGGAGCATCATCTCTCGAACTTTCCAAGTGACAAAGTCTTTGTCATCATATTAGCATTCTTATCATCTGTGTACATCTTATGAAATACAAGTTGCTTCGATTCTAACACATAACATGTCCAATGATATCTAACATCGATGTGCTTTGATCTTCCATAGAGTATAGAATTCTTGCCAATGTGAATAGCACTCTGACTATCACAGTAAAGCACATACTTGTCCTGATGAAAATCAAGTTCCTGCATGAACTTTTTCGTCCACATCAACTCCTTGCATGCCTCTATAGCTGCAATGAATCCATATCTGTAGTGGATAAAGCAACACACTTCTGTAGATGAGACTATCAAGAAATTGTACCACCTACAAAGGACATCATGTAACCTGATATGTATCTTCTCCCATCGATGTTACCTGCCATGTATGAATCTATGTATTCAAATAAGAATAGGCTTCTCTCGTCCAAAGCAAAGAGCGTAACTGCTAATACCTCAAAGTTATCTCAAGATCCATTCAACTGCTTCCTAATATTGTTTTCTTGGATTTAGATGAACCTACTAACAACTCCACTGCATGAGTAATATCTGGCCTTGTACAAACTGTGGCATAAATGAGACTACCTGTGGTTGATGCATAGGGAACTCTTTCCATATCTTTCTTCTCTGAATTATTTTGTGGGTTATAACTTGAAATACACTCTGAGAGGGGTGCTAGCAGGCTCTGCCTTCTCCATATGAAATCTTTGAAGTACCTTCTCAATGTACTTCTCTGTGAAAGCTGAAGTTTCCTTGATCCCCTGTCTCGAGTGATCTTCATCCCTAGAATCTGACTTGCATGCCTCAAGTCCTTCATAGCAAAGGACTTGCTCAGCTCCTTCTTCAGGCCAGAAATTCTCTCCATTGTTTCCTACAATCAGCATGTCATCCATATAAAGCAACAAAATGATAAAATCATCAACTGAGAATTTCTTCATGAACACACAATTGTCTGAAGTGGTCTTGGAGTAACCATGCTCCCCCTTTAACGAGTCAAACTTCTTGTACCACTGCCTGGACACTTGATTCTAAGCATATAGACTCCTCTTCAATATGCAAACATAGTCTTCTTTGCCTTTTACTATAAAGCCCTCAGATTGCAACATGTTTATTTCCTCCTCAAGGTCACCATGGAGGAAAGTTGTCTTCACATCCATATGTTCAACCTCCAAATAAAGACTAGTTGTAAAGCTGAAAACCACCCTAATAGAAGACATCTTCACCATAGAAGAAAATATCTCCTCAAAGTCAACTCCATTCCTTTGGTTGAAACCTTTCACAACCAACCTAACTTTGTACGTTGTGTTTGTAGAGTATTCATCATGTTTCACTCTATAAACCCACTTGTTTCTCAATTCCCACTTGCCTTTGGGAAACTTAACAAGTTCAAATGTATGATTGTCATGAAGATACTCCATCTCTTCTTTGATAGCTTCCACCCATTTCTCCTTGTTTGCATCTTGCAAGATTTTTAATAGCATTCAGGCTCACCACTATCTATCAACAAAATGTACTCATGTGCAGAATATCTGGTGGAGGGTCACCTCTCCCTCACGAATCTCTGTGGTGCGAGAGCCTTGGAAGAAGAAGAGCTCTCATCATCTCGCCGACCATCATCAACATCGTCATCTGCATCATCATCATGAGTGGTAATATGTGGTGCATTCTGCTCATGTCCTGCATCTAATATTTGCTCATATGCATCATTTGGCACCACATGTGGAATCTTCTACAAAAAGATTGGATCCATATCATCTGACTAATATATTCTCGAAGGAGAGTCCTTAGTAGCCTTCTAGATGTCCAAAATGGTTTGATCTTCGGAGAAGATCACATCCCCACTCCTTACTAGCTTTTTATCAACTAGAGCATACAACATGTTGCCAAGCTCATCTTGTCCATATCCCAAGAGAATGCACTAATTTGTCTTTGTGTCCAACTTGAACCTTTCATCCTTGGGAACATGCATAAATACACAACATCCAATGACCAGCAAATGGTTGTATGAGACATTCTTTCCAAGTCAAACCCTGCCAGGATCATCACCATCCACGAGTACATGTGGAGAGAGATTAATAACAAGGACTTCAATAAAAAGTGCATCACACCAAAAAGTGTTAGGCAACTTAGCCTCAAAAAGGAGACATATAACTCTCTCCATTTGGGTGTTGCTCATTCTCTCTGCAATGCCGTTCAACTGTGACATCTTGGGTGGAGTCTTCTAGTGCCTCATACCATGAGACATGCAATACTTATCAAATGGTCCAATATACTCATCGCCATTATCACTGGGGATGCACTTCAACTTCTTTCCATATTATCGCTCCACTAGCGCATAAAAATCCTCTATCATGTTGCAGTTTCGTCCTTGTCAGAGCCACGTGCGTACGTACATTTTATGTTGTAAAGACTGCATGAACACGCTTCGGTATCATTTTAATTGTCTTTTAATATATTAAGTTTGAAGATAAGCGTTAAACTTGGGTTAAATAGCACTTTGCTCCTTTATTTAGTTTTATTTGCAATTACAACCATGTTAGTTTGGATATTGTTGCATGTGATTTTATATATATTAAAAATAGTTTCCATGCCCTAAAAATCACCAAAAAAATATTAGGTACCTTGATGCATGCTTGTTCACGTGGTATATTTACATTTGCATTTTATGCCTTTTTCCGATTTTCTAAAAATCAAAAAGTCCATGATCAGTCTCTATTTATCTTAAAACCCCCAAAGATTATAAAATAGAGTTTAAAATTTTAAAAAATACAATGTGCTTATTATATTATCTAAACCTTCATACCGAAAGGAAATCTCATAAAAAATAAAAAGCCCCAAAATCCTATAAAAATTATAAAACCTATTATTAAAATCCAAAACTACATGTTGCAGCTCTATATTTTTACGTATATATATTAGTATATATATTTAAAAATAACATTGAGAATTCTTAGACTTATAAATATTTTTAAATCTCAAAACTATTTGGCCTAATAAAAATTCCTCTGATTTTGTTATTTGGAATTTTAGAAAACCCTAAAAATTATTAAAATTTACTAAAAATCACAAAAACCTTATAAAAATAGTTAAAAAACTAAAAATAGTTTATTTTCTATATTTTGGTCATTTTTATCGATTTCTATATACATAGCACCTTATATATTGTATGTATACTGATTTTTAACCGAAATTAGGTGGTCTTAAGTTCAACACAAAGCGTGAACTCAGTCGAAGTGTCAACCACACAAATCTCGATTAAAGTCAACAATTAACCCACACTAAAGATCAATAAATTAGAAATAATGCGGAGTTAAAATTTATTTTTAACTCTGCACAAATGGTGTATAGTGACAAGTATGCAGAGAGTTCGAACACAGGGAGCAAGCAGGGCAATTCACAACAGTGTGCACAAGTGTGTGTATGTGAAGTGTCTACACTAAGCAAGCAAGCAAATACAATTTTGTGGGTTTTTAATTTTTAAATTTTTTTTATTTTTAATTTAATTTTTGATTTTGTATTTTGCTTTTTAATTTTCTGATTTTTATAATTTTGTATTTTATATTTTTTTCTTTTTCAATATTGGAATTTAAAGACAAAGTAATAAAAGACCAGATAAAGTATTTATAAAAATGTACTAAAATAACCAAAAATTCAGAAATAAAATGTTTTTGATATTTTTAGGATTTTTTATTGTTTTTGTGATTTTTGGGGATTTTTCAAGGTGTTTTTGGTATTTTTAATTACTGCTATAAGTCAAAACAGTGAAACAAGAGCTGGCTGTGAATAAAATAGGATTTAAAAATAGCAACCAGTACAGAATTTTTCACACTAATTTTCAAATAAAAGGAACAAAATAAGGAACAAACAGAACCTGAGTTTGTATTTTTTAGAGTTTTCCTTGATTTTATATATTTTTTTGAAGTTTTTGAGTGTTTTAATATTTTTAGTGTTTTTCTTTTGAGATTTTTAATGATTTTTGGACTGACATTAAAATAGGATAAAGTAGACACTAGGTAATTTTTTAGAATTTTTGGAGGGGTTTTAATATTTTTTGGCATTTTCTAAGCTAAACAGTACACCAAAAGCATGTTTTTGATTTTTAATAAATATAAAAATAAAATAAAATCAAAAACTAAATATGTAGCGAGGAAGAGTAAGTGTCCAAGAGCTTAAGTCTATTTCTGTGAAATTTTTGGATTTAAAATGGTAGGTCAAATAATTAGAGCAATCATCCAATCAATAAACAGGCCTGGCAGGGGTATTTATGCAATTTCTCAAACATCCAGGGGCATACATGCAAATTTCCACAAATATTTAAACTAAATATTCGATTTATAGCTCCAAAATCTAATTACAAAAACCGCCTAGGTCTCTTAGAAATTGTCCCACCAGGGCGCGTGACTTGCACGCGCCTGGCGAGGACGAAAATGTAATATTCCAAACCCTGGGGGCTTACATGCAATTTTCCTAAAAATATAACACGTGAAATTGAAGTTTTCGTACTAAAACAAAATACAACAAAGGCCCGGACACGCTTGCAAAAATGCCAAGGCTCACGCGCTAGGCACGTGAACCTGGCGAGGACTGAGTTGCGAATATAAAAAATCTGGGGGCCTACTTAAAATTATTACAACATATGAAAGCTTGCAAAGGAAAGTTTGAGTACGATAAAATAATTACAAGAGGCGCGAGGGTATATTGCAAAATTACCCAAGTGCGTGCGATCCGACGGTGGAAGATCTGTCACTTGTCCACGTGTCGCCAATACATGGCCCCGTACCCCTTCGGCGTTGATGGCTTGGATTAAAAGATCAAAATGGAGTCGACGGTCCAGGGAGGCCTTGATCCGACGGATGATGTGCTTCACGACGAACAGAGAGGATCGGGCGGCTCTAAGATGGCCTGGACGAACAAGGATGAAGGTCGGCTGGGGTGGACTTCCATCGGTCGTTCTCCCCCACTCCGGCGCGCAATTAGTCTCCAAAAGTGCCCACGATCCTCCCGCAGGCGTCAGGTGGGTGCTGGTGGCCGCAAAATACTCCGGTGGACACCGAAGCTCGCCGACGAGGTCCTTGGAGTCGAAGGGCTCCAAGCACTTCCGACGAGGCTCAAAATACCCCCAGGTGGCGTGAAGTGCTCCAGACCCTGCAAAATAGAAGGTGATATGGTCGGGGGCAAGTTGCCCCGACCACGTGGCGCGAGAAATGGTGATCTGCGGATGGGGGTGGCGCTGAGAACAACTGTGGCCGGAGATAGCTCCGACGAGGGTTGATTTGGCGAATCGACCCACGTTTGAAACGAATGAATGGGGGAGATGAAGCGCGAGATGATAAGGAATGAAATGATGGCAAAAACTAAGGGAAATAAACACGGCCTCAAGCCCAGGTAGGGCGAGGGAAGGGGGTACCTCGACGGTGGTCGCCGGAGGTGTGGAACTCGCCTGAGATATTGCTCTTCCTCCTCTTGGGCGATGGCAGCCTGTTGCTGTCACCAACAGGCCTCCAAGACGGTCCTAAGGTGGAAGAGAACTAGGTAAAATGCGGTTCAAAATTCAAAATGGGATTCAAGGTTTGGTTTTAAGGGGTTGACGGAGGGCTCCCTTGACCGAGGTGTATCTAGAGCAGCAGTGGTCCAATGCCCGAAATGATACAAGGACGTGAAAGCTCTATGAAGGGGCTACAAAAGTCGTGAAGGTCGATTCACGAAAGGATGAAAGGATTCGCCTCGAAAAAAGGTTGAAAACGAGGTCAAACGCAGCTCTGACATAGCCCAGGTGTTGGGCAAAGAGTTGACCGAGGTCAACTCTCCTAGCCCCCCTGGTTGGTCCACGTGGACCAACCAGGAAAAACCTGGAGAAAAAGATTTCTAAAATCAATTTAAAATAGCAAACGATTTTATTGATTTTTAATTATAAAATAAAAAATGTTTATTATTTTATGAATTAATTTATGGTGATTTTTATTTATTTTTATGAGACGTTTTTTTACAAGTTTGCATTTATGCCCTTTATAGTATATATATCTATATATTTAAGTCTTCTATTTTTATTTAGATATTTTTAATATTATTATTTTTTTATGATTTTATGAAATTATAAAATACTTTTATCTACACAAATATATTTTTATTTTATGTTTATGAATTGCTTTGTATATTTAAATAAAATATAAAGGTACGGATATATGTATAGGCAGTATACCTATGTATTCTTTATACGAGTATTTTTATTTTGTAATTTCTTTGAATTTTTATTCTGATTTTAATGCACATATATATTATAAGTAATATTTACAACATTATAAAAATATAAAATTAATAAAATGATAAATAAATAATAAATTGAATACTTTAATCTGTACAAGTATACAAGGTGGGTCCAAAACTCAACTTTCAAACCGTAGCTCCGCCAAATGCGAAACCACCGCCATTAAATAGCTTATTTTCTTCTATATACAATTAAAGGTGAGTATGCTGCATTTGGAGTTTTTATTTGTGAGATACGGGTCTGGGAAGTTGGGATTCTGGATTCTTATTCAAACCATAACTTTTTATCTGTACATTATTTTTCAGTGAAATCAATTTTGTATTTTTCTATATTAAATTATCTACAACTTTCATGTACAAAGTTTCTTTATTTGATGTATAAAAAGTGGGACCAAAAATAGGTCCCAAAATGAATAAAGAATGAATAGAATGTATAGGTATATTATCTGTATTTTGACCTTATCTCCCCCTACTTTATTCCTTGTCGACCTATTCATCAAGATGCCTAGGTCTCGAGGTTTTGGGTCATAAAATATTTACAATATTTTATTCTTTTTCTTTTCTTTATTTATTCTATAATTTTGGCCTTAATTACAGTATTTTATACACTAATATAATGCACATGCATGAATGCTAAGATGGTGATTTTAATGCTATTTACAGGCATTTGCTAGGATTTTTGGTGCCAAAATGATAGAATAAAGATGATGAAATGTGGGTTCATCATATACCCAAATACTTATCATATTATTATAAAGCTTATAAATACCTTAATATAATTTTAAAACCTAAAAAAAGAGAAAAAATATTGTATGTGCATGTATTTTCCTGATTTAGTGTATTTATTATATATTATTATCTATATATTAACTTATATTATTTACATACCTCTATACATACAACTATCTTATGTCTTAAAAAATAAGAAATATAAATATATAAAAATATAAAAAGAAAATACAGAGATATAAAATCAAAAACAAAATATAAAAATGTAAAATCTAAAAGATTATATATATAAGTAAAAAATGACATCCTTAGGACAATAATATGCATATTTAAATATACATCCTTATATTATTTATTCATTATTTATTTATAAATAATATTGAGTGCTACATCGTGTGTTCCCTGTGTTCAACACCCTACTCTGCTTGTCACCATACGATCATTTTTATAGGGTTTGTAATAACTTTTGATTCACATATGCTTCTTCATTAATTGATTTATACTATGTGGGTTGATTGTTGTTCCGACCACCTAGGGCATTGTGAAGGGTCAGCTTAGCGACATCGCTTCCACCTTGTGTGGAGCGTACGAATCCCTCCTTTGTGTTAGGTGCTTCGAACAAATCATATCATTGTAAAAGTTATCTAAAGGGGTTCATTTCCATTTAGTAGATCTTTCCGCAGGGAAGAGTGGTTTCCACACCCAGTTTCTTATGGAAAATTGGTTGTAGTAATGAGGATCCTCTAATGTTGAATTTCTAAATGTAGGAGTTGATTAATTTGGGACCATAAAACAAATTAATTGTTGCCACTAAGAAAATGTGTAGCACTCAATAAGCCAGAGACCCAAGATCTCTTGAAATCCATAATTTTTGTAGTGAGTTTTATAAGGAGAGCGTCGTTGAACATTTTGAAATTCAAAATACCCCAACCATCATTTTCGGTGAGGGGATTTACTATAGACCAAGCAACCTTTCGTATAATTATTAGTGTTGTATTTCCCACCCAAAGAAATTTATGTCTAATTTTATCAATCTTATTGATAATACTGATGAGAATCTTCAGGCATGGCATCACATGAAAAATTATTGATGTGAGTGTAGAATTGAGGAGTGACACGCTGGCTAGGAGTGGTAGGATTTTTGCTTTCCAACCTTGAAGTTTCGCGAAGAATTTAGCAATAATAGATATCTAGTCCTTAGTCCCCATCTTCTTTTTAGGCATTGGGAAGCCTGAATATTCTATATAAAAAGATCCCTCGTCCCAACCTACAGTCTCTTTAATAGTGAAGTGTTCGCTTGGGATATATTTAGGCCATAAAAGGCTGATTTCTTATGATCGATTTCCAACTCTGAGAGCCTAATGAAAATTTTTAAGGTCATGAGTACATTTTTAAGATCTTCCTCCATATTTATTAAGAAGATGAGTAGGTTGTCAGTAAACTTGATGTTGGTGATCATAGATTCCTCCCTTTTTTAAGGAAACAACGAAGTTTTAAGCCATCCGCCAATTTAACTAACATAGTGTCTAAGACTGATAGAGAGTAATTGAAAAGGAATGGTGACAGAGGATCTCCTTGTATAACACCACAAGCTGGATATATGAAATACACCAAATTGCCATTGACCATAAAAGACACCCGAGTGGTTTCAAGAAAAGCCCTAATCCAATTAACAAAAATTTCTAGGTAATTTGCTGTCTTCAAACCCCCAATGATGAAAGGTAATCTTAATGTATCAAATACTTTGCAAAAATCAATTATGAGAATGAGGGCTTTAGTTCCCAAATGGTCCCACTCATTTATAATAGTGGAAGTGATATGGAAAGCATCCACAATCGATCGAGAAAGGTGCATTGTGAGGGAGAAGTAGCGCTCACAAGAAATAGAACCCACCTATTTGCTATAGCTTTAGAGATGATACAGATAGATTGATCAGGCTAATCGGTTGTAGTTTCTTATGTCACTCGCATCCTTTCTCTTGAAAATCAGGGAAACTAGCGTATTGTCTAGACGTCTGAAATATCCCCCCTTAAATCCTGATTAGTGTAGATCGAGACTAGATCCATGAAGTTCTCTTTCAGTGTTTTATGAATTTGATGGTGTGTCCATCAGGTCCAAAAGCTTTATTTCTCTTAAAGCTCATAATAGTCTCTTCAATCTCAGAATGGGTAAATGGTCCTCTAAACAAAGAGGGATCTCTATGTTTTGTAACCAAATCCAAGAGAGTATCGCAAGAGTTCTCTCTAGGGACAGAATATTCAAAAATTCGATTGTAGAAATCCACATTCACCTACTAAGATTCTCAAAATTATACACCAATTCCCCTTGTTTATTTCTCAGTGCCTGAAATAATTTATGGATGATTTCGCCGAAGCCATAATTTTAAGGAAGTTGGTGTTTGCTTTTCCATCTTTAAAATATTTTATTTTGGCCCTCTTTTCCCAGATCAAGAGTTTGTCTGTCCTCAGAGATTCGAGTTTCACATAAAAATCAATTCGGAAGATTAAGTTTCCAATTTTAAAAGTTCCACCCGAGAGCAACAGGGTGTTATCGGAATATGTCTTAGGAAGTCTTCACACATAACTTCAAGGAAATGCGTCATGTGCTTTCGATGGTTTATTGGAGATGTGATCCATTCTCACCCTAATTAAATTGAAGTCGCCCATTACAATAGTTGGAATAGCCATGAATTTTAGTAGTTGAAGAGAGTCAAGAACCCTTTTTGGAGCTCGTCTCTAGGTGGCCCATAAACGCTTATCAATCAACAAGCACTCGCATCCAACAATTGAAACTCAAATCTGTAAAAAAAAAAAAATCAAAATCCTCCGCATCCATCAGTTTAGGTTTTGTTTTATCCCAACATGAGAGAATGCCGCAAGATTTGGTATCCTTATTTGAATGCCAAGAGAAGTTTGACCGGTATGGTGAAAGCCCCATGTCCGGGATAGCCCTGCTTCTTGTTTCTTGTAATCAGATAATGTGGATACGGTTTTTAATCATCAAATTTTGGAGTCTCCCATTAATCTGTCTCATCAGTGATGGCCCCCTATGGGTAGGGAAAGGGATGATGTTAAGATTGACAACTTCAGTGATGACCCCCTATTGCAATGATATCTCCATGCTTATCGTCAGCTTTTATAAATCTTTCCATGCTTATCGTCAGCTTTTATAAATCTAACGACAGGTAATTTTGCTATGGGCTTCTGTTCATGGATAAATTTAATATATGAAGGCAGAACTTCATGCAAAGAGAGACGGTTAAAATATTACTGTGGAACTCTCTCTTGATGGAAAATTACAGGTAGCTAAACAAACACATGAAAGAGATTGATGGTTCTCTCTCTTTCCTAAATAGAAAGTAAGAGAAGGGAGTACGATGTTAGATAAAACAAAACAAACGCATGCAGATGGCTCTCTCTCGGCATTGCATGTAGAAGTACAAAAATTCTGGGTTTGATTTTTAAAGAAGGTGCTGGTAAGGCTTTCACTGGGATTCATGGCTGCGTATATGTGATGCAGATACAAGATATATGTAGAGGGCAATTCATGGTCCGTAAGTCAGAAGTATATAATTGCGTGCGACTCTCTGGCGTTGATAATCCAACCTCGTTATCACGAGTTCTACACGAGAGGTATGGTGCCGATGCAGCACTACTGGCCCATCAGGAGCAGGGGCAAATGTGAAGCCATCGAGTTCGCTGTTGGCTGGGGCAACAATCACACAGACATGGTTGGTGCAACCTCCTAACATCTTCGCATGCCTTCCCCCTTCTCATTCTTTCAATTACTGAATCACATTAATATCATCAGTATCGCATGCTAGGTCCAAGCTATCGCGAGGAACGGGAGCACCTTCATCATGGAGCAGTTGAAGATGGATTATGTGTATGATTATATGTTCCACCTTCTGAATGAGTACGCGAAGCTGTTAAGATACAAGCCAAAGATACCGCGCGATGCTGTCGAGTTATGCGAGGAATTAATGCTTTGCAATGCTGAGGGCGTGGATAAGGCATTCATGCTTGATTCCGTGGTCGATACTCCCAAAATATTTTCAGAGCCATGCACCTTGCCTGCTTCTTATAGTCGGGAGGAGATGGCGTCGATAATGAAGAGAAAGGAGGAGGCGATGAGGTTGGTTGAGAATTGGGAGACGGAGAAGCATTAGGACTGTCCAGTTTATTACCTCCTCCTATTTACAATCACAACGGTCCTCCTCCATTTCGTTACTTTTGGTGTCTCTGGTTTTTTAAGTTGAAGATTAAAATGCCCTAATCGGTCTTTGTTATTTTGTGGTGCACCTGATCCGCGTATGTGTGGCTTCCTGTTTTTTTTTTCATGTAATGAATTTAACTCACTACAAGGAAAATAAGTCGTGGCTATAAAATTATGCTCACGGATGTGGGGTTTATGGTCACGGAATTGGGCTTTGGCCACAACACGTCGTGACCAGTAGCTATAGCTACAAGTCTCGTCTCGAGAGTTTTCTAACCATGAATATTCCGTGGCCATTATAAGTAACCACAGAACTTGTCGTGACCACAACTCTTGTATGAAGACTTTGGCCACGGATTGTAGCTACGAGAAACTAGTGATCACGGAATTATCGTGACCATAAGTTTCCGTAGCCACATTCCGTGGTCACAACTCATTTTTCTTGTAGTGACTATTCTTGATTGACTTTTCAAGATGAATGAACTTTGATATTTTTCAAAATATGTACCTATATTTCTAGTGCGTTGCTTGTTAAAATATTTGCTGTTGATAGAATAAAGAAGGTTTGAAACTAAGTATAATATATTCACTAGGTCATGATAGAGAAGAACAATAGTGGAGCTAGTTAGGAGAGGGTGAGCCATCCCCATTACTTGTCCATTCTACATCGACCTATCAAATTCCACGTTTTGAACTTATCAAGGTACTCTTAATTTTTTTGCATTAGAATAAGATCTATTATTATCATAAAGGAGAAAAATGTCCAATGACATTGTATTAGGACTAGAATATCATTTTTTGAAAAAAAAATAACTATCCTAATATGATAGAGTTGATTTCATACAATAGGTGAATGATATTGATTAGTTTTAATTGAACCATTTCATGATTTTATTTTGATTGCAATGCCTTAGTCACATCAAAATTCAATCGGATCTTTCACAGATTAGGTGATTTAGTATCCCTCCATCATCACTGGAGACCCATTACCCCTTCACATATTTGTGTGTTCTACATCATATTTTAAGGGTTGAGGCCAACTCCTCGAGCCTAGGTTCTTTTCGTGTAGGTCCAGAAGCTTCAAGGCTCCTTCAGGAGTAGATTGAGGACTTGGAATCCATTCCCATTACATCCCAGGTGACCCGTGCTCATCTTCACCCAGGTCTCTCTCGAGGAACCTGGAACCTTCTATGGACCACCACCTGATGCAGAAAACCCTTGGGAAGCTATAGATCTTGATCTCGTGTCGATTGATCATTTGAGGAGTGAGTTACAAAGAATCGAAGGTCGTGGGAAGACTTGTTCTTCCACTTTCTTCGTCTTATCTCCAGAACCATTGGATCAGGCATCGCTTCCAGTTCTTTTCTCAGCCATAGGATCTTGGGTGAAACAAAGTGTATATCGACCGTCCATCACAAGCGGCGCCACATGAACGCACAACAACCACTCATCTCCATCTTATGCGCCAAGCACATGACAGCCTAGGTATATTGCACGCCCACCCTCACACCTTTTGTATATTTATTTAGTATTGTAAATATAAAATTGTGTAAAAAATTTATATTTTGCAAAATGGACCCCTGAACTTTTCAGTTATTACATATAGGTACTTTCTCCTTACGTGTAACGACATGTAATACATTTTTAAAATTGTGTGAATGCCCCTATAGTTTCTAGACCTATTATCAAATGCACATTTTCTTTATTTAAATTGCAAACAAGTTCATGTTATGTTGTATATTTAGTTTCTTATATTTTATACATATTAAATATTTTCATTGCTCTAAAAATTGTAGGAAAAATAACATGCATGATACCTTGCTTATTCACGCAAATTTTATTTAGGCATTTAAATTAATTTTCCTATTTCATAAAATATAAAACATGATTTTATTCCTAGTTAAAATATGAAAACCCATAAAAATTATAAAATCTTTTCCACAAATTCTAAAAAAATATTACCTATATTATACTACATGTTATCACATATCCAAAAATCACTAAAAATACATAATATAAACCTTAAAACCAAAAAACACTAAATCATTACAAAAATTTGCAGAAATTATATAAAAATCCAAAAATATTTGTTCATGATTGTGAATTTTCCATATTATATATTATATATATAATAGTTTTAGTTAATTTTGGGTTTATTTATATTTATTAAATCCTAAATAATCTCGAATATTATTATATTCACTAGTTTGTACATTTAATCATTTTGAAAATCCATAAAAATAGAAAAATTATATAAAAATAATAAAATGGAGAAAAGTATAAAAATACAAAATAGATTATTTTTTAATTTTGAATATATACTCGGGAGATTCCAAGCTAAAGGCGGAAGCTCGGCTTACTTATAAATATATAAAGCTATATTATACATAAATACTATATATTTCTTATAAATGATATAATACCTATATTAATATATATATATATATATATATCTTATTTAAAAAATCAAAAAGAAGTAAATTTTGGGAAAAAAATAAAAGAAAAATAAAATTTTAAAGTTTAAAAAAAATATAAAAATCCTTAAAAATTAAATATAATTAAAAACTCACATAAAACAAGAAAAATAAATTAGTTTTTATTAATTAGAAATAATCATTAATAATTTACTACACACCTTTTGCTCCCAATGTTCGACACTCAGACTACTTGCACATATACACATTTTATTCTAAGTTATAATAAATTTTGACTTGTGCATACTTGATCACTTAATTTGATCGGGGGTTGATTGTTAGAAATTGGTCGACAAAACAATTCATGATCTATCCTTGTTAAGATTATCAGGTCGCGTCTCTATTCAACAAGTACCACCCCAAAGATACCTCCATCTAATTTTATCTATTTTGTCGATAATTTTGCAAGGGATTGTAAGGAAGGATAATAGCTGAAAAGTCAAAGGAATCAAAGATGAGTTAAGTAAACAAACTCGTGCAGGTAACATAATTATATTAGCCTTCCACTTCCTTAGCACACAATCTTCAATCTAAAGAGAAAATCTCGGATATGAAAAAGGAAGGTTTCCTCGATTCCAGCCTAAAATATGTATAGATTTCCAACTCCTCTCATCATAGATTTAAACCCAAAAATTTGAATTTAGGCATGTTTATTTCAAGCCCCGAGGATTTGGAGAAGATGAGGAGCATGTTGTGTGCAGTAGATAGGCTCTCCTCTTTGACTTCTAGGATGATTGACAAATCATCGGCAAATTGGTCATTCGTAGTCATTGTTTCCATATCCCCACTTCGACCAATTTAGATAGCATCCCATCAAGGAGAAATAGCGAATGTATAAAAGAAGAGGTGATATTGGATCGCCTAATCGTACTCCATGACTCTTTCTAGAAATCTAGCATCGGAACCCTCCATGTTAAATGAAATACGGGTTGTTTCAAGCTGGACATATATCCAATTTATGAAAGAAGTCGGTATCCCCGAAGCCTCTAGAGCTCCTAAAATAAAGGGCCAATATAATGTATCGACATACTTTCGAAAGTTGATTTTGAAGAAGATAGACTTATCTCCGAATTTAGGCCATTGGTTTAAAATAGTGAAAGCTACCAATAATGCATCTTTTGTCGCTACATGGAAAATTCGCTATAAAATTATGCCCACGGATGTGGGATTTTATGGCCACAGAATTGAGCTCTGATCACAACATGTCGTGGTCAGTAGCCGTATCTACAAGTCTCGTCGCGAGAGTTCTCTAGTCACGAATATGTCGTGGACACTACAAGTGACTACAGAACTTGTCGTGGCCACAACTCCTGTATGAAGACTTTGGCCACGGATTGTAGCTACAAGAGACTAGTGGTCACGAAATTATCTGACTACAAGTTTCCGTAGCCACGTTCTGTGACCACAAATCATTTTTCTCATAGTGTGTAGACCTCTCTCTAATAAACACGAATTGAGTGGGGGCCATATAGGTCTCCAAAATTTTAGACCATCTATTTGTCAATACTTCTAAGATGATTCTTAAATGGTGGTTCATCAAATTCCTAAGCCTAGTTTCCTTCTGTTCCGCGAAAGAAGCTTTATCTCCATTTTAATTTAACCTTAAATACTATCACTTGATTTTTCACCGATTTAAATCTAGTATTGGTATCGCACTGAAGGATGTGTAAATCTCGCAGCAAAAAATTAGAGGTCTTGTAAGAATGTGTAAATCTCACGGTTCGAGGCTTTGCCTAGTAGGAATTTAGCAATAACAATCAGTCGGCTCATTTCTAATTTAGTTGATACAAAAATATAGAATACTTAAATAAGTATTGATAAAATTGGTGAAAAGAATGAAGGTGCTTTATTTTTTTCTCACAATGCCCAAAATCGTTGGTGAAGGGATATAAGTCACGTTTAAAGAGATGGGGAAACCATCACTTCAACAAAATGAGTATATAGTGATGTCTTTTTGAATCCATCACTATATCATCCATTATTAAATATACAATACTGATTGATATAATTGAAATTCACGATAAATGGCATATTAATTGTTGAAGCAACTTTAGGCAAGCTTCCTTTGGGCTATTGGGCCTAGCTAAATAAAATCAAAGTCTTAATGAATGAGTGTTTTAATCTTATTAATGATGGAGAATTGGATACATCTCTCTTCCTTCGCTAAAATTGACCAAGATACAAAAGGTTATTAAAATTGTGAGCTAAATTTATGATCTTTGGTTGAATGCTCTTTTACAGTGAATAAAATGGAACGATCTTTCTCTTAGAAAAGTGTTGACCGCGATAATATTACCATCACATTAATTTATTGGTCATTGTAGGATTAGCGTGGTCTCTAGATTGGTAATTACCGAAATCATTTATATTAAACAACAATAATTTATTGTGGTCAAACAATTTTAGCCATAAAATAATGGGATATTTACACCCATAACCCTAAATAATCTGGTAATTACCCCAGGAACCCTGCGTAATAGCGGATTATGTCAGAAACCCCGAGTAATGGTTAACTCTTGCACAACATAATCCTGTGTTAGGAGACGTTAGTTTTTGTTGGACGACCGTTGTGTGTTTGACGAAAATGCCCCCAGCTTTGCTGGGCTCCAACAGCTAGAAATAGATCCGTTGGTAGTCTTCTCTCCCATGCAGTGACCTATAAAATGAGGGGTAGAGACCCCTGATAACCCGAAAATACGATCGAGGTAAAGGTCGGAAAATGGTCGTTGCGACCTCAATCACAAAAACGGAGAATATCAAGAAAAATCAACCACTCAACTCAGATAAAAACAATCAAGCACAAAATAGAGCGGTCTAGCTATGGATTAACCTGGTATAGCTCCCAGGGTCGAACACAAGGAGCACGGGTTGGCTCGAAAGCCTACGAAGTAGTCACAATAGAATAAAATACAAGAAAAGTTATTTTTAGTGGTTTTTATGAATTTTTAAATTTTTTTTCTTGGATTTTTAAAAGATAAAGAAAATAGAATAGAGTGAACTCAAGCCAACTTCAACAATTTATTAAACACACCAAAAATAATGCAAAAAGTAAGGAAAAATTGTTTTTGTGTTTTTTATGTTTTTAAGTGTTTTTGGTTAATTTTTGATATTTTTCTGACGGGTAGATTATTTTGTAAAAATCAAACAATGCAAAACAGGAGAGGTACTGTCCAGCAAGGCTTGAGACTCAAAAATAAAATATCTAAGAGTCTCACTAAGCCCTGGAGGTAATTTTCCTATAATCTATGAAGAATAAGGAAAATTTGGGCACCTTAATTATTGTTTTTGGATTTTTAAATTAATTATTAGAATTTTTGTAAGTTTTTGAGGGTTTTGCAATTTTTAAGGTTTTTAAGTGATGAAAAATAGCCAAAATTGGCTAGAAAATCAAACCACAAGCAAACAACAGTATCTAATTTTTTTAGAATTTTTGGTGGGGTTTTTATATTTTTTTATGATTTTCAAAGATGAACAGTAGCTGAAATAGATTTTTTGGATTTTTAAAAATAATAAATGGAAGCAAAAATGTCCTCAAAAATCCCTAAAATTTCTACACCATGGCAGGAGCCATGTGTCAAAATCTCATTGGATTTGGAGGTCGTTTGATATTTTATTCAAAAACAACAAGGGGGCACTGTGCACAAGGACCAATGTGCAAATACCCGAAAATCTGGGGGCTCTGGTGCAAAATACCCAGCAAGTCACGCGCGTGGCGCGTGGCTGGGGCACACAGGGACCAAATGGTAATAAAAACCAAGTTTTAGGGCCTTTTGATAACTCGTATCAAAAGCCCAGGGACTCGGTTGCAAAAAGCCCAATAAAATTCAGCACATACGCATAAACAACACTCACAGGGGCATAAATGCAATTACCACAAAGTTCTCATTCATTTCATAACCCAACAGACTACAGGATAAAAGATGTAAATAGCCCAACTAAACACGTGACGAAGCACGTGGTCTCATACACACAGGGGCATATATGCAAATAAAAGCAAGCACAGGGTCCACAGTGCAAATTACCCTACGTAAATAAAAGTGCTAAAATATTTACAGGACTAGGACTAAACGCATAAAGTAGAGGGGCCTAAAGAGAAATTACCCCTTTTATTAATGTCGAAGGGCTGGATGTGCGACGCGTGGCAGGTTGGACGGATGGGATGGTGCGCCGCAAACCCAAAGGACCCCTCGAGTTGATCCGACGGCCGGTGCGTGTCCACGTGGATGATCGAATGGTGAATCTGCGACGTGGGTCTTCGAAGGACTCCGGGCTCGGATCGGATGGGCGAGGTGAAGCCACGTGTGAGATCAGACGGTCCTCGTGCGTGGTGGCTTAGCCTCGCGGCTCGACGGTGCAGATCGATCCTCGTCGGATCTGGCGGATGAGGCTGCTCAGAGGATGGACGCACGTGATCTAATCTGGGGCACCAAGGTCGATCTGACGGCGGGCGAGGATGGTGGAAGAACTGGCGGCCGGCGAGCTTCGCCGGCCCTCTGCGTGCGCGTGGGTCCTCGCCTGCTGCTCAGGAGATGCTAGAAAGATGCGCCATGGAGTTCCGCACCTGAGGCACTGCTCCGATGAAGAGGAGGAGTTCAGGAGAGCTCCGGCGACGTCGAGGAGCTGGAGCTACTGTGCTCTGAAAGTTCGACCTCCAGATGAGGTCGGTAGACCTGTAGACCTGCACAGAAAGAAAGAGGGGTCGAGGGCAAACTGCCTCGACCCGTCAAAGCGAGCGAAAGGTGGCTGGTGCGGTGAAGTGGAGGGTCTCCGGCGAGCGGCGGAGGGGGGAGACCTGTAACCCTGCTCCGGGACGAGCCAGGGGGAATGGAGGGGCGGAGCAGGTGGAGAGGGGTTAGGCGAAGGTGGTGGCGGAGTCGGATGGGCAAATGGGTGGACGGAGACGGCTAATGGAAGTGGCGGAGCTACACTACGGCGAAATCGAAAAATCTATCTCTACGCTAACCTACGGCCTAACTAGGTTACCTGATGGGTGCATTCGACTGGGCTGGAGCCAAGGAGGCTCCCGATCGTTGCCTCAAGGGGTCGTCGAGGTCCCCGAGGCTCGGGCGCGCTCGCGGCGGCGCACGACGGAGGATACCACCGGATCAGTGATTTCCGGCTGCCCAGGCCTCGCTTCCACTCCAAATCGCTCGCCTGTCACTCGGGTGATCTGGAGGAGTTCACAGGCGCCGAGGGGAAGATCAAAGATGGCGTGATTAGGTCGCCGGTGACGACCTTAAATATGGTGGAGGACCCGAGAAGAAGATGGTCGGGCAGGCTGGTCGGGTCTCGGATCGAGCAAACCCACCCCGGGCGGGGGTCCTGGATGTCCAGCGTGTAATCGGAGCCCGGGGTTAGCGGTCAGAGCGGTCGGATCGAGCGGGAGAAAAATCAAGAAGTCGGGTCGGTCGAGAGGATCCGCGACTCTGTGGTCCAGGGGGGGGGAGTTGACCGGGGGTCAACAATCCCCCGTGGACCAATCAGAGCCCGCCAAGGCTTGCATTTTTATTTTATTTTTTTGGGGCTTTTAATGGCCGAATTTTTTAAAAACTTAAAACATGAAAAATGTTTGTTTTAATTTTTTCTATTTTTTTGTCATTTTTAATTAATTTTTGGAAATTAAAATAAGGTATTTACATATTATAGCTATACATAGGTATATGTATAATATATGATTTTTGATTTTGATTTTTTATACATTTTTATTTCCCTTTTATATTTTATTTATTTATAGGATAAAATGAGGAATAAAAAGCTATTTTTATTTTATTTTTATTAATTATATTCATAAGGGAAATAATTATTTATTTACACTTATATACATGGTATATATACAAGGTATTTTTGTATTTGTAATTTTTATTTGATTTTTGGTTTAAGTCTTTTTATTTTATTTATTTACAGAACATAAAAAGGAATATTCACACAAAGTTTTGAAAATAAATAGCTTTATTTACAAGGTGAAATAAATAGAGAGATGATGAGCTATGTACATGATGAAGGGTTCTTTTTGAATTTTTGATTTTTAATTTTTGTTTTGTTTTCAATAGTTTCTATATATACAAAATATGTACAAATATATTTTTGGTTGAGGAAAATATTATTTATTTATTTACATAAATATTTACACATGAGCCCCTATCTCCCTCTACTTGTGGCTTTTATGCGGTCAGGCCCATGCTGAGCCCTCCCTTGGGTTAGGTTGCTCAATATTTATTCTAAATATTTCCCTCTTTTTCTTTTTCCTCTTTATTCTTTTATTTTTGCACAAAAACATGCTAATTACATATTTTTACAAAATGCATGCTTTTGCTAATTATTGATATTTACATATATCTACATGTGTTTGCAAAGGTTTTTGTAGCTAAAATATAAGAATAAAGAGTGATGAATGGGTATTCATCACCCCCCTATACTATACTTTGCTAGTCCCTTAGCAAACACTTATTTGAAAAAGAAGTGAAAAAGAAAGAAAAAGAAAAAGAAAAAGGGGATGTACATGGATCAAGGTTGAGTTATTAAACTTTCCTTCATTAAATTGAAATATGGAGCTCGATCAGATCTTTGGATTATTAATGTGTCGGAACCTTATTTGGACTTAAGCTTAAAACTCAACATCCTCTAAGTTCCACCAATCTATGGACAAGACTTCTCAATAAACCAGATCAGAACAAGTCTACATACACAAACTCTAATGACCATGAATCTTTCCAAGCAGTGTAAGTGATATGTGGCTCCCCACCTCAGAAGCAACAAAGAAACAACCTCCCTCAACCTGGTAACTCTAATGCCTCGGTCTAGCAACTCTTTCCTCGAGAAGCGGGGTATTCCCTTCTAAGTTCAAGTGCAACCGGCTCAAGAAGAGGGGGTAGAAGTATAGAGTTTTGGAAGCCTAGCCAGTGTAGCTAGGTCTCCCGCTGCAAGCTTCATGAGATGTAACATGGATAACATAAGCTTTGCTTTATTTGACTATGTACACTCCGGTGGGGTTATTAAATTTTCAATCCGACCCACCACTTTTTTGGAGTTCTTTTTGCATTTTTGCATTTTTTTTTCAAAGACTTCTGTACAGCATATCTACATGGTGCAGCATATAAGAAATTTCTCCTTGAGCCAGTAGACTATCCCTCTTTTGAAGCTTTATTGCAACCCACGGCTTCTGTCTTTAGTCTTCATCACCACTAGACCAAGTTGAGGTGCACTTCCTTCACTAGAAGAAGAAGAGAGGTTCCGCCTAGAAGTACTACCCTCATATGCTACCCCAAGCCAAAGGAAACTGCCTCCTCACCACCTCATCCGTGGAGAGCCATGTGTAAAGTGCAGGTGCAAGTCAAGCCATTGTCTCTAAGAGTCATGCGTGTGTTGTTAAGTGTTCTACTTAAGCTCATCAAGATGACATATGCTCATAGCCTAGTGGACTCAAAGAATTAAGTCCTTATGGACCTGAAAAGCCTTAACCCTAAGTCCTATAAGGTTCCTCTTAAAGTTAGGTGGATTAAGATCTTATTCAAGCTCCATTTCTCAATTTAATTCCAGGCTTAGTTTAAATGTCAACTCTCATCCAGGAAAAACTATATACATATCTGTACACAAGATGCTATTTACAAGTATTTTACAATCATGCAAAATTTTTGAAAAATGTTTTGAAATCATGGATGATGAATGATGCATGAGGTGCAAGTTTTGCAAAAAGATATTTACAAACATTTACACAAGATTTTTGCAAACTTTTGATTTTCAAAACATTTTGGAAAAATTTTGTACTATATACATAATTTTGATACAACATATTTACACAAGCTTTACACAAAAGATTTTTGAAATCATTTTTACAAAAATACTTTGTACACTAGCTATGTATGTGCAAGGATAAAAGAGGTTTATGTACATGAAAATTTTTAAATTTTTGTGATTTTTAGCCATTTTATTTGTTAACACACTCACACAAAGTACGAGTTATGGCTAAAGTATATATGAAATATATACACACCCCCCTATACTTAGCTCGAACGATGTCCTCAGAGTGATCAAGAGCGATGAAGAAGACATAACTCGTGCTTAGTAAAAGGGAAGTGAAAAGGAATGGCTAAGTACAGGAACGAATAAATGAATAGAATAAGAGGAACTCGGTGGTTTCCCCCTATACTTAGGATTAACTAATCCTAAGTATAGCAAGTTGTACATGAAGGGAAAGCCGAGTGAAGAAGATACAGAATCTGCCCCCCTATACTTAGGGTAAAATATCCCTAAGTATAGGCAGCAAAACAGGAGCAGAAAGACACGAAGAATATCATGAATATATACAAGAGGGAGGACATCACTCCCCCTATACTTAAGGTGGAGAACCTTAAGTATAGGCAACAACACAGAAGTGATGAAACAGATGAATGAACAACCCGGTGTTTCCACCCCCCTATACTTAGGATGAGTAATATCCTAAGTATAGCAAAGATAATCCTATGCGAGACCTGGGGTGAAAACAAGAACGGAAGAAAGGAAGATCAAACAAGACGAAACATGAATATACAAAAGAGTACATTGTTGAGGTGCCTCTCAACAAGCGCTAGATTTTACGCCCCTAGCTGGGCGCAAAGGTTAGGACAACGCAGTATCAAGGTTCAGGACGGCATCGGTAAGTCGAATGCCATACTGTCGTCGCAGTCTCGGTGTGAGAACAACGACGAACTCAACAGTGTAAAGTAAGACACCCCGATATGCAATCAGGTGGGTGTCTGCTACCGGCCAGTGATATGAGCATAAGTAATCGGGATCCGGTAGCACAAAAGAAATCAGCGGCTCTGGATCAGACTGGAGTGAGAGTATAGAGCCGAAGAAATCAAACGTGGAGAAGGATGGATCAGTCATGGAATCCTCCACGTCAATCAGTGTCTCAAGCAGGTATGGAAAGTCAAGATCAGGAGACTCTTGAAAAGGGCTGATATCCGATGCATGAAATAAAAATAGATCAGGCAAATCATCGACTATCTCCAAAATGGGCTCATCCTCGCGAAGGTCATCAAGGTGAGAAGAATCAGAATCAGAATGATCTAAAGACTCGGTTTCGTGTTCCGCCAGATCGGAAACACTCTCAGTAGGTGAAACCGAGTACGCATCATGTGCGGCATCCTCCCGCAGATAACCCTCGGGGAGAGATGCCAGATCAGAAGTGACTAGAAGAGGATCAGGATTTAGATGGTCATCTGCGCTGCTATCAAGTATCCACTCAGTGCACCAGGCTGCATCATCATCGGAAGTGTAACTCTCGGCAATCTGGAAACAGGAAATGGTACTAGTCAACATCGCGGAAGCTGGGAAAGTGTCTGTAACTGATCCTCGCTCTGCGGCTATGCTGGCTGTCAGCTGGTCCTCAGAAAGTGTATCTGTCTCGACGAAGTGGAGGACAAAAGGCTCGAAGACGGGACTCTCTGTGTCTGTACTCTCAAAGTGGTGTCCCTCCTCGAGCTGTGGCTGCTGGGCTGAATCTTGGTGCCTGTCTGCATCCAAGAAGTGTCTCTGCAGGAAGAAGACTGACTCCTCCGGGACTGGAATCTGATATGTCTGAATCAACGGCTGCAAAAGCTGGGGCTCCTCCGGCTCCTGGAGTATCAGAAGATCTGATATCCAAGACTCGTCAACAGGGAACTCTGGGGCTGACTCGAACTCCAACTGGAATGCCAACGGGAACTCGAGTAGACTCTGGGTCCGAACCTCTGCTATCGCAGTCATCTCCTCCGTAAGTGATGCTGCATCATCCAGATCCTCGGGCTGGTGTGTAGAAACTGTATCATCGTGTAAAGTGACACACCGCACTGGTACTGCATCGTCCTCATGTGTTGTTCCGACCGAAGCATCTCGTGCAGAAGAACTCTGTGAAAGTAGCCTCGAGATGATATCTAGGAAGTGAATGTCGGAACTGCGGTCTGAACCGCCACATGTGGTAATCACCAGTGCTATCTGCTCTGCGGTCATCCCCCGCATGGAGATCTCAATCAAATCTGTCAGTGACAGTCCATGGTCTGGAAATCTCCTCAAGAGGTCAAGCAACCTCGGCCATGCCTCGTGCAATGGCTCCTGGGGGTCAACTGAAAAATCCATGATCAAAGACCGCATAAACTCTGCTCTACGTGGGGGAAAGTATCTCTGTAAAAACTCTCGGCGTAGCTCTCCCCACGTCTCGAATGTCCTCCCCAATCGGCGATGCCATCTCATGGCTCTGTCATGAAGCGTGAAGGGGAAGGTCCTACTCATCAGCTCCTCTGTAGTGACATCTGAGTATCTCTGTGCTCTGCTAAACTCCTCGAAGGCGGACAGGTGAAGATAAGGCTCCTTGTGCGCCTCTCCTGAAAACGTCGGCAGTCGCTGAACGTAATCCAAATCCAAGACGAATGGCCCTAATGTAGAAGCTGACTGAGCTCCATGTGCTATCTGCTCTTCCATCCCTCTGGAATGGAACCTATCTGCTGATCTCCACTGCTCTCTTGGGTCACCAACGGAGTGCGCTCTCAACTCAGCAACATCGTCCGGGTCTCGCATCTGCTCTGTCTGATGTCCTCGGACGTCTAGCACAGCATGCCCAGAGTGATGAGATGAAAGGGAGGGAGGGGGCGGGAGGTTGGTCGGAGATCCGACCTCCCTAGAAGGTGGACTGGAGTGATGGACAGAGGATGGAGAAGAAGCCGTAAGAGTCGGCTCAAAGTGAGAGGAATCCATCATCCAGGGATAAGGGGGAAGAGAAATGAAGGGAGGTGAGGGAGGGAAATAGATGAAGGAGAAAGGTCGAAGGGATCTGGCAATCAAACAAGATGAAACAAGCAAACCCCCAATTCACCTACGCACCCAAAGCTGAAGACCGAAGGGATCGGTCAATTATCTTGTCAATTTTATTTTAGGTGATCATCCAGTCTATCAGAGCGATTACGTGATGTAAATAGGTATCCAAATCTTTCTCAACCGACTGTCCCGTACTGAAAGCCGGTAATCAGTCAAGAAAAGATCGGAGGCTCTATCCTAATGTGCGGATCACTCTCTCGCTCATGCAAACCAGACAAGGAGGGGGTTACTCTCCCCAAGACAGATTTTTCGTGAAATGTCTTTTAGGTCAAGTATGATTAGCAGTCCCGATTTTATTGTTTTTCTTTTTAATTTTTTTCAAAGCAAACAAGGGGCCTAACGAATTTTTCGGTTCTCCTGATTATTTAAGCCGAAAACAGGGGGGAGAAGACGAAAAAGCCGATGCACGATGAAATCAATGATGCATGCAAAGTAAGGAAGGCGTACCTGACTCCAGCACTCTACATGCAATATGATCCGCGCATAAATGTAAAGACAGGAAAGTAAACTACCTAAATGATGCAAGCGGTAAAAACCGAGTCCTAAACAGCAGTGCTAGCGCAGAACCGTCTAACCGATCACCGACCTTCAAGCCAAAGAGTCCGGTCTTGGCCTACCCCTCCTCTTCTCGACAGGTCGAGTTCAGGAGTAGCGCTTGTGGGGCAGGCTCGCGGCACGTAGGCTGCGAAGGCAAATGAGTCGGTTATTTTTATTAATTATTTTTAGTAGGTCCAATTACGGTCTATAGGAACAGATAATCAATTAGGTGTGGGGATCCTACTATTACGGCACAGTCACCAGAAAATCCTACTGCTAGGGGCTCGATCAAAAAGCCGCGTAAACACCGGAAAGGCAGTAAAAAAATAGAAAATAAAAGCCGCGAAAAACCGCGAAAAACCGCTACGTTCTAAAGGGTCCCCCGAGCACACCGGTGCTCGGCGAAACAGACCCGAGCGTTCAAACAGTCCAAGTCCACAAGTCTGAAACCTGTATTATTACAATGATGAATGAATAAAATCCTAAGCTACCTCACCCACTCAACTCTCTCTCTCTCTCGCTCTCTCCTGCGGCTTCGTGAAGAAAGAAGCCGCCTCCGCCTCGCTCGGGTGCTCCGGCGCTCCTAAGAATGCCGCCCTCGCTTCTCGGGCCCTCGCAAGAAAAATAGAGAGAAGTGTGGTCAGTCCAACAATTATTCAAAAAGATCAGAAAAGTGTATATCTACAAAAATCTATACAAAAAGCCGCGAAACTCGAAAGCCGCGGAAAAATCTAAAAGACTACTAAGCCGTGCTCCCCGGCAACGGCGCCATTCTGATATCCCGAAAATACGATCGAGGTAAAGGTCGGAAAATGGTCGTTGCGACCTCAATCACAAAAACGGAGAATATCAAGAAAAATCAACCACTCAACTCAGATAAAAACAATCAAGCACAAAATAGAGCGGTCTAGCTATGGATTAACCTGGTATAGCTCCCAGGGTCGAACACAAGGAGCACGGGTTGGCTCGAAAGCCTACGAAGTAGTCACAATAGAATAAAATACAAGAAAAGTTATTTTTAGTGGTTTTTATGAATTTTTAAATTTTTTTTCTTGGATTTTTAAAAGATAAAGAAAATAGAATAGAGTGAACTCAAGCCAACTTCAACAATTTATTAAACACACCAAAAATAATGCAAAAAGTAAGGAAAAATTGTTTTTGTGTTTTTTATGTTTTTAAGTGTTTTTGGTTAATTTTTGATATTTTTCTGACGGGTAGATTATTTTGTAAAAATCAAACAATGCAAAACAGGAGAGGTACTGTCCAGCAAGGCTTGAGACTCAAAAATAAAATATCTAAGAGTCTCACTAAGCCCTGGAGGTAATTTTCCTATAATCTATGAAGAATAAGGAAAATTTGGGCACCTTAATTATTGTTTTTGGATTTTTAAATTAATTATTAGAATTTTTGTGAGTTTTTGAGGGTTTTGCAATTTTTAAGGTTTTTAAATGATGAAAAATAGCCAAAATTGGCTAGAAAATCAAACCACAAGCAAACAACAGTATCTAATTTTTTTAGAATTTTTGGTGGGGTTTTTATATTTTTTTATGATTTTCAAAGATGAACAGTAGCTGAAATAGATGTTTTTGGATTTTTAAAAATAATAAATGGAAGCAAAAATGTCCTCAAAAATCCCTAAAATTTCTACACCATGGCAGGAGCCATGTGTCAAAATCTCATTGGATTTGGAGGTCGTTTGATATTTTATTCAAAAACAACAAGGGGGCACTGTGCACAAGGACCAATGTGCAAATACCCGAAAATCTGGGGGCTCTGGTGCAAAATACCCAGCAAGTCACGCGCGTGGCGCGTGGCTGGGGCACACAGGGACCAAATGGTAATAAAAACCAAGTTTTAGGGCCTTTTGATAACTCGTATCAAAAGCCCAGGGACTCGGTTGCAAAAAGCCCAATAAAATTCAGCACATGCGCATAAACAACACTCACAGGGGCATAAATGCAATTACCACAAAGTTCTCATTCATTTCATAACCCAACAGACTACAGGATAAAAGATGTAAATAGCCCAACTAAACACGTGACGAAGCACGTGGTCTCATACACACAGGGGCATATATGCAAATAAAAGCAAGCACAGGGTCCACAGTGCAAATTACCCTACGTAAATAAAAGTGCTAAAATATTTACAGGACTAGGACTAAACGCATAAAGTAGAGGGGCCTAAAGAGAAATTACCCCTTTTATTAATGTCGAAGGGCTGGATGTGCGACGCGTGGCAGGTTGGACGGATGGGATGGTGCGCCGCAAACCCAAAGGACCCCTCGAGTTGATCCGACGGCCGGTGCGTGTCCACGTGGATGATCGAACGGTGAATCTGCGACGTGGGTCTTCGAAGGACTCCGGGCTCGGATCGGATGGGCGAGGTGAAGCCACGTGTGAGATCAGACGGTCCTCGTGCGTGGTGGCTTAGCCTCGCGGCTCGACGGTGCAGATCGATCCTCGTCGGATCTGGCGGATGAGGCTGCTCAGAGGATGGAGGCACGTGATCTAATCTGGGGCACCAAGGTCGATCTGACGGCGGGCGAGGATGGTGGAAGAACTGGCGGCCGGCGAGCTTCGCCGGCCCTCTGCGTGCGCGTGGGTCCTCGCCTGCTGCTCAGGAGATGCTAGAAAGATGCGCCATGGAGTTCCGCACCTGAGGCACTGCTCCGATGAAGAGGAGGAGTTCAGGAGAGCTCCGGCGACGTCGAGGAGCTGGAGCTACTGTGCTCTGAAAGTTCGACCTCCAGATGAGGTCGGTAGACCTGTAGACCTGCACAGAAAGAAAGAGGGGTCGAGGGCAAACTGCCTCGACCCGTCAAAGCGAGCGAAAGGTGGCTGGTGTGGTGAAGTGGAGGGTCTCCGGTGAGCGGCGGAGGGGGGAGACCTGTAACCCTGCTCCGGGACGAGCCAGGGGGAATGGAGGGGCGGAGCAGGTGGAGAGGGGTTAGGCGAAGGTGGTGGCGGAGTCGGATGGGCAAATGGGTGGACGGAGACGGCTAATAGAAGTGGCGGAGCTACACTACGGCGAAATCAAAAAATCTATCTCTACGCTAACCTACGGCCTAACTAGGTTACCTGATGGGTGCATTCGACTGGGCTGGAGCCAAGGAGGCTCCCGATCGTTGCCTCAAGGGGTCGTCGAGGTCCCCGAGGCTCGGGCGCGCTCGCGGCGGCGCACGACGGAGGATACCACCGGATCAGTGATTTCCGGCTGCCCAGGCCTCGCTTCCACTCCAAATCGCTCGCCTGTCACTCGGGTGATCTGGAGGAGTTCACAGGCGCCGAGGGGAAGATCAAAGATGGCGTGATTAGGTCGCCGGTGACGACCTTAAATATGGTGGAGGACCCGAGAAGAAGATGGTCGGGCAGGCTGGTCGGGTCTCGGATCGAGCAAACCCACCCCGGGCGGGGGTCCTGGATGTCCAGCGTGTAATCGGAGCCCGGGGTTAGCGGTCAGAGCGGTCGGATCGAGCGGGAGAAAAATCAAGAAGTCGGGTCGGTCGAGAGGATCCGCGACTCTGTGGTCCAGGGGGGGGGGAGTTGACCGGGGGTCAACAATCCCCCGTGGACCAATCAGAGCCCGCCAAGGCTTGCATTTTTATTTTATTTTTTTGGGGCTTTTAATGGCCGAATTTTTTAAAAACTTAAAACATGAAAAATGTTTGTTTTAATTTTTTCTATTTTTTTGTGATTTTTAATTAATTTTTGGAAATTAAAATAAGGTATTTACATATTATAGCTATACATAGGTATATGTATAATATATGATTTTTGATTTTGATTTTTATACATTTTTATTTCCCTTTTATATTTTATTTATTTATAGGATAAAATGAGGAATAAAAAGCTATTTTTATTTTATTTTTATTAATTATATTCATAAGGGAAATAATTATTTATTTACACTTATATACATGGTATATATACAAGGTATTTTTGTATTTGTAATTTTTATTTGATTTTTGGTTTAAGTCTTTTTATTTTATTTATTTATAGAACATAAAAAGGAATATTCACACAAAGTTTTGAAAATAAATAGCTTTATTTACAAGGTGAAATAAATAGAGAGATGATGAGCTATGTACATGATGAAGGGTTCTTTTTGAATTTTTGATTTTTAATTTTTGTTTTGTTTTCAATAGTTTCTATATATACAAAATATGTACAAATATATTTTTGGTTGAGGAAAATATTATTTATTTATTTACATAAATATTTACACATGAGCCCCTATCTCCCTCTACTTGTGGCTTTTATGCGGTCAGGCCCATGCTGAGCCCTCCCTTGGGTTAGGTTGCTCAATATTTATTCTAAATATTTCCCTCTTTTTCTTTTTCCTCTTTATTCTTTTATTTTTGCACAAAAACATGCTAATTATATATTTTTACAAAATGCATGCTTTTGCTAATTATTGATATTTACATATATCTACATGTATTTGCAAAGGTTTTTGTAGCTAAAATATAAGAATAAAGAGTGATGAATGGGTATTCATCAACCCCCATAGAAATTGATTTTTTTGAGGAAAGTATTTGGTAGATCTAGGACAGAAAAAGGTGCAAAATTTTTATTTTTCGTGATGTTGCAAGATGCTGTATTTTTTTGTTGCTACAAATTATTGCTTGAAGATGTTTACGATAATTGTAGAAAATGCAGTCGCGTTCCTTGGAATCATCATCTATCACGTGTTGTCTTTACGGCGTCGAATCTGTTTTGAAGACTTCCTGCAAACTGTGGAGCAAAGGAACACGATTCTACACATGCGCCTTCAAGACTTGTGATTTCTTTCGTTGGATGGATGAGCCATGTAGCAAAGCAGCGCAATCTTTCAGCACTATCAAGAAATCTCCATCAATGGATAAGAATGTTAAACTTGTATTGAATAAGCTTTCAACAATATTGATATGGCTGAAAGCAATATCGATATGTTTGATATTCATAGCCATGTTAATCACATACATTGCTTTCAAATAATATTTTACAACAAAAACAGAAATCTCATGTATACATGATAAAATGGCGATTGTTCATGTAAGTATCCAAAAACAATAGTTAACACAACTAATACATAGCACATGTAAGGATTGTTCTTGTAAGTATCCAAAAATAGACATCTAACCCAACTAATAGATAGTACATGTAAGGATTGTTCATGTACATACCCAAAAATATACATATAAGACGTTACTTGTGCATCCAAAAAAACACATATCCAAAAATACACATCCCAAGTTATGTATTAGCTTGTCCATGAAACGCTCAAAAACTCTCCAAAAAGATTCCATTTCCCTTTCCGCACTTTCCCTACAATGAGAAATAACAATAACATTCAACAAGGCCAGATCAAAGATTTAGTGATGATTGATGCTCCTACTTGATTTCTAAGAGTTGATGAGAAATGATGTACCTATGGATTCATCGAAGCTGGAGGTCCATCTGGAAATGCGTCGAAATTCTTTATTCTTTTTCGGCCACGCCCCCTTCTTTGTAGGCCTTCTCCCCTTCTTCCTCTTGTCCAAGAACCCCCTGACCTGCACCCAATTCCACTAGGAAAATACACATGTTTTAGATTGATGTTAGTTCATAAGTAAAGACCTAATCTAGATAAAATGTAAGTCAATCAAAATAAATACCTTCTGTTGGCCATTGAATTTTGAGAGCTTGTAGAAGCTTGCGTTGAGGGACCTACTGGTATCTCTTGGTTTACTCATACGACAGTCGATGGTGCATTGATTGGTTCTTTGCACGTGCGAGCTTGTTGCCCGAACTTGCTACACCTGCTGAATTTATGCCTTGGTTTACCATCATTCTCGTCACTTGGCCGAATGCGATTCTTTCGCGGACACCCTGGCGGCCTTGTGGTGCAAGGTGGTTGCACCTTGAATGGAAGATTGACTACCAACCACTGTGTCCTGTCAGGCATTAGTGCTATGTAAGCACAAGAGTAGGCATTGGTGCATGTTTAAATTCATCGTGTCCATTGAACTCGGATCCAACTGCAATGTCTGGAATCTCCATGTCGTTGGACGATATTCGACCTTCGAAGTCCTCCACATCCTCTAAATCTGAATCTAAGAGATAGTGGTAGCTATTCTCAGACTCAAGACCGTTGAGTTCTTCATCATCATCACTGGTACTTGTGCTATCAACAACAAAATCGGAGTTTTCCGATTCGCTTATGTCGATACATAGGATTTAGGAGCGCAACACTCTCTTTGATCTCACTATACGCGATTGCTGAGAACTCCTCACTGGTGCCTCCATTGCATTGGGACTGATGGGTGTCCTTGATTCATCCCAAGTGAATCCACTGGCTCTCCAAATAGGAGATCATCATCCATCTCCACTATATCATTCCGTTCAATGTCCATTTGCACAACTTCATCCTCCAAATACATCGCATGAGTAGTAAATCCCTCCACTCCATCCCTTTGCGCACATTCGGTGAAAGCGATACAATTAAGCGACTCCAAGGATTCCTGCCTAACCTTCCCCAACTCCTGTAAAGCCTCCACAGTCACATTCACATCATTCCCTAGGGACGAGGCGGTTGGATCTTGGCTTGCATTCGCATGCTCTTCCACGACATCGAGTGCTTCTGCGTTGTGATAACTCAATTTACGTCCCATCTTAGTGCAAGTGAAACATTTCCATCATTTGCTTCTCATCAGATAACTTCGCATACCTAAGGAAGAAAAAAATACGATTAGATGTTCGTATACCTAAATAATAAGCGATTAGGGTAAAAAAATCAAATCATGAGATAGTTTCGTACCAAGATGGATGGGAATTAGGAATTTTGCAGCACATATGCAAGGAATCCTTTGCTTGCCAAGGAACAACTTCTGTAATGTCCTCGATGATGTCGAACCAACAAGTGTAATATGGGTTTGTCCCTATGACGACTTGCTTCCCCAGCAAGTACCTATCGCCACCACACCCTCGTACCTTCTTGAAGTATCCCCCATACCAGACGCAAATGCTAAGGATCCCTTCACACCCTTCTAACCAACCCATGCTATAAGGTACATGCATGTTTCATTCTCATCTACACAGTTGGATTTTAAGAAGAGATTTAGAGGCGAAGATGACGGGGAGGACCTACCGTTGCTTTTCGAGTTGCTTTAGGTTTCTTGGTGTAGGAGGAAGGGTCTCGTCGGCGACTGATGGGGGGCTCTTCTTCTTCCACGACTTGGAGAGGATGACGAAGAGGATGAGCCGAAGGCGGGAGAGATAGGTGACGATGTCGAGGGCGGGATGAGGGCTAAAACCTCCACCTCATTTCCCTTGCACTATTCATCGATTCGACAACCACTTTCATTGAGACCCTACACGTGGCGGCAACGAACCCCAATCATTTGATCTCCACCTCGTAACTCAGGCGTGGTAGGTGATAACCCAACCGTGGTTACTGCTAACGTCAGAGCGTAACGGAGGGTTACGTAAGTAAACGCTAACCATTACTCCGGGTTTCTGATGTAATTCGCTATTACGCAGGGTTCCTGGGGTAATTAACAGATTACTCAGGGTTATGGGTGTAAATTTCCCTAAAATAATTTACCGTGACCTAATAGCGTGGCTAATATTGCACTTTTTTTAGTAGCGAATGATCATGAAAAAAATCAAGCATTGACATAGGGAAGAAGATGGACATGTCACTACAACAAAACTGAGCTATAGTGACGGTTTTTTCAAAATCTGTCACTAAATTAGTCGTTGTTAAATATATAACGACGATATTATTCGTTGCGAAATAATTTTTCATACTCGAAATTAATAACTTATATCATATATGTGGTTATATCATTAGCAACAGTCCACGTAGGGATGTGTAAACCAATTCGAATAAATTTTACTGAAAATAAGGTGGTTGGTGGACATGCAGAATCAATTAATGATTTAGACAACAACATAGCTAAATTACAAATTGTGCAATATCTTCTTTGTATATCTATAGTAACCATGATGCAGAAGATGACTTGTTGGAAGGCCATCAGTGCAACATTTGCATCACGACTTGCAAAGACCTGAGATGGTCTGGTTTCAAAAGCAGGCATCATGTATTTTACCAAATCAATACCATGGAAAGGACCAAGAGAAAGCTCCCCATTTGAACACATCATTGTCAATTGATATTACCTCTTCTTATAATTCTTCTGTTGCCAATCTCGCCGCCGCCACCAGATCCTTCCTCTCCTGAGTCGCAAAGATGGGTTCGGCTCCTCCATCTCCTCAATCGCCTCCTGATCGAGGTGGTAATAACGACGCGATAACCAGCAGACCATATTTGAAGGGGATGATGAAGTCATTGACCCTGGTGATATCTCTATCTCTTCTGTTGATCATCGGATCACTCTTCTACAACGGATCGAGTACTGTAAGTTTCTCTTTCCCTGCATATGCTTTCACTTCTTTCTTGCTGATACGTAAAACTGTAGTTCCAGTTGAAAAAAACTAGGTAATTAGATGCCAGATTAAAATGCCAAATGGTCTAGTTGAAAAAGCTATATTTGGGCATGGAGACATTAATTTCTTTTTAATGATTATAGCACCTTTTTGGAATCATATGGCTATGCATCCTAATTTCTTCTCCTCCTGCTATGTCAGTTGTTTATCATGCAGTAAAAATTAAGCTTTAAGCAGTGTTTTTGAAACCGGACCGGATCGGCTGGTTCGACCGGTCCGACCGGTGAACCGGGCCTGAACTGGTCCGGTTAACCGGTTTATGCCGGTTCGGTTTGATTGTTCAAATTTAATTAACCCTTCAGGTTCAACCTATTTTTTTGACCCGGTTTAACCAGGTTCAACCGAAGTTGAACCGCATTTAATTTTTAAATTATTTAAAAATTTTGTTGATAGTGGGAGTTTAACCCATGACCTTTGGTTACCTATTTCACACTTCCAACCAACTACACTAACACAACTTTTTGCATGTGTTGGGTTTTAAATATAATTAAACTATTATCATGTTATAGAGCATCTAGTCCAAATAAAATATATATATATATGATATGTATGATATTTGATGGTGTATAAGAAAAATACTTTATGTATAGTGTGAAATATATACATTATCTATGTATTTTATATATATATATCTCAAGTATATTAAGTGTATAATATAATTTGGGTCCTCATCTATGGGTTCAAACTCAAAATGGGTTTCCATCTTTAAATTGTAATAATTCAGGTCCTAGGGTCATTAATGTAAGAAATTTTTTGAGGCTAATGACGAGTATGCCCTTATTTAAAAGTTGGAACTCAACCCCTCATTCCCTTCTCAACAAGGACATATTCGTCATTAACCCCAACATTTCAATTTCTTTAATGATCCTGAGATCCGAATCGTTACAATTTAAAGATCGGGACCCATTTAAAGATCTGAACTATAGATGGGGACCCAAATTGTAATTTACCCCAAGAATTATTCTTGATATTAGAGTTGAAGTCTCATCTTTTTCTATCTGAGGGACGGGACGACAGTGAAATTAAAAAAAAATAGGACCATAGAAAATAGGGTTCCTGTGGAATCACATATCCCAAGTTTCGTGCACTACACGTTGATGAGGATTTGTTTTCTCACTGCTGCAAAAGAATAAACTAAGTGAAATATCAGTTTAATGTCCTCCGTAGTTTCAAATGTAAATGTCACTAAAATAAAATTGACTTGTGATAAGAAATAGTTTGATCTTTGCTGTCATATTTTTGTAGTTAAATGCATGAATACTATCACTATAACAAAATTAGATTATAGTAACATTTTTTAAATCCTCATTAAGTCGTATGTTGTTAAATAAATAATAATGATATTATTCGTTACAAATGATTTTTATACTTGAAATTAATTATTAATGTCAAATCCGTTGTTATGCCATTAGTTATAATCTGTATAACGATACTTTATCCGCTGTTATTTTTCAAAATTTTAACAAATCGTCGTTAACTTTTTTAGTCTTAAATTGTGTGACAATCTATTAAAAATTTGAAAAAAGCAATGTGTAAGTATTGTTATATGGATCGTCGCTAATGATGTAGCAATGAAGATAATATTTATCATTAATTTCAGGTATAAAAATATCATTCAAAATAAATAATATTGTTGGTATATATATATATATCTAACAACGAACGATTTAGTGACGACTTTTGAAAAAAAGTGTAAATATACCCCAATTTTATTGTGTTGTATTAACTACTTAACTCTTTAAGTTTATAAGGAATATATATACTGTTGTAATATTTTTAACGAAAAAATAATATACAAACGATTATCCAATTGATTGTTTTCATATCGTTGCTAAGTTAGCACCAACTAATAAAAATATTAATGAAAAAATTATTAATAACAGTCGGCATATGAATCTTTAGCCATGACTGTGACTTACTTAAACTACAAGACAAAAAGGTAGTTTGCAATAAAAAATATTTATCGTAAGATATGGCAAGAATATTCAAATTATTCATTGCTACCTATCATTTTGATATGTTGTATGATAATAAAAGATAATCTTACAGCCCATCAAAAGGTATGTCATTTCATTATGTGTTACCCAAAACTCCAATAATTTTCAGCAGAAAATGGAAATAGTATGTGCAGGGAAGAATCCCATGGTGTTTTTAAAAAATATTAATATTTCTAATATACTTATAACTTTGTCCACGTTCTCACATGAAAAATATTGTAGGATTTTTCATCTAATTAACAAAGAAGAGTTAATAGTTGCATTTACACATATGAACAAAATTATAAATGGTCTATGGAAATCAAAGGTGACAATTGAGGTACTGGGCAAGCATGTAAATGACCTCATGATGTGATAAATGCCTTTAGAGGAGACCTGACAAATGAATAATTATTATTTATTACGATTGTTACATGAGCCCATAAATTTACAAGAAAAAACTTATGTCTTATTCTTCATCTCTAGTTATTGGGTAAGTGAAGAACAATTCAAGCATAAAATCAAACTACAACAATCAAGAACACATGATTTATGTAGAAAAATTCCATTATCATAGAGGGGGAAACTAATATATATTTAAAAATTGGGAAATAAATATTTTTTTATATTTTTCTAATTTTTCTTTATTTTTGATATTTTTGATTAATTTTTGAGAATTTTTATGTATTTTTAATTAAAGAAATATTAAAAATAAACAAAACAGAAAAACAAGGACTTTGGAATGGGCATAATAAATATGTATTAAATCAGATTGAGTCCGATTTTAATTTTCCTGAAATCTAGACAGTCTAAATATATATAAGTATAAAACCCTATATAAACTATTATACTATATATACTTATATATCTATTACTAATATTAATATAAAATTATAATTACCTTAAAATATATTTAAAACCATTAAAAAAGAACGGTAGCTATTTGTATTTTATGAGTTTTTCTATATTTATTCTATATATATCTTATATAGTATTTATATTTTATATATTATTATCTATACCTATATATAGTCATTATATATTAAAAAGAAGAAAAGGAAAAAGAAATCAAAAATCAAACAAATACAAAAAGAAAATTAACAATTAACGATTAAAAAATAAAATATTAAAACATCACAAAAATAGAAAAACCCTGTAAAAACACAAAAAAGACATTTGTTTATTTTCTCATAGATTGTCAATTTTTATGGCTATCCATGTTCCTCCTTTGTGGTTCAATCTCTACACCTGCTTGTTGAGTCATGTGAGAGCAACAGATACAACGATTGTCGGATCCGATTTATCGGACATCGCATGCCCTCCATGTGACGTCCTAGGATCCGGGTACTCGGCAAATCCATTTCCACGCATATACATTTCCACATTCGAATACTTGACATTCGCAACAGGAGAAAATAGCAAAAAAGTTGGGAATTTAAAATTTTTCATTGCATTTGACCTGTTTGCAATCACATTTCATTTCCAATCATCAATTCATGTTCATAAAATATATTACATGTATGTTTCAAAAAAATGTATTACATACATGCTTGCTACATTCCACGTCTCCCAAGGTCTTACAGGTAAGATAAAACAGTAAAAGCTACAACAAAACTGTACCACAACAAGGAAGGCGAAGCTACATGAAAGTGATGGTGCCTCCAACAATCACTGATGCGAACCTGCGGATCCACATGTAGGTACGTTATGAGCAAAGTTACACAATACGATTTAAACAAAACTACACAAAAAGAAATGCAGGACAAACATTAAATGTGCACAAAAGAGAAAGAAACAGGGTAATTGATCTCACAAGAATTGCATTTATTATTGTTACTGTTGTTTGATCCGGATATAGATATGAGTAACCAAACTTCGTGGATAGTCTGTGGTCTTGATTTTGATGAGATCTCCCACTATGACTCTAAGGTAAAAAGAACACCTTAGGGGTGGGGTGCCTCCGTAGGCATGCGGTGGGGTACAATGCATCCTAACTAAGTTCCCAACACGTCCACTTAGCCCCACTTCCCAATGATACTTCCGATTCACAATTTAGATTTCCAGTCCCTAAATCATTGCGATAACACAATCCTCCTCATACCCAAGAGAATTATATTTTATTCCCAACATCATTTATCATATTTTTGTGGAACTTCCCAATCAATTGGAGGGCCCTCCATATAATATTCCAATCAATACCATCGTATTGATGCTACATTAGATAAAGCACTCACAACCATGGAATTATCTTTCATGGAATTAAGAGCATCCACGACCAAATAAGGTTTCGCATATTTGGAAGCACCAACTTGGAACTTTTCTCGATTTCGAATCCATTAGTATGTAATATACTACCACCAAAGAAAATAACCATCTTGATTATACTATAACAGATGTTGATGTAGTTCATCATCGTTCTTCAAGAAATGACACATATACCACAATGATTACTAAGGCTTCGGTGATCAACTATATAGGTTCAAATCATGTAGAAACCACAGCAAGAGGAGGGAACATCGTACCTTCTCTACATGAGTGCGGCTTCGGGTCGTTGATCCGCGATGCTCTGACGACCCTTGGTGAAGGAGAGGGAGGAGGAATTGAGGAAGGAAGGGTTGGAGGTCGAAGGAAGGGATTTGGGGGCGTTTTGGGCGTGGCTCACGAAGGGGAAAGGGTTGGGTATATGGGTCCGACCCGGATTCGGATCCGGGTTCGGATCCGAATGTGACATGTACCTCTCCTCGCTAAACTGGTCATAACTCGGGCTCCCGAAGTCGGATTTTTGTGTTCTTGGACTTGTTGGAAAGCTAACTACGAGCTCTAATCAATGAACTACTGAAATAAATTTTTTGGACACTGGAATAAATGATGATTTGCAATTAATCTCATATCCAAAGGGATTTTGCAGTTAAGTCCCTGCTCGAGTTTTGGGGTTTTCACATCATAAAATCTCAAAGGAAGTCTCATCCTCGATACTTTTGATAATTCTAGTTGTTTTCGACACCTGAACTCATAAAAATCTCAAAGAGAGCGAAATTCATAAAATCTCACAGGAAACTTGACTATGGTTTCAATTACATACCTGTGAACAATTGAGGATATTTCTCCCTCATGTCCACCACGGATTCCCACGTCACCTCCTCGATGTCTTGACTTCGCCATCGGACTTCGACTAATAGGATCTCCTTCCGCCTCAGTCTCTTGACCGCATGGTCCAATATCTGCACCAGCTCTTCTGGGAAGGAGAGGTTTGGCTCCACCGCCAAGTCCTTGTAGCTGATCACGTGTCGGGGATCTCGGATGTACTTCCGTAGATTCGACACGTAAAATACGTCGTGGATTCCCTCGAGGTGTGGGGGAAGGGCCACCCTGTGGACTACTTTCCCCACACATACCAAAATCTCGAATGGCGCCACAAAACACGGTGCTAGCTTGTCTTTTGCACCGAAATGTTGTATGCCCCTCATTGGGGACACGCGTAAGAACATGAAGTCCCCGACCTATGATCATGAGAAATACTTAGTCACACAGGATTGGCTAAAAACTATACCCATTAGGGAGCGAATGTAGGGTAAGTGATAACATACCTAAAACTCAAGGTCCCTACGTCGATGGTCGGCGTAACTCTTCTAACGACTTTGCGCAGTCACTAATTTCCTTCAAACAGTATCCACCACCTTGGAGGCCTCCTCAATGATCTGTGGGGTGAACATGGCATTGTCACCCACCTGCTGCCAACATAAAGGAGTGGTGCACCGCCTCCCGTACAACGCCTCAAATAGTGCTATGCCTATACTGGCATGGTAGCTATTGTTGTATGTAAACTCAACTAGTGGGAGATGATCCTTCCAAGATCCTTTCCACTCAACCGTGCAGGCCCATAATAGATCCTCCAAAGTCTCAATGGTCCTCTCAGACTGTCCATATTTGTGGATGGTAGGCTGAAATCATATGTAGCTCTGTCCTCAAGGCTCTCATGAATTCACTCCAGTAGTGTTATGTGAAACAGGAATCTCTGTCTGACACTACTTCCTTGGGTATCCCATGCAACCGAATGATGTGCTGAACATATAGCTTGGCTAGCTGCACTGGTGTATAGGTCATGTTGACCGGGATGAAATGGGTTGATTTGCTAGACCGGTCAATGATGACCCTTATCCCATCATGCCCTCCAGGGGTGCGTGGCAATGATGTGACAAAATCCATGGAGATGCTCTCCCATTTCCATATTGGGATGGAAAGAGACTGCAGTAACCCAGGAGGCCTCTGGTGCTCTACCTTCACCATCTGGCAAGTAAGACATTTGCTAACATGTTCGGCTACGTCCTTCTTCATACCTTCCCACCAAAAATGTTGGTGGAGGTCCATGTACATCTTGGTGCCACCTGGATGTATCGAAAGTCTCGAACTATGCACCTCATCTAGGATCTCTCTCCTCAGCTCCTTGTCATCTGGGACACATACGCGGTCCCCATTCCACACGATGGATTCGCGAACTCGAAATCCGTTGAATTCATCCTTCAAACACTTGTGGTACAACTCATGGATCATCTAATCTGTCAGTTGGTCTTGAACAATCCTGTCCCATAAGTTGCTATACTTGACTGGTATTGTCATTGCATCGGATGTGTCCTCAAATAGATGCTACTCACTAAGTTTAGCGAGCAAATCCCAAGCATGCAATCATGTTGTCGTACCCTCAGTGTATGGTCGTCTACTCAAGGCGTCTGCTGCCATATTCCCCTTACCAGGATGGTAGGAGATGGTACAATCATAATCTTTTAGTCGTTCCATCCATAGCCTTTGCCTCATATTCAGCTCCTTCTGATAAAAAATGTATTTAAGGATCTTGTGGTCTTGAAGATCTCAAATGTCACCCCATATAAATAGTGACGCCATATCTTTGATGCAAAGACTACAGCTGACAACTCCAAGTCATTAGTGGGGTAGTTGTGTTCATAGTTCTTCAGTTGTCGTGTCGCGTACGCCACAACCTGTCCATGTTGCATCAAGACTGCACCCAAGCCCTCCTGAGAAGCATCTGTGTACACAGTGAAGCCAAGGATACCAGAAGGAAGGGTGAGGATAGGTGCATAAATCAATCGCTCTTTTAGTGTTCGAAAGCTCAACTCACACTTATCGTTTCAAGCCAATGGGACATCCTTCTGCGTCAACCGGGTAAGGGGTAGAGCCAACTGAGTGGACCCTCTAACAAACCTTCTATAGTACCCGACGAGGCCAAGGAAACTGTGAATCTCTGTAACCGTCTTGAGTCTCTCCCAAGACACCACTGCCTCTATCTTGGCGAGGTCAACTGACATCCCCGCCCTTGAAACCACGTGACCAAGAAAAGCCACCTCAGTAAGCCAAAACTTGCACTTGTTGTATTTAGCATACAACTGATTCTCTCGGAGCATCTCTAGTACGGTGCGAAGATGAGACTCATGCTCGTATTCATCATGAGAGTAGACTAGAACATCATCAATGAACACGATCACAAATCTATCCAAATGCGGATGGAAGATCCGATTCATCAAATCCATGAATGCGGCAGGTGCATTCATAAGTCCAAACGGCATCACCAAGAACTCGTAGTTGTCATATCTAGTACGGAATGCAGACTTCATTACATCGGCTTCCTTTGATCCTCAACTGGTGATATCCCGACCGCAGGTCAATCTTAGAGAATACCGATGCTCCCTGCAACTGGTCAAATAGATTATCTATCCTGGGAAGTGGGTAACGATTCTTGACCGTTCTCTTGTTCAATTGCCTATAGTCTATGCATAGCCTTAGGGATCCATCCTTCTTCTTCTCGAAGAGGACTGGCGCTCCCCATGATGATGTACTGGAGCGGATGAATCCCTTCTCCAACAACTTCTGCAATTGTACCTTGAACTCCTTGAGCTCGGCTGATGCCAACCTGTATGGAGGGATAGAAATCGACTGTGTATCTGACAATAGCGTGATCTCAAACTCTATCTCTCGTACTGGCGGTAATCCAGGCAGTTCGTCTGGAAATACATCAGGGAACTCACGCACAACTCGGACATCCTCTATCATCTGATCATGTGCCGCCGAGTCTACCATGTAGGCAAGGTAGCCTACACAACCCTGGGTAAAAAGCTGTTGTGCCCTCAAGGTGGAGATGCACTCAATCCCGTCATTAGATGTGCGCCCATAAAACTAAAACAATGGTACTCCAGATAAGCAGAAGACCCATGTCTTCCCAAAACAGTCCAGGCACGCGTGGTGCCTCTCTAACCAATCCATGCCCAAGATGATATCAAAATCCTCTAATTGTATCAGCAATAAAAATGCAGGCATTTCATGTCCACCTATCTGCACAACCACATCCTCTACTGTCTGGCAGATGATGAACATTTGGCCCCCTGGGCCCTTGATGTAGTACGTGGAAGCAACCTCCATCACTGACTTGCCCAACGTGGGCACCATATGATGTGCAAGAAAGGAATGTGTAGCCTCTGAATAAAACAGTGCATGTAAAGACGTCCCATAAGCTGAAATCATACCTTTGACAACCGATCCAAAAGCGTGGGCCTACTCCTGTGTTATTGCATTCAATTGTCCTCGTCGTGGTGCACTAGATCCCGCAACATTGACTGTCTATTGTGGGGCTCGCTAGAAGTCATGGCCTCCTCAACGGGATCCTGATCTCTAAAACTGGCTGGAAGACCTAGTTGGTCTTCCACTTTGTTGTTGTTGCGCGCCTGAGCTGCTGGTATGCAAAGGGCATTGGGCCTTGAAGTGGCCCGGCTGTCTACAAAGGTAACAAGTGCAACTATCTGCCGGTAAGAAGCTCCCCCCAGAAGTGGAACTGACGCCGCCAAGTCCACGGCTCTGTGTCTGCGTAGGGGGGCGAGAAGAAACTGAACTGTGTCCTGCCAAGGCCTGTCCCAAGGTAGGCGATGGTGTGAACCTGCTAGTGGATGGTGTTGCCGTTGTCAGGTGGTGGTGACGGTCTCTACGGAACCGAGAGAAGTTCCGACGTACAACTCGGCTAGGCTGGGGTAGATGTAACTGTGACTGACCTCCATGCAATCGATGTTGTGTAGCCTCCCACTTTGTCACCTTCACAGTAACCTCCTTAATAGTTAGCAATCACCATGCAAACGACAAGTCGAGCTCTCCTCCCCATCGTGAGAGAGATGGTAGGAGGAGGAGTCCTGCAGCTGGAGTCGCTGCTCAAGTGCCTCGTGGTGCTGCTGGATCCCTTGCACCGCCTGTACAAGGAGAGCCAACGTTTGCGCCACATCCTGGTCTACGCACGACAGCAAGGTTCTTCACAAGGAACCAAGGCATTAGTACTTGCTTTTCTTGAGAGAGACATTATGAGAGACATGTGGACATGGATGTAATCGTGCTATTCTCCTATGAATTCATGTTGGGTCAAAAGACTTCAACACTATCAAATATTCGAATACCAATGAGGAATAATATACATGGAAGGGAATGGAGTACCACGGCTCGGATACCAAGATGTGACGCCCTAGGATCCGGGTACTCGGCAAACCCATTTCCACGCATATACATTTCCACATTCGAATACTTGACATTCACAAAAGCAGGGGAAAATAGCACAAAATATTGGAAATTTAAAATTTTTCATTGCATTTGACCTGTTCGCAATCACATTTTATTTCCAATCATCAATTCCATGTTCACAAAATATATTACATGTATGTTTCAAAGAAAATGTATTACATACATGCTTGCTACATTCCACGTCTCCTAAGGTGTTACAAGTAAGATAAAATAGTAAAAGCTACAACAAAACTGGATCACAACAAGGAAGGCGAAGCTGCATAAAAGTGATGGTACCTCCAACAGTCACTGATGCGAACCTGTGGATCCACACGTAGGTACGTTATGAGCAAAATTGCCCAATGCGATTTAAACTAAACTACACAAAATGAAATGCAGGACAAACATTAAATGTGTGTAAAAAAGAAAGAAAAAGGGCAATTGATCTCACAAGAATCACATTTATTATTGTTACAATTTTTTGATCCGGATATAGATATGAGTAATCAAGCTTCGTGGATAGTCTGTGATCTTGGTTTTGATGAGACCTCACACTATGACTCTATGGTAAAGAGAACACCTTAGGGTTGGGGTGCCTCCGTAGGCATGCGATGGGGTACAATGCATCCTAACTAAGTTCCCAACACGTCCACTTAGCCCCACTTCCCAATGATACTTCCGATTCACAATTTAGATTTCCAGCTCCTGAATCATCGTGATAACCCAATCCTCCTTATACCCAGGAGAATTATACTTTATTCCCAACTTCATTTATCATATTTTCCCGGAACTTCCCAATCGATTGGAGGCCCCCATATAATATTCCAATCAATACCATCATATTGATGCTACATTAGATAAAGCACTCACAACCACGGAATTATCTTTCACGGAATCAAGAGCACCCACGACCAAATAAACATTCCTGCTAAGAGGTTTCTCATGAAGGTTTCGCAGATTTGAAAGCACCAACTTGGAACTTTTCTCGATTTCGAATCCATTAGTAACTAATATACTACCACTAAAGAAAATAACCATCTTGATTATACTATAACAGATGTTGATGTAGTTCATCATCGTTCTTCAAGAAATGACACATATACCACAATGATTACTAAGGCTCTAGTGATCAACTATATAGGTTCAAATCATGTAGAAGCCGCAGCAAGAGGAGGGAACGTCGTACCTTCTCTACACGAGTACGGCTTCGGGTCGTAGATCCACGATGCTCCGACGACCCTTGGTGAAGGAGAGGGAGGAGGAATTGAGGAAGGAAGGGCGGGAGGTCGAAGGAAGGGATTTGGGGGCGTTTTGGGTGTGGCTCACAAAGGGGAAAGGGCTGGGTATATGGGTCCGACCCGGATTCGGATCCGGGTTCGGATCCGAATGTGACATGTACCCTTCCTCACTAAAATGGTCATAACTCGGGCTCCCGAAGTCAGATTTTTGCGTTCTTAGACTCGTTGGAAAGCTAACGAAGAGCTCTACCCAATGGGTTACTCAAATAATTTTTTTAGACACTGAAATAAAAGCAGATTTGTAATTAATCCCAGATCCAACGTAATTTTGCAGTTAAGTCACTGCTTGGGTTTTGGGGTTTTCACACTCCAAGACCAGATGGTAGACACCGTTTCTCTGTGTCCATCAATATGGTTTGTTTCAAAGGAAACTAGCCAACTTATTTAATCATACTTTAATACAAAATAAGTTCATATTATCATGTTACTTTTTTTGCTAAGAAAGCTATGTAATGAAGAATTTCAAAGCTATTTTCGTGGATTTTTTCTCAACGAGTGTCAAATCTACAATGCTCAATTTTTTTATTTCTTTTTCAACTTAAAGATGAAAATTTAATATTTATTGAAATTAAAGGTAGTGGAGATATATAATGACGAAATGAACCTATTGTATTTTTTTTGATGTTTCGGAGATAATTAAATAAATAAAAAAAGAAATAATGCAAGCCTATGATGTAAAGTTTTAACCAATCAAACCACTTCCAGATGTTGCAATAAATCATAAAATGTGAAGCATTAAGAGAGTAATATATAATATTTTTAGTTTCAAGAACTATTTCACAATTTACCCTAGAAAATAAAACAGGGATTCACAAATTAATTTATACAAATAATTTCTTAGTGGAATTCACCAAAATAAGTGCAAAAAAAACTACTTGTTTAATTGTCAACATAATGACTATTTTTTTCAAATTCTTAAACAAATAATTCATTTGATAATGAAATAAGAAGCTCATAATATAGATTATTTTCAATAAATAACCTTTATTCCACTTTAAATCCAATCAAACTCTCTCATGTGTCAAAGTTAAGCGCATCAAATGAACTTTCAAATGAAGTAAATTTCTCAATTTTGGGGTTTGTGATTCAAAAAAAATCATAATTTTAAAACATATTTTTATGATTTTTCTAATATTTTTTGATTTTTTATAAGTTTTTCTATTTTTAAATTTTTAGGAATGTATATTTTGCAAAACTAAAAATTCTAAAATCAAACATACATATATAAACACACATTATTTTTTTAGAAATTCTCAAAATACTTTAATAACTTTTATATATTTTTAAATGTAAAACAAAAGAAAATACAATGTTTTTTTATTTTTATAAAGAGAAAAATAATTCTAATTGCCTTAAGAAAATATATGTGATATATTATAGTTCCAGGCACTTAATGTAAATTTCCTATTACTTTTAAATGCAAAATGATATTTTTAAAAATTAAAATACAACTACAATTTTCTTAATTTTTTGGAGCATTTAATAACACCATAGACATGTCTAGGGGCCTACAAGCAATTATTCCGTAATTTTAAACATTACCCACACTAACAAGTGTATAAATGCAAATGTCTAAAGCTTTAGGACTAAATATGAAAATTTACCAAAAAAATATCATAACTAATAATCAATGTTTTGGGACTAAAATGAAATAAAAGAACCCATAATAGTATATGTGAAAAATATCCAGAAGCTTGGGGTTTTGGATGTAAATATTATTAAAATATTTAAACTACAATAGAAAGTTTATAGACTACAAAAGAAATACAAAATAATAGGGCTAAGGTGCAAATACCCCTCAAAGGAATGCTGGTGGAAAACAACGATGATCTCACTTAACATATGTCACTCGCTAGTCGCACAATGATGCTTTGCTCCCGACGGTTGAGATTAGATCTCAGTCAAGGGATTTAACGGCTAGGGGCGGCTTGATCCAACGGTGGTTGCTCCACAGGGAGAAGGCTTGATTGGACGACCGGGAACACCTCTAGAAGAATAAGGAAGAAGCTCCGCCTAGGTGAGCTTCTTCCGGCCAAATCTCAACACTCAGACCATCTGGGAGGCTTGCATGAGGCATAAAATGGAGTTGAAGATCCTCTACACCTACTGAGGCCTTTAGAATGATCCAAGAACCATCGATGGGGTCCTATAATCTCAAGGAAAAACGGATTCCATGTCATAATTCGACCCTCTAGTGTCTATCAAGATCCTGAACCTACATGATTAGCTTGAAAGTGAAAAAAGAGAGGTTCGGGGCATGATTTGGGGCAAAATGAAGCAGAGATGCTGCAGGACGGAGCTCTCTAGTGATGGGTGGCGGAGGAGTTGATCTCCTGATATTTGCAAGGTTAGGGTGTATGGATGGGTGTTGGAGCGTAAAAAGTAAAGAATAAAGAAAATGAGGTGGTTGTAGAGGCATAACAATTGCTAGACATGAAGAACAAAGGCCGGAGCCTAGAGCTTCGGCGTACTTTCTTTTTGAGTATTTTAGTGAATTAAGATGAAATCAACGGGAATAAAGTTTTGATATATACTACTAGTTGTCCTCAGAATCAAAAAAATGCAAGATAATAGAGTTCGGTTGTAGTTGTGCGGTGGGGAGCAAATCGCACGGAGGAGCTCCGGTGATGATGGCGGAATACCTTGAATCCACTTCTCCTCATTGTGAATTGATAGGGGATCGTTTGCACTAGTATGATAATAAAAAATGATTAGCAATCGTTGCATGACCAAGTATGCCTCTGATCAACAATCAACCCACATAATGTTCAAGCGATCAAAATGAGTGTGTTAAAATTTATTATAACCCAGAAATAACTGTTTATAGTGGAAAAGTAGTATAGGTGTCGAACACAAGGAGACAAGTCAATGTAGCGGGTATATTATTCATAAATAGTGAGAAATAATATAAGTATTTATACAATATACACTCCATTAATCAATTAATTAATGTTTCTGAATTTTATTTTTTATTATTTATACATATTACTTTTAGTTTTTTATTTTATAATTTTTTATTTTCTTTTTATATTTTTTTATTTTAAATTCCTTTTTATATAGAATATAAGTATGTATCAGTATAATAAGTATATAATGTAATATGTATAATATTGGTAATGTATAAAACAAAAAATATAAAAATACCTAAAGAAATTCTTTTTTAGTTTTTAAAGGGCTTAAAATATTTATGATATTTTATCATAATTAATAGTGATATTATGTGCGTGTGTGTGTATTATACAATTTAGAGTATTATAACTATAAATATAGATATACATAATCAAAATTTACAAAATAAAGTACTTTTGTGTTTTTAAATTTTTCTGTTATTTTTATGATTTTACGAATTTTTAACTAATTTTTAGATATTTTTAAACTCCAAAATATATAAAATCAAGTACTTTTAAAATATGCTGAATTATTTTGAGATTTAAAAATATTAAATAAGTCTAAACATTCTCAAAACTAATTTTTATTTGTAATAATAGGTATATAGTATAATACATAATAGAAAGTAATATTTTTAGAATTTGTAAAGATTTTTATATTTTTTTATATATTTTTGGAGATTTTTAATTTTTAGTAATTTCCTTTTTCTATTTTTAGGGATTTTTGGTCCATAGATATAAAAAATTACAATAAACATTAGGGATTTCTTCAAGTTTTAAAGGTATTTTTCTTTTTTTTGTATTTTTATCTCTAAATAGGGATTAAATAGCACGTGAATGATTTCTAATAATGGAAAATGTAATAAATGATAAATAAAAATGGTAGGATGAATAGATATCATTCAAAGCACATTAAATGATTTTTGCACAATTTTTAGAGAAATTTAGTTATTCAATCCAAAATGAAATACCTAAAATAAATTACACAGAATTGAGAGGGCATTTTTGCAATTTAATTAAAGTCCATAGGGTACAATGAGAAATATCCTGAAGTTTTGAACTAAATACACAATTTTTAGTATTAAATCCTAAATATACAAAGTTGAAGGGGATTAAGTGCGAATGTTCAACTCACATGGGGTGCCACGTGAGCCAACGTGGCACAAGACCTGAATGCAATATACACATATACATGGGACCTTATGCAATATTTACATAAAATTCATAAATGAAAGAAATATTTACAGGATTAAAAAGTAATTACAAAAGGATGGAGCATTACTTAGTATTTGCCCCTTTAATCACGCGCTAACGGAGGGCTCAGGGTCTTCCACGTGGTAATCTGGATGGTAGATGTTGACGACGATTCACCTTGAATTCGACGACCTAGATTAGATATGGGTTGAAGCTCAAATATGACGGTTCTCGAGGATTCACAAAGAACACTTATGTCAAATTTCCTCTGCACGACCCTCTCCGTACAATCAAGTCGGCTCCTTAGCTTCCTAGAAGCTTCGCACATGCGAAAGGTCCCTCCACAAGATCCAGAGCTCGCTAAGAGAGCCCAGGAGTTCGGTTGATCTAGAGCCCATGTTCAGAGCTTTAGATGGGGCTCCAGATATCATTGTTGAAGAGTACCTATACCAAAAGCTTAAAGGAGTCGAGGGATATTACCTTGATCCTCTACTAAAGCTACAAAGGCACAGGGGCAACGAGGTGAGAGGACTCCGATGAAGGCGACGGAGGTGATCTGATTCCTTACAGGAATCGGGTGCGAAACAGAGGGGTATTTAATGAATCCCTGATTCACATCCTCTATTATTTTATTTTAACAAAATTCCCTATGCAAATCCCTGTAAATGTATTTATCAAATACAATAAATTGGCTTTGTGCATGCATTTTTTAATATTGTGTAATTAACATTCTTTTTTACCCAAAATAAAAGAATAAAGAAGAAAAGAAAAAGAATAAAGTAAGGATGTATTTATGAAATAAATGCGTACTAACCTGAACCCCGAGAGATGGCCAAATATTGGCCTAATCGACAAGGAATAAAGTAGGAAGAGATAAGGTCCTTGTCTTGCATATATTCATCAATATTCTTCATGTATACATATGTATCACATGTTTTATTTCTAAGTAAAACCAACTAAAAATAATTCAATTTCCTTAATAAAATTGATAATTAAAAGTGTAATAGAAATAAGTAAAGAAAACACGTACAAACAACACCTATACTTGTATATATATTTATTTCTTCGTAAATAATTTATACATATTTTATTTTTTTATACTTGTATATATTCCAAATAACTATATAAAGTTGAAATAAAATTCATAACACAAAAATTAAAAATAAAACCCTTTCTTCGTTGTATAAAGCGTCACACGTGTATATATTATACATAACATCTATTTATTTAACACGTGCAATTATTTTGTAAAAATCAAATAAAAATGCTTTTATATTCTTTAAATTATTTTGTAAATAAGTAAAACATAAAATATAATGTATTTATGTAAAAATAATAAAATAAAATTATAATTATATAATATATAGTTATATTATATATGTCCCTAATACACTTTATTGTATATACAGTATTTCTCTTTTAGTAAAAATGATTAAAAAACATAGAAAAATAGTTTGAAACATAACAAACATTTTTCATTTTATTTATTTTTAAATTTAAAATCATTTAATATATTTTTAAATTTTATTTATGTATTTCCCTATTTTGTCACGTAGTCAATTCTATCCTTATTCTATGTTGTTCTTGATTAGGCCACCTCGGATTGTTGACCATAATCAACTAGACCTCCCCTTGCCTTTTTCCCTCAGATCAGGTTTTACTCCGATTTCTCCCACTTCTTCCAACCGGATCAGAGAAATTTAATCCTCATTTTTCTGCTCTAATTGGAAGGCGCAAATCCCTAATCCACGCCTGAGGATCATCTCCAGGACCCACACCTCGGTTCGCACGATTTTACTCTCTCCTTCTCAAACATGTTGCTCCTATAAGAGCACATGCACCTTCATCTTTTCAGAGACCTTTGGCGCTCTGCCACCACCTTTACGTGCAGCCTTCCCTCCAGATTGAAAGCAGAGGAGAGGAGGTTCCAAGGAACCGTGAGTTCCCTAGGCCCAGTAGCGATCTTCGGTATACTTCATCATAAGGATCCCAGTCTCTCATAGAGCCGACCCATCGAGGCCTTGACCCCAGGAGCATCACCAACTCCAGACCAGGAGATTCCCTTCATCAGGTAACCATAGATGTCTAAGATGCTTCTTCCTTCATTCATGATTTATATTTGCCACAGAGCATCTTCATTCTTCTCTAATCTCTGTTATCACCACATCTCACCTCAATCGACTCATCGCCATGCTTCTCCATCTCAGTCTGCCATCTGATCATTGACCCAATCATCAAATTGGGTCGAAACTTAGGTTCAATCCCTAACCATATGCAGTACGAGACCCATTCACTTTCCCTCGATCATTTTTTTATGTTTCTATACTCTGACCCCATGCTGGAGTGTCATCTCTGATTGAGAAGTTCTGTGTTGGACCAGGATCGAAGCAGACCATGTCTGGAGGACGATTTGAAGACATACAGCAGACCAAGAAGCCTCCAGGTCCCCACGTATCTTCAGGACTCATTTTGAGTTCATGGACCCTCTTGAGAGATTCCATAGTTGTGGACCACCATCAGCAACTTTTTCTCCATCGGAGTAGCACCGGAGGACGTTGGAATCCCACACATTCACCATTCTAAACTCGTCGGAGGTGAGTTCTTCGCCAACTCATCCAGATGTCTCCCAAGCTGTTGGATCAATGATCCTCCTAGTTCTAATCTTGTTTTCCCATTTTGGAGGCACTTGGACCATTTGTTCATTTGTGGATCGATTCTCAGTAGCTCATTGCCGAAGGGGAACCAACTGATATGAATCGTCCATCATAAGTGGATCATCTTCGACCATTCGTTAGCGCCATCCTTCATAGTCCTTAGATCCATATCTGTGCCGCTTCCACGAGCACATGCCACGTCACAAGTAGGGATATCTTTCCCTTCTACCCTCATCTTTTATGATATTTACTCTTTAGTACAATAAATGTAATATTTAGTTCAAAATATTTTTAGTAAGGACCTCATAGATTTTATCATTTGCATTTCAGTCCAGCTCAGTCGAAGTCATATGCATGTGCACGTGTTTTTGTGGGTTATTTGCACATCTGAACCTAATCTTTCATTTATTGAAAAGGTTTTGTGTATTTATAGTTATACCATTGTAAACTATGAACCACGTGCAATGCATGTATTTCCTGAAATAATTACATATTTGTCCCTTGGAGTTCTATTCCTCGTTAATATTTGACCTTGAAACATGGAATAATTGCATACAGATCCTCTGTTTATTGCAACATTTGTGATCTTATTTGATTACCAATAAATATTAGTTTGGCTCTAAAAAATTGTACAAAAAGTGACCTGTAGCATATACTAGTATGATTTTTGAGTGGTAATTTTTGTTAGCCAAATGTCCCTTCTTTGATATCATTAAAAAAAGAAAAACAATAGAAAACCAACTTTTTTGATTCAAAAAATATCTTGAAAATTCAGAAATTCAAAGTAAGCATATTTTATCTAGTTCTAATTATTGTACAAATTTCATCTCATTTGCTTCTATAAAAACCTAAAAATTACAAAACACAAAAATCTTATAAAAATATATAAAATGGTATAAAAATACAAAATTTTAATTTTTAATTTCTGATAATAACATTTTCTTATAGTTTTAAATAAATCTAATCCCTATGAGTTTTGAGCATTTTTGGTATTTATAATTTACAAAAGTAACCTGGTTGTGCAATGTTTGCATGTTTTCTTAGTTTTTGATTTTTAGAAAATTCTAAAGACATTTACAAATTCTCCAAAAATCCACAAAAATAGTATAAAAACTATAAAACCCAAAAATACTTTTACTTAATTTTTATATGCATTTTATTATATTTCAAAAATACAAAAAGAGGTGTGTGTATTTGTATTTTCTCCTTTACTTGCCTTATTTTAAAAATTAAAAATTTGCAAAATTAAATATCACTAAAAAAATAAAAATCCCTTGATTCATTGAGTCACCTACCTAGTTTATTACAGTGCTCCTTGTGTTCGAACATGGCCACTATACCAGGTTTAAATGTAGCTATACCACTTGTGTAATTTGCTTAATTCCTTTAGTAGTTAATTTTCTCGATTGATCGACTCAGTTGATATGAGACAGCAACACTTTAACTAATTGACTTAACTTGAGTTAACCAGGTCGCATCATCAGAATGGCACCATTGTCGGGGAGCACGGCTAGGTAGTTAGGATTTTTGGCTATATCTTGCTTTCATTTATTATTTTCTTATTTACCTTTTTTATAAGATTTGTTCTAACACATTCACTTATTTCTCTTTGTTACGAGGCCCCGCTGAGCGAGGGAAATGATCTGAGAAGAGCCAACGCACCCGAGCGAGGCGGAGGTCGGATGTTCTACACCAACTAGCAAGAGAGAGCGGCTTAAGAGGAGCAGGAGATTGCCTTAGAGTAGATTTTATTTGTCTCATTTTATTTCATTTGAACTTGTAATAACTTTCAAAGACATTGGACACTTTTATTCGAGGTTTGTTTCGTCGAGTGTCGGTGCACTCAGGAGACCTCACTGGATTTTTCTCGTGGTTTTCATCGAATTTGTTTTGTTTTCTGTGTGTGAGCACAAAACTTTGATCTTTATTTGGTTGAGACATGTAGTGATTAAGTCCAAGCACCTAAAAGAATATCTTTTCTTATAAAATCGATTGGACTTAGTCAAATACATAAATTGTTAATTATTTGAATTTGAGACAGTACGCTGTGAGAGGTCTCATACAGTGTTTACAGGACCCGTTGTGGTGTGCATCGAGCAACCTCCAAGATCGGACCTTGGTCTCATTTCTGGATAATTAACACCTTATCCTTCCCATAATAGAACCTATTATTTAGGGTGATTTATTGATGTATCATATAGATAGTTTATTTATATCTTTGAATTTATGCGCGGATCATATTGCATGTAGACTGCTGGAGCAAGGTACACCTTTTATCTCGTACATGCATCATTGATTTCATCGTATATCGACTTTTCCATCTCCCTCCCCCTATTTTATTGGACATAGAAATAAAAGGAAATCGGAAAATGCGTTAGACGTGTCTTTATTTAAAAATGATTAAAAAGTGATGACTTAATAAAATCAGGACTGCTAAATAAACTTGACCCTAAAACCAACAAAAAGATCACATTCATTGTTTTGGGGGGGGGGGGGGGATAACCCCATCATTATCCGAATTTACTTGCATATGGAGCAAAAGACGAACACTAGGATAGATCCACGCTTGGATTCTCTTTATACTACTAATTCTATAAAAACAATTAGCTACTTCTTAGTGAGGGAATGCGGGTAGCTGGTGAACGGTCTGTGTTTCCTTAACAGAGTGGGATGTTTAGAGGACTCTACATAAGGCTCTGTCCTCAAGTAAAGGTAGCTGGTAGCAGTCCGTACTTACACCTATACTGGTTGAAAGTAGGTACAACTAGTTGTAAGAATTCAGGTCAGTCTTTGGGGAAATACATGCACCTAACATTTCGCTAACTCTTTTCTTAGATTGAATTATCGCCAATTTCTAAAATAGAAAGATTTATGACTAAGCTTTCACATTCATTATCATGTTGAGTTGGTGAATTCAGAGTTTGATTTCTGATCCTTGTTTTCAGTTCATATCTAATCTTCATAAATCCCCACATCACGATGATGGGCAGGCGGTTTCTTAGGCTACCTTTGGTGGCACCGCTTCACAACATGCATGTCCATTCATCTTGGGAGGTTCTTAAGGGCACAGACCTGCTCTCGGAGCCTGAATATTCCACCTCATTTTTCTTCGACCTTCCCCACCCATCACCTGAGGTACAACAGTGAGAGCATTCATAGGAGATGTTTGTGGACTTGGTTACACCCGAGGTCCGCTCTTTTTATTTTTCAAAGTCTGACAAGATGGCCCAGGAGTAGAGAAATGATGAGAAACCAAACATTCATGAAGGTTTTTATCATGCAACAACCAACAAAACCCTCACGACATCCATAAAGGTGATGCAGTGACAGATCCGAGACGAGGGTTTGTTCCTGACAGAGATGATGCTACGAGATAGGCAAGCATACATAAGAGATAATAGACCCAATGGTGGAGAGATTCTGAGACATGAGGATCAAGCCGATGACAAACATTAGGAGGAGGCATGTGATCCACAGAGACCTATGCGTACCATGAGAGCATTGCAAAATGTGGTGCAACTCTCATCCACAGGTGGATTCAGCTACCAGTCATTCTAGGAGAATTCGAGCTACAACCCTAGATGACTCAGTTGTTGCCCAAGTTCCATGGACACGCCATCAAGGAGCCCCATCTACATCTCCAGGAGTTTGAGATGATTTGCAGCACAGTCCACGACACATTTGTGAACGAGTACATGATAAAGCTGATAGCCTTCCCATTTTCCTTGGTTGATAGAGTAGCTTACTATCTGAAGCACTTGGGGAGGGTAGTCACCACCTGGGAGCAGTTGAGGATCGAGTACCTCAACAATTATTATCCACTCGGTTGGACGAATGCAGTGCAATCCATGATCAGCAATTTCACCATGATCCTCAATGAACAATTCCATGAGGCTTGGGATCGATTTAGAGATCTCACTGACATGTGTCCACATCATGACCTCAGCAAGCCCAATTTAGTCCAGAGTTTCTTTTGTGGGCTGACACCTGAGCTGCATGGGCTAGTCAATGTCTCTTGTGGAGGGTCCTATTTCTCCAAGGACGAGGACCATGTATGGGCCATCTATGAGGAGATGTCTAAAAACTACACTATGATGACACAGGCATGTGTCTACACTCATAGGAAGCCTTCCCCCCAGGCATCATCTCACCACAAAGTGGCACGCATTGAGGCAGGTCCTTCTTCATCTTATACAGCCACAGTATTAGTAGAGTCATCAACTATGAACAAGGGCATCATTATCCAGAAGTTGGATCGCATGGAGATTATAGAGAAGAAGACGTATCCGAGCCTAGACAAGCTCAACAAGATTGACGAGGTGGACCAGACTTTGAGTGACCTCAAGACACAGATTATGTGACTCCAAGAGGCATAGACGGATTCTACACCATAGTCTAGGTCACATGCTGATCAGGGGAGTTGATCATCACAGTCGTCTACTCTTACCGACAGGTTCATCATATTCAGGCAGAGCACATTCAGTCGACCCACTAGTACTAGCTGCCACCATTACATGCACCAGACACACAGATAGTGGTATATCAAAGCGATCAGCCATTAGCATCCCTTTCCCCGCCTTCACATGAGCAAACGGAGTCGTTGATGGAAGTCAACGGGATTTGGTATGGCCAGTACCAGTTGTATCCCGGTATCCACTGTGATCACCCGGGTTTCAGATGGTCCACTGGAGGTGCTCAGTACCAGCAGCACCCTCCGACACAGCCGGGGTACCCAGCAACAACAACCCTAATACTCTCAGCACACAGTTCCTCGACCCTAGTACCAGGGTCTACCGTGGAGGCAGCAACAACCTCATTCTCAGTTTCGCCAGTCTCCTCTTCACTCTTACCAGTAGCAGCAGCATAACCAACCTCAACACTTCCAGAGAGTCAACTTTAGAGGATCTCGCCTATATTCTTACGGTCTCCTCCATCTCAGTTGCACCCTCGTATGAGAACCCAACTTTAGAAAATCTCGCCTATATTCTTACAGAACAGCAGACCACTTTCAGGTGAGAGATGGATGCGTTTAGGCAGGAGATGAGGGAGATCATCAAGGGAAAGGATGCCATACGTGCACAGATTGAGCCCAATCTGAACAATATGAAGAGAAAGTCTAAGACAGTACAGTCTACAGAGTCTAATATTCCTAGTGAGGTTACAGATAGCATGCAATACTTATTTGATGTTGATTTCGTGACACCTGGGAGCGGTAGGAAGCCAACCAGCGGTGACTCATCTAGGTGACATCCTGGTGCAGACTCTAGAGCGCCAGATGAGCAAGAGAGAGGAGCTAGTGTTGTTGATGTTGATATAGATGGTGGTATTGATGCCTCCCATTTCAAGGATGATCAGTTGGCGGTGTTGTTGTCGTCCCTTCTCCAGATGTTGCACATGCTGGTGCTGATGACAACAATATTTCATATGAAAGGATGGAGTGGTGTTGATGCTGCAACCTCGAATGTTGCTAGTGAACTGATGCCACCAAGAGTCTATGTATAGATGCTCCAGTTGTTTTGACTCACACTAGTATACCTGAGGATAATTCTCGTAGAAAAACACAAAAAATGGAATGTTTTTGAAAAATAAAAAATATGAATGAAGGAAATGTTTCTGTATCTTCTCCTGGTCCATCTGTTGTGATTTATGATGATTATATGGATCATTTGCATATTCAAAGACCTTCTCCTACTCTTGGCCCTCTAGTTCCTCAGAAGGAAACCCCTATCCCCTTCCCTCGAGCACTATGCTTAGGGAAGGACCAAAAAATAGAAAATCTAAAAAAGAGACAATAACTAGAATTCAACATGCAGATGATAGACAGATTTCGTATCCATCTGACTCTTCAGGAGGTATTAGAGCACATCCTCTCTTCAAGAAGAGACTTAGAAAAAAATACAGTCCGTAGGAATAAGTGGCGAAACCACAATGCAGAGATCCATGTCCTCTCCCGTGCTACTTGCTTTGCTATTCAGAACCAATTGCCAATCAAGAAACCATATGTAGGGGCTCCATATGTCAGATATTATATTCATGAGTAGCGGTTCGATCATACTCTATTAGACAGCGGGTCTTCAATTAACCTCCTTCTGGCATCCTTACTTGACCGCTTCGAGTTTATCCCTCTTTACAGAACAAGACAGTACTTCAGCTTGTAGATAGATCTGTCAAGAGGCCGAAGGGGTTACTGAAGGACGTTTTCGTCACCATTCAGGGTTTGAAATTCCTTGTAGACATCGTTGTGATGGACATGGAGATCCTTGATTGTGTGACCAATACCCCCATCATTTTAGGACGACCTTTCTTCGTCACAATCAAGGCAGTGCTTGATCATGATAGCGGGGAAGGTATACTTTCTCGTCGAGGGTTAGAGTATACAAATAGAGATTATTGAGGAGATGAGAGCTAGATATTTAGCTTACTTGGAGCAGGGATTGGAGAAGATGACATATATAGAGCCAAACTGAGACGCCCCACCCCTCCGGCTACCGAAACCGACGGGACAAGAGCGTCGAACCTATGGTCCAAATACGCCCATGATCTAATATACTCAGCAAACCATCTTATGTACATTAGATCAACATTTGAAATATAAATAACAACAGGAGAATAATACAAAATGGAAAGAAAAATGCCACATCCATTCTCATTGATAATAATCATCAATGTCCATATCCACACAAATTGAGATACGGCATATAATTATATCCTTGCAGAAAAAGTTCCCTGATATCTCATTACATTGTCTCAAATAAAATAAGAAATAATGCACGAGTAAATAAAATACTCAAAGTAGGATGCACCCTGTCTGGTGCAAGTATGACGTAGGAAGTCTAATCTGTTCAAAAGGCCGCTACTGTTGCGTCTGCTGCTCAGGTATACATGTTGGATTCACATGAAGGTAACGCTATAAGCAATTACCCAGTAACGAGACAAATATTATAATAACTAATGCAGAAGTAGTAAGGCATGTGAACTTGATTCTATCTATTGACTTTTGCATATATTGTAGAAACTAGAATCTACGGTATTATTCTAACTCGTAAGGGGTTACGTGGTCGCAAATTTCATTTATTAATATAATCATTGTTTGAGGACTACCACATTGGTCTTGATATTTCTATCCATTAGTTAGAGTTCACAACCGTATAAAATTTCAATTACCAATATTCGACCATCAATCATTTCTTGTATTATTTTAGCATACGCAAGTACATTTTTCCCGGTCGATCAGGTCAAGTCTTGACCTTCTCTCGGAGTTCGGATCAATCTGTATTTATTGCATAAATACATCCTTTATTTTTCTTTTCTTTTTCTTTTCTTCTTTATTCTTTCATTTAAGTACAAAAAGGTGTTAAAAATGCGTATTTAACAAATGCATGTAAAATGGTAAAATTATGAAATTAGTGGGTATTTACAGATATTTGACTAAGAAAATAAATTTAAAATAAAACAATAAATGAGATGAATCGTGAATTTATCATGGACCATCAATTGGGCCAGGATAGATGGTTGCAGGAGAGCAAAGTCTGGAGGAGTTGGGTCCACAAGATCCGTAGCCCCATAGTCAGTCCTATTCGAATTCAGGACTTGTCCCGGAACTGAATCCGGAGGATTTGCGGTCGAAGGAAGAGTGGTCCCACTAATTACAAGAAATGATGGCGCAATATCCAGTGCATCCGCAATTAAGGGCTTGCCATTTGAATCGAAGCCATTTGGAGTTCCAGAATCAAATGCCTTGAGATGGCACTCCACCCTCTACATCCGCCAGTAAAGCCTTGCCAGGTTGCCAGAAATAGCCGCTTAGGATTCCGCAAATTTCCTTATTGATGGGGCCGAATAGAGGATCGCACCGGATTCTCTGCTGTAGGGACTTTTGCAGCAGAGGTGCTGTAACCCTATTTAAGCCATTTTTATGATTTTAATTTCAAAATCTAACTTTATAGATTGTATTTTAGTTTAATTCTCTACCTATCCTCCAAATTTCGTCCAAAGCCGAATTTATTTGCTATTTTATCTTAATGGTCAAACATTTGATCATAATCTAAGCAACTTAAATTCGATTTAAAAAGATCCGAATGTTTGATCATTAAGATAAAATATCAAATAAGTTCGGATTTGGATGAAATTTCTAGGATAGGTAGAGAATTAAACTAAAATACAATCTATAAGGCTAGACTTTGAAATCAAAATCATAAATATAACCTAAATAAGATTGCAGCACCTCTGCTGCAAAAGTCCCTACAGCAGAAGATCCGCTCCCCGCACCGACAACCCTGGAATTGATGACTCCCAACCCAATCACCTCCCCGCCGCCTTTACTTCGCAACTTCTCCGCCCGAGATGGAGGAGGAGAAACCTCTTCGAGGGAGATTCGAAATCTCACACGTCCCACTCTGAGATGAAGTTGATGCGGTTGGCAACTCTTACTCCATACTACGATCATCACCACTGCCGCATCCGAACGCGGTTGAAGGCCATCCGAAAGCATGGCAAGGCCTTCTCCAACACCTGCAAAAACCTCCTTCAATCTTCCCTCTAAGCGTGAGAGGAGAGGTACACCCCGCAATAACTCCCCGTCGGTGAACTGTGGCCTCCTCCACGACGAGATCAAACCAACACCTCTGGAAAGAATTGCACTAACTTCATCCGCTGCAAGACCGTGGGCAAGAACCAAACCCGAGGACAGCTCGATGATATCCCCCTTGAAGGTACCCCCAAGGAGTGTCGAGAGCTCCATTGTTGCCATTTCCAGGGGATCGTCTATTCTGTCAACCAGAAAACTGCCCGTCACCCTGACCTGGGGAATGCGAGAACCCACCACCACCACTTCAGCAAAAGAGCGGTCTCCCGAAACGAACCTCGCTAAGCCTTGCTCCGGTCCAGACGCCCAATTGCCAAAAAGGTCTTACGCCCGCCGCCCATGATGAACAACACTCTTCTCAATTGAGGCACTCCGCAGTCGAAGCTTTCGGCATTCGAAGCTTCGGTGCCCAACTCTACCGCAAGAGAGGCACCAGATCCCTACCTCACAAGAGGTGGCACGATGTCCTAGAGTCCCACATCGAAAGCATTGCGGCCCTTTCCCGGGAGACCTCCTTCTACCAGTCACTAGCGTCCAACCTGCCTCATCAGTGGAGATCACCCGAGGTCCGGAAGGCCTCGGTCGCCGCACCCTAGACCACTCGCTCATCCTCCCCTGAAGTATCATCAGGATCTTAGTTAGAAATATTTATAATAAAGAAAACGTAACATATCTACCATTAATTCTAACACAAGAATGTAGGAGTAAAAAAGAAGATAATCATGCTCTAAACTTGTGATGATGCATCATGGATAACCAATTTGCTTTCATATACAAGAGAGCTTACGTTTTGCATGCGCATGGCGTGAAATTTGGATTTTTATATTTTTAAAAATCTTGTAATCTCTATTTTTTGAAATGGTAAGAGATGCCGATGGTTTAACCTTTCAATCTTTTGCTGCCAACTACAGTTCGTGAGCAAGGATATCAACGTTCTTTCCTTCACGTCGACGTCCGCTTCGCCTCCTGCTACTGCAACCAACCCTTCTCCTCCTCCTCCAAACCCTAATGTGGTGACTCCCGTCCCACCTCTATCACGGAAGACCGGTGGCAGACCCCTCCCCCGTTCTCCCTTCTTCTGCCCTTCCCTCAACAAGACCGTTGTGTGCACTGCTCCCTCTCACAAAGACGTCACCATAGACAACGTGAATCCTCCATCATCTTGCCCCGGATACTTCCGATGGATCTACGAGGACTTGCGACCGTGGAAGATGTCCGGAATCACGAGGGAGATGGTGGAGCGAGCAGGAAGGACAGCCAACTTCCGGATACTGATCTTGAAGGGGAGGCTCTACGTCGAGTCCTACTCGAGGTGCTTCCAAACGAGGGACACCTCTGGTTGGTGGGGCCTCGTGCAGTTCATCAAGAGGTAACAATTGATACACACGTGAAATTAAGTTCATGTTCTTAATATCATTCATGGGTTCTCGAAACCAAAATTTGAACTGAGATCGTGCTTGGCAGGTTTGCTGATCGCCTTCCAGACCTGGACCTCATGTTCGATTGCGACGACATGCCCGTCATCAGGGCTCGTGACTTCTCTCCCAACAGAGGCAAGCCTTCGCCGCCACCGCTGTTCCGTTATTGCAAAGATGGCTGGACACTCGACATACCTTTTCCTGACTGGTCCTTCTGGGGATGGTACTGTTAATACGTATCCCACTAAGACCTTAGTTGTGCAGTGACAGTTATTTTAAACACCTTCCCTATATCACCGAATTATAGATATATAACAAGAATATTGGAGTGTTCGCGCATTTATCCTGATGGAACTAAACATACATGTTTATGTTAATTGCTTATATATAACAGGCCAGACATCAACATAAAACCATGGGTGCCGCTGCTGAAGGATTTTAAGGAAGCTTCTGGGAAGAAGAGGTGGGTTGATAGGGAACCCTACGCATATTGGAAAGGGAATACTGGTGTATCTCGTGAAAGGAAGGACCTCATGCAATGTAATGCAGCAGGAGGGAAAGATTGGAGCGTTCGAGCATTTGCCCAGGTATATGGTTCTACTTTCTGCCTGTTTTCAATGGTATGAAATTCCATTTAGTAAGCGAGTGTCATGCTTTGCTACAATGGATAGAGTTTTCTTTGTGGAAAAAGGGCAGGCACCTAAGGAAATGATCGGCAGTTGCAGTGGGAAGCCCAGCAGAGGTTGCAGTACTCATTTGAGCCGCTCGATCTTGATCGAGCGGTTCATGCAATTTTACACGGTACGGGTCAACAAAAAGTGTTAAATCGTGTGAATCACTCGATCAAGATCGAACAACTCAAATGAGTACTGCAGACTATGCTGAGCTTCCCACCGCAGCAGAGGATCCATTTCCGACACCTAAACTGCTACATGACATACTAAATATTAATTAACATAAGAAAGGTCCAGATTACACAGATTATCGGCTCAAAGAAAGCTGAAAGCCTTGACATAGTTCAACTCATTTTCTACGCAAAACCTCTCCGAACATAACCTCATTACATATCATTCAACGAGTCCAAAGAAATGTGAGGGTTATGTGCTTACATACATATATAAACTGAGAAGGCCATCGTCTAGAATACTACAAGAAAAATAGCCTATAGCAATTTATAAATTCGAATAATTGTTGATGTATCTTCCAATGTTAAATTTATAGTAAGGAATATTATTTGTTACAAAGTTATCTTTTGTTTTTATACAAAATAAATGTTCAAAATCCTTCCAGCTCGCTCTCAAGAAAAAAAACAAATGTTCAATGTTTTCAGGGTCGACAACACACAAAGATAACCATGGAATGACAATACACCAAACCCAATTCCTAGGGATATAAATGGAAATTGATATATATTTCCATATCCGTCCACGTTTCTATCTACTTTTTAGCAATATAGATGCGTGTTTTCAAATTTGGTGCATATAAAACATGATATAAATATTTGTTTGATTTTTTATGGATAGATATTTTATAATTTTGGCGGACACAAATAAAATATTGAAAATTATAATAGATATATAGTTGTATATAAACATATAATATATATAGTATATACACAGAATTATATAATAGATTATGTAAGAAGGTAGGAGACGTAGGTTGATAATGAATGTTTGCAGATTCTACAATCAGAAGTTTTGTGGTGGCTAAGGTTATGTGAGCTTGTAAGTTGATAATTTGCATCACATGACCTATTGAAGAATCAAAATGGGTTTTGATTTCTCAATGATTTTTGTAGGAAAAAATTCCACTTAAGTACCATCTTGAATATAGAAATATCCAAATATATAAACACGCACATATGCTGCAAATATCTTGTTTAGTCCATGTATTGCAAATATCCCCCATTCAATATCTTTTACACTTTAATCTTGTCACGAATTTCGTATCCTAGTACAGTTTTTCGTCTTATGTATGTAATATAAGAAATATCATATATGTTGTGAGAAACTAATGGTAGATTCATTGGGAATCTTCGGGAAAAAATCTAATATTTGCTTACTCTTTGGAGTGATTCACAATATTTATAGGAGATTTAACTATACACGTGATGATGATGGAAGGAGATCAATAATATGTAATATTATTACTACGAGGAGTTCTGCCTTCTATTATTTTGTACACCACAGAAGTAGAGTATGTTTCGAAAGAAGCTAGAAAAGGATTGCATCTGGTTGAAAAGATTAATCAGAGATCTCGACCTACAATAGATTCATGCTACTATATATTATGACAATCTCAATGCAATAGGCTTAACCAATGATAAAGTGCATCATGAGAGGATCAATTATACTCATGTCAGTTTTCACTTCGTTCATTCTAAGAAGAGGATCAATGTGAAGAATGCATGGCATATGATCCAGTTGATACATTTATAGAGGAAGTTCTTGAGAGCAAGTTCAAACATTGCTTCGACTTGCTTAATCTCAACTGAGAATCAGAAATAAAAAAATTCTAGTAGAATGAGAACCCTAAGGCTCCTTTATAGATGGTGTACTATGGTAAGGGATATGTCCACGATATGATTATCTAAAGCCACACTGGATGTATGCAGTGACCCTTTCTTTTATCATGTCCCTAGTGTACCAATCAACCTCCACATGTTATATGAATTCATGAAACATGCATGGGGTTATTGGCTATATGCATAGCTGCCTTGTTGTCACATTTGAGCCCCATTACTCTATTAAGAGTCACATATAAGTCTGCAAGTACAGATCGAATCAATACTAACTCAGTTGTTGCAAGAGTAATTTCCATCTACTGGTGACTCTACACTAGAGTGAGAAACTACTTATTGTTTCTTACTCCTCCAAGTAATCAAGTTTCCTGCTTCGTAGGCATAAAAGTTAGATGTGGATTCCTATCCAATATATTTCCTACATAATCAACATCAGAAGAGACAATATGATATGTAGTGGACCCTTTTGTAACATCGATTCCGTCCTAGAGAGGACTTGATGTCTCTCAAGATCATCATACATGAATTATATTGTGCTTGGTTATGACAATCTATGAACTGAGTAAACTTGCAAACTACAATAGAATTGTATGTCTGGGTGACGGTCATATATATTAGCTTCTTGCCCAATCTCTTGTAGCAACTTGTATCTCCAATCTCTCCGGGTTCATGAATGCATGCTTCACGATCCATTGGAATCTAAGATGGCGTGGATCGATGGCACATTTTCTTTGGGATATAGCAATACCTCATTTGGAATGAGCAATCAAAATCCCAAGAAAGTATCATAATGGTCAAATATCTTTGATTATGAACTACTCTGCTAGCCTCGTTTTTACTTCCATTATACCCTTCGAGTCGTCACCAGTGAGGATGATGTCATTTACATATATTAATATGGCTACAGTGCTTTTCCTTGTCTTTTGTATAAATAAGGAGTGGTTTGGTGAAGGTTTGAAAAGATCCAATTATTGAATCACTTCTGACAACTTTTGGAACTAGGCTCAAGGACTGTTTAAGGCCATAGATATCCTTATGCAACAAGTGCACCATCTGACACACACCTAGAATCTCAAAACCAAGAGATTGTTACATATAGACAACTTCCTGTAGGTTACCATAGAGAAAGGAATTCTTTACGTTAAGTTGATGAAGGGGACAACTGATAAACGGATCAATATTGTAGAAAATCGATCTACTACGAAGAAAGCATCAAAGAAACTACTTCATATGTTTGTGTAAAGTCCTTTTCTTATTAGACTAGCTATTATCTTACAACCGAACCATCTAAGTTATATTTCATAATAAATACCCATCGGGGTCCAGCAATCTTGCCCTTTGCAAGTGAATCTACAAGCTTCCATATCCCACAAGATATTAAAGCATATTTCCTCTTTGAGGACAAGGTACCATTTTGGATCTCTTAGTTTCTCAACATGACTATTGCGGATCTTTGTAACAAATAATGCTTTTGCAAATTTATTATATGTTAATCCAAGACTAGAGAAAGAAACTAACATAGTAATAAGATGCACAATACACTACCTTTTTGCCTAATCAGAGGACAATAAGAACATCTTCTCGACCATCATGTAAATTAACATTGGTCGAAGTGTTCATCCTTGTGGAAGCCTCACGTGAGGTAGTAGGGATATCAATCTGTAAAGTCTCTGAAGGAGGATTTACCTCGTTAGATGTATTGTAGCTAGATGAGGTGGATGTTGATACTTGAATAGGGATACATGCAGGGATTGGTATCGAAACATGTATTGGAGCAATCTCCAATGTAGGTGGAGGTAGAGATATATGGGTACTAGTAATGAGAAAGATGGGAATATAAGAGAAGATTGTGATGTCTGATGAACCTCAGTTTCATCATCTTTATTTTCTATAATTAACCCCCTTGCTTAAAGTTTTGTCAATAAAACCCAGTTAAAGTGTTGTAATTATCAGAGTCTCCAATAAATTAAAAATCACAAAAAATGACAAAAACATTCGTGGTATTTTTAGACTTAAAAATACCCTCAAAAATATTTCGGGTCTTCGTTTGATCTCTTTTCCAGTTGTGGTCAACATGAAACTTGTAGATCTCGTCAAGATCTACAACTTTCATGTTTTGAGTTTTCTCAAATTCGGCCAAATTGACCTCTAAAAATCAAAAAATACTTTCGCAATAATCTGATTGGGCCACGTGGCCCATTCTGGGGGCGCCACGTGGCCCGGCTCTTCTTGTCTTATCCGCCTGTGATTTAGATCGTCAGATCTCCTCCTGAGATCCAACGGTCCAAAACCTTCCACGCGCTCCTAATTTTTCAGTCGTTCGATCATTTCACCTTCAATCTACACCGCATGTGAGCGCCCTCACCAGAGCGTGCCACGTGGCGCGATGTGCGCTCTTCGATCGCGCTCTAGATCTTCCATCTGAGCCGCTTAAACTGCCCTCTCTTCCTAACCGCCCGATCAACTCCTGCATTCCATCAACACCGTCCTTTCGCGCCGCTCATTCTATCCGACACGTGGCAACCCAGCTGCCTTTGATCCCATCGCCATCGATTTGATTGTGGCCATCCCTTCGCGCCTCAACGACAGCCGTTGGATCTCCAGATCCAACGGCTACAGGTCGTCGTCAACCTCCAGCAGCCTCCCTCTCGCACACGATCTCCACTCGCGCGCACCTTTCCCCCTTTCAATTTTCTCCACGACTCCAGCGCTCCTCGCACCTCGCCCACCGTTGGGTCTTCCCCAGTCATCCCTCTACCCCGCGCACGCCTCCATTAACCGCCGTCGTCCTCCCACTCGTCCCATGATCACCTCAAAACCCACGTCGCCACGCTCCATGACCGGCAACCTTCCCCTTCAAATACAACTCCTCCCCCACTATTCACGGTCGTCCACCTTTACGCGGGGAGGGGCCCAGCCCTCCTCCGCCTCCCTGTGACAGGGGGAGGCGATAGCATAGAGCGAAGACGACCCAACCCCCGGTGAGACCCTCCGCCGACCAAGGCGGAGTTGCGGTGCCCTAGCGCCGCCCGAGCTCGTTGGGACGGCCACCCAGCATGTTGCGAAGACCCCGAGCCCGTTTTGGAGCTCAAGCACAGGCCTTTCGACCCGCCATTGCCCAGGTAAGATCTCTGATCTTCTTTTGTTTTTCTTCTTCTTTTGCCTAATCTTTTTAGCTTCTTCCAAGCACTCCCCTTGCGCCATTATCACCCCTCGAGCTTCTCAGCTCTGCCCCCTTTCACGCGCATCCCTTCCCGCTCTCCTCCTTCCTACAGAACCTCGACCACCTCCGACACATCTCCTCTGCCATCCACGGCGGAGGAGCCTTGAGCTTCCACCTTCTCTGCTCGTATAGCTCCCCGTTCACTCACCCTCGCTGTCACACGGAATTTGATTGCTTCGGCGATGCTGTACTAACACTGCAGGTGCTCGAGTACTCAATGGTCGGAATGTCACCGGACCCGTCTAGCCCAGCCTCGCCTTCAGCCCCGGAGCAATGTAGAACTTCATCGAGTATCGTCGCTTCTCGCCCAGCTTCCGAGCGTCATCTCCGATCTTTTAGAAGCGTCCGGGGAGCATCACCATCACCCAATGAGGGCGGCGGAGTTCGGGCACCTTCGCCGGAGCCCTGAACTCGCCGCCAGCTGAAGTCGGAGGAGAAGAAACAATGACCATTGGATAATCCTTCATCAGCGATTATATAACAGTCATGACGAGGTCACGCCATCAACTTCAACAGCTGTTGGATCTTTTTAATCCAACGGCCTCAACGCAGCCACGTCGACACAAAGTTAATGGAGCAGGCATCGTTGGATCCTAATCATCCAACGGCTCGGAAATGACCGCGTCAACCATTCCAGAAGCCCTTGGATCCACACGATCCAATGGTCGCCGAGCTAGCCACGTGTCAAGGCTAAAGCCTCCCCGAGCCTTCGTCTCCGAACCTCCAGGCTTGGGACACCCGAGCCTATTCCGAACATGCATCAGCCCGAGCCTACGTCCAAGCCTGGCCGAAGCAGCCGAGCCTCTGCCGAGCCTCCTTTCGAGCCTGGATAGCACGTGCTGCGCACGTGCTATTCTGGAAAATTTGCAGAAACGCCCACGGAATTCTTCAATATTGCAAACAGGTCCCCGCGCGTTTGGTATATTTACAGGGAAGGACCCGCGCCTTATTTTTATTACATTTCAGTCCTTTCCAGGGACCTTTTTGTAGTTATCATTTCATGTTTCTTTGCATTTATGCCCTTGCCTTTCTTATTGCATAACTTGAGCATCATGTTTCCTTTTCAGTTGATTTCAGTTTCATTTCGAAGCTCGTTTGACAAACTTTCTCATGGCATGATCATTTCGTTTAATGGACACTTTAATGTGGATGTATTATTTTGATATCTATGTGTCTCTTGTTACTTAATACATGCCTTATTCAAATTGAGTTTGTCATCTTAATTAAATCTGGAATTGACTCATTGAATATTTTGCTCATGAATTTGTGTCTAGGGCATATTTGTGATGCTTTGCATGTGCATTCATTTGCATGATAAAAATTTAGTAAAAAATGCATGTTTATTTATTTAGTGCATTATTGTAGTGTCTCTGCATGATTTTGACCTATATGCCTTTAACTCAACACTTAATTAAATAGACTTAAAGCCGATTAATATGAGAGAGGCTCGTGTCCCTGAGTTCGACCTTGGTATCTTACCAAGCAAAATAAATCATGATCGTCTCATTTTGACTTATCATACACATATCCAAATGAGACGATCTTTTTGATGAGCCCGAATTGGCCCAACTGCTACGACATTTCCAAGTGCTAATTGAGCATTATTAAAGGGCCGATTTTACGATTTATCAAATGGCGCCGTTGCCGGGGACACGGCTCATTTCTTATATTTTTTGGATTTTTGTATGTTTAATTTAGTGTTCCTTTTTATAGGTCAAATGATCACATATTTTGCATATAAAATTTTTTTCCTTTCTTATTTTATATCTAACCATTGTTTTGTGGCAGGGTCCTTGATGGATCAAGGAGGCGAGGAGCAGGACGCTCCCCGCTGCGAGGAGCCGCAGGAGCATGCTTGGAGCCGATAAGAAAGAAAAGAAAAAAAAAGTTGTGTCGCATTTTATTTTTTTGCTTATAATAAACTCGTCTTTTACAGCGGTCTTCGATCGAAGACTCGCGATTGTAATCGAACGATTGTGGTTGTGTGGGGATCGTCCCCACTTGAGTGTCGACCTAGGACAAGGCACGCGGCTCTCCGAGCTCATTTTATATTTTTTTATATTCTTATGTGCTGGATCGTAGGTTAGGACACACTTAAAATTATAGACGCACATAATCTCGCATCACTTAGCTAAAATTAATGAAAATCAATCACCGCTAATAGATGTATGATTAGGTGCGGCTTTTTCGACTTGCATACTTGTTGGAATTGATTTTCAAAACAGCCCAAGTTTTCATGTGTTTTTGTCAAAATCACTGCATGATTTCTCGCTTAGCCTAAGTCGCGGTTTTTATCGAATACATGTTTTTCTCGGCTTTCATTTCCTAGCTTGATCACCTAGGATTAATGGAAAATGGAATGAACGGTAGACGATGACTTCTTGATTTTGTGCTAACCATAATTAGAGAAAACCTAAAATAAAATTAGGACTGTTAATTGCAAGTCAACCGAAAATGGAGTAAAATTCGGTTTTGGGAGAGCAATACCCTCACTTACGCAATGATTTTTTTCTTCAATTCTTTTCTTTGCGTAAAAATCAAACGTTTTATCACCAATAAAATAGACAAGATAATAAACCAACTTTGGTTGGTTTCATGTGTGAGTTGGTGAAACTAAGGGTTTGCTTGCTTGATTGAGCCTTGTATGATGCGACACGCACCCCAAAACCGAAGACACTCCATTTCATCTCCGAAGATTCAACCGCTCACTTGTACATCCATCCTTCTTCTTCGTTCACCTTGGGTCTCTTCCAACATCAATTTCCATCTTTATACTTAGGCTAATCTCAGCCTAAGTATAGGGGGGACCCAAGTCCCTGTGATTTCTCTACTCATCTTTTCTTGCCTTTATACTTAGGTTATTTCTAACCTAAGTATAGGGGAGCCCCTCTTAGCTCCCGTATATTTCTCTGTACTTAAATGGACCTATGGACTCGTATCATCTAGTGCTATGAGGACATAGCAAAGTTTAAGGATAGGGGGTATACCGTATATACAATTTACTTACTTTAGCTAATATCTGAAAATTTTGAAAAATTTAAAACTTTTTGGCTAAAGTAAAATTTTTTGAACTAAGAGAACTCAAATGATTTCACGGCTTTTCTACACTATGTTACACTATTTTGATAAAAATAGTTTCGAAAACGATTTGAAAAATGAGTTTTTCTTGTTTTGAAAAATCTTTTTGAAAAATGTTTTGAAAATCTTTTTGTGTGACATGGTTTTGAAAATCTTTTATCAAGGAAAGTTGAGTCTAACCTGTGTTTTAACTTTAAAAACTAAAATCCATAAAAATGAGCAAAATTAAAATAAAAAAATGTTTTTGAATGAAGGAGTTGGATTAAACCTCTACTCTTACACTTTCACCCAGGATCTGAAATGTTCAAGGAAGCTTGATTTATGAGGTCTTTGAGATTTGCGGTTAACCAGCCTTAGCCATTAGGGTCTTAGACTTAATCATCCATATTTCCCTAGGTCTCTAGATTTGCATGCTATATTCCATGCTTAATCTCAGACAAAGAGAATATGATCAGCACATCACATGCACGACTGCGGTTTTGATTGAGATGAGTTGATTTTTCACTTGAGGAATTGGGGTGAGAGATTCGAGTCTGGATTTGATCTAATGATGCTCGAGGATGGGATAAAATCTTTGAAAGCTTCGTGAAATCTGAGTGTCAGCAATTTAGCCAGTGTGAGAACTTGGTTCTTATACTAATCTCTTGACATTGACCTAAGTGCCTGGGTGTGATATAAATAAAAAAATTGTTGATCAGTGTGCGCCAACTTTTGGTTATCAAAGAGCTTTCACCAAAGGCGAGCGCTCCCAAACTTTTCAAAGTGTCCACTTGGACCACCGCTATTAGGACCAGGAGTCGGGCTTGCACCAAAAAAGGGCTCTGCATCGTAAATGCTACAAGTCTGGGTGTCGAAGGTACGATAGTTACTCAAAAGAGACACACCCCGGTGTACTCCCAGGAAAACAAGTGCAGACGGCTCCAACTTCTTTTGACAGATGCACTGATCAACACCAAAAAATTGTGTTGCGGGCACTAGAGAGAATCTTTGTTCCAATGAGAGGGAGAGAAGAATTGACACAACCCCATGCCCTCCATTTTGGGCCTGCCATCTACATTTTCTAAGTCTGACAACTAAAGAGACGGTGGACTGAATGCAAGATTTGATTTATTCCCTAGTGCTGAGGATTGGGTCCTTAGGAGATTTTCTCGGACCAAGATTTTGGTGACGAATTGACTCTACTCTCAGAATTGCAGTCAACACTAAACTTCATGTCCTTTAGCTTATATGTACATCAGAGAGAGTCTAGAGAAGTAGAGGAATTGGAAGCCTCTTGATTAAGGCTGGGTTGAACTCTAGAATTTTGGATCTCTAAAGTCGAGTCGACTTGATCAGATTGGATCCTGTATTCACATGCACAAGGGGGTTAATCCAACTTAGTCATTCTTTTTGATGCTCGAGGACGAGCATAGTTTAAGTATAGGGGGCTGATGAACCTCAATTTCATCATCTTTATTTTCTATAATTAACCCCCTTGCTTAAAGTTTTGTCAATAAAACCCAGTTAAAGTGTTGTAATTATCAGAGTCTCCAATAAATTAAAAATCACAAAAAATGACAAAAAAAATTCGTGGTATTTTTAGACTTAAAAATACCCTCAAAAATATTTCGGGTCTTCGTTTGATTTCTTTTCCAGTTGTGGTCAACATGAAACTTGTAGATCTCGTCAAGATCTACAACTTTCATGTTTTGAGCTTTCTCAAATTCGGCCAAATTAACCTCCAAAAATCAAAAATACTTTCGCAATAATCTGATTGGGCCACGTGGCCCATTCTGGGGGCGCCACGTGGCCCGGCTCTTCTTGTCTTATCCGCCTGTGATTTAGACCGTCAGATCTCCTCCTGAGATCCAACGGTCCAAAACCTTCCACGCGCTCCTAATTTTTCAGTCGTTCGATCATTTCACCTTCAATCTACACCGCATGCGAGCGCCCTCACCAGAGCGTGCCACGTGGCGCGATGTGCGCTCTTCGATCGCGCTCTAGATCTTCCATCTGAGCCGCTTAAACTGCCCTCTCTTCCTAACCGCCCGATCAACTCCTGCATTCCATCATCACCGTCCCTTCGCGCCGCTCATTCTATCTGACACGTGGCAACCCAGCTGCCTTCGATCCCATCGCCATCGATTTGATCGTGGTCATCCCTTCGCGCCTCAACGATAGCCGTTGGATCTCCAGATCCAACGGCTACAGGTCGTCGTCAACCTCCAGCAGCCTCCCTCTCGCACACGATCTCCACTCGCGCGCACCTCTCCCCCTTTCAATTTTCTCCACGACTACAGCGCTCCTCGCACCTCGCGAACCACCGCTGGGTCTTCCCCAATCATCCCTCTACCCCGCGCACACCTCCATTAACCGCCGTCGTCCTCCCACTCGTCACATGATCACCTCAAAACCCACGTCGCCACGCTCCATGACCGGCAACCATCCCCTTCAAATAACACCTCCTCCCCCACTATTCACGGTCATCCACCTTTATGCGGGGAGGGGCCCAGCCCTCCTCCGCCTCCTTGTGACAGGGGGAGGCGATAGGATAGAGCAAAGACGACCCAACCCCTGGTGAGACCCCCCGCCGACCAAGGCGGAGTTGCGGTGCCCTAGCGCCGCCCGAGCTCGCTGGGACGGCCGCCCAGCATGTTGCGAAGACCCCGAGCCCGTTTTGGAGCTCAAGCACAGGCCTTTCGACCCGCCATTGCCCAGGTAAGATCTCTGATCTTCTTTTGTTTTTCTCCTTCTTTTGCCTAATCTTTTTAGCTTCTTCCAAGCACTCCCCTTGCGCCATTATCACCCCTCGAGCTTCTCAGCTCTGCCCCCTTTCACGCGCATCCCTTCCCGCTCTCCTCCTTCCTACAGAACCTCGACCACCTCCGACCCATCTCCTCTGCCATCCACGGCGGAGGAGCCTTGAGCTTCCACCTTCTCCGCTCGTATAGCTCCCCGTTCACTCACCCTCGCTGTCACACGGAATTCGATTGCTTCGGCGATGCTGTACTAACACTACAGGTGCTCGAGTACTCAATGGTCGGAATGTCACCGGACCCGTCTAGCCCAGCCTCGCCTTCAGCCCCGGAGCGATGTAGAACTTCATCGAGTATCGTCGCTTCTCGCCCAGCTTCCGAGCGTCATCTCCGATCTTTTAGAAGCGTCCGGGGAGCATCACCATCACCCAATGAGGGCGGCGGAGTTCGGGCACCTTCGCCGGAGCCCTGAACTCGCCGCTAGCTGAAGTCGGAGGAGAAGAAACAATGACCGTTGGATAATCCTTCATCGACGATTATCTAACGGTCATGACGAGGTCACGCCATCAACTTCAACAGCTGTTGGATCTTTTTAATCCAATGGCCTCAACGCAGCCACGTCGACACAAAGTTAATGGAGCAGGCATCGTTGGATCCTAATCATCCAACGGCTCGGAAATGACCGCGTCAACCATTCCAGAAGCCCTTGGATCCACACGATCCAATGGCCGCCGAGCTAGCCACGTGTCAAGGCTAAAGCCTCCCCGAGCCTTCATCTCTGAACCTCCAGGCTTGGGACACCCGAGCCTATTCCGAACCTGCATCAGCCCGAGCCTACGTCCAAGCCTGGCCGAAGCAGCCGAGCCTCTATCGAGCCTCCTTTCGAGCCTGGATAGCACGTGCTGCGCACGTGCTATTCTGGAAAATTTGCAGAAACGCCCACGGAATTCTTCGATATTGCAAACAGGTCCCCGCCCGTTTGGTATATTTACAGGGAAGGACCCGCGCCTTATTTTTATTACATTTCAGTCCTTTCCAGGGACCTTTTTGTAGTTATCATTTCATGTTTCTTTGCATTTATGCCCTTGCCTTTCTTATTGCATAACTTGAGCATCATGTTTCCTTTTCAGTTGATTTAAGTTTCATTTCGAAGCTCGTTTGACGAACTTTCTCATGGCATGATCATTTCGTTTAATGGACACTTTAATGTGGATGTATTATTTTGATATCTATGTGTCTCTTGTTACTTAATACATGCCTTGTTTAAATTGAGTTTGTCATCTTAATTAAATCTGGAATTGACTCATTGAATATTTTGCTCATGAATTTGTGTTTAGGGCATATTTGTGATGCTTTGCATGTGCATTCATTTGCATGATAAAAATTTAGTAAAAATGCATGTTTATTTATTTAGTGCATTATTTTAGTGTCTCTACATGATTTTGACCTATATGCCTTTAACTCAACACTTAATTAAATAGATTTAAAGCCGATTAATACGAGAGAGGCTCGTGTCCCTGAGTTCGACCTTGGTATCTTACCAAGCAAAATAAATCATGATCGTCTCATTTTGACTTATCATACACATATCCAAATGAGACGATCTTTTTGATGAGCCCGAATTGGCCCAACTGCTACAACATTTCCAAGTGCTAATTGAGCATTATTAAAGGGCCGATTTTGCGGTTTATCAATGTCTACACGAACGTTGATGTCTATACGAATGTAATGTCTTTATAATATTGGATCGTATCATTGGTATCACGTCCGATTTGGCATATCTTATAAACAGACATTTAACTGATCTAACTACCATCTTACCTCTCCCTAGGCCTAGGAAGTTGACAAAGGCACAATAATGAAGTACCTTTTGGCGGAATGGAGAATATATATTTCCCTAGATAGGTAATTATTGAATGCAAAGACTAAAGTTCCTAATGCACGATCTTGGAGGGCATGCGGTGTCCTACAAGTTAGATCTGACAATCTCTATTGTGGTTGATCTCGTGGTACATGGAACTCAGTCGATGCAAATAGACAAACAATCAACCCACAATATAGATAAACAATGAATAAATATGTGGGGTGAAATTTATTATACCCTACAAAAGATGTATAGTGACAAGTAGTAAGGGTCGAACCGTTGCGAGCACATGTAGATAGGTATAATTATTATTAATTAAGATTAATTAAAAAATTTATTTTCATACTTTTTAGATTTTTGATTTTTTGTAGATTTTTAATTATATTTATTTTTATGTGTTTATAATGTTTTATAGTTTTACATTTTTTAAATTTTCATATTTTTATTTTCTTTTTATTTTTCCAAATTTTTAGTTCTTTTTCTTTTTAAAGATATAATATATATCTATATAGTCATAATGATACTAATAGAAATAATAAAAATAATATATAGATATATACTAAATAAAAATGTAGAAATATCTACCAGAACAATCCTTTTCCTTTTTAAAAAAGTTTTAAATATACAATAGGTATTTATAAATAATAATATCAATAATAAAAAGTGTATAAACATTATAGGGTATATAATATATAGGGTTTTATTATTTTAAATATGGCTATATATAATCAAATTTTATAAAATCAAATGTTCTATGTTTTTAACTTTTTTTATTTTTAGGATTTATATAATTTTTGCTAACTTTTAGGTATTTTTAATTGATTTTAATAAATAAAAAGTGAGTTATATAAATAGGTTAAATTGTTTTGGGTTTTTAAAAAGATAATAAGTTTTAAAATGCCAAAAATATATTTTATATATAGTATATAATACAGATAAAAATAAGATACATAAATGTATTTTTTGGAATTTTATAGAATTTTTACTGCTTCTTATAGGATTTTATAGTTTTGCATTTTTTAATATTTTTATATATTTTTACAATTTTTAGTCTGGATTTATAATATATAGTAATATATACCGCATGATTTTTTGGGATGTTAAAGAAGTTCTTATAATTTTTTATATTTTATAAGAAAATAGGGAATATTTAGCTCTTATTTTATTTTTAATAAAAAGGAAAATGTAATAAAATTTAATTAAAAATATATGTGTCCATGAGCATCAGATTAAGCATCTACAGAAATTTTCGCATAATTTTTAAGAAATTAAAGCTAAATAATAAAAATAAAAAGACAAGAGATAAAATACAATGCTTGTATGGGTACTTTTGCAATAAAAATAAATTACAAGGGTCTCTATGCAAATATCTCCAAAATATTACAGTTAATTCACAAATTTTAAGGCTAAAATTGAATAAACAAAAGCCATGAGAGCTATCTTGCAAAATATACAACGCCTCCTGTGGCACAATACGTGAGGTGCTAGGACCTATATGTAATTAGACATAAGACAAGAGGGTCCTATGCAAAATATATAGGGATATTTACACTAAAATTAATAATTACATGACTAAAAGATAAATTCACAAAGGTGACATGGGCTCTATGATATTTACCCAATATAGTGTGCCATCCAACAGCGTTGCTGAAGTCACTTAGATACGTGTCGCCCACTGGAAGATGGATACCCCTTTGTCGATGAATGCTCGAGATTAGATCTCGATGGTGATCTGATGGTGTATGTTGGCTTCAATTCAACGATCATTGTACGCTTGGAGGAATAGTTCCTGATCAGACGACAATGATGGCACTTGGAAGAACAGTGAAGAACCCCGCTTCTTCAAAGCTTCTATCTAATGAAGCTTCGGCATCTGACCTCCTTTCATGTTGTCTAAGTACTCGTGACACTCCATAAGGTGTTCCGTAGTAGTTGATGGTCTCAAACATGTTTGGGCCCCATCGAGAGGGCCTGGAGCTCACAAGTACCTAGAGGCTTCGGTACCTGGTCAAACCGACCCCAAGAGGGGCTCCTGGAAATGCCTACCTGTTGAATCTCCATTTCATCATATTTATTCTATCATTTTGTCCTTAAAAACTCTAGCTAATGCATGTAAATAACATTATTTTGTACAAAATTAGCATCCATTATTTATTCCATTTATTGTATATAAAATATTACTTTTAATGCCAAAATTGTAGAATAAAGAAAAGAAAAAGAAAAAGAATAAAATGCAAAAGGTATTTTATGACCCCAAACATCGAGACCAAGTCAAGAATTGACTAGATCGACAAGGGATAAAGTATGGGGAGATAAGGACCAAAAATCCATCAAAAATTCCATTCTTTCATTCATCTATAAGTCCTTTTTGGGACCTATTTTATTCTATATTCTTTATACCTCAAATAAAGAAACTTTGTACATGAAATTATAGATAAAAATACACATGAAAATACAAATTGATTTTATACAAAAATAATGTACAGTATACCTTTTTTACTCTAAATAAAAAGCCAAAGCCTAAATTTCCCAGACCCATATCTTCTCAATTAGGGTGTAAACGAGTTGAAACTGAGTGAACCAACCCAGGCTCAATTCGGTTCGTTTAGCATACTTTCAGGCTTGAATTCAGTTCGGCTCGATAAAATAAAAACTGTAATTAGGTTCGATTCGGCTCGAGTAAGGTTCGTAAAGTTTTGGTTCGGTGCATCAAAGGTTCGTTTAAGAATAGGGTAGCACCGTAGCCTGTAGGGGAGGATTTTGTGGGGGTTTTGGGAATGGGGAATAAGGACTTAGGGAGTGGATGAATTGATGGGTTTGGGAAAATAAGGGAATAACCCTTATGTTATGATAAAATGTCTTTTTTTTCCTTATATATACAACATGTGTGTGTATATACTTTTATATATGTATGTGTATATATAATAGAACTTTTAACGAACCGAACCTGAGCAAACCTATATTTTTGAAGTTTGGTTTGTTTATTTAATCGATCCCAAATTTGTGTTCAAGTTTGGTTCGTCTATTTTCGAATCAAATATTAATCGAACTTTTAACGAGTCGAATCTAAGTGAATGTCGAACCTGAGAGTTTTCTAACAGCCCTATTCTCAATAAAAACTCAAAATGTATCACAATCATATTTAACTGTATATAACTTTTAATAAATTATTTAATGAGGGTGGTTTCATCCAATTTGGAGTTAAGGTGTGAAAGTTGGGTTTTGGGTCCCTAATGTATAGTGTACCTAAATAAAATATTTATTTTATTTGTTTAATTTTTATTTTTATAATTTTATATTTTTATAATTTTGTAAATATTATTTGTAATATATGTACATATTTAGAATAAAATAAAACCATAAATAAAACATTAAAATAAAATAAATATACAAAATACATAGAATAAATACCTATAATTATACATATATATTCTATACCTATATTTATTTAAGTGTACATATTACATCAGAAAAATAATAAAAATATATTTATGTATATAAAAATAAGTTATAAATATACAAACTATGTATATAAAATAATAAAATATGAAATAAAAAACATACAAAACATATGTAAATATACCAATGACGGCATCACCAAGGCTTTAACTACAAGGCTAAAAGAGGCTCGTCCCACGCGAAGTGAGCAGTTGGAGTCGAAGTAAAGGGTGTCACATCTTCGAGTAACATGATTGTTGACCTCCGATCGGAACACGGTTGACATCCATCTAAAAGGATTTTCAAGACCCAACCCAACTTTCTTAAGGCCAGTCTAAGCATAGCAACATAGCGAGAAAGGAATGGAACGTCAAGGATATGAGCCATCTGCAAGGAGTCTCTCCTCCCCTCACCATCCTCAAAGCAAGGATGGCACCAAGAAACCTAAGAATGGAGGGGTCCTCGCATGAGGAGTTTTGACTTGAACTTCGACAATCTGCTTGCACAATAGTGGTTGACATCTAAAGCGACAATATCTCCTGAGAAAGAGCCTCCTAACAATTCTCGAACCCATTCACGCACTACATCGACTTCCAGAATTCCCGATTGCAAGAGCCATTGAGAAACACAAGTTGTAATAAATAAGTTCACGAAAATAAATAAAAAAAACATAATAAAATACTATATAAAATAAAAAAAATACTTTTTTTATAACTTTAGTTTAATAAAATCATTTATTTTTTATTAACAAATTTATAAATTATTTAGGGTTGATTTTTTTGATTGGTCCACATGGAGTAGAGGCACATTCCAGCATCTCTAGTAGATAAGCTCCATGAGGTCCTTCATCTCTTGGCTCCGGCCAATCAAGGTTCCTTCTCTTTAAAATTTAAATAGATTATAGGTTTAATTTTCATTTCTCGCCTTTAGATTAAGTTTTCATTACTTGTATTATCATAGATCAGCACCTGTGTAGTTCGCCGGAGATTAACTATGGTGAACACCTCCACCATATTTTGACTTTTCAACGACCCGCCAATGGCTCTCATTTCAATATTCCACAACGCTCCTCATGCACCTCGCCCACCTTCATTCAACATGCTCCTTCCTATAGTAGGATCATAGAGCTCCAACTCCTCCCTTCATTAGAGCAGCAACCATCCAGCCACATTTCACCCTAATTCCAACCACTAATGGGTCAAGGCACTTTGTCCTCGACCCAACTGTCTTCATGTGTAGGTCTTTGAAGCCTAAAGCCATCTGGAGGAGAATCTGGAGCTCGTCAGAGGTTCCTGGAACCACCTCGCTTATCCAACCTTGTGGGAGTGCGTCTCCGATCCCTAGACCTTTTTAAGCCATCTAGCAGAAAGATGATGATGCCATGAGTCTTTTGGGCCACGTGGCAGTAGTAGAGATTGTCAGAGGGTGGAGTGCTCGATGGAAGAAGATTGCCTAGGTGGAGCTTCTACCATGTTCTTCCATACCCCTCCTTCATCGTTCGATCAGGTCGAGTTCTTCGCAAGGCACATCAGCTGTTGGATGTGCCCACGCCTCCACCGTTGATCTTTATACGAAGATCTAATCTCAGTCGACCATCCGCGAACCGGTATCGCACCTCCTGTGTGCAATACGTGGCAAGTGACGCGCCCACGATTGAGGTAAATAGTGATGTGTTAAGAGACTCGGTATAGGAAATCAAATAATCAAAGGGTCGTTGTGACCCGGATCACAAGGCAGAGTCAACAAGAAGAGAGAAAAATCACTCAATAAGATCAAACAATCAAGCACACAAAAATGTAAGCGGTCTTCACTATTTATTTTTACATGGTATAGCAAATAGGGTCAAACACTAGGAGCACAAGTAAATCTACGAAGTAGTCAAAATTCAGAAAAGAGAAAACATATTTTTAGTGGTTTTAATTTTCCAAATTTTTATAATTTTTTAATAAGGGAACAAAATCAAGCAAATAAAAATTCTAGACACACAACAAGATTTCTGAATTTTTTTATGTAAGACTAAAAATGCTTAAAATTTAAACAAAAACATTTTTGGGTATTTGAAATTTTAAAGTGTTTTTCGTAATTTTCTGGGGTTTTTCTTACATTTTTGTGTTTTTACAGAAATCAAGAAAAGGAAAAAATGTTAACAATGCACAGCAAGGATTATATTACAAGTTAAACATAATTAAAATGCTTTAAAGTTCTTTCTATAAACTTTTACGATAAACTATATATAAAAAGCAACAAATAGGAACTGAAATGACATTCTTTTGATTTTTCTAGAATTTTATATGATTTTTAGAAGTTTTTGGGTCTTTTATGATTTTTAGGATTTTTATGATGATTTTTTAAACACAAATGATACTGAAGACAAAGACACACAATTAGGAGTTTTTGTAGAATTTGAAGGAGGAGATTTTTCGATTTTTTTTGTATTTTTCAAAATAGGTTGGACTCTTTTATGGGGTTTTATCTTTAGAAAATAGTAAATGCAAAGTAAATAACACATGAAAATCACAATAAAGACTATACGATAACAGGAGTTTTTTTAAAGAACATGGTAATAGGAGTTGAAGGTAATTTTTATATAACTTTTCGAATTATTTTTCTATTTATTAGGTTAAATAAAAGGAACGTAATTTGCAGGGACCTGTATTTAATTAAAACAATGTTCTGGGTCAAATTGTAACACACGTGGAAAGCACAGGTGCAATGTTGCAAAAAGTCCACTTAAATCACGTACATGCTCATTATTTTACGCAAAGGGGTATAAGTGCAAATATCAGAAACTTGCCACGTAAATCATAACATATTTAAAGTACAGGGCAGATCATGCAAATAACTCGGAAAAGCACGTGGGACTACACGTGAGTTCACATAAACTGGACAAAAGTGTAAATATATGAAAATACGAGGTCCAAACTGCAAAATATATGAACTATAACTTTATTTTACTAAACTAAAAACTAAATACTACACTAAGTACGGATAAAGAGGGAAAATACCCTTTGCAAGGCGCGTGCGAGGCACGTGAGGACACGTGGCGGTCTTTAGTGGAGGCACTGGCGTACGGACCGGATCCACTAGCGCCCCAGATTTGACGGTCCAGAGAATGTCAATTACGTGCGGTCGGATGTGTGAGATGGCGTCAGATATAACGGCTGAAAGACTGTAACGGTCAACGGCTCAGATGATATATGGATAGAGGAGGCTCATCCGAAGGCTGGGGAAGGGTCTGGAAGAACTGCTCTAGGCTGAACTTCGATCGAGCAGGGGACGTGATCCACCGACCCGATGGAAGATCAAGATGGTCTAGCAGTTTCGTGGAGGTGCGGCGAATCGGGCCAAGGGGTTTGATGAAGGCTGTGACGGCCGGATGGATGTTGCGATGGCCGGCCACCTGGAGGTGCTCCGACTGAGAAACTGGAGGCTAGAAATGGGCTCCTTACACGCTTTAGGTCCTACAAATGGTAGAGTAACTCAGGGGCGTGGCTCCAGTCGAGGTTATTGCATATAAAGAGTGAAGAAGCGACGGGGGATGGAACTCGATCCCGGCGACTGTGAAGGAGGAGAGTCTCGACCTTAATCTCAACCTGAGGGTCGAATCTAAGAGGGGTTAGACTGCGCAGGATAGTGACCGGCGAAGTGGGGCATCGATCAAAACAGATGGAGATGGGTAACGAGGCTCCAACCAGTTGTTCGGAGCAGGTGGGCGATGGCGGTGGCGAAATGAAAGTCTGAATCGAAGCGAGAAGTGGATTGGATGGATATGATACCTAAGGGTATTAATGAACTCAACAAGGTCGGGCGGAGGTAGGTTTCGAGGTTGTGGCCTCAACCACGCTGTAGAGGGTGGGGAGGCTGAACGCGGCGGAGCTCTCCAGACACGTAGCAGAGCTGGGCTTAAGGCCACCAAGCTTCAATCCAAAGGCACCTCTAGGTTGTTGTCACTCAGCTGAAGGTATCTAGGGGTGAAGGAAGGGGTAAGGCACAAGCTGTGGTACTAGGAAGTGGAGGAGAGCTTATATAGCTTATAAAGCCTCCAAAGATCGAGCGATATCACGCAACCCTAGGAAGATCTACACCTTCCTTGGGATCTGCGAGGATCGCAGATCCTAGGAGGAGCGACTACGAGAAATCAAGGCGAGAGGAGACTGGAGTCGGGCTGGAAAATGGGGAGAAGGAGGTCCGTCGAGAGGGATCCAGGTCTGACCCAGCCAGGAGGAGCCATTGACCGAAGGTCAAAAAAGCGCCTCGACCAATTAGAAAATTAGAATTTCTAAAATACTTACAAATTCAATAAAAAAATAGTAAATGATTTAAATTAAAAAGTATACAAAAATGTTTATTATTTTTCAAACTGTTTTGTGTGATTTTTAATTATTTTTATGAAAAATAAATTAATGTATATACAATACATAGTATTATGTACATGTATAACATGCCTATGTATTATGTACAAGTATTTTAATTTTATTATTTTTACATAAATACCCTTATTTTATATTTTATTTATTTACAACATATTTTTAGGAGTGTAAAATCATTTTTATTTTATTTTACAAATTATTTAAAGGTATATAATAAATATGGGATTGTAATACATATACATGTGTTTTGTACAATTGCAAGGAGGATTTTTTGATTTTTTTATTTTTATTTTATTTTTATATTATTTCTAGAAATAAAAGGGAGTAAAAATAATAATTTACTTTTATTTTATCAAAAATCGTTATGTACAACCATATGTAATATAAACAACACAAAGTAAACCCTATCTGTCTCTACTTATTTTATTTTGCGATCGGGTCAAGGCTTGACCTTCTCTTGGGGTTTGGGTCACTCTGTATTTATTCTAAATACATCCTTCTTTTTACTTTTCCATTATTCTTTTATTTTACACCAATTAATTATTAATTATGAAATATTAACAAATGCATGCATAATGCTAAATTATTGTATTTACAGGGATTTACATGATGTTTTGCTAAGGAAAAGAGTTAAAATAAAAGAATAAAGATTGAGAATCAGATATTCATCAATAAATTGCATCCCATACCCCTACATTTGTTTATTTATATTTTAGTCATGTAATTTATTTTAAAAGCTTTATAATTTTTTTGTAAAAAAACATGTGAACCTTGGAGTTATTTGATAATGCTAGATGAACCATTTAGGTCACCTCACGTGTTGTTCCGCATGAGGTGGCCTTTTTGCAAGGAACCCCTCACATCTTTTTGTATTTCATTTCAGTTCAAGAACTTTGAATATTAATATAAAACTTTTGGGTAATTTACATTTATTCCCTACCTTTATTTTTATTTGCAACTATGCCCCTACTAGTTTATTAATTTTTGTGCATGTTTTTAATTTATTAAATACATCATACATGCTCTAAAAATTCTCAAAAAATAGGGTTAAGTGTCTTCTTGCATCTAGTTTCATGTTATATTTTATTTTTGCATTTTAGGTACTTTAAATATTTATTAAAAATCAAATAGCATATTTTTGGTCCTGTTTGACTTATAAAATACCAAAAATATACAAAATTTTGAAAAAAAATCCCCAAAAAATATTTTTTCTTTACTCGATATATTGTAACTTGAGACCAAAAATCCTTAAAAATAGAAAAAGAAAAGGATAAAAATTAAAAATCTCCAAAATCTAGTAAAAACATATAAAATTCCCAAAAATATTTATTTTTGTTTCTGAATTTTGTTTTTATTACTGTTTACCTATTAAAATTTATTTGGAAAATTTTGGACTTTTGCTATTTTTAAATTCCAAAATAATCCATCCTATTTTTTAATCCATGTTTTGGGATATATTTTACTTTAAAATATATAAAAATTAGCCAACATATCTAAAAATCACAAAACAAAAAAAATTACGTAAAACCCAAAAACTAATTATTTTTAAATTTTTCTTTATTTTTAGCAGTATTTATAAATGTATTACCTCATATTGTATACATAGCCTTGCATATTCTTATATTCTAAATTTAAAAATAAAAAGAACAAAAAATAAAAAAATAAAAATTATAAAATTTAAAACAATTAAAAATATTATAAAATTAAATTAAAAAAATTATAAAATAAAAAACCCACACAAAAGTACATAGACAAGAACACAAAGATTGGATTTCATTTTCCCCTATATATCATTTCTCGTTGTGTTCGATACTCTACACATACTTATCCCAATTGACGACACGCTTGATCACTCGGGTAAAAAGGTCCTCAAGGGTCGTTGCGACCCAAGTCACCAAGCGTGAATGATAGAGAAAAAAAGATCACCAAATCAGATAAAAACCAATCAAACACAAGTAGCGGTCTCGCTATGAGATTAACCTGGTATAGCGACCAGGGTCGAACACAAGGAGCACGAAATGGTCCTGCGGCCTACGAAGTAGCCAAAAAAGGGAATAAAATAAAATCAAAGTGTTTTTGGTGGATTTTTAATTGTTTTTAATTTTTTTGGATTTTTACTTAATAAAGAAAATAAAGGAAACAAGGGAAACAACCAACTTCAGGAAATTACTTAATAAAAAATTCGAATAAAAACGTTTTTATGCTTTTAATGATTTTTACAGTTTTTGGGTAATTTTTTACATTTTTCTGATGTTTATTAAATTTTCTAAAAATCAAACAAGGCAAGAAAACAAGGATACTGTCCAGCCAAGCTTGGGGTACTTAGATAAAATATCTAAAAGTCCTCAAAAAGCCTGGAGGTAATTTTCCTGTAAAGAAGACAATTCAAGGATAATTCAACCACTGGAATTATTGTTTTTGGATTTTTAAATTAATTATTAGAATTTTTATAGGTTTTTAGGTATTTTTCAATTTTTATGAGTTTTATATAATGAAAAATGACTAAAATTGGTCAGAAAATCAAACAAGGCAAAACAAACATACCTAAGTTTTTTGTAATTTTTAGATGCGTTTTAGTATTTTTGTGAATTTTTAAATCAGACAGTAAAGAAAAAGCTTGTTTTTTAATTTTTAAAATTAATAAATGCAATCAAAAATGTCTCCAAAAATTCTAGAAAATTTTACACCATGGAAGGAGCCATGTACCCAATTTTCATTGAATTTGGAGTTAGTTTGATATTTTATTAAAAATCAAAACCTAGGTAAAGTGCACAGGGACCTATACGCAAATAGGAGAAGTTCCAGGGGGTCCGATGCAAAATTTCCAAGAAGTCACACGCGAAGCGCATGTCTTGGGCACACAGGGACCTACTTGCAAAGAAAATAAGGTATCTGGGCTAAATAATATTAAGTATTAAAAGCCTAGGGACCTTAGTGTAATTTACCCACCAATAAACGTGCATGCTCTAAAAAATCATGCACAGGGGCATAGATGCAATTAATCAAAAGATTTCATTCATTCATTAACAACCCAGAACTATAAGGCTAATCATGCAAATAACCCAACAAAACACGTGTCGATGCACGTGATACACTACAGACAGGGGCATACATGCAAATAGCAGAAAAGACAAGGTCCAAAGTGCAATTTACCTAACGCAAATAAAATACTAAAAATATTTACACAGAAACTATAGGGGCCTAAGAGCTATTTACCCCTTTATTAAATGTCGACGGCTGATGTAGCGCCACGTAGCTGATCCAACAGGTGAAAATGATGGCGCCTTAACCCTGAAACGCAAGCCGGATCGAACGGTCAAGGTGCAGACACGTGCTAGATCTAACGGGCCTCGTACGCCGTGGCTTAACCTCGACAATCAACCGGTCCAGATCGTTCCTCCGAAGATCGGAGCATGCTGGAAGCTCCTCAGATGGACGGTCGGGATCTAAACTGGAGCCTGGGATCGATCGGACGGCAGGGAAGGATGGTGGACGAACTGGAGGCCAGTGACTTTCGCTGGGCCCGTGTATGCTCTGGCGTCCTCCTCGCGGGCCACTAAAGATCAGAGAAGATGCGTGCTGGCCTTCCGCGTCGAATGGCGGTCTCCGATGGAGCAACGGAGCTCTGAGGAGCTCGGTCGACTCTGGCGGAGGGGAAGCTCCTGGGCTCGAGTTAGAGGACCTCAGACAGTCCTCTTTGTACCTGCAAAAGGGCACCAGAAGACTCGCAGGTCGAGGGCAAAGTGCCTCGACCCTGTGAGAGGGGGTGACGGTGATCGGTGAGGTGGGGCGGTCGAGCTCCGGCGAGGGGTAGACGGTGGAGCTCGAAACCCCAGCTCCTGTGCGAGCTGGGCTGAATGGAGGGGCGTAGAACGTGCGTGGGAAGAAGGCGAACGCAATGGTGCGGTCCGATGATCGAGACTAAGGCGGAGGTCACCGGAATCGACGATGAACAGAAGATAGGCGAATTGGGCGAAATGCAAAATCAAAGAAAACAGGAAGGAAATAAGGGTACCTGGGTGGAGGAATCGACTGGGCTCGAGCTGCTGGAGCTCTGGGTCATTGCCTCGCGGGTCGTCGTGGCCCGAGGCTCGAGCTCTTGCTTCAGGCGGAGCACGGCGGCGCAAGCTCGCCGGATCAGAGGTCCGGGCATCTTTACCTCTCTTCGACACCGCCAACGGAGAGCTGTCACCTCAGGGAAGGCAGTGGAGGTCACGGGAATGAAAGGTGGGGAGCCAAAGATGCGGAAATGGGAGGCGGAGCTCGGCTTTTATGCGGTGAAAGGTCTGGGAAGAAAGGGATGGGTCCGGCTCTGTGGAGCACGGATCACTAAGCTGAAGATTGGGCGAGGCTCCCGGATTATGGGAGAGTAATTAGGACCCTGGGTTTGGGTGTCTCGAGGTCGGGTCGTGATGCGATAAATCGGGGAAGTCGGGTCGGGCGTCACGACCCGTGGGAAGTGGTCCACAGGGGGAGTTGACCGGGCGGTCAACATCCCCCGTGGACCAATGGGGATTGGTCACGTGGAAAATATTTGTAAATTCATTTAAAAATAGCAAATGGCCGATTTAATAAAAACTTAAAACATAAAAAATATTTGTTTTAATTTTTCTATTTTTTTGTGATTTTTAATTGATTTTTAAAAATAAAAATAAGTATTTACATAATATGGCTATATATAGGTATATATACAATATAGGATTATTATTTTTGATTTTTAATTTGTTATTTTTATACATTTTTATCCATATTTTATATTTTATTTATTTATATCATAAAATTAGGAATAAAAAGATATTTTTATTTTATTTTTATTATTTATATACAAAGGGAAAATAAATAGATATATAAATCTATATGCATGGTGTATTTACAATGTGATTTTTAGTTTTTAATTTTGTTTTTTTTATTTTGCTTTTGTTTTTGTTGTTTTTTTATTTATTCACAACATAAAAGATAGAGTATTTACAAGTTTTTACAGAAATTAGTTTTATTTTTTTATAAGGTGAAATAAATATAAGTGAGTGGACTATATACATGATGAATATATACAAGGTAGGTCATTTTTGTTTTCTTTTTGATTTTTCAATTTTTATTTGGATTTTATATTTATAAATATATACAAATATGTACAAGAACATATTCTTCTATATTTTAGAGGAAAATATTCTTATTATATTTACAGGTATATTTACACACATGAGCCCCTATCTCTCTCTACTTTGGCTTTTATGCGGTCAGGCCCAGGCTGAGCCCTCCCTTGGGATTAGGTTGCTCAATATTTATTCTAAATATTTCCTCTTTTTTTAATCTTTATTCTTTTATTTTTGCACAAAAACATGCTAATTATTATTTTTTACACCATGCATGCTTTTGGTAATTATTTGTATTTACAAAAATATACATGCATTTGCAAAGGTTTTTGTAGCTAAAATATAAAAATAAAGAGTGATGAATGGGTATTCATCACCCCCCCTATACTTAACTTTGTTAGTCCCTTAGCAAATACTTATTTGAAAAAGAAGTGAAAAAGAAAGAAAGAAAAAGAAAAGAAAAAAAAAGAAAAGAAAAAGAGAATGCACATGGATCAAGGCTGACCATTCAACTTGCCTTCATTAAATTGAATTATGGAGCTCGATCAGATCTTTAGATTATTAATGTGTCGGAACCTTATTTGGACTTAAGCTTAAAACTCAACAGCCTCAAAGTTCCACCAATCTATGGACAAGACTCCTCAATAAACCAGATCAGAACAAGTCTACATACAAAAACTCTAATGACTATGAATCTTTCCATGCAGTGTAAGTGATATGTAGCTCCCCACCTCAGAAGTAACAAAGAAACAACCTCCCCCAACCTGGTAACTCTAATGCCTTGGTCTAGCAACTCTTTCCTCGAGAAGCGGGGTATTCCCTTCTAAGTTCAAGTGCAATCGACTCAAGAAGAGGGGGAATAAGAGGTATAGAATTTTGGGAGCTCAACCAGTGTAGCTAAGTCTCTCGCTGCAAGCTTCATGAGATGTAACATGGATACCATAAGCTTTTGCTTTATTTGACTATATACACTCCGGTGGGGTTATTAAATTGTCAATCCAACCCACTACTTTTTTGGAGTTCTTTTTGCATTTTTTTTCAAGTGCATCTGTACAACATATCTACATGGTGCAGCATATATACAAGAAATTTTCCTCTTAAGCCAGTAGACTATCCCTCTTTTGAAGTTTTATTGCAACCCACGGCTTCTGTCTTTAGACTTCATCACCACTAGACCAAGTTGAGACGCACTTCCTTCACTAGAAGAAGAAGAGAGGTTCCGCCTAGAAGTACTACCCTCATATGCTACCCCAAGCCCAAGGAAATTGCCTCCTCACCACCTCATCCGTGGAGAGCTACATGTAAAGTGTTGGTGCAAGTCAAGCCATTGTCTCTAAGAGTCATGCGTGTGTTGTTAAGTGCTCTACTTAGGCTCATCAAGATGGCATATTCTCATAGCCTAGTGGACTCAAAGAATTAAGTCCTTATGGACCTGAAAAGCCTTAACCCTAAGCCCTATAAGGTTCCTCTTAGAATTAGGTGGACTCAAAGAATTAAGTCCTTATGTTGTAACTTGGAATTATTTAATGCATCCTCCTTCTGCTGCTGTTGCTGCTGCGGCTGATGCGGCGGCAGCTGCCGCATCGTCGGGTCCTCCTCCGCGGTTCTCGCGGTCGGCTCTCAACTGCTCAAGCTCTCGCCTCATCTCTATCATGAATGCCCCCTGATCCCTCAATTGTTGTTGCACTGACTCGAGGGAGGCGATCTGGGTGGAGTTGATCGCACCCTGGTCCAACACAAAGTGCTCAGGCTGTGGACCTCTGGAGCGATCCTCTGAACTGCCGGCCATGGCGTCTACAAAACCAAACGATCCAAACTCAGGTGCCGATAAATCTACTAATCTTTCCTCTGGCACTGATCTCTCGGAATCGAAAGAAAGGGGGTCGAGGGGAACAGGGTGGAATCATACTCGGGCTCGGAGAGCTGGTCTCGGCTCTCGCGGGCCAACCTAGATGAACGGGTAGACGTGCCCGAAAGCGGTGCAGCCAAAGGCTGCCTAAGAGATCGTCTACCCATCATTGTGATGTAGCGAGTAAGCGGATGGGATCTGGAGAAACTATGATCAGAAAACAAACCCCTCAGTTCACCAACGCAACACGAGCTGAAGACCGTAAAGGCTCGGTCAAATTATCTTGTCTATTTTATTATGGTGAATAAACAATCTATCAGAGCGATTACGTGACCTGCTGGGATACCTGATACTACCCAACCGATTGTCCCGCATGAAAGAGTCGGTAATCAGTCGAGAATAGCACCGGGGGGCTCTATCTAGTGTTCGGGTCACTCTCTCGCTCAAGCAAACCAACCAATGAGGGGGTTGCTCTCCCCAAGAAAAAATTTTTTTAAGCCAAGTGTCTTTTAGGGTCAATAGTTTTAGCAGTCCCAATTTTATTGTTTTTCTTTTTAGATCTTTTTCAATAAAAACAAAAGGCCTAACGAATTTTTCGGTTCTCCTGGTTATTTAGTCCAAAACAGGGGGAGAAGACGAAAAAGCCGATGCACGATAAAATCAATGATGCATGCAAAGTCAGAAATACATACCTGGCTCCAGCACTCTACATGCAATATGATCCGCGCATAATGTAAAGACAGAAAAGTAAACTACCTATATGGTGCAGCGGGAAAAACCGAGTCCTAAGCAAGCAACTTCTACTCGAAAGAACCGTCTAGCTGATCACCCGCCTTCGATCCAGAGAGTCCGGTCTAGACCCACCCCTTCCTCTTCTCGACAGGTTGAGTTCAGGAGTAGCGCTTAACGGGGCAGGCTCGCGGCGCGTAGGCTCGAAGGAAAATAATCAGCTATTTTTATTAATCTTTTATTAGTAGGTCCAATTAACGAACTATAGATGCAGGCAGATAATTAAGTGTGTGGATCCTACTCAGTACGGCACAGTCAAGCAGAAAGTCCTAAGGCTAGGGGCTCGAGAAAAACCGCGTAAAACCGTAAAAGGCAGCAAAAAATCAAAAGCCGCGAGAAAGCCGTGACAAATCTAAGCTAGCTAAAGGGTCCCCCGAGCACACCGGTGCTCGGCGAAACAGATCGAAGAAGGAAGTCCAAGTCCAGTTGTCCCTGTATTATTACAATTCAAATAAAATGTGTTGAAATAAATCTAAACTACTCCTCTCTCACTCAGCTACTCTCTTGCTCTCTCCTGCGGCTCCGTACAGAAGGGAGCCGCCTTCGAATCCCGCGGTTGCGCCGGCTCCTCGAAAGTCGCCTCCTCGGTCCTCGGGGCTCGCCAGAAAGAAGACAAGTGTCACAGACCAAATTATTTTATAATCAATGTCAGAAATCCATATATGCAGAAATCTATACAAAAAGAAGTGAAAAGAAAACCGCGGGAAAAATCGAAAAACTGACTACTAAGCCGTGCTCCCCGGCAACGGCGCCATTCTGACGACACGCCTAATCACTCGGGTAAAAAGGTCGTCAAGGGTCGTTGCGACCCAAGTCACCAAGCGTGAACGATCGAGAAAAATAGACCACCAAATCAGATAAAAACCAATCAAACACAAGTAGCGGTCTTGCTATGAGATTAACCTGGTATAGCGACCAGGGTCGAACACAAGGAGCACGAAATGGCCCTGCGGCCTACGAAGTAGTCAAAAAAGGTAATAAAATAAAATCAAAGTATTTTTGGTGGATTTTTAATTGTTTTTATTTTTTTGGATTTTTACTTAATAAAGAAAATAAAGGAAACAAGGGAAATAACCAACTTCAGACAATTATTTAATGCATCAAAAATCAATCAAAAATTTGAATAAAAATGTTTTTATGCTTTTAATGATTTTTACTGTTTTTGGGTTTTTTGGCATTTTTCTGATGTATATTGAATTTTCTAAAAATCAAACAAGGCAAGAAAACAAGGGTACTGTCCAGCCAAGCTTGAGGGACTTAGATAAAATATCTAAAAGTCCCCAAAAAGCCTGGAAGTAATTTTCCTGTAAAGAAGAAAGTTCAAGGAAAATTCAGCCACTAGAATTATTGTTTTTGGATTTTTAAATTAATTATTAGAATTATTATAGGTTTTTAGGTGTTTTTCAATTTTTATGAGTTTTATATAATGAAAAATGACCAAAATTGGTCAGAAAATCAAACAAGGCAAAAAAAACATACCTAAGTTTTTTGTAATTTTTAGATGCGTTTTAGTATTTTTTTGTGAATTTTTAAATCAGACAGTAAAGAAAAAGCTTGTTTTTGAATTTTTAAAAAATAATAAATGCAATCAAAAATGTCTCCAAAAATTCTAGAAAATTTTACACCATGGCAGGAGCCATGTTTCCAATTTTCATTGAATTTGGAGTTAGTTTGATATTTTACTAAAAATCAAAACCTAGGTACAATGCATAGGGACCTATACGTAAATAGGAGAAGTTCAAGGGGGTCTGGTGCAAAATTTCCAAGAAGTCACGTGCGAAGCGCGTGTCTTGGGCACACAGGGACCTACTTGCAAAGAAATAAGGTATCTGGGCTAAATAATAACAAGTATTAAAAGCCCAGGGACCTTAGTGTAATTTACCCACCAATAAACGCACATGCTCTAAAAAGTCACGCACAGGGGCATAGATGCAATTAATCAAAAGATTTTGTTCATTCATTAACAACCCAGAACTATAAGGCTAATCATGCAAATAACCCAACAAAACATGTGTCGATGCACGTGATACACTACAAGCAGGGGCATACATGCAAATAGCAGAAAAGACAAGGTCCAAAGTGCAATTTACCTAACGCAAATAAAATACTAAAAATATTTACAGGACTAAATAGTAAAAGCAGAAACTAGAGTGGCCTAAGAGCAATTTACCCCTTTATTAAATGTCGACGGCTGATGTAGCGTCACGTAGCTGATCCAACGGGTGAAAATGATGGCGCCTTAACCCTGAAACGCAAGCCGGATCGAACGGCCGAGGTGCAGATACGTGCTAGATCTAACGGGCCTCGTACGCCGTGGCTAAACCTGGACGATCAATCGGTCCAGATCGCTCCCCCGAAGATCGGAAGGTGCTGGAAGCTCCTCAGATGGACGGTCGGGATCTAAACTAGAGCCTGGGATCGATCGGACGGCAGGGAAGGATGGTGGACGAACTGGAGGCCGGCGAATTTCGCCGGGCCCGTGTATGCTCTGGCGTCCTCCTCGAGGGCCACTAAAGATCGGAGAAGATGCGTGCTGGCCTTCCGCGTCGAATGGCGGTCTCCGATGGAGCAACAGAGCTCTGAGGAGCTCGGTCGACTCCGGCGGAGGGGAAGCTCCTGGGCTCGAGTTAGAGGACCTCAGACAGTCCTCTTTGTACCTGCAAAAGGGCACCAGAAGACTCGCGGGTCGAGGGCAAAGTGCCTCGACCCTGTGAGAGGGGGTGACGGTGATCGGTGAGGTGGGGCGGTCGAGCTCCGGCGAGGGGTAGACGGTGGAGCTCGAAACCCCAACTCCTGTGCGAGCTGGGTTGAATGGAGGGGCGTAGAACGTGCGTGGGAAGAAGGCGAACGCAATGGTGCGGTCCGATGATCGAGACTAAGGCGGAGGTCACCGGAATCGACGATGAACAGAAGATAGGCGAATTGGGCGAAATGCAAAATCAAAGAAAACAGGAAGGAAATAAGGGTACCTGGGTGGAGGAATCGACTGGGCTCGAGCTGCTGGAGCTCTGGGTCGTTGCCTCGCGGGTCGTCGTGGCCCGAGGCTCGAGCTCTTGCTTCAGGCGGAGCACGGCGGCGCAAGCTCACCGGATCAGAGGTCCGGGCATCTTTACCTCTCTTCGACACCGCCAACGGAGAGCTGTCACCTCAGGGAAGGCAGTGGAGGTCACGGGAATGAAAGGTGGGGAGCCAAAGATGCGGAAATGGGAGGCGGAGCTCGGCTTTTATGCGGTGAAAGGTCTGGGAAGAAAGGGATGGGTCCGGCTCTGTGGAGCACGGATCACTAAGCTGAAGATTGGGTGAGGCTCCCGGATTATGGGAGAGTAATTAGGACCCTGGGTTTGGGTGTCTCGAGGTCGGGTCGTGATGCGATAAATCGGGGAAGTCGGGTCGGGCGTCACAACCCGTGGGAAGTGGTCCACAGGGGGAGTTGACCGGGCGGTCAACATCCCCCGTGGACCAATGGGGATTGGCCACGTGGAAAATATTTGTAAATTCATTTAAAAATAGCAAATGGCCGATTTAATAAAAACTTAAAACATAAAAAATATTTGTTTTAATTTTTTCTATTTTTTGTGATTTTTAATTGATTTTTAAAAATAAAAATAAGGTATTTACATAATATGGCTATATATAGGTATATATACAATATAGGATTATTATTTTTTATTTTTAATTTGCTATTTTTATACATTTTTATCCATATTTTATATTTTATTTATTTATATCATAAAATTAGGAATAAAAAGATATTTTTATTTTATTTTTATTATTTATATACAAAGGGAAAATAAATAGATATATAAATCTATATGCATGGTGTATTTACAATGTGATTTTTAGTTTTTAATTTTGTTTTTTGTTTTGCTTTTGTTTTTGTTGTTTTTTTATTTATTCACAACATAAAAGATAGAGTATTTACAAGTTTTTATAGAAATTAATTTTATTTATTTATAAGGTGAAATAAATATAAGTAAGTGGACTATATACATGATGAATATATACAAGGTAGGTCATTTTTGTTTTCTTTTTTATTTTTCAATTTTTATTTGGATTTTATATTTATAAATATATACAAATATGTACAAGCACATATTCTTCTATATTTTAGAGGAAAATATTCTTATTATATTTACAGGTATATTTACACACATGAGCCACTATCTCTCTCTACTTTGGCTTTTATGCGGTCAGGCCCAGGCTGAGCCCTCCCTTGGGATTAGGTTGCTCAATATTTATTCTAAATATTTCCTCTTTTTTTTAATCTTTATTCTTTTATTTTTGCACAAAAACATGCTAATTATTATTTTTTACACCATGCATGCTTTTGGTAATTATTTGTATTTACAAAAATATACATGCATTTGCAAAGGTTTTTGTAGCTAAAATATAAGAATAAAGAGTGATGAATGGGTATTCATCACCCCCCCCCCTATACTTAACGTTGCTAGTCCCTTAGCAAATACTTATTTGAAAAATAAGTGAAAAAGAAAGAAAGAAAAAGAAAAGAAAAAAAAAGAAAAGAAAAAGAGAATGCACATGGATCAAGGCTGATCATTCAACTTGCCTTCATTAAATTGAATTATGGAGCTCGATCAGATCTTTAGATTATTAATGTGTCGGAACCTTATTTGGACTTAAGCTTAAAACTCAACAGCCTCTAAGTTCCACCAATCTATGGACAAGACTCCTCAATAAACCAGATCAGAACAAGTCTACATACACAAACTCTAATGACTATGAATCTTTCCATGCAGTGTAAGTGATATGTAGCTCCCCACCTCAGAAGTAACAAAGAAACAACCTCCCCCAACCTGGTAACTCTAATGCCTTGGTATAGCAACTCTTTCCTCGAGAAGCGGGGTATTCCCTTCTAAGTTCAAGTGCAATCGACTCAAGAAGAGGGGGAATAAGAGGTATAGAATTTTGGGAGCTCAACCAGTGTAGCTAAGTCTCTCGCTGCAAGCTTCATGAGATGTAACATGGATACCATAAGCTTTTGCTTTATTTGACTATATACACTCCGGTGGGGTTATTAAATTTTCAATCCGACCCACCACTTTTTTGGAGTTCTTTTTGCATTTTTTTCAAGTGCATCTGTACAACATATCTACATGGTGCAGCATATATACAAGAAATTTTCCTCTTGAGCCAGTAGACTATCCCTCTTTTGAAGTTTTATTGCAACCCACAGCTTCTGTCTTTAGACTTCATCACCAATAGACCAAGTTGAGACGCACTTCCTTTACTAGAAGAAGAAGAGAGGTTCCGCCTAGAAGTACTACCCTCATATGCTACCCCAAGCCCAAGGAAATTGCCTCCTCACCACCTCATCCGTGGAGAGCTATGTGTAAAGTGTTGGTGCAAGTCAAGCCATTGTCTCTAAGAGTCATGCGTGTGTTGTTAAGTGCTCTACTTAGGCTCATCAAGATGGCATATTCTCATAGCCTAGTGGACTCAAAGAATTAAGTCCTTATGGACCTGAAAAGCCTTAACCCTAAGCCCTATAAGGTTCCTCTTAGAATTAGGTGGATTAAGATCTTAATCAAGCTCCATTTCCCAATTTAATTCCAGGCTTAGTTTAAATGTCAACTATCATCCAGGAAAACTATATACATATATACAAAGATGCTATTTACACATATTTACAATTGTACAAAATTTTTGAAAAATATTTTGAAATCATGAATGGATGAATGCATGAAATGCAAGTTTTGCAAAAATATTTACACACATTTACACAAGATTTTTGCAAACTTTTGATTTTCAAAATATTTTGGAAAAATTTTGTACTATATACATAATTTTGATAAGGAAATATTCACACAAGCTTTTACACAAAGATTTTTGAAAACATTTTTACGAAAATAATTTGTACACTAGTTATGTATGTGCAATAAAAGAATGATTATTTACAGGAAAAAAATTTAATTTTGTGATTTTTAGGGTTTTAGCCATTTTATTTATTAACACACTCTCACAAAGTACGAGTTATGGCTAAAGTATATATGAAATATATACACACCTCCCTATACTTGGCTCGAACGATGTCCTCAGAGTCAAGAGCGATGAAGAAGACATAACTCGTGCTTTGTATAGGGAAGTAAAAAGGAATGGCTATATATAGATGAATCAAAGATAGAATGAGGAGAACTCGGTGATTTCCCCTATACTTAGGATAAAGTAATCCTAAGTATAGCAAGCTGTACATGAAGGGAAATCCGAGTGAAGAATATACAGAATCTACCCCCCCCCCCTATACTTAGGGTAAAATATCCCTAAGTATGGGCAGCAAAAAAGGAGTAGAAAGAATGAAAAGAATACCCGAAGGTCCGACATCCCCCCTATACTTAGGGTAAAGTACACCCTAAGTATAACAAAATCATAAGATGAGAAAAGGGATGTGGACTAAAGAATAGAGTGATATGGACAACTGGATCTATACAGGTTGGAAGAACAGTGATAATCAGGCGTGAGATGCAATAGATGTGAGTCAAGAGACCATATCTCACGCAAAATGAATAGGGGCAACATCAACGACCCGCGGCTCATGATCTAGAAATGGCTTGAGTCGCTGGCCGTTCACTCAAAAGGTACTCTCAGAAGACAACTCAGATATATCAATGCTACCGTTGTCGTGTACCTTTCTCACAAGATAAGGTCCCTTTCATTTGCTCAGCAGCTTCCCTGGAAATAGACGAAGCCTAGTATCAAACAGCCATTCTCTCTGTCCAGGCTCAAAATGCTTGTGGCTGATATGAGAATCATGCCACTCCTTCACTCTCTCCTTATAATGTAGGTTGTTTGAGAAGGCGGTATCTCTAAGCTCCTCCAAGGATGCTAACTCTGCCCTCCTCTAGTCTCCTACACTATCTGGATCCATAAGTATCTCAGTGACTGCCCAAAGTGACTTGTGCCTCAGCTCAACAGGTAAATGGCACGGCTTGCCATATACGAGGCGAAAGGGAGATGTGCCCAATGGTGTTTTGAAAGACGTCCTATATGCCCACAAGATCGAGTCCAAAAGTTGTGACCAATCCTTTCGGTCAGGCGGATGACTTTCTGTAAAATAGTCTTGATCTCCTTGTTCGACACCTCGGCTAGACCATTCGTCTGTGGATGGTATGGAGTGGCAACTCGATGGTCTATACCGAACTCGCTAGCAAGGGCTTTTACCTGGTCGTTGATGAAATGTGACCCCCCATCTGAAATCAATACTCGAGGTACCCCGAACCGCGTGATGATGTGCTTCCTCAAAAATCTGCAAATTGTCCTCGCATCAGCGGCTCGGGCGGGAATAGCCTCAACCCAACGACTAACATAACCAACGGCTAGCAGAATGTACTCGAATCCCTGACTCTTAGGGAATGACCCATGAAATCGATGTTCCATGCGTCAAAAACCTCACAGAAGTGAATGGGCTACATCAGCATCATATCACGCTGTCCACAAGTGCCCATCCTCTGACAGTCAGTACACCTCTTCACGAACTCATCAGAGTCCTTGAAGAGGGTAGGCCACCACAAGCCGAATTGGAGCACTTTCTGTGTCGTTCTCCTCCCAGAATGATGTCCTCCTGCCTCAAGCTTGTGGCAGTAAGTGAGGACGCTATGGTGCTCCTCCTGAGGAATGCACCGACGCCAGACGCTATCCCCTCCTTCGTGGTAAAGGATGGGATCCTCCCAGTGGTAGGACTTGGCCTTAGCAAGGAAGGTCTCAAGCCTCTGCCTGGGCCAATCTTGTGGGACTTTCCCAGCAACGAGAAAGTTCACAATATCGACATATACCATGGGAGTGAGGCGATAGCAAGGATCGCCTCATTGGGAAGGTCTCACAAATGGGATCAATATGCTCGGACTCCTTAGGCTGCTCTAAACGGGAGAGATGATCCGCCACCACATTCTTGACTCCAGGCTTATCCTTGATCTCAATGTCGAATTCCTGAAGTAGAAGGATCCATCTAGTCAGTTTGGCCTTGGCATCCTTCTTTGCCATGAGGTATCGGATGGTGGTGTGATCAGTATACAAGTCACTCTAGATCCAATGATGTAAGATCTGAACTTATCTAGGGTGAACACTACGGCTAGCATCTCCTTCTCTGTGACCATATAATTCCGCTGCACGGAATCCAATGTGTGGCTAGCGTAGTGGATAGCAAACGGGACTCCATCCCTCCTTTGTCCCAGCACGACCCCGATGGCAAAATCGGAGGCATCCGTCATGATCTCGAATGGGAGAGACCAATCGGGTGGCTGGAGAACAGGAGCTTCTATAACACTCTGCTTGAGAGTCTCAAAGGACGAAAGACACTTGTCATCGACAAGAAACTCGGTGTCTTTCGTCAGTAGATCAGTCACGGTCGGGCAACTCTACTGAAATCACGAATGAATCGCCGGTAGAAACCAATGTGCCCCAGAAAAGACCGCAACTGCCGCAAGTTGGACGGGGGTGTGAGTTTGCTAATGACATCGACCTTGGCCGGATCCACCTCCATGCCCCTGTTGGAGATGATGTGGCCAAGCACCGTCCCTTGAGTCACCATGAAGTGACTCTTCTCCCAAGACAGAACTAAGCAAACCTCTATACATCGCTGAAGTACTCGGTCTAGGCAGTCAAGACAGGAGTCAAATCCGTCGTCATAAACCGAGAAATCATCCATGAAGACCTCCAAGCACTCCCCTACCATGTCCGAAAAGATCGACAACATGCATCTCTGAAACGTCGCAGGGGCATTGCATAGCCCAAATGGCATGCGTCGAAAGGCGTATGTGCCGAAGGGACAGGTAAAGGTAGTCTTGTCCTGGTCCTCGGGAGCGATGGCTACCTGATTGTAGCCCGAGTACCCATCCAAAAAACAATAATGGCTCTTCCCTGCCAATCTCTCAATGATCTGATCAATAAAGGGCAAGGGAAATGATCCTTCTTGGTGGCCTGGTTGAGTCTCCTGTAGTCAACACAGACCCGCCAAGAAGTAGGTACTCATGTAGCAATCTCCTCTCCGGACTCCGTAACCACTGTAGTGATGCCCGTCTTCTTGGGCACCACATACAAAGGGCTGACCCACTTGGAGTCAGAGATGGGATAGATAAAATCGACGCTCCACCACTTCGAAATTTCCTTCATGACAACCTCCCTCAGATTCGGGTTCAGCCGCCGCTGGAACTCACGCGACGGCTTTGCCTCATCCTCGAGATAGATGTGGTGGGAGCACAGGGCCGGACTAATCCCCTGGAGATCTGCTACACTCCATCCAATCGCCCTGCGATTCTTTTCAAGAACCCCCATCAAACGGGATTCTTGCTCTCCAGTCAAATCGGTAGAGATAATGACTGGGTACATCTCAAGCTCGCCCGCAAGGAATCGATACTTCAACGAAGTAGGGAGCGGCTTCAGCTCTGGACAAACTGGCGCTGGCAAATCTGGCTTCTGAAGAATCCGAGTGTATGCGGCCAAATCTGCCCGGGAAAATGAGAGCTCTCTCTCACAAACTGGATCTGGAGAAGGCTGCTCAACTGAACTATCTCTGCTCTGCTCGGCATCTACCTCCTCTCTATCTGTAGGCTCAGTGGAAATCAGGTCTGGCATGTAATCATCACAATCTGCCCAATCAGACTCTGACTCCGAGGGATCTGCATCATCTAAGGTGGCATCAGTACCACCATCATCACAAAAATCTGTGTCGCGGTCGAGAACCGGCTCTGCTGCCTCTGAAGTATCCTGAACCAGGAATGTGCTCTCCAAGCTCTCCTCTGCTGTCATCTCTGCATCAGCAGGGTCTGAAAATGAGAGTATGACCTATGCTGCGGTGTCTGCCCAAACTGCCTCATCGTCTGTGATCACAAATTCACAGTCCTGGTGGATGTCTAGCCCTACATCTGTCACTGCTCTGTATCTGAAGTGGTCTCTGAGCATGATCTGTCTCTGGCTCTGCTATCCTCGACCGTCTCTATTTGTACACTTTCGCCCTCGACACGAAAGTATACCTTCCCGCTATCATGGTCGGTCACCGCCTTGGCTGTGGCCAAGAACGGACGATCGAGAATGATGGGGTATGAATCAGGGATCTCCATGTCCAACACTACGAAGTCCAAGGGGAATTGCAGACCCTGAATAGTGACGACAACGTCTCGCAACAACCCCTTCGGCCTCTTGACAGATCGATCAGCAAACTGAAGGAATGTCCTGCTCTGTCTAAGAGTGCCCAACTCGAAGCAGTCGAGAAGGGCTGCCGGAAGGAGGTTGATAGACGATCCGCTATCTAATAGAGTCCGGTCGAACCTCTGCTCTCTAATGTGACATCTGACATACAGGCTCCTGAATCTGGCCTCTTGGCGACAGACGGTTCTGGATGGCGAAACATGTGGCTTTCGTCAGTACAAGGATTTCTGAATGGTGGTTCCTCCTCTTCCTCCTGACTGTAGTCCTGTCTCTCAACGAACGCTGAAGAAGGGGGATGTCGTACAAAGCCTTAAGAGTTAGTTGTATGTGAAAATGATCTATCATCTGCTGGCTGAACTCTTCCTGATCTCTTTTTTTGGGATTTTCTTTTTCCTTCCCCTTCCCCATCTGAAGGGCTCTAGGGAAGGGGATCACTGGGTCTTTCTCAGATGAAGGACTAGGAAAAGGTCTAGACGGCTCGACGGCTGGATCCGCACATACATCACGCACCACAGTGGGACCAGAAAAAACCAAACCTTTTCCTTTATTCACAACATGGTTCCGAGATATATCAGAATAGAAAAACTACAGCTCTCTCAGAATGAACTCCGGTGGCCTCAGTACCACCATCGGCTGGATCGGCTGGATGTATCGCGGCCTCAGTACCGCGCTCTGGCTCGGCATCAAGGGTGGCGTCAGTACCACCTCCTCGAACTGGTGAAATGGCGGCCTCAGTTCCGCCTGTGGAGTCACCATCCTTGGTGGCATCAGTACCACCGTCATCGTCACGAGCGGCCTCAGTACCACTCTCGTCCTCCTCATCTGGCACTCTAGGTGTCTCCTCGTGGTGTAGCTCAGACGAAGCGCCGCCTGCTGGTGTCCTACCGCTCCTAAGTGTGACAAAATCAGCATCACGCTGACGTCCCTGCTGGTGATGTTGTTGCTGCTGGTGATGCTGCTCACGCCTCCAAGACTGTCCCTGCTGATAGGGATGAGGACCATAGGACGACTGTTGCTGCTGCTGTGATGGGTACACTAGGGGCTGTTGCTGCGGCTGGTGCTCTCGCTGATAGCTGTACTGACCTCCCTGACCGGATGGCTGCTGCTGGGGCTGGGTACCTCCGTTCCCCCACCTGAATCCGGGATGGTCTCGTCGGATACCAGGCTGAAGGTGGTCATACCAAATCCCGTTGACGTCCATTAACGGCTCTGCATCGTACTGGGCTGGCGGGAGTACTGCCAGAGGCTGATCCGGCTGGTATACCACCATCTGCATGTCTGGAGACGGTGGTGACTGGTAGGTTGGCTGCGGCTGCTGGTACGGCTCTGCCTGTACAAGGTGAACCTGTCTAGGCTGCTGGTGTGAGCTGGAGCATTGGGACGAGCTGCTGCTGCTGCTGCCGGAGTCGCCTCGCGACTGAAGACGGGGCTGGGAAGCCGTCTGTGCCTCCTGGAGATACATGAGCTGGGTCTTCATGTCGCTCAGAGTCTGTGCCATCTGCTCCATCTGAGTGTGAAGTATATTGTGAATCCTTAAGCGCATCACGAAAGCGTGTTGATCGCATCGTATGCGATCGAAGCAACTAGTAGTACTAGATGCTAGATGCAGCGGAAATTAAAATTTTTTTTAAGCTTTAAAGATGAAAACCACATGATCACGAGAACACTTCTCGGATCGTTTCATCAAACCACAAAGTACAAGGAATACCTCTTGAAGCGTGGTTGTGATCGCGAGATCCCAAAGTAGAGATCCTCCTATCTTAAGTCCGACCCACGGAGAATGCTCTTGCGGGCACGATGATGAGTCACGTCCTTCCCGCAATCCTTTGACGAAGATCCAAGCGTCGAGGCGTAGCAAAAAATGATCTCCTTCCTATAACAAAGTGGACGGCCACTTGAATATTAGGGAGACCCCACGAGAATGAGAGAAGAGAGAGAGTAGAGTTCTTCAACTCAAGAATGTTGTAACTTGGAAGGCTACCCTAGCCCTCCTATTATACTAGTTTAGGAATCCAATGGATCTCAATCCATGGGACACATGGATCCAAGGGCTATGCTTGGTCCATGCTAAATCAATGGCTATGATTGTTGTTGGTTAAAACCAACAACATCAATTTAAATATTAATTAATTAAGAGATAATGTGATAAATGAAATGGAGTCAACCAACCTCCCTAGAATGGGGGGCGTCACCCATGAACAATTCATGGGTGACGCCACCTATGGAGGGTGGTTTATTTTGCTCTATTTTATTTATCTTATTATTCCTTAATTAATCACAATAAATATTCACCAAATTAATTCCAAATTAATTTGTGAATATTTCAATCGTGCCATTGAATATTATGTGAATCATATTCACAACCCAAACTAATTAGTAAATTGCATTTTCAATTAATTAATAAATGTGAATCCTATCCACATTATTAATTAACAAATGCTATTTACATAAGTTCTCTCTCTTATATATGTATATTATAAATCATATTTATAACATACATATATCATGGATAGTGTTATCCACATTCTCTTAATCCTTGATAATTAAATCCCCATTTAATTATCTTAGATAATCATTTTCACAATATGAATCATATTCATATTTAAGCTTGATAATTCAATCTCATTTAATCATTAAGTCCTTGCTTGGATATTTCATCAAAAGAATTATTCTTGAACCCTTTCAAGAATAATGTGCTTTCTCCGCAGATACTTGGAGATAAGGACCGGGCGATTGTATTATTCCATGTATAGTGACTTGGATGTTGAGATATTATCTCAAATCCAGATCGAACGAACCTCCCACAAATGCTTGATTAAATCAAGACCACAAATCCAATCTTCTCATTGAATCTGAAATCCCATTCAGACCAATGTCCAACACTTGGACTAAGATTCGGATTGCTTCTCTACTGAAAGGAGTCACTAAAATCAGACCTGTTTCATCACTCCCTCGGAATGGAAGCGTCATGGATATACAATCGTTTATGATCACATCACCCTTCAGGTATTCCCCAATACCTGTACATCCTGCATACTGGAAGACCCATGATCAACCCGAAGATCAAGATCATTTTATACTGTCTTCTTCAGAGTTAATCATTAAGTTTCTCAATCTTGGTCATTGGGATTTGGTATCGATCATATGCTTTCCCAAAGCATATATCATACCTTCAAATCATGTCATGCTTCCAAAGCACGACGACCATGCATGGAATTTGATCGGTCCCAATACCTCATGAGTGAGCTCATGTCTTCCCGGTTCACAAGTGAACCTGTATGATCCCTTTGAGAGATCATATTGCTCATATACCCTTATATGCACACCAGCTCGCTGGTGTATAGACCTTGGTTAGGTCATCAACCTATTGGTCTGCCAAATGTACATACTCAGATATATAGCAATATATCTGTCTCGGTCAAAGGATGTGCGCCTATGCTGTGACAGCATTCAACATAGGACTTAGGTTACCTCGATCTCGTCAGGTGATGAATCTGTTATTCATCACTCCAAAAGTCAAAAATAGAGCCTTGTTCCCGAGAAAATAGAGGCATATTTCCTTTTATCTTGCATAAATAACACTCATGCATGCATCCATAATTCATGCATTATAGCATCTCATCTGCATTTAAATAAGAAGCCAAAAATCCCCTGTAAAATACCTCTTCATCAAATAACTCCTTCTCTATAATAGATGTGTATACTCCTTAATAATATAGGGAAGGATGCCACAAATCACCCTTGTAAAATAGCCCAAATATCCTGAGAACCCTTGTACATTAAAACACACATAAAGCCCGCATACAAACCCCTACTTAGGTCTACTCACTCTTAGAATACTACATATTAAAAGACCTTCAAAATGAGACTAATTTCATCGAAGTTGGAGCTTGTATGAGAAACTTGGGTTTTTGGGTCATTTTGTATACGACATATGTATATTTATGTATCTTTGTATTTATGTATTATATGTGACCTCATCTCCGTCTTTGGTCAACATGAAACTTGTAGATCTCATCAAGATCTACAACTTTCATGTTTTGAGTTTTTCCAAATTCGGCTTCCTCTTCTCTCTACACGTGTTTTCCCCTCCAACCATTCACAGCAGGCCACGTGGCGCACTCTGATTGCGCCACGCGGCCCGCTGCCCTTTGTCTGATCCGCCCGCGCCTTCCGCCGTTGGATGGCCATCCTGATCCAACGGCCGAGCCGCTGCCACGCACGCCCTTCATATGGACCGTAGGATCAAAGCCCATACCTCATCTCCACCGTCCCTTAGCGCCGCGCTCTCAACGAGCCACGTGGCGGTATCTACGCCGCTCGATCGCGCCCCCGATCCTCTCATCACAGCCGCCCACCTTCCAGCGAATCTCGACCCTCAGATCAACCCTACCCTTTCATCTGAGCCATCCGCTCCGCCTCGCCAAAACGCGCCACGTGGCGCTCTCATAACCCCTCATCTGGGCATCCCAGATCTAATCGTAACCGCTCCATCTCGCTTCGATCCCCACCGTTGGATCACAAGATCCAACGGTGGAGACTTCGTCTCCTACCTCGGGCGCCCCTCTCTCCCACGATCTCTGCCTTGCGGGAGGGGCGCCCCCTTTCCTTTTTTGGGCACACGTCAGCCCACCCTCGCCGGCCGCTGACCTCCCCACGACACACCCCACTCATCCTTGTTCCTCGCCAGCTCCCTCAAACACCACCATCTCCGCCACACTCGCCCCACGACAGCCACCAACTTCGCCATCCACCCAGCCAGACCGTCACCTTCATCCTTTAAATACCCCTCTCCGGCCACATCATCCTCATCCGCCACTCCAGAGAGGAACCTAGAGCTCGGAACCTTCGATTTGTGACAGGAATTGAGTGAATCCTTGAGCGAAGACAGCCCTCCTTCTCCGGCGAGATCCACGGTGCCACGCCGTGTCGCAGCCGCCCTCCGCGTAGCTGCTTGAGCTCGGGGCTTTACCGACCTCTTGAGCGACGACCTGGAGCTCAAAGCTGAGCCCCAATCCCCAGGTAATCCCCTCCATCTCTCCTCCGATCGTTTTCTTCTTTTCCCTTCATCTTCTCCGATTTTATTCTCTGTCCACGATCATCTTCACGCCTCGCCTTCACTCCGCCGAGCTCCGCGTCGGAGCTCTCATCCTCGCTGACCCCTCCGCATCTTCAGACGCTTCACTCCACCGTCCATCGATCTCCAGCTCCGCCACTTGGCCGGAGCACGTCCCCCGACCACCTCACGTCTCCTTAGGCCTCGCCAACCAACACCACTTCTCCACAAACGCACGCACGAGCTCCGGCTCTACATTTAACGCTTGCAGGTGATACTTTCATCATTGGCCGGAGCCTCGCCGGAGCTCTCCTCGAGATTCATCGACACAGAGCTCCAGCCATCCTCCAGGGATCCTGGGACCATCAGTGCCTTCGCCGCATCGCCACGCTCCTACTGGGATATCTCCGACACCTCGGAGAGCTTCATCGGCTTCAGGAGGAACGGGCGGAGCTACAGCGCCTTCGCCGGAGCACAGCCATCTCCTCCGCAGGCGGCGGAGGCCCGTTGAAGGAGAAGCCCAGCTGCTGTTCGATCAGTTTGATCGAACGGTTGATTTCGAGCCACGCGTCTTCACCGACACCCCTTGGATCCATCTTGATCCAAGGGCCTTCAAGCCGCCACGTCGTTTTATCCGAGCCTCGGCCTCCAAGCCTAGGCTCGGGAGATCCCGAAGCTACATCGAAGCTGGGCCGAACCTCCAGAAGACCCGAGCCTCCGACGCCCTCCGAACCTAGGCCCCCCCACGTGAGGAGCACGTGCGGCCTGGGTTATTTGCACAGACGCCCCTGGAGCTTTCACAAATTGCGAAAAGGTCCCTGTGAAGTAGACACCACGTGAGGAGCACGTGTCTTGTGGAACAATTGCATAGACGTCCTGCATATTATGGGTAATTGCATTTTCGTCCCTGTCAGCACGTTTACTTATTGAAATTTTATTTTTCCAGTATTGCATTTACACCCTTGTGTTTGCTTGTGTTATAGCATGCATTTTTTATCATTTTGAAATTCTAAAAATTGCATGTTGTTGAGAATCTTGTCCTCTACCTGTTAGTACACGTGGTTTGATTTTTGTTGGTATGCTTGAATTATTAATAAATTAATTGGTTCATTTGTGTCATATTTTGCCCAGTGATGCCTTTTTGATTTTTAATTAATTATCTGTGCCTTCAAAATCGCCAAAAATTCACAGTAGCTTAAGGACATTATTTTCAACACTCCATAAAAATTGCATGTCGTTTGCACGCATAACGAGGCCTCAATAAATAGTTTAGTGATTTCCTTAAATTAATTTTAATTAATTCATTTCACAATAAATTTAAGTTCTGTTAATTTTCCTAGGTTCCTGATCATTAGACCATCCTAGGATAATTTTAGTTCTTGGAAAAATTGTGATTTGATATTTATTAAAAATTAAAAACTGAAAATCACTCTGTCTGTTTATTTAATTCACAGAAAAATTATTTTGAGTCGAAAAATTCCAAAAAAAATTAGGTTAGCTTAATTTCATCCCATTTCATAATCTGGCCAAGTTTCATAATTTTTGTAATTAATTTGACCATCTTTCTGAATTAACATTTAATTTGGCCTGATTTTGCATGTGTATTGCATAAAAAGCTGAAAAAGACCAAAAATATATTCCCCGAAAATCTCACACTTGGATTTTGCTAAAATTCGACCTAAGGAGACAGTTGCCTCCCTGAGTTCGACCTTGGACTTCACCAAGTAAAAAAAATTGCCGCTTAAAATTAACTTCATATTAATCAATAAGTGGTTTTTGATATTCCCTCTCGTATCCGACTGCAACGAACACTTAAAAGTAATTTGGACCATTAATTTGACCGAATTAACTAAGGGTGCGGGAGCGACATCAAAATGGCGCCGTTGCCGGGGAGGCACGGCTTAGGTTAATTGTAGCATATTTTTGAGTGTTTGATTTCCTTCCCCGGGTAGTCTGACCCCCGGTTTTCTTGTGAATATTTCTCTGTCTTTTAAATTTTTGCAATTTTTGGTGTCATTCTTTATCTGACCTCAACTTGTTTTTGTGCGAGGGACACCGGAGTCGAAGACGCTTCGAGGATCACGCATTGGAATTTGTTTGAGGGATTTGAGAGAACCTGTAATTTCAATAATTTTCCACATTTTTTCGCATCATTTCCAGCGGTTCCCGTTCGGGATCTCGCGTGTGTAAAGATAGTGGAAACCGTGTCCCGTGTGCTGTGTGGGTGAATTGTAACTTAGCTTGCACTAGCGGCTCCTCGAGTCACTCTAGGATTTGTTTGTGCTCGTAATCAATAGGACCACACATTACACATAAAAGACGCACCTAGACCGCAGGACTTAGTTCAAATTAAACTGTTCTTCACGCTAATAGAACTGCCTGTCTAGGAGCGGCTTTTCATCGTTTGCATTTGCATATAGAGTAAAGTTTTCAATTCTGTATTGCATCCTGCATAAAAAGCGAAAGGATCACTGTAAGTATTCTCTACTCAGCATACGCATCATCGATTTCAACTTGCATCGGCTTTTCTCGATTTCCCCCCCCCCCTGATTTTCTCACTTAAATTAAAAAGGAAATTGGGACTGTCCGATAGGCGTGCTTTGTGGTGGACTAATTGCAGTGATAACTTAACTTTAATCGGGACTGCTAACAGTATTGACCAAAAAAAGGAATAAAATCTGAAAATTGTTTGCGGGAGATTAATCCCCGACCTTGTATTCAGGCTGAGTGAGGGTACTTGAGTGTGTGTGAACACCTTAAGGTAGAGCCCAAATCCCCGCCTTCCATATCACGAGCCAACTGATCTTAGCAAGTATCACGAGTGGGATATTTTTAAACTCTTTGACAAGAACCAAGTAGCCTCCGCCCTCACAGGTAGATAGGGGCGAACCAGCGGTACTCTGCGACAAGGCCTAAAAACTTTGTCAGCCTCCGCCTCAGTGCAGGTAGATAGGGGCACGTCATTGAGTCCCCACTCCGGATAGGAGCAAAGAAAGGGAGGATCGGCGGTATCTTAGGCGACAGGATAAACAGGAAAGATGCATCCGGCTCTAAGCCGACTTTCCTTTAGGCCGCGTAATCCTTGCTACTTTTGCTTGAATATCACACTTAAAAACTACAAGATAAATTGGACTCAACTTTGAGTCCTTCACTGTGTTGAGTGTGAACCCAGGGTCTTGGATTGTTCTTATTGCTTGCTTCAGGTAGGAGTAAAATCCTATCTTCTTCCCTCATCAAGATGAGTGATTGGGGAGATCTCGAAACACTATTCACTGATCTCTCTATGAGTCCCCCAAGTAACTCGTCTTCCTCGGTCCGAGCGCACCTTGGACCACCCAGGACTCATGACCCTCTTGAGTCCTGGTTCCCACATGCTCAGGGTGGTTACTCTCAAACCAACCCTTTTATCTCCTCCGAGATTATCGAGGAAGATCATTGCCTCGGTAATCCCTTCCTTGATTTGCCCTCTAACACCGGTCTTATTTTCCAATCCCCAGAACTAGAGGACAAGATGCCGCCGAAAGTTCCACCAGATGAGGAACAAATCAAACAGATTCTTGCCCGCCTTGCTGATGCCGAACAGAGGAATGCAGATCTCACTGCACGGATGGGACAAATCATAGCAGCAGAAGGAATCGACCGACCAATGGTCGATACCTATAACCCGGCGGAGAACGAAATTCAGAACTGGTTGGCACCCGCAGTTCCCGCCCAGGCATTTGAGTTGAAGCCCCACTTCCTTAGTCTGCTCCCGAAGTTCAACGGAAACCTTAATGAAGAACCATACACTTTCCTCCGTGACTTCGAGTTAGTGTGCAACAATCTTAGCCACCCCAATATTGGCCAAGATTATATTCGGCTGAAGGCCACCCCTTTTGCCTTAGGTGATAAGGCTGCTCATTGGCTGAAAAATTTAGGGGTGGTATGTACTACCTGGATGCAGTTCAAGGACCTTTTCTTAAAGAAGTTCTACCCTCTCAGTAGAACTAATCAGATGAGAACAAAGATCGCCAGCTTTGCTCAAGGAGCCTGCGAACCGTTCCATGAGGCTTGGGATAGGTTCAATGACTTAGTACAGAAATGCCCCTGCCACGGCATTTCAAAGGCGATCTTAGTCCAGACCTTGATCTGTGGATTAACCCCAGAAATGCAGGGGTTAGTCAGTGCCGCCTGTGGAGGAAGCTATCTGAACAAGAACGAGCATGCTGTATGGAAGATCCTAGAGCAGATGGAAGAAACCGGCAGGTCACAGGCCACAAGGGCCTATCAGTTGTCTCCCTCAATCTTATCCAATGAGACAACTAGAAGGACTTTTGCAGATCTGACTGAGGACCTCATCCCCAGCATGGGGATGATTGCAGACAAGCTTACTATGGTCGAGCAGATCCACAAGAGAGTCGCGGAGATGGAGTCTCTTTCGAGCCTTCCCAAGAAGGTGGAGGAACTCTCTGAAAAGGTAGCCAAGATTAAGCTACCCACCCCTTCTGCACCACCTGTGCCTGTACATCAAGTCCATCTTGTACAGGAACAGGCACCGGGGTCTCAGAGCAGCTGGGATCAGACTTACACCCAGCAGAACCATCATGCACCCCCACCAGTTGAGACAGAGTACGAGGAGCCTCCGCCTGTATATGAGATTAACGGGCTTTGGTATAGCCGGGACCCACTAGTCCGGCAAATCGAGATGGGGAAGGATCAGGCACACCGCCCCACCCCAGTTTACCAAGAGACCAGGCCCGTCACAGTCCCGCGATACCAGTCCAGGCCAGATCATGGGTACCAGCCGCAGCAGCGTACATCCCAGCAGGGGCCAGCACCGTTCCATCAGCAGCAGTATCGGCATGGCCAGCAGGGCCAATTTAGGACGGCATCAACACCGCAGCAAGCCCAGCCCACCGAATTGGAGTCACTTACCTTGGCGATCCAGACCCTGTCTGATAGGGTCCAACAGATACAGAATGATTACTTGGATATGAGAACCGACATCAATCGGGTTTCTCGTGCCCAGGACCAACAAATGGCGCCAAGGACCCCAATTCCCGCACAGGCTCAGGCCAACCCAAACAGCCTGCATCAGGGCCAGAACCGACCCCGAGATCAGGTATATTATTCAGATAATTATTTATCTGAACATGAGATCCTTTCGTACGATAATGTTAATCATATGTCCCTCAGGAGCGGAAGGACCGTGACCATACCTGATCGGGCACGGGCACAACAGGAAGGAACCTCCGAAGTTCGACCTGAGGAGAATTCGGAGGAGGAAAAGGAGGAGCACCACCACCAGCAGAAGAAGAGGACATCTGAGTCCTCGAAGCACCAGCCCCGCAGTCATCCAGAGTCCGACGACACCGATGAGCCCGCACCTCCATCTGAGGAGGACCAGCCAGAAGAAGCGGAAGAAGCATCACCGGTTTCGCCCAAGCATTTTCCCTTTCGTCAGAGTCAGAGTCAGAGTCTGTACAAAAGTCCGAGTCAGAGTCGTGTTCAAAACTCAGTTTCAGCAGCTAATGAAGATATTTCAGTTCCAGAACCTGAGTTAATAATCCCTTTCCCCCAAGCTCTCAAGGGTGGGAAGAAGAAAAACACAAAAATCCAAAAAGATGACCCTGAGATGGCCGAGTTTTGTAACAAACACATCAAGGTCACAATCCCCTTTGACAAGTTCGTGGAGATGACCCCTGCATTCCAAAAATACCTTAAGGTGAGATGCACACCTACTAGGGTTAGCAGGAAGACCAAAAGCCGTGTTGAGAAACACGTTCTATCAGTAGCCACGACTTGTGCAATAAAGAACTCGTTTCCTCGGAAACGAAGAGACATGGGTGCACACTATGTAGTGAGTCATGTTGATGACATCGCGTTTGCACGCACTCTCCTGGACAATGGTTCCTCGATCAATTTAATGCCCACGGCCCTCTATGAGCGGCTAAATCTCGGACCTCTTAGGAAATCTAGAGCTATTCTTCAGTTTGCAGACAAATCAACTAAGAGGTCCCAAGGAGAGTTAAGGAACATTGTGATCAAAGTCGAGGGGCAAGAATACCTGGTGGACTTCACTGTCCTTGATATGGAAACCCCTCGTAATTGGAGAGATTCCCAGATTATCTTGGGTAGGCCCTTCCTCAGAACAGCAGGGGCCTTATTCGATTATAAGAATGGGAAAATTCAGTTCCAAACTCCAGGCGGAGATGAGGAACTAGAGATGAAGCAAACCAGATGGCAGAGACCAGACTCCGAATCCAGCACCGAGTACTCTTCTATCGAAACAGACCGAGAGCATGTAGACTTAGTTGGGCCATGGAGACAGAACCCAGCCAGCACCGAAGCGTCCATCTCCTTTGAAGATGATCCAGTGCATGAATCAGTCTGCGAGATCCTCAGGAACGAGTACAGCTCTGAGCCTGCATCGCCCTTCATCTTCGATGACATAGAGGCCCAAGTGGGCCTGTCAGTCCTTACCTCCTTAGGACAATCGGAAGATGAGGAAGACGAGTCGGACGAGGCGTTTGCCGATTGCATGGAGACCTTTGACGATCCGACTCCAGAGCCAAGCTTGGTGGCAGCCACTACAGAACAGGATCCAGCCACTTCCAACACCGAACCAGATTTGATTGAGCCAGACTTCTTAGACGATCATACCATCCCTGAGCTCAAACCTTTACCCACAACTCTGAAGTATGCCTTCCTTGCGGGCCAAGACAAGAAATTCCCGGTCATTATCAGTTCGCAATTGACCGAGGAGCAGGAATCTCGCTTGCTAGAGATCCTGGAGAAGAACCGCAAGGCAATAGGCTGGAGCATTTCCGATCTCCACGGGATAAATCCCGCTCTGTGTTCGCACCATATATATTTGGAGAACGAAGCCAAACCCTCTCGTGAATTCCAACGCCGGTTGAATCCAAATTTACGAGAAGTGGTGAAAAAAGAGATAGAAAAATAGTGCGACGCGGGTTTCATTTACCCAATCTCCGACTCTAAGTGGGTGGCCCCAATCCATGTTGTCCCGAAAAAGTCGGGAATTCAGACGACCACCAACGAGGACGGAGAGGAGATCGTGACGAGAGTACCCACGTCGTGGCGCGTCTGTGTGGATTACAGACGCTTGAATGCCGCGACGAAGAAGGATCATTTCCCTTTACCATTCATTGATTAGATCTTAGAAAGATTAGCGGGAAAAGAATTCTTCTGCTTCCTTGATGGGTTCTCGGGCTACAATCAAGTAGCCATAGCTCCAGAGGACCAGGAAAAAACCACGTTCACATGCCCCTTTGGTACCTATGCTTTCAGGCGCATGCCTTTTGGGTTATGCAATGCTCCAGGTACTTTTCAAAGGTGCATGATTGTTGTATTCGCCAAAATGGTCGGCGAATTCCTGGAAGTCTTCATGGATGACTTTTCGGTCCACGGCGACTCTTTTGATTCCTGCCTTAGGAATCTGGACCGAGTCCTAAAAAGATGTTGTGAGGTCAATCTGGTGCTCTCCTGGGAGAAAAGTCACTTTATGGTGACGGAGGGCATAGTGTTGGGGCATGTCATCTCCAAGAGAGGAATGGAGGTTGACCCTGCCAAGGTGGACGTGATCAGACGACTCCAGCCACCAACCAACGTACGGCAGTTGCGGTCGTTCCTCGGGCATGTCGGATTTTATCGGAGATTTATAAAGGATTTTTCTAAGATTGCCCGACCGCTAACTGAGCTTTTAGGCAAAGACGCGGAGTTTATTGTTGATCACAAGTGTCTTGAGGCCTTTAAGCTGTTACAAGGAATGATCATGGACGCTCCCATCTTGCAAGCCCCAGATTGGTCTCTCCCTTTTGAGATCATGACGGATGCCTCAGATTACGCTGTTGGGGATGTATTGGGACAAAGAAGAGATGGCGTCCCGTTTGCAATTCACTACGCAAGCAAAGTGCTTGATTCTGCTCAGCGTAACTATACAGTTACCGAAAAGGAAATGCTTGCGGTAGTGTTTGCCTTGGACAAGTTCAGATCCCACTTAATCGGATCCAAGGTAACCGTGTTCACAGACCACACGGCACTGCGATATTTAATGGAGAAGAAGGACGCAAAGGCACGTCTTCTTCGTTGGATTTTACTTATCCAGGAGTTTGATTTGGATATCCGTGATAAACCTGGTAAGAAGAACGTAGTGGCCGATCATCTTTCTCGTCTCAAAGATCTTAATACTTCTGAGGATTCAACAATTCGAGACTCCTTCCCTGACGAGTCGATTTTTGTTATCGACTCACTCCCATGGTACGCCAATATCGTGAACTATCTTGTCTCCAAGAAAGTTCCCGAGGATTGGCCCAAGAGCCAAATCGACCGACTCAAGTCGGACGCTAGACACTACCATTGGGAGGATCCGATCCTTTTCTTTGAAGGACCGGATTGTGTCTGGAGACGTTGTATTCCTCAAGAGGAATACCAGAGTGTCCTTTCTTTATGCCATAGCTTAGAGGCAGGAGAACACCACTCCGGGAAGAGGACCGCATGGAAGGTACTTCAGTGTGGCTTCTACTGGCCGACTCTGTTTCGCGATGCCACAGCCTTCGCGAAGTCGTGCCCAGTTTGCCAGAGAATGGGAGGAACCGTTGGTTCCAAGGATGAGATGCCAATGCAGCCGGTCATCATTTGTGATGTCTTTGACGCCTGGGGCATCGATTTCATGGGCCCATTCCCTGTCAGCCACGGGTTTGAATACATCCTTCTTGCGGTAGACTACCTATCCAGATGGGTGGAGGCTATCCCGACCCGAGCCGCAGACAGCAGGACTGTCTGTAAATTCATCAGAGAGAACATAATCTCTAGGTTCGGGATCCCCAAAATGATGATATCAGACGGGGGTAGCCACTTTGTGAATCGGGAGGTGAAGAAACTCCTGAAGGACTACGGCATCGAACACCGTGTCGCGAGTCCTTACCACCCACAAACCAATGGTATGGCTGAGGTGTCGAATAGGGAGGTGAAGACCATATTGCAAAAGCTTGTCCGCCCGGACAGGAAGGACTGGTCTCAGATCTTGGATCAAGTCCTCTGGGCGTATAGGACGGCTTACAAGACACCGTTAGGCACCTCTCCATTCCGAATGGTATTCGGAAAGCCGTGCCATTTGCCCGCAGAGTTAGTTCACAAATCAGAATGGGCAATAAAGAAGGTCAACTGGAACACACACCTGGGTCAGAAACAGAGAGACATGGATCTGAATGAGCTTGTGGAAGTCAGAAACCGAGCATACGACAACAGTTTGGTGTACAAGGACAAGGTGAAGCGTTGGCATGATAGATATATCAGACGAAAGACCTTTGTTCCTGGACAGAAGGTATGGTTGTTCAATGCTAGGCTGAAGATTTTCCAAGGCAAGTTGAAGTCTAAGTGGACGGGACCTTTTGTCGTCCGTACGGTGCATGATAGTGGATGTGTCGAGATCTCAGATCTCGCAGATGACGCACCGACATTCCTAGTGAATGGGCAGCTATTGAAGCACTTCGTCGAATCCAATGAACAGTTAGTCCATGTGGAGAAGATTGTATTCATACGCGAGACAAATACAGCAGATAAATCTCAAGCCGCGTATGAAACCTTGCAGCAGTGAACTCTAGCCATCTGCAGCATCTCGAAAGATTCAGACCGACTCATCTGTACATATCATTCTTCCTGTATATCCTATCCTCTACCTCCACGATTCTAGTAACCCATCCCCACATCATCGAATCATTATCTCAGACTATACTTAGGATGACCAGATCCTAAGTATAGGGGGGAGAGGTCACCTGAGTCGATTCATTGTACATCCTCCAGATCACATCGGTCCTCATACTCCCTTCTGTCCTATACTTAGGCTAACCAGAGCCTAAGTATAGGGGGGACCGATGCCCGCATGTATATATTCATCCATTTCCCATCTTTCCCTCATCTGCCCCATTTTTTGATCTTCTTCTTTACTTAGGCTTCCATAGCCTAAGTATAGGGGGGGCGAGATGATTTCTACACCTTTTTGTCTCTCCTACGCTTAGCACGAGCTATGTCTTTTCCTCGCTCTTAGTGCTCTGAGGACATAGCACACGCTAAGTATAGGGGGGCGTGTATATATTACATATATACTTTACCCATAGCTCGTACTTTCACGTATTTTTGTATATATATACAATAATTACGGGTGGGTAAAAATCGAAAAAAAAATTATATGAAAAAAAATAATAAAAATAAAAATAAAAAAAAATCCTTTAATAAATAGGCTTCTTATTTACTCTTGCATATCATCTCTGCATAGAAAAAGAGTCTTGCATTTTCATAGCATGACATCTCATCTCATTTGCATAAGTTGCATATGCAAAGTGAAAAGATAGTGGGTTCTGGACCAAGTTGTGAGCAGATAGTGAGGATGGAAATGATTTGACCTTAATCCACCTAATTTCAGAGGAACCTTCTAGGAACTGGAGTTAAGATTTTTCAGGTCAGATGACTTAATTCTTTAAGTCTCCAAGTCTATGTTCATATTTCATCTTGACAAGCCTGAATAGAGCACTTAACAACACACACATGACTCTTGGAGACAATGGCTTAACATGCACCAGCACTTTACACATGGCTCTCTACGGATGAAGTGATGAGGAGACAGTTTCCTTTAGCTTGGGGTAGCATATGAGGGTAGTACTTCTAGGCGGAACCTCTCTTCTTCTTCTAGTGAAGGAAGTGTGTCTCAACTTGGACTAGTGGTGATGAAGGCTGAGGACAGAAGCAGTGGGTTGCAATAAAGCTTCAAAAGAGGGATAGTCTACTGGCTCAAGAGGAAATTTCTTATCTATGCTGCACCATGTATATATGTTGTACAAAGGCATAAAAAAAATGCCAAAAAGAACTCCAAAAAAATGGTGGGTCGGATTGAAAATTTAATAACCCCACCGGAGTATATGTAGTCAAGAAAAGCAAAAGCTTGTGGTCATCATGTACTTGCAGCGGGAGACTTAGCTACACTGGCTGAGCTTCCAAAAGTCTATACTTCTTCCTCCTCTTCTTGAGCCGGTTGAACTTGAACTTAGAAGGGAATACCCCGCTTCTCGAGGAAAGAGTTGCTAGACCGAGGCATTAGAGTTACCAGGTTAGGGGAGGTTGTTTCTTTGCTACTTCTGAGGTGGGGAGTCAGCTATCACTTACACTGCATGAAAGGATTCATGGTCATTAGGGTTTGTGTATGTGGACTTGTTCTGATTAGGTAAGTTGAGGAGTCTTGAATAGAAGACTTGTGGAACTTGAAGTCTGTTGAGTCTTAAACTCAGATCCCAATAAGGTTCCGACACATGATTAATCCAAAGGTCAAGTCTAGCTCTATTTTTAAACTTTTGTTCATGACCTTGGTATGGAACCCAATTTCATTTCACTCGTGCATTTCATTTAGTTGCTCGGGGACGAGCAAGGTTTAAGTATAGGGGGTTGATGAATATGTTATTCATCACTCCAAAAGTCAAAAATAGAGCCTTGTTCCCGAGAAAATAGAGGCATATTTCCTTTTATCTTGCATAAATAACACTCATGCATGCATCCATAATTCATGCATTATAGCAGCTCATCTGCATTTAAATAAGAAGCCAAAAATCCCCTGTAAAATACCTCTTCATCAAATAACTCCTTCTCTATAATAGATGTGTATACTCCTTAATAATATAGGGAAGGATGCCACAAATCACCCTTGTAAAATAGCCCAAATATCCTGAGAACCCTTGTACATTAAAACACACATAAAGCCCGCATACAAACCCCTACTTAGGTCTACTCACTCTTAGAATACTACATATTAAAAGACCTTCAAAATGAGACTAATTTCATCGAAGTTGGAGCTTGTATGAGAAACTTGGGTTTTTGGGTCATTTTGTATACGACATATGTATATTTATGTATCTTTGTATTTATGTATTATATGTGACCTCATCTCCGTCTTTGGTCAACATGAAACTTGTAGATCTCATCAAGATCTACAACTTTCATGTTTTGAGTTTTTCCAAATTCGGCTTCCTCTTCTCTCTACACGTGTTTTCCCCTCCAACCATTCACAGCAGGCCACGTGGCGCACTCTGATTGCGCCACGCGGCCCGCTGCCCTTTGTCTGATCCGCCCGCGCCTTCCGCCGTTGGATGGCCATCCTGATCCAACGGCCGAGCCGCTGCCACGCACGCCCTTCATATGGACCGTAGGATCAAAGCCCATACCTCATCTCCACCGTCCCTTAGCGCCGCGCTCTCAGCGAGCCACGTGGCGGTATCTACGCCGCTCGATCGCTCCCCCGATCCTCTCATCACAGCCGCCCACCTTCCAGCGAATCTCGACCCTCAGATCAACCCTACCCTTTCATCTGAGCCATCCGCTCGCGCCTCGCCAAAACGTGCCACGTGGCGCTCTCATAACCCCTCATCTGGGCATCCCAGATCTAATCGTAACCGCTCCATCTCGCTTCGATCCCCACCGTTGGATCACAAGATCCAACGGTGGAGACTTCGTCTCCTACCTCGGGCGCCCCTCTCTCCCACGATCTCTGCCTTGCGGGAGGGGCGCCCCCTTTCCTTTTTTGGGCACACGTCAGCCACCCTCGCCGGCCGCTGACCTCCCCACGACACACCCCACTCATCCCTGTTCCTCGCCAGCTCCCTCAAACACCACCATCTCCGCCACACTCGCCCCACGACAGCCACCAACTTCGCCATCCACCCAGCCAGACCGTCACCTTCATCCTTTAAATACCCCCTCTCCGGCCACATTCATCCCCATCCGCCACTCCAGAGAGGAACCTAGAGCTCGGAACCTTCGATTTGTGACAGGAATTGAGTGAATCCTTGAGCGAAGACAGCCCTCCTTCTCCGGCGAGATCCACGGTGCCACTGCCGTGTCGCAGCCGCCCTCCGCGTAGCTGCTTGAGCTCGGGGCTTTACCGACCTCTTGAGCGACGACCTGGAGCTCAAAGCTGAGCCCCAATCCCCAGGTAATCCCCTCCATCTCTCCTCCGATCGTTTTCTTCTTTTCCCTTCATCTTCTCCGATTTTATTCTCTGTCCACGATCATCTTCACGCCTCGCCTTCACTCCGCCGAGCTCCGCGTCGGAGCTCTCATCCTCGCTGACCCCTCCGCATCTTCAGACGCTTCACTCCACCGTCCATCGATCTCCAGCTCCGCCACTTGGCCGGAGCAACGTCCCCCGACCACCTCACGTCTCCTTAGGCCTCGCCAACCAACACCACTTCTCCACAAACGCACGCACGAGCTCCGGCTCTACATTTAACGCTTGCAGGTGATACTTTCATCATTGGCCGGAGCCTCGCCGGAGCTCTCCTCGAGATTCATCGACACAGAGCTCCAGCCATCCTCCAGGGATCCTGGGACCATCAGTGCCTTCGCCGCATCGCCACGCTCCTACTGGGATATCTCCGACACCTCGGAGAGCTTCATCGGCTTCAGGAGGAACGGGCGGAGCTACAGCGCCTTCGCCGGAGCACAGCCATCTCCTCCGCAGGCGGCGGAGGCCCGTTGAAGGAGAAGCCCAGCTGCTGTTCGATCAGTTTGATCGAACGGTTGATTTCGAGCCACGCGTCTTCACCGACACCCCTTGGATCCATCTTGATCCAAGGGCCTTCAAGCCGCCACGTCGTTTTATCCGAGCCTCGGCCTCCAAGCCTAGGGCTCGGGAGATCCGAAGCTACATCGAAGCTGGGCCGAACCTCCAGAAGACCCGAGCCTCCGACGCCCTCCGAACCTAGGCCCCCCCCACGTGAGGAGCACGTGCGGCCTGGGTTATTTGCACAGACGCCCCTGGAGCTTTCACAAATTGCGAAAAGGTCCCTGTGAAGTAGACACCACGTGAGGAGCACGTGTCTTGTGGAACAATTGCATAGACGTCCTGCATATTATGGGTAATTGCATTTTCGTCCCTGTCAGCACGTTTACTTATTGAAATTTTATTTTCCAGTATTGCATTTACACCCTTGTGTTTGCTTGTGTCCATAGCATGCATTTTTGATCATTTTGAAATTCTAAAAATTGCATGTTGTTGAGAATCTTGTCCTCTACCTGTTAGTACACGTGTTTGATTTTTGTTGGTATGCTTGAATTATTAATAAATTAATTGGTTCATTTGTGTCATATTTTGCCCAGTGATGCCTTTTGATTTTTAATTAATTATCTGTGCCTTCAAAAATCGCCAAAAATTCACAGTAGCTTAAGGACATTATTTTCAACACTCCATAAAAATTGCATGTCGTTTGCACGCATAACGAGGCCTCAATAAATAGTTTAGTGATTTCCTTAAATTAATTTTAATTAATTCATTTCACAATAAATTTAAGTTCTGTTAATTTTCCTAGGTTCCTGATCATTAGACCATCCTAGGATAATTTTAGTTCTTGGAAAAATTGTGATTTGATATTTATTAAAAATTAAAAAACTGAAAATCACTCTGTCTGTTTATTTAATTCACAGAAAAATTATTTTGAGTCGAAAAATTCCAAAAAAAATTAGGTTAGCTTAATTTCATCCCATTTCATAATCTGGCCAAGTTTCATAATTTTGGAATTAATTTGACCATCTTTCTGAATTAACATTTAATTTGGCCTGATTTTGCATGTGTATTGCATAAAAAAGCTGAAAAAGACCAAAAATATATTCCCCGAAAATCTCACACTTGGATTTTGCTAAAATTCGACCTAAGGAGACAGTTGCCTCCCTGAGTTCGACCTTGGACTTCACCAAGTAAAAAAAAATTGCCGCTTAAAATTAACTTCATATTAATCAATAAGTGGTTTTTGATATTCCCTCTCGTATCCGACTGCAACAAACACTTAAAAGTAATTTGGACCATTAATTTGACCGAATTAACTAAGGGTGCGGGAGCGACATCATCAGGCCAACCCATTGACCTGACTAATCTGACACCTCCGAATCACTATTCCCATGCAGAGGACCTGCATCGAGAGGTCGGTCAGATATCAGCCCATGTGAGAAAGGATTGCCATCTCCTACTCAGGCTGGAGATCACATCTTAACAATCATTTGACGGTGCTTTATGAGTCCTCAATCTAACCCTTTAGATATTCATCCAAGCACCAGCCTCTATGATTCAATTGTTGAATCAACAGATGTATGATCATTAAGATAGCCATGGTACATAACCCTAATTGTACTAAGGGACCTATTATGCAAATTATTTAGTCTTCATTTCAGATCAGGGAATGATATTCGCAATAGCATTTATTGCATAATGGCTCGCCGTGGGCTCACATGTCCAACAGAGTGATGCCCCCGGCACTGCTTCTTCTCAATCAGCTCCATCCGATCCAACTTCTCACTAATGATGCCCATGTCCGCAGCTGATGACTCTGCCTGTGCTTCTTCTACTGCAGATGAACTGGATGGACCGGCGTCGACTCGTGCTATCCTCTGGTACTGCACGGGTCCTGGCTGTTGGGGTCTGCCCTGAGTGTACAACCGGGTCTGGGACAACACCATATAGTTCTCAGCCATTTCCTCGTAGATGGCCCAGACCTGGTCGTGATCCTTGGCGAAGTAAGACCCGTCACAAGAAGCGTTCACCAAGCCCTGAAGCTCTAGTGTCAGCCCGATGAAAAAGCTCTGCACAAGGTTGGGCTTAGAAATGTCGTGGTGCGGGCATCGATCAGTCAGCTCTCAGAACCTCTCCCATGCCTCATGGAACTGCTCGTTGGGGAGCATGGAGAAGTTGCTGATCAGGGCTCTCGCGGCATTGGTCCGCCCGAGTGGATAGTACTTGTACAAGTACTCGACACGGAGCTGCTCCCAAGTGTAGACGAACTTCCCCAGATGCTTCAGCCAGGTGGTTGCTCTATCTGCCAAAGAGAAGGGGAAGGCAATCATCCTGATGGTATCCTGGTCCACCTGACGATCGTGGACAGTACTGCAAATCATCTCGAACTCCTGCAGGTGGAGATGGGGCTCCTCGGTGGCCAACCCGTGAAACCGGGGAAGGAGCTGTAAAGTGTTCGGGGGGAACTTGAAGTCCCCCACGATAGCTGGTAGCACCACCCAACGGTGCGTCAAAGTCGATCCGGGATTGTGGTTCTCCCGCATCGGTCTCGGTGGTCCTCCTTCTGCTGCTGCTGCTGCTGCGACTGATGCGGCGGCAGCTGCCGCATCGTCGGGTCCTCCTCCGCGGTTCTCGCGGTCGGCTCTCAACTGCTCAAGCTCTCGCCTCATCTCTATCATGAATGCCCCCTGATCCCTCAACTGCTGCTGCACTGACTCGAGGGAGGCGATCAGGGTGGAGTTGATCGCACCCTGGTCCAACACAAAGTGCTCAGGCTGTGGACCTCTGGAGCGATCCTCTGAACTGCCGGCCATGGCGTCTGCAAAACCAAACGATCCAAACTCAGGTGCCGATAAATCTACTAATCTCTCCTCTGGCACTGATCTCTCAGAATCGAAAGAAAGGGGGTCGAGGGAGAATAGGGTGGAATCATACTCGGCTCGGAGAGCTGGTCTCGGCTCTCGCGGGCCAACCTAGATGAACGGGTAGACGTGCCCGAAAGCGGTGCAGCCAAAGGCTGCCTAAGAGATCGTCTACCCATCATTGTGATGTAGCGAGTAAGCGGATGGGATCTGAAGAAACTATGATCAGAAAACAAACCCCTCAGTTCACCAACGCAACACGAGCTGAAGACCGTAATGGCTCGGTCAAATTATCTTGTCTATTTTATTATGGTGAATAAACAATCTATCAGAGCGATTACGTGACCTGCTGGGATACCCGATACTACCCCAACCGATTGTCCGCATGAAAGAGTCGGTAATCAGTCGAGAATAGCACCGGGGGGCTCTACCTAGTGTTCGGGTCACTCTCTCGCTCAAGCAAACCAACCAATGAGGGGGTTGCTCTCCCCAAGAAAAAAATTTTTTAAGCCAAGTGTCTTTTAGGGTCAATAGTTTTAGCAGTTCCAATTTTATTGTTTTTCTTTTTAGATCTTTTTCAATAAAAACAAAAGGCCTAACGAATTTTTCGGTTCTCCTGGTTATTTAGTCCAAAACAGGGGGAGAAGATGAAAAAGCCGATGCACGATAAAATCAATGATGCATGCAAAGTCAGAAATACATACCTGGCTCCAGCACTCTACATGCAATATGATCCGCGCATAATGTAAAGACAGAAAAGTAAACTACCTATATGGTGCAGCGGGAAAAACCGAGTCCTAAGCAAGCAACTTCTACTCGAAAGAACCGTCTAGCTGATCACCCGCCTTCGATCCAGAGAGTCCGATTTATACCCCACCCCTTCCTCTTCTCGACAGGTTGAGTTCATGAGTAGCGCTTAACGGGGAAGGCTCGCGGCGCGTAGGCTCGAAGGAAAATAATCAGCTATTTTTATTAATCTTTTATTAGTAGGTCCAATTAACGAACTATAGATGCAGGCAGATAATTAAGTGTATGGATCCTACTCAGTACGGCACAGTCAAGCAGAAAGTCCTAAGGCTAGGGGCTCGAGAAAAACCGCGTAAAACTGTAAAAGGCAGCAAAAAATCAAAAGCCGCGAGAAAGCCGCGACAAATCTAAGCTAGCTAAAGGGTCCCCCGAGCACACCGGTGCTCGGCGAAACAGATCGAAGAAGGAAGTCCAAGTCCAGTTGTCCATGTATTATTACAATTCAAATAAAATGTGCTGAAATAAATCTAAACTACTCCCTCTCTCACTCAGCTACTCTCTTGCTCTCTCCTGCGGCTCCGTACAGAAGGGAGCCGCCTTCGAATCTCACGGTTGCGCCGGCTCCTCGAAAGTCGCCTCCTCGGTCCTCGGGGCTCGCAAGAAAGAAGACAAGTGTCACAGACCAAATTATTTTATAATCAATGTCAGAAATCCATATATGCAGAAATCTATACAAAAAGCAGTGAAAAGAAAACCGCGGGAAAAATCGAAAAACCGACTACTAAGTTGTGCTCCCCGGCAACGGCGCCATTCTGACGACACGCCTAATCACTCGGGTAAAAAGGTCGTCAAGGGTCGTTGCGACCCAAGTCACCAAGTGTGAACGATCGAGAAAAATAGACCACCAAATCAGATAAAAACCAATCAAACACAAGTAGCGGTCTTGCTATGAGATTAACCTGGTATAGCGACCAGGGTCGAACACAAGGAGCACGAAATGGCCCTGCGGCCTACGAAGTAGTCAAAAAAGGTAATAAAATAAAATCAAAGTATTTTTGGTGGATTTTTAATTGTTTTTATTTTTTTGGATTTTTACTTAATAAAGAAAATAAAGGAAACAAGGGAAATAACCAACTTCAGACAATTATTTAATGCATCAAAAATCAATCAAAAATTTGAATAAAAATGTTTTTATGCTTTTAATGATTTTTACTGTTTTTGGGTAATTTTTGGCATTTTTCTGATATATATTGAATTTTCTAAAAATCAAACAAGGCAAGAAAACAAGGGTACTGTCCAGCCAAGCTTGAGGGACTTAGATAAAATATCTAAAAGTCCCCAAAAAGCCTGGAAGTAATTTTCCTGTAAAGAAGAAAGTTCAAGGAAAATTCAGCCACTAGAATTATTGTTTTTGGATTTTTAAATTAATTATTAGAATTATTATAGGTTTTTAGGTGTTTTTCAATTTTTATGAGTTTTATATAATGAAAAATGACCAAAATTGGTCAGAAAATCAAACAAGGCAAAACAAACACTACCTAAGTTTTTTGTAATTTTTAGATGCGTTTTAGTATTTTTTGTGAATTTTTAAATTAGACAGTAAAGAAAAATCTTGTTTTTGAATTTTTAAAAATAATAAATGCAATCAAAAATGTCTCCAAAAATTCTAGAAAATTTTACACCATGGCAGGAGCCATGTTTCCAATTTTCATTGAATTTGA